>OX463860.1:14922565-15537565 GCA_949825065.1 Odontocerum albicorne | reverse complement strand
CAATAGGGCAGGGTATTATGATAGAGTTTTTGCCGTTGCTGGGCTTGTAGTATGTTGGTCTCGTTAGAGATATGGGTGACATGTGCAGCTTTAAGAAATACTTGAAGACAACCCTTTTTGGGAGTTCTTATCAAAATTTATGATCATATATGAACACAACACACATACATTTCACTACACCTAAAGCCGAATGTGTTACTATCACATATCGAAAGATCTACAAAGGTTTCTTTGTAGTTTGTTTTCTCTTGGTGAGTTTTCTGCGGTTTTCTTACCAAATATGTTTTTCTGAGCATATGCAGATGCAGGGAAGTGCCCAATGTACCAATGTACCATATTCCATTCCTTATACTCGACTTGTACGTATATTTATTTTGTAATATTTTTATTCTATCAATAATAGTGGGTTCTATTCCTGAGTTGGAGCACCCTTCAAAAGAGTTGACTCTCTGCACACAACTATATACAATGTCCTTTTATTTATAATTTTTCTTTATATTATATCATTCTTTATATTATATATAATAATCATTATATACAATACAATAGTTTATAACTATATGGTAATCTCTTTCAACCCATCAGAAAGATGTTATAGAGTAGTTAAATGAAAATCTGGCTGAAACATTTTTATTAAAACAAACATTTGATTCCCATCTGAATTGTAATGTACACTGTACAATTAACTCACAAACCTCCGCTTGAAAGACAGGTGTTTTACAAACTAGGCCATGGATGTTTTTCTTTGAAAGTATTTTAAATATATTTTTATTTTGTTACAATTAATTATAATTCGAATAATGAAAAGCCTGTATTTTTTATATTTTTCTGAATAATTGAGTTTTAAATTTTTTTTTTACTAATTCCTCCGTGGTTAATTGCCTATTTTTAGGTTAGATATGAGTTTGCCAATATGGTATTAATTCTGCCATATTGTATACAAACATATTCACGTCGTTTTCCTATCGAGGTAGACAGAGAATACAGAGCACCAGACTTATTTATTACAAATCGCTGACTTTAATATCCATTGGATTCTTTGGACTTCTAACCTTTCCTTAAATTAAAATTTCATTCACTTGATCCAACTATACTTTCTTCACCCATCCTCTTCTACAACCCCCACTCATGGTTTCTATTATACTGTATAGTTTATTATATTTTATAAAACAGACTCATAAATTTTATGATAATATGCGTTTTCTCAAATCAGTCATCCAAATTTTTTATATATATGCATATTCACCTCGGTGTATTTTTACTTTTCTTCATCTTCGTGCATTGTGTCCCGTTTATCTTCGAGGTCATCATTATAATTTATCAAATTGTTATGATTGATTTTAGGTAAAAATTTGTGAATTAATACTGTCCACTGTACAATTATAGTGAATTAAGACTGTCCACTGTACAATTATATATTTGTAGTTTTCCATACCAATATTTCAAAAGCTCTCAAGTTCTCACTTCAGAGTTTAGCTGGCTTTTTAAACTTAAACACATTTAACATCTCAAAATGTAAGGACACAATAGACATGAAAATTCTCATTTCACTGATTTATAATCGTGTATGGAAGATATATGAACCGACTGGAAGCATTCGGAATGTGGATGCACCGGAGAATGCTACGGATACCCTGGACGGATATGGTCAGCAACACAAGGGTTCTTCAAAGAGCCACAGTTGATAGAGAGTTGCTGACTAATATTAAAATCCGAAAGGTGTCCTACTCGGGTCATGTACAATACTTAGAGGAGCAAAGTACAAATGACTGCACCTGATCATCCAAGGCAAAATAGAAGGCCGAAGAGGTGTTGGCAGGAGGCAAATCTCCTGGCTCCGCAATATACGTGATTGGACTGGCATAAGGAGCATTGGAGATCTTTTTTGGGCTGCCGGGGACAAAGATATCTACTCTCAAGTGATATTCAACGTTGGGGGGACCTGACATGACACTAAGAAGAAGAAGATGGAAGATGGTCATACGATTAAATTATTATCTAAAATTGGATACTGAAAAGAGGAAGAGTGAGAGCAATGGTGTAAAATAACATTCTTGAAAGACATAAAACCTCAGGAACAGGAAAGATGAAGAAAATAGTGAATTTGTCAAGTTGGTAGTATTTTCACAGAGGATGGAAGAGTTGAGAAAAATCTCAAATGGTGTGTAGCGATAGGAAACAAAGAAAATGGAACACCAAAACATATATACTCAAACCAAACAGTATCAAAATCTACTAAGATGATAGTATTTTAGTGCCGACTTTGATGTATGGAATGAAACGTGGATGTGGCTAAATGGTGATATGAGCCGGATAAATGCTGTAGAATTGCGTCCATTAAGAAGAATATATGGAGTGTCAATGTATGACAGAATACGGAATAAAGTGATAAGGGATAAATGTGAACTAACATGAAAAAGAGTACGTTGAGATGGTTTGGGCATGTGTAATGAATGAATGAAGAAAGACTAACAGAACACGTTACAGACACGTGAGACCAAGGAAAGTATGATTGGATCAAGTGAATGATATTTTGCAAGAAGAAAACATAGAAGTGTATGGATGTAGACGAGACTAAGGATGTGTCGGAAAGTATGGCACTCTGTCCTCTGTCTATCTCGACAGGGAAATGGCGTGTTGGTATGTATGCATTAAAAAGCAATTTCACGAAGCGTTTTCATCAAAGTAAATTAATCAAAACTAAAGTACCTAAATTCTTGTACATATAATTGAATATTTTAGCAATTCAACTTTTGATGATGTCGTTTTACTCTTGTTGATAAATTTAATTATAAATACAGCAGAACTTCTGTCTATCGTTTTTGAAGGAACTTATTGAACTTAACAATAAATACGGGAAAACAAAAAAAAAGTTATACATTAAAAGTACGTTAATTAGAAAGTTTTTCGCTAAAAAGTATTTTAGAATTATAATCATTCGAAATTTTCCGCGCATATCATCGAATTACGCAGTAGCTGGCCCTGTATGTATTTATAAAACTATTTATCATAATTTTTTTCATATTAATACAGCTAAGTTTAATGTATTTTTTGAAGGAAAAATAATTGAATTTCGATTTTTTTTTTTCTTTTCAGATACCATGTCTGACAAAATATTTGACTACCACAATGAACAGCAGACGGAGAAGCTAGGCAGGAAAGCCAAAGAGTCACCGTTCATGATAGTAGGTCAGTATATTGTGCAAATTAGTAATAGCACTTTAATTAACACTTTTGCTGCGATACAGTATACTGAGAAGTCATGTTGGTGAGAGTAGGTAGAATAAACTGCAATTTTTTTTATATACCTTTTTGCATTCAAAAAGGCATTTTACAATCTTTACCATAAACACTTTACTGCTGTCATAAGCAAAAACGCAGCTAATGGGAAAAAAACTAAGTATGAGGTAATATTTCATATCAAATTCTGAATCATACATAATCCATAAAAAAAAATATAGAAAACCATTTATTTCAATATAAAAATCGACATTATGTCTTTTTTAATTTTACAAAATACTAGGTTTTTCTAAGCAAAAATGCAGAAAAATGTGATTCATAAGAAAAAAGACAGCAAGTGCCTATGCGTTTGCTGCGTTTTTGCTTATGAATCACATTTTAATGCTATTTTGTTTATGAATCACGACATTTTTAAGCAGCAATGAAAAACATAAAAGTACAGTTTTCTCAAAACTTAACTTTGTTTTTGCTTATGAGGGCAGTATACAGGCCGCGCGGTTCCATTAGTGTCTCCAGGGAATGGGTTATTTTAAAAAAAAATAGACCTTTTTATTTTTTCAACCCCGGTCTGCCATATATTTAAAAATTGGATGTGGCCCTTCATTGAAAAACGTTGCGGACCCCTGCATTCTGGTCGAAAAATAAAATAGCACATGGGTTGAGAGAGAGAGTGTGTGTTTATAATTGTACTTTTTATTTATTGTATTTTTTTGTAATGAAAGTCATACGTTCCATTTTTCTTCAACCATTCTGCCATATGCTAAAAAAAATTAATGTGACCCTTCATTGAAAAAGGTGGAGGAGCCCTGAATATTACGCAGTTTCCATTATATTACTTGATTTTGGACAGGAAAAAATAAAGATGAAATTAACACGTGATCGAGGATGATTAGAATAGTTAAATTTGTCTATTCAACCATTTGAATTTTTTAAAGTAACTGAAATTCAGAGATACTCTTCCCTTTATAAAATCTAGGGATGAGTTTTTGTTCCTGTTTACAGCATTGATATATTTTAAGTATGGTTATATTTTCCACCTTGACCCATGGAAGCAAATTTGGATTTGGCAGAAGGATAAAAGTAAGATTAATACTGTGGAGTTGTGGGCATTAAAAAAATGTGTCAATGTACGAGGGCGGTCCGATAAGTACTTAGCCTCACCGCCCGATGGCACCACTATCGCAAGAGCATTTTTTTATCGCGTAGTACATTTTCGTTGACAGCTACTGTCAAAATTTCAGCCGAATCGGACGCGTAGTTTTGTTTTGACCGCGTGTGGAAGCGAGCGTGTCCGCGGATTTGAGAAAAATGGAAAAAGAGCAATATCGGTCGGTGATTCGATTCTTGTTTTTGAAAGGGAAATCGCGCAGCGAAATCAAAGAGCGCTTGGGTGCTGTGTACGGTGACTCTTCTCCTTCGATGGCGACCATC
The DNA here is from genome assembly GCA_949825065.1 of Odontocerum albicorne. NCBI lineage: Eukaryota > Metazoa > Arthropoda > Insecta > Trichoptera > Odontoceridae > Odontocerum > Odontocerum albicorne. The sequence continues at coordinate 15,532,894 of OX463860.1, read as the reverse complement.
AAAAATTGGTTTAACGAGTTTCAACGTGGTCGCACGTCGGTTTTTGATGAGCCACGCCCATGTGCCCCGAAAACGGTTACCACGGAGGATAACGTGACAAAAATCCACGATCTCGTATTGGCAGACCGCCGATTGAAGGTGCGCGAGATAGCTGAGACAGTAGGCATCTCAAAAGACTGCGTGGGTCATATCCTGCATGAAGTATTGGGCATGAGAAAGCTGTCGGCGCGATGGGTGCCGCGTTTGCTCACTCCGGAAAACAAGCGCAACCGTGAGACCATTTCAGAGCAGTGTTTGACGATGTTTAAGCGCAATCCGAAGGAGTTTCTGCGTCGTTTCGTGACCGTCGACGAAACATGGATACACTGGTACACACCCGAGACCAAGGAACAGTCGAAACAGTGGACTTCACCCGGCGAACGTGCTCCGAAGAAGGCGAAGACGGTCCTATCGGCCGGAAAGGTGATGGCCACCGTTTTCTGGGATTCAAAAGGTGTGATCTATATCGACTTCCTGGAGAAGGGCAGAATGGTCACAGGGCTCTACTATGCCGAATTATTGGGCCGATTCGACGCCGAATTGCAGAAAAAACGGCTCCATTTGGGGAAGAAAAAAGTGCTCTTCCATCATGACAACGCACCGGCTCACACCTCCGCCGTCGCCACGGCCAAATTGGTAGAATTAGGCTACGAACTGCTGCCCCATCCACCGTATCCTCCGGATTTGGCCCCGTGCGACTTCTTTTTGTTTCCAAATTTGAAAAAGTCACTCGCCGGGCAGAAATTTGAGTCGAATGAGGTTATCGCCGCCACGGAGGCCTACTTTGCAGACCTCCAGAAAACGTATTTTTCAGACGGGTTAAAGAAGTTGGAGCATCACTGGGTCAAGTGTATCGAACTCAAAGGAGATTATGTTGAGAAATAAATAGCTACTTTTCCAAAATTTTTGTTATTCTTTTGTAGGCTAAGTACTTATCGGACCACCCTCGTACATATAAAAGAAGGCAAATGAATACATGAATAAAATGGATGTTTTAAGTAAGATGAAAAAAGGAGCATTAAGGTAGTTTGGACATGTGGAGAGAATGACAAAAGAATGACTAAGTGAGTATACAAGCCAGAAGTGTAAGATGTGCGTGTAAGAAGTCTGAGGAAAACATGGCTGGATCAAATGGAGCACATGTTAAAAAACGGTCAAGTGAAAAGTATGAAAAATAGAAGATTGTGCATGTCGAGTTATATATATCATGAATGTGGAGAAGGCGAAACTTGTGTACATGGATAGAAAAATTTGATCTGTTCTCTCTGCCTGACTTGCAAAGGACATAGAGTGATATGTGTATATTTTGAGTTTGAGACCACTAAAAGACTATGTACAATAATCTGTATTTATCTTTTCCAGGAATCGTAGGTTTTATAGCAGTTCTCGGAGTAGGAGCATACAAATTCAAACACAGAGGCACAATGAGTACTAGCGTATTCCTGACGCAGCTCCGAGTCATATCGCAAGGAACTGTCGTTGGCGCTTTAACGGGTGGTATACTTTATTCAATGGTAACTGAATACATGAATAAGGATGAGGATGCAAAGTAATTTACTTTTACCCTTCACAAAATTTAGTTTATTGAAATCAAATTATTATTTTTAGCCCAAATATTCCAAAAAGAATGGATATTTGTAACTAATTATTAGTTGAAATATCTGCACATGTAACCCTCAATTTACATCAAGGATCCGTTCCTGAAAGAAGTGACAAAATGAATCTGCGTAAAATGAACCTAATAACGTAATCCAGTGAGTTGGGTTTCTGTTCTTCCTAAAAGTAGATAGTAATATATTTTTTTATATTTGAGCTCTTTTTTAGTAATTTAATCAGCATATTTTGATTAAAACTTAGAAACTGACATAAAATATTTAATCTACGTATTCAGAGGTCCATTGATTAAAACTATAGAGTAGCCTCACAGAAGTACTAATTGACTGAATTATAAAAGCACATTGTTAATTTGATTTGAATTATTAGGCTCTGTGTAGGATACTCACAATATAGGAACCACAGGTTTTCCCTGAAACATCAAGTCAACTGGCATTATTGTGAATTGGTGCAAATTGAGGTTTATGTGTACTTTTCAAAGAAAATTTTGACGCCTGATAATGTTTCTAAAAAAAAACACAAATACTATATAGTATATGTATAGTTAGTTCCCTTGTATGAATTGTTTGTTAAGTTTGATAAGAAATTTCATTTGAACTTATTTGACTTAAATTAAATTTATGAAATGGCATTACAACTAAAAAGCTTGTTATTTCAACATAACTGTTCTCCCAAATCTCTTTTTAAGCAATTTTTTTTTTGTATTTTGGTGTTTTTCATTTCAAGTTTTTAAAAAACATATAAATAAAAAAATTCTAGCAAGATATTATATTTTAAACTAGTTTAAAATGTTTTACCGAGTTGTTGCTATGTGGCATTGGCTTAAATGATGACCGATGTTTCGATCATTCATATTCAGTAATGTTTATTGAGGATGAAGACTGCAACGCCTGCCTTTGAAATGTCAGCCATTATTTAACTGAAATGATTATTTGAAATGTCAGCCATTACTCAACATGGCAACAACTTCAAAAAACATTTTAAGCTAATATGGAAAAGAACATAAAAACTTGAAAGGAACATACCAGCTATTTTAAAATTAAACATTTGGAACATGGGAAAACTACAAATGGTAGACACAAGTGTTTTTGCATAGATATTATAATCTCTCAACCTGATAATTAGGATTTCTGTGTCCAAAATTAAAGGGTCAAATTTTCAAATTAGATTTCTTATTTAAATTTAACCTCGATCTCTCAGTCTTTGTCTAAGTTAAAACAAAAATCGATACTTGCTGACAGCCTAATTTAATTTTTATTTTTGTGAAGGAGAAATATTCAATTAGCTTTCACAGAAATAAGACTGAAAAAAAAACTTAAAAAATGTATCAAGAAATATTTATTTTATGAATTAAGGAATAAGCAGTGTTGTGAAATAATGCGCTATTATCAGCTTAATAATTATTAGCGCACATCATCCCATGAGTAGCTAGCTGTATAGTAGCACTATTACTTATTTTTACTTAGCTGCTTATTAGCATGTTACTTTAGATTGAAAATTAGCCTTAACTGTGCTATGTTTTCAAAGAAACTAACAATACTGGGTATAACAAGAGATGAATGTTTTTTAAAGTGTTATTTTCACAAAAAGGAATTAGAAAAGAAATCATTCTCTATGTTTCAAAATTCAACAACAAAGAAAGATTTGTTTGTATTTAAAATGAAATTAAACTTTTATAATTAGCGATATTGATATGAATAATTGGTCGAAATGAAAATAAAAAGCGTTAAAAAATGTAGGTTATTAATTTTAAAGTTTTTTTTGTTTTTTTGAGGTCTTTAACATATTGAATTGTGAAAAACATTGACAAATAATGTCTCCAAGATATATTTTTTTATTATTTTATAATGTAAGAAATGAGAAAATAACTGATTGAGGCTTCAAGATTCAAAAGTACTAAAAAATGTTAAGTACTCGTGATAAATATGGTTTATATCCATACCTTAAAAGATTAACATTAGATAAATTATATTTGCAAGTAAACCATTTTATTTTTTTAACAGTAAACTATGTATATTTTTCAGATATTTATATGTAAGCCTTACTTACTTGAACATTATTTTGAAGTCGATTATTTAATAAGAGTACTTATTATTTGATAATTACTGTGTTTTTTCAGATTAGGTTTTTAAATTATATATTTTGTCAACTTTTTAAAATACTGTAATCCCTCCATATTTAAGTGAGTAGCTATCAAATTCTACGTAAAATAGGTGATCTTTTACATATTTCCATATGTTCTATTCTTATTTAACTGATTCACTCTGGGTATCAGCAATAGCCAAGATGTACGGCTGCCGTCACTGTGAGGCCCTTCATTCTGATGTGTTGCATCATAATTCTATATAAGTTATTACGAATAACTAATAAAACATATATTTTGATGAGAGCTATACGGTTTATTTATATGAAGAAAAAATTACAAAACTTACAATTTGCTGCGGCTTATTCACTGAAAATTACTCTCACTGGATGAATCTTCCATTGTTGCTGTTGTCACTTTTACCGTTGTAGCTGTTTCAATTGTCGATATTGATGGCATAAAAAAATCTTATTAGAGTCTGTTGACTAACAGAATAAACTATTAAAGTGAATTCGCATAAATGGAGGGATTAATGTAACTTATTTTTATTACTTTTATGAATATGTTTTAATCTGTTGTTTTAATAAAAAATATTTGTTAATTTAAAGTAAAGTTGAACAAAAAAAATATAGTGATAAAAGAAGAAAAATCGAATGTAATTATACAGGCATACTTCAATACTGTTCAGTTATTTAGTCTTCAAAGTTGTATAAATATTCAAAAACAATTTAATTATGATGTATTATATCATTGGCCATATTAATCCATCTGTTTTAAGGTTTATATAAAATTATTTAGAGAAAATTGTTTTTTTTAGACATCGTTAGTTACAATTTTGGTTTGTTTCATATTATGGATTAAATTCTTCTTACAATATTACTCAAAAACTTGTTTTTTCATAAAAAAAATTGTCTGCAATATATAATTCTAGTTCTTTTAAGAATATCCCTTTGTTTTTTTTACTATTTTATTTTATTTGTCTTATTTTTGAGAATCTTACATGCTCCTGCGGCTATGCCTTCAAAAACATAAGGTGTATTCTCAAAAGATCTGAAGAATTAAATAATTATAAACTTTTTCAAAATATTATTTGAATAGAAATAAATGTGAATGACTGTTACGGTGGATATTATTATTTTGTAATTTAGGTTGTAATATTTTCAAACGGAAGAATCAGTATTGTTAAGAATACAAATACCATCGATGTTAGAATTATTCCATTCCTTTGAAATAAATTCGGCAAGGTGATAAAATAACCCAATCTTTCTAAAAATGGATTTTATTTCCCCTCATCATTCCATTTTTAGTTTCATATATTTTTCATTGGTATGGAACACATGGGAGATTCGTCACTCAAATATTGGAGAAAGTCCAAATTTTTTTTGTAAGATCTACTTGTGGGAGTGCAGTTAGTTACTTCCTGTTGCTCTATCCTACAAAGTTTTTTTGTAAGATCTACTTGTGGGAGTGCAGTTAGTTACTTCCTGTTGCTCTATCCTACAAAGTTTTTTTGTAAGATCTACTTGTGGGAGTGCAGTTAGTTACTTCCTGTTGCTCTATCCTACAAAGTTTTTTGTAAGATCTACTTGTGGGAGTGCAGTTAGTTACTTCCTGTTGCTCTATCCTACAAATTTTTTTGTAAGATCTACTTGTGGGAGTGCAGTTAGTTACTTCCTGTTGCTCTATCCTACAATTTTTTTTTGTAAGATCTACTTGTGGGAGTGCAGTTAGTTACTTCCTGTTGCTCTATCCTACAAAGTTTTATTGTAAGATCTACTTGTGGGAGTGCAGTTAGTTACTTCCTGTTGCTCTATCCTACAAAGTTTTTTTGTAAGATCTACTTGTGGGAGTGCAGTTAGTTACTTCCTGTTGCTCTATCCTACAAAGTTTTTTGTAAGATCTACTTGTGGGAGTGCAGTTAGTTACTTCCTGTTGCTCTATCCTACAAATTTTTTTGTAAGATCTACTTGTGGGAGTGCAGTTAGTTACTTCCTGTTGCTCTATCCTACAAAGTTTTTTTGTAAGATCTACTTGTGGGAGTGCAGTTAGTTACTTCCTGTTGCTCTATCCTACAATTTTTTTTTGTAAGATCTACTTGTGGGAGTGCAGTTAGTTACTTCCTGTTGCTCTATCCTACAAAGTTTTTTTGTAAGATCTACTTGTGGGAGTGCAGTTAGTTACTTCCTGTTGCTCTATCCTACAAATTTTTTTTGTAAGATCTACTTGTGGGAGTGCAGTTAGTTACTTCCTGTTGCTCTATCCTACAAAGTTTTTTTGTAAGATCTACTTGTGGGAGTGTAGTTAGTTACTTCCTGTTGCTCTATCCTACAAAGTTTTTTTGTAAGATCTACTTGTGGGAGTGCAGTTAGTTACTTCCTGTTGCTCTATCCTACAAAGTTTCTTCTAGGCATCTTGTTGGGATACTATTTTCTAAGATATTTTTTAGTGGAACATGGAAAATAAATTAAAAGATCTGTAAATGCAGTGTAAATATGTATGAAAAATATGATGTTAATGTTTGACAGTAAAATAAATGTGATTTATAAGGATGAATACAGAGCGCAAGACAAATGTATTAAGCAGGGTGAAAAGAGTATATTAAGATGGTTTGTACATGTGAGATGGAAGAGTGATTGATAAAAAAAACTTTTGTGGTCGAGGAGAAGACAGAAAAGTATGGTTAGACCAAGTGAATGAAATTTTGAAAGAAGGAAAGGTAAAGAGTTGAAGAAACAGAAGGAACTGTATAAGATGTATGCTGTGATATATGTCTGGAACTGTATTGGCTACCCCAACAGGATAATGACATGATGGTATGTTTGCCTTAAATACTAAAAAGTGTAGTTTTGACATCTATATAGAACTCAAATACAGTATACTACAGAGTATACTTTTTTCCAATTTGTACCTATGAGTAAGTATTTTGACGCAATTTTATTTATTTAAATGTTCAAATGACCTAGTGTCTTAAACAACAGAGTATGAGAAACAAAAAAGCATGTTTGTTGAAATGTGTCCTCTTTGCCTATTCCAAAATGGAGACAGCATAGTGGTATGTACAGTACCTGATGGTAAGTAATACACATCGTTTGTAGAGCGTCATCTCTGTCACACCATGCGCTAATTAATCGCATCGTTCGACAGAGAGGACGCTCTACAAACTATGTGTATTACTTACCACCGGGTACTGTATGTATGTTATGAACCATTATGTGACATTTTTGTGTCCAAACAGAAATTTTGACACTTTTGCCCCATAACTGTTTGAAAGTCAGTTGTGATAAGCAAATTTTGACTATTTTTAAGCCTTTAAAAATTAAAAGTCGAATAAAAGACATGTTTAAAAATTTATGGAATGTACACTTTATTGATAAAATGTCAACACTTTTTAAGTACAAAAAATATGATCATAAATGTACGTATGAGAATTCTATAAACACATCATATTTACACAAAATAATGTACAATTTTTTTCATAAAAGTTCCTTAAAAATAATCATAATGAAATAAAATTTCTTTTAGAAACACGTTAATAAACTATTTCATTTAATTTTTCAATCAACACTATTCTATTAAAACAAAACAAATAATAAAATAAAAAAAACATTATTTGTCACTTACACTCTCAAATAATTTCCCGAATTTCAGACTCATATTAGGAACATATAAGGTATCTCTATCGTCAGCAGAGGTATTTTTTTCAATATTAGAAATATTTTTAACAGATGACAAATCACTTTCAATACTAAAAAGACCGTTAGAAGCGTGTTGTGAATTACTCGCTGAACTAGAACTGTGACCTTTCAACATATCGACCGGAGTCGAAGTTCTATGCTGCGTTTTGTCTTTGCTTCCTTGCAAACCGCTGAGTGTCGCTTCTTCTGAGAAAAGATTCACTTTAATATTAGGATTACCTCCTCTATTTTTCTTCATACCACTCGGACCAGCTTTAGATGGACTCTCTTTAACAATCTTCGGTGATTTTTTTTCTTTGCTTTTACTATTGTCATCTTTCGATTTAGCTACCACTCTGGAAGATATTTTTTGAAGAAGCTTATCCAATTCTTGGTTAAGTGAAGAATTTGAAACGTTGGCTGTGTATTCCTTAAACATAAAATCATTACTACCTATTTCACCCAATAATGTGCTCAGACCGACACTAGATCCAGTAAGATTAGCTAGTTCTGCTAATATGTCTTGACTGTCTTCAATGTTTTCTTTAGGAGAGTTTCTATGTAACGATGATGAGGTAGATGATAGTGCCATGGTTTCCTTTGTTTTTCTCAGAGTTGATACACCCCATCCAATACCCATATTCTTTAGAGCATTTTCAAACTCCACAATTGATTTATCCGAGGTAGAGCTACTCGAAGTGTTAGGTATAGCGTTGATTCCAGATATCGAAGGGTTATTTTTATTTTGACTATCTAATTTTTGGAAATCAAGTTTGGAAAAAAGTTTATTGGGTTTTTCCAAACTCTTTTTGTGCGGTAAATCAAATTCAGGATTATTACCCGAACTACTGCTGGTTAAATCTTCTACGCTTCCATTCCCAGAGCTAGTATTGCTGAAAGGTTTCTTAATCAGATTCCTTTTGAGCATTTCTGGAATAATATCTGGCAGAGAATCATCAGACATGGACGACATTTCTACACCTGTATTAGCTTTTAACGTGGAATCTATCAAATTACCGTCAATTTCATTACCAACACTTTGCTTCACAAACTCTCGGAAAGAAATAAACGGCAACATTTCAACTTCCTTCTCAACTTGATTGTTCACACTTAGATCTAATATTTTTCTAATACAGTTTTCAAATTGCTTTATTTTTTCATCAGTATCATTTAAGCTTCTTTCTTTTTGTTCATGAGCCTTTTCTTCGTTACTCAATGAAGGAACAACGAACATTGCCTTGTTTCTATCTGTAGTGACATTCGATGACCTAATGGATGATGGAGAACCTTCAAAATTTTTGGATACAGTACTGGTATTTCGAGCCGTGATGGGAGTATCAACTTCAATAATAGTAGAAAGTTCGTGAGGTGTTCCAGCATCTACATCAATGTTACGCATGATAGGATGTCTTATTAATGCAGCAGGAGGTTTAGGTCGCTTCTCAGGTGACTGATAAGAATTATCAAAGCTTTCTAAATATATAGATCCAATATCTTCTTTACCAGCCTGCTGGTCTGACTCGGGTGAAAATGGAATTTGTCTCTCAAGATTGGGAAGAAAAGTATCTTTACTCTGTGAAACTGTCAATATGTGATTTCGCAAACTGTCAATTTGGCTCATTCTTAGCTCTCCACCATTTTGACCATTCTGCGGTTTGGGTATATCTCCAAGTATAGGCACATACCCAATGTCATCAAGTTCATTCTGTGATGAATTAGAAGAAACTTTTTTTGACAGATTGATTATATTCTCATCTATAGGACTTGAATTTGAAGATAATGTTGCTTGTTTCTCCTTCCTGACTTGCTCTAGCATTTGAGATAAACTGGAGATTCTCTGAGAACATTCGGCACTGAGTTTCATGTAATCGTCAATTTTCTTCTGTTGCTCTTCTAAACTTGGCGGGGTAAAATGTTGACTTTCATCGATTACTCTAGGAGAAGTTTCTTTAGATGAGTGTTTTTTGTTAAGTTGCTCCGAGTGTGGCGAGTTCAAATCTGAAAATGGTTTTTCGAAGGCAAGAGTGTTTTTTTCATTTTGATTAACTGGTGATTGGATATGTTCATTTCTTTCTTGAGGTGTTTTTGATAATGTATTTTCTCGGAAACTAGGTAAATTTGAATCTAATTCATTAGCGGATTTTTTATCCACAAATGCACCATCACAATTTAAGTCATCTTGACTATCAGTATTTGATATTTGAGTAAGTTTTGATGGATACATTTTCTTTTCTGTCACAACAGATTGTGATTTTGTACGGTAGCTGGAAGGTTTTTTCCCTACTTTAGATTTGCTTCGTACTTTTTTTCTTTTTGCTGTAACACTGGGTTTAGATGATTTTTCTCTTGATTCAATAGTCGCATGAGGAAAATTATCTTTATTCTGACCGTTATGTAATTGATCTGGTTTCATTGAATGATCGGTTGAAGATGATACTTCAGTTGCAGATGCATCATCTGAACGGGCAGCAACATGTAATTTTGTTTTAATATTTTTTCCATAATTACGATGAAACTTATTTTCTAGTTCTATTTGTTCTAGCAAACTATAATTTTCATCAATAAAATGTTTTAATCTCTCAACCTTTTCATTAAATGTAGGATTAGGCATCAATGCGAGATTGGATGTAACATTAACAATAGAACTTGAGGGAGTTGGGACATCACTAACATCTATATTCAATTTATGAACACCCGCCTTTGAAATTTCCAAAAGTTTTTTTACATAATTTTGAATTCTCGGATCAAGCTCACTTTTCTTATTATTTGAAACTTGTAACACTCTTTGTGCTTGATAAGCTTCAGCTGAAGATTTTCGGGATGTATTGGTTTGCACTCCTTTACTTACAACAGACCTACTGATGATATCGTTTTGTGTAAATGATGATGACACCTTCGTTGTTAGCTTATGACTAACAACTGTACTTTCAGATTCATCATCATCATCGATTCTGGGGGGTGGTTTCTTTGAACTCTTTTTTTTTGTTTTTATATGCGCATTTTCACTCTCATTTTCATGAGTAACCAATGGGTTATTAATAAAATTATCATTATTTTGATTATCTGTCTGAGTTTCACTGCATTTCAATGGGATTCGTCTGCCAAAGAGAGTTTCAATAGCGTGTGTTGTAAATTTTTCGGGAGGACTCATGTAGGATGTTGATCCAGAAGAGTCGAACCTCATACGAGAATTATTTTCTTTTTCAATGATTACTTCTTTTGTCGTTACAACCTGGGATGCCTTAATAGACATCTCAGTGGAGGAATCCTGAGATTCTTGAGATTTGACAATTTTCTGATTATCAGTTTTTACTGTGGTTTCTTTTGTACTTGTTTTAGCACCTTTTTTTACCTCAATAAGAATCTGGAATCCCTGAAATGAAATTGAACTAGTACTTGAAGTAGACACTTGAGAGTTTTGTTGATTTTCAAGACTATTTGAAGGTTTTTCTTTTGATAAACGCTTTGTTTCATCACGTTTGATTTTTATATTTTTAAGTAATGCACTTGATTGTTTTCCTGGTTTCGGTTTTTCTGTAACTATTTGTGGTTGTTCGTCAGTTGTTGAGTTTGAATATTCAGCCTTGTCTGAATTTTCACACACTAGAGGAGTTTTTCTATGTGTTTTTGTCTTTTCAACTCGTCGTGGCAAGCCCATTCTCGCTAGTTCTCTTAAGAGTTGTTCTCTTTGCTTCTCTACCAAAGAGAGAACTCTGCCGATACTCATTGTTTCCACTTTCTTGCTTTTTTCGCTAGGTTTAATTACAATAGACTTTACAGTGCTATCACTGTCTCTCATCGGTATCTCATCAAGATCATCGTGCTTTGATCTGACAGTTCCTACATCCCAAGTAGCAACATTAACACCTGCTTCTGGTATTCTGTAAATAATATACAATAACATTAACTTATTGTTACGATTTTTTTTCATTCGCCATGATTAAACATTTTGAAATTAATTTTGGGCAGTTCAGAGCCACCTGACTCTGAACTGCCCTAGAGGACCTGGAAATCTCTTAACAGGCTCTGAACAAGAATTGGGAGAACTAAGCGCAATATGTCAAAATGGGGAATGTTGTATGATGGATTGACTCTCTGTATATGGGGTAAGGAGCAGTCCATGCGACACTTGCTGTAGTGCCCAAGGATCCCACCATCTTACACTGAAGAGGACTTGATTTGTGGAATGCCCAGTGCTGTCCAGGACGTAAAATTTTGATGGGAAATAATTAAGTGACTGATACAATAAGAACATTTTTGGACAAAAATCTGGTCTTAAGTGTTCTATTTGTTAATTCACAATTTTTGGAAATATAAGAAATTCTATTCGTACAGAGATTTTTACAAGGATCTTAAACTGACATTTTTAAGAGCATTGAGTCATTGGTTTTTATATCTCTGGGTACCTTCATTGTCAACTTGAGAAATAATTACTCACTATTAAAACTATGTTGCACTACTGTCCGTGAAAAATTATGGTGGATGAAGTGTTTTTTTTGTAATTTTTTTCATTACGTTAATAATTTTTTTTTTTTAATAAGCACTCTCTTGCTTAAGTATATGCCCATCTTAAGGCAGGTAGGTTTCACAAAATGACAGAAATATATATAGAAGTCATAAGAATAAACTATCGCACCTAAACAGAAGACCAATTAAATCCCACGTTAATTAAATTTACCAAGAAAAATAGTTTAAATAAAAAAAAAAAAGACCATTAGCTGATTTGTAGATAGAAAAAACACACATAATTGAGGAAACGGAAACAACATATGTAATACTTTTTTATTGCGTAATTTTGATCCAATTTAAGTTATTGTCTTGCGTTAACATTATTTACGAAAGCTATTTACACTCTGCCCTTTTTAATTTCAGTTTTATATTTACGGTATATTTTAATATCTCTTATGGTTTTAAGTAACGCATTGAATAAAATAGAATAACTGGTTATATTAAAACAAATTTTCTTCTGAATATTTTTGTATGATGTTGAAAAACTTGGACCTTGGGAGAATCGGAGACAACGGATCGATGTCTTTAAAATCTAGTGTTGGCGCAGAATGGTCCAGATACCATGGACAGCCATGAAAATAAATGTGTCCATCTTAGCCTAGCTCAAAATAAAGGATCGCTTCTCATTATTGTGTATGTAACGTGTCCTGCAGTATTTCGGCCACATCATGAGATGAGAGCCAAATAACCTGGATAAACGTGTGGTCGTCGGAAACGTCGAAGGTACGAGATGTCGAGGAAGACCCCCAACCAGATGGAGTGACCTGATCAGGACTGCGACGGGATCTTCAATATCGGACGCTCTCCGATCGACCCGGGATAGATCTAGATGGAAGAAAACCATTAAAAGTGTCATCGACGGCTGCCGCCATCCTCAGACATGAGAGACAGGACAACGAAGAAGATTAAAATAAATTTACCTTAAATTGTCTCGTTTATTTTCTTGTTCATTTTCAGAAGTACTGTCTGATTCTACAGGCTTCCGTCGCCCACTCTTGGAAATTTTGTGCTCTGGCTGCACTACAAGAGCACTGATAGGTATGGGATGCTTATGCACCTTGGTTGGTCTAGTTAGTTCCTCAAAAGCTATGTCCATTCTTCTTTTGTGATGCATTTCTTTCTCTTTTATCCTATGTTCATCCATAAATGCAATATCCTGTAAAAAAATATTAAATATGGTTAAAAAAATTGAGATTATTATCTATTGAATTTTGGAATTGGACTGCTAAGAACCGTGATTTTCAAGTTTTTTTCATTAGTGTATAGATTGTTTCACAGCACCTTAAAAAAATTACTAATTAGTGGGAAAGGTGTGTGCATGTTCTTCACCAAACAGTTGAAAAAACTATGCACAGGTACCTTCATTTCTTGTTCCATTTATTTATTTATTTAACACTTCATTGTAAAACAATTTGGCTTATTTATTGCCAGGTGGCAATCTCTTTCAATCAATGAGACAAACTTAAATAAAAGAGGTTACATGGTCGCAAAAAAATATTGAAATATTTATCCACCTGTACAAAATTTATGAACAATATTACATAGTAAAAATAAAAGTAAGATCTCATCAATCAAAGGAACAGGAAGGGATGATGAAGAGGAAAGAAAAATCAGGAATGAAACACGTTATACTACCTTGATCAAAAAGTTTTAGGACCGGCTACCGTGTGGCGCTGTCAGTCACCCGATTGGAACTCTTTTTTTTTTGTTAGGTTACCACATCTATCATTGACACTTCCCTCCAAATTTCAGCGTCATAGCTTGACATTTGTAAAAGTTATGCTGTACTGAGTACATCTACCTTTGTGCGTGTTTTCGATTTTTTACAAGTTTGAAAATGGCATCAATTGTGCATTAACGAGTTTGCATTAAATTTTGTGTGAAAAACGGATTTAACGGTCCGCAGACCTTGGAAATGTTGGAGAAGTGTTTTTTGGTGGCACGAACGCTTCAGAAGTGGTCGTGAGTCAGTCGAGGATGACGAACGCAGTGGTAGTCAAAAACCGATGAAAACATTGATAAAATCAAAGAAATGTTGGCCGAAAACTGCAAATTGACCATCAGAAAGCTGGCAGAGGGCTTGAACATCGCTTATGGATCCGCTCAAGATATTTTGGTTAGTGATTTGGGCCTCAGACGTGTCGCTGCAAAACTGGTGCCGAAAGACCTCAATTTCATGCAAAAAAAGGACCGCGTTGAAATCGCGAAAGACATGATTTCCATGAGTTTTTGACCAAAAACAACACGAATACTATCCAGCAGCCTTCAAATTCACCTGATCTGGCTCCCTGCGACTTTTTCCTGTTCAACCGACATAAAAAACAGCTTCGCGGAACGCGTTACAGCACCCAAGAGGATGTCATGGAAAAATCGAAGACGGCTCTGATGGACATACCGAAAATTGAATACCAGCGGTGTTTCGAGGATTAGATCAAGCACTGGCGTAAGTGCGTTGCAGTCGATGGGGAGTACTTTAAAGGAGACCATATCGATTTTGATGAATAAACTTGTATTTTCGATTTTATGAATAAAGTCCTAAAACTTTTTGATCAAGGTAGTATTACTGACTTGAAATTAAGAGTTTTTTCAGTCACTTTAAAGCATGCCAATGATGGAGCGAGTGTAACATTGGTTTGCAACTGGCGTCTCACTGAAGTGATGTGATCGTACTTCCTCAGGTTAAAAATAAATCTAAGGACAAACATTTTGAAGACATTAAATTTTGAGTGATGTTTGGTTTTAATTATAGCTACCGCCAAAAACTCAGCTTTGCAGAGATACGTTGTTGCAAACAGAACCAGGATTCACTGAGCTTTAAGCACTCAGCAAAGGATATTCATCCTTTACTGATATTCAAAACTCAATCAGTTCCATATCAATACATTTTGTTTTCAATGTACTAAGATTGCCTGGAAGTATTAAAATGTTCAAATATCTGTAGTTTCAGGCATTCACAGAGTCTCCCCACAGATAAGGAGAAACTACTGTACTATAATCTGGGTGTCGAGATATTCATATTCCTTTTATTTCAGTAAAAAATGTATTATTAGGATACTTACTGGTACTTTCTTGGCATGCAACCTTTCCTCTTTGGTAAGTATATCAAGTTCCTTTGCCAAATCATCTCGATCCTTTTCTGCTCTCACTTTTTCCATTGCACGCATACCTCTTATCCGTCGCGCTTCATTTTTATAATATTCATTCATGTCTAAAGAAACTCTGTCATTGGCTTCAATTTCTTCCCTTGCTAATTCAAAAGCGTTCTTCCCTTCTTTTGGGAGTCTTTCTACTGAATGTTTACTACTCTTTACATCACTCTCAAATTTGTTAGCATGATCATAGTACCTAACCGTTCTTGAAGAATCTTTAGGTTCAAAAGATATACCACTTACTCTCTTGCTTGGACTTGGGATGTTTCTTTTCGAAGCATTTTCCAAATGGTTTAGAGAAATCGCTTTTGTATACCTGGCGCCAGGAATTTGCGGTCTACATCGAATTGCATGTTTCCCTTTGACATATTTGGCAGTTCTACTAGATGGTGTACATTGTTTAGAAGGGATATAATGTTTAGAGGAATTGAATTCTTTTGTCTTCCCGGTACTAGGACATCTAACTCCAGATATGCAATGATCTGCACATTTAGAAGATGGAAGCCAATCATCTGTAGCTGCTAAGAGTTCTGTTTTCTTTCTTCTCGCATAATTATTATCTTTATCATCTAAATGTTTTGTATAATTCTCAGGTAGATTAGGTATTGAAGGAGGGTCACGTAATAAACTACCGGGTGCATATCTTGTGTGATGTATGAGTTCTCGTATAGTACGAATATCTTCTTTATCACTACACGGAACATCTTTTTCAGGTGACATTGAATAGTCCAAATGAAGTCTCCTATTTCTTATGTGATCTGATATTACTGAAGTGAAAGGATTGTCTTTAGACATTGTATGAAGGCTTTTATACTGATCATGAGATTTACTCTTTTGAGTAGAATCCCTTTCAGGTTCTTGTTGTTGACTTCTATGTGCGATACCTTTTGGTTTGTCATTAGATAATTCTTCTAAAATTTTCAACTGCCTGATTGTTTCAACAGGGTTGACTCTATATACAGATGGATCGAAATTGTGGGTACTTTGTTCACTTGTTGGAATGCTCACATCTTTTTCCTCTTCGATATCATTTTCAATAATAACTTGAGGGTGTATATGAATATAAGCTCTGCTCTGGGGATATGTTTCGGAAGATAAGAAATTTTCTCGAAGGGCAAAAGGTTTATTGCTATTTATTACAACTTCTGGATTTTTATCTGCGTGCCTTTCATCGTCTTTTGAATCCCTTGAAGTTGCTGTGGTAAACGGTGTATCTGTATTTATTTCAAATTGGGAATGAATATTGCTGCAGAGATTGTCAGGGGTTTCAGATTCGGAGAAATTTTGTTGAATCTGTTTGTCATCTTTAATTTTGCTGTTGTGTTTTCTTAAGTTGGATGGTAGGTTAAATGATCTAAAAATTAATAATCATAATTGAACAAATTCACACATTTTTCTATAGTTCCGATTATTATTCTTTAAGAATAAAATAATGGATTTAATATTGTCAAATTCACCAATATTTAATATATTTATAACAAGCAAAAAATATTATTTATTTAGTTTTGATAAAAAAAATTGGCACGTTTATTATAACTATAAAATAGGGTCCAATGCGCCGTAGCCCCCTTATCCGCAGTTTCAATTACCCATAGTCAACCACGGTTCGAAAATATAAACATGTTCTTGAAAAAAGAATAACATGCCGTTATACTTGTATTACATTTTTTAAATGGATTATCAAATCAGTAAGTATGATGTCATTGAAGATGTGGTATAAAACAAGAAGAAAAATGGAACCTTGCAGACTGATGTCGTCCTGATTTCCGTTCAGTTTTCTGTTTCTGCAGCACTGTAGCAGCTCTTGCACTTCTTTCTGCTGTTCGGATACGGTTTACTTCTTTCTGAGCATTCCACTCTGCAATTAGAATAAGGATTTATCTTGAAAATTCATTTAAATCATTCAAGAGAAACATTTCAAAACCTACCCAAGGGATATGTTGACTACCTCAAAAGGTATGACATTAATAGTTGAAATATTTTAGTTTTTTCTTAAGTACAAATAAAGTATACTTCTAGAATGAAATCAATTTTGGCCTATTTTTTTTCTCCTTACACAACATATAGGCCTGGCTTTCTAAGACCTGGTCTATTGTGTGCAGTAGTGCTTCTTTTTGATTGCAAATTACATTAATCATGTAAATGCTTTAATATTTAAGTATATATTGTAACATATTTTATTTCTACATTCATTCATATTCTGAATTTTAAAAGTATTTTGTAAAAATTGTCAATGGTCCATATCTACCATAAATAAATAAACATAAATATGATACCTTCATTCACTATATCCTCAAGTGCAGCGGAGGCATGGCCCGCACCAATTTCAGCTAAATGATTATCAAAATCCGACCTCAGGTGATTGATAGTTTTCTTCTTGTAAGTATTCAATTCTTGTTGGTTTGCCGATTCTATACGGGATTTGAGACGATTTTTCTCTTCATTCACCTTATGCCTTATATTCTTAGCGATATTCTTTGATTGCTCACGAACCTGAAACAAAATATTAATTATATGGTAAACAACAAAAATATGTCAATATCTACATGTAGACTTTGCAAAGTCACTCCAACGGGTCCAATAATTCCTTCTAGCTATATAAACTTGGTGCTTTACATGCCGGGTGTCCATTTTCTATAACTGATCTAAAAACAAAACAATAAAAATATCTACGTGTAACTTTTTAAATTGTGATAGTATAGTGAAAGCTATTGAATTAATGCAAAAGTTATTGTTGTTTCTTTTATTTATTTACAAAATGGTTGTCTTTTCTTTCAATGTATATTTTTTATAGCCATTGTTAAAAAGGACACTCTTCACCCGATTTGACTAGTTTCTTTTCTTCTTTGATTGTGTAACAACCTTTAACCTAAAATTGCCAATGCCATGCCTGAGAATAAAATCCATATTCGAGTTTGCATGTTATCATCATCTTTGTCATTCTTCATTACTCAGGGTTAGTGTACATGTTGCGACCACACATCTCCACTCCTCTCAGTTAATTCTTTCACTTGATCGATCCATTTTACTAGCCTCTGCCTCTTCTTTTTGACACATTTAACATGAATTCAAAAAAGGAAGTAATGCAACTACCGTGAATAAAAATATCTGTGAAATGTATGGTGAAAATGTGAAAAAAATTCAAACATGTAATTTTTAGTTCAACAAGTTTAATTGTGGGAATTTATCCTTATTCTGGGAATTTATTTATTTAAGTGAAACAAGTCAAAACAACTGTTGATTAGTTTTTCACTCAAAATCTAAAAATACATATAATGATATACAGGGTCTTTCAATAAGGATGCTCGATTTTTAAATGTAAATAAAACAAGTTGTGTGTGAGATATCCACTCAATTTATTTTTTATTTGAATGAATATTTTATGGCATTAAGTATGGAATATAACGTCAAATAACGAAAAACACAACAAATACTTTTGCATCAACCTAATAATTAATAAACTGTTAAATTAGTCCCGTAAACTAATTCTCTTTATAGATTTTTTTTTTAAAAAGAGTTATTTGTATGTCTTTCAGAATATTGTGCTTTGTGGTTTGTTTTATGATGCCGACGTTTCGAAAACGTTGCAATTCATCAAACCACACAGTAAAACACTCTGAAAGATCTTATATAACTGATATGAAGAACCCCGTAAGCTTTAAAATATATTTGTAAAAAAAGAGTTCCTTCTAGAAAAGAACAAGGTATCATTCCTGTAATAATTCTTTTTTGCAAACTTATAGACCATTATAAAAATTAAATTCCTCTGTAGGACTAGCACTTTTGTATGATCTAAATGATTTTCCAAATAATAACCTAACTAATTGTATTAAAAGATGATCATTTTAAATTATTTTAGAGAACTGGAGATTGATCAAAATGGTGAAAAGTGGGGAACTATGAACATTAGCTTAAAAAAATGTGAGTACTTTACAAGAAAAGAGAGTAGCCAAATAAGTTGATCTAACAACATCTGAAACTAAAATAACTGAACTAAGTGCGAAAAATGGTGTGGAAAAAGATTACCCAGAGTATTTTTTTGCAGTTGCAACAAATAATCAGCATAATTGAAAAATCTCAGGCTGTGGAACTTTTGAAAAAATTCATCCTTGTGATTCCTACGAATTAATTGAGTGTTTCTTAAAAGTATCAAAAATAATATCATTTTGAAAATGTATCCAGTTCAACTCAGTTGGAAGCCAATAAAGACCTTATGATCTACAACTTATCTCTAGTAAAAGCTTGAATAAGTTGTAATTTTAAAAGTTTGAGTTTTAGTTTTAAAAGGTTGAACTGGAGAACAGACACATTAATTTTTAAAGACATGATTACTATCAAATGGAAAATTTTGAAAATCTTTTATAAGTAGGATGATCCTTTTTCAAACTTATTAGATTCAATGTAAAATTAAGAAAATGTATAAAATATGTAATTATGTTATGCACAAAAAAAAGGTAACGAATATGTGATTTAAAATCGGATAAGTACTAAATTGATAAAACACAAATGAAATAAAATATCTTTATTATTTCATGAATACTTCGATTTGATTTAGTTTTAAAAACAATAACTTGAATGTCTCAATTATCTATTTTAGGGTCTTCTTGAGCCTTCCTCTATATCTGCTGGCAAAGTGACAAATATTAAGTTTCAATTCCTTTGAACAAAAAAATATTTAGAATTTATCAGTTTTTTTCTGTTATGTTTTTCAAATATGATGCTCAAAAGGTGGTCCATGAAGAGAATTTGTGAAGTTGCACCAGTCTGATTCCATCTTTTATACATTGTTTTCAATTTGTATTTTGCTTTTAATCTGTTTTACAATGATATGTCTTTTGTGTTTGTATTTTTTGCGCAGTGCAGGCAGTGGACAGCTCCGTATTGTGTTGGTAACATGTGATTTTTTACGATTTAATACCTGTTTCTTTCTGATTGTTTTTGTTGTAATTGTGTAATTTTATTTTTATTTTTTATGTTCTGTCAATCTTAATGTGTTGACCACTCACTACTGGCTCTTTTATTTTTTTAAATTTATGTTTAGTTTTACCGTATACTTTTATAAATAAATAAATAAAATATACACCATAGTACTATTATTATTATATTGCTCCTATTTTGGATGTCTCCTGTCTTCCGTTGTTGCTGTTGTCAGAGTTGAAATTGTCGTCTTCACGCAGCTATACTGCCGGAGAAGACTGCGGGAGACGGAGCGGGATGATTGGATTTTTGGTGGAACCTAATTAAGCCTGCCCGACCGCATCACAGAGGTGCGAATGTACTTCATCAGATTAGATCGTCACTCACGTCTCTGGTGGGCATTTGTGTTGATGCAACGGCCTACCGATAATGCCTTGCTCATGGGAGACAGAATTCACACAACTCTATACACACAGACAAACATCACACACAACAGTGGAAAAGGAAATTCCTGAAATCACTAAACCAATCTTCACGCAAAGGTAGAAACACTAATTGCTCAAAAATAGTAATTCGCAAAAACCTCACTTCTCCTTCCATCTTACTCAGACATTTCATGAACTGTCAAGACAAGGTGACAATAAATTGAATAATTTATTAATATAATATCTAAGTATTCTGTACGCTAATTTACACACCTGTTGGAGACGAAGTATCCTTCTTTTAACGTGTTCATTTGCTTTTAAAGATTCCGCATCAGTAATCATAATTATCACGAAATTTCAAACGTCAAGAAGTTTTGATCACTACTGAACTGTCAACAGATTGCGGTTGTGAAATTTCAATCAATTTTTATTGCATTGTGTTAATGTGAAAACTTTGGTGTCAATATGAATTTAACATGTTTTTTATTAATTTATATATTTATGATTGTCGATTATAAGCCAATAAACAAAATAAACACATGTCAGATGATACATGAAAAATCGTTTGAAACTCGATTCAAACCATTTCAAACAACAGACAGTGGCGCTAACTATCGTCAAAATTTAATTCTTGATAATGATCTCTAGATATACCAACTTGGCAATATTTATGTTATAATTTAAGTATGAATAATGTTCTGATACAATGAAAAGTAATATTTTTTTGCAATTATGGGTACATTTATTTATGCAAAAATAAAAAAACAAGTTGATTTTATAGAGTAAAACACATTTCCAGACGTGGAAATCGCATCAAAACAAAACAACTTCATAGTAGTTCTTTTGATCACGTTGTTGCATTTGCATTGAAAAAGTTGGAGTCATTTTGGTTGTCATAGCAACATGTGTCAATAACAAAAGTTTACCTCATGCGAAAGATTCTTCTTACTTAACCTTGACCCGAGATTTTAACCTTGAATCTTAAACCGTCCATTGATGAAGTTATATGTAACCTAATTAAGCCTGCTGACGACAAAATTAAGTTATTCAATTTAAAGTTGGTTTGTTTCCTAACTATATTTATTCCCAATTTTATCGGTTGAGGTGCTTAAAAGCTAGGGCTAAAGGACCATTTTTTAAATGATTACTACCAGATTTTGAAGAAAATCGTAAAACAAAATGAGTAAGACTAATTAATTATACAGCGCTGTTTCATAGTAAAAATATCACCTCAATAGCACTGAGTTTCTGAATTTATAAAAATAAATTCTCATAGATGCCATCACGCCTGTTCCTTGTTGGGGTAGGCAGAGAAGACAGAGTGCCAGCCCTTCCTATATTGACACACATCCTTCTCCTCTTCCGCAATCATACAATTTCTCTGATTTTTTACATTTCCTTCTTTCAAAATATCACTTGATCCAACCATACTTCCCACAACCGCACCTTCCACTTACATTTGTTTCTACATGCCTAAACCATCTCAAGAGTGTTCATCATTTTACTCAACACATCAGTCTTAAGTTCACATTCATCCCTTATCACTAAGTTCACATTCATCCCTTATTACGTCTTCTGTCATATATTGTCACTTCATGTATTCTTATAAATGCACGCATTGATTCAGCTCGTTTGTTTTTTCCACATCCACGTTTCACTCCGATATCAAAATATAAGTGCATATAAAATATTTAATTATACATCACACCATTTCCCTGTTGTGGTAGGTACAGACTTTCCTATCCTGACAGACTTTCCTATCCTGACAGACTTTCCTATCCTGACACACATCCTAAGCCTCATCTCAAACACCTTCTCAAACAGCTTCTACTGTTAATCAGACTTTCAATGTTTCCTTCTTTCAGAATATCATTTACTTGATCCAACCATACCTTTCTTGGTCTTTCTCTCACATTTGTACTATTTATCTGTTTTGTTAGTCCTATTTTATTCATTCATTCCACATCCCCAAATCATTTTATTTCTCTTCATCATCTTACTTAACACATCGGCCTTAAGTTCACATTCATCCCTTATCACTTAATTATATATACAGAAAATATAAATTCATTCTCTTTCTCTCTTTTTTTGTATCATGATGATTCACAGTTGTTTAAATCCATGGACGAACCTACAGACATGGAGGGCTGAATGTAACTTAAACCCAAAATATTTAATGAAATTAAATAAAAAATACTTTTGAAAATTTATTCATTTAATTGTACATTTTATTTACATATTTTATATAAAATTCGGTGACTACAAACATCAGATTTGTACAAATACAATAAATAAAATAGTATAAAAGCCACATTAATAATGAAAACACAAGATTTTTTTTAAAATGATTTTTTACTCAATTATAAAGAAGAATATTGTATTACACTTTCATTATACACAGTAAAAACTAATGGGGTTATTGCCATGTAGCAATTTCTTTCAAGCAATCAGAAAGTAATTTAAACAAGTCTTAAGTGAAAACCAGACTAGAATTGTTTTTTTAAATGCAACCAACGGGAATCAAACCAGCAATCTGTGAGTTGAAAGACATGCATTTTATCAACAAAGTCATGGAGATATCATAAATCAATGTTCGGTATGTTCAGGATGAAAGTTTTCATTCACCCCTATTAGGTGGATAAGAATAACAAATCTGGCATAAAATATTAATATTCACTAAAAGTAAAACAAAAAAGGGCACATTATATAAGTGTATACATAGCAAATGAACACAGTAGGGGCATGGGTGGTAATCTAGAACTAGTAAAAAGGAGTGTTGTCAGATCTCAGGCAAAAACGTCTGATGATATTGGAGAGGTTAAAAGTAGAGAGCTCAAAAAAGATAAAGGGAAGTCTCAAAAAACAATCATCATTTTATATATTATTTATAGTTGAGGCATTAACATTGTGGAGGTATAAAGACATTGTAATTTGTTTCATCAAACATTGTTTATTCCACTTTATGTAACGGTATAATCTTACTACTTTCAAAGTTTTCCCCTCATCATCAGGGGTGAGACAAACAAAACTTTTCGAAGTTTTATTAACAGTATTTGATAAAACAAATTACAAAATCATTATTATATTTCCATTTATATTTTAACTTAAAAGTTCCAGTAGTTTTAGGTCTATATATGTGCATTGTATTGTTTTACACTTTCATTGTACATATATAGTACAGCCTGGACTAAATCTCGGTACCAACGGGAATTGAAAACACCCAGCTTTGAAAACAGGTGTCATGCCTATCACCACAGAGATCGTTCATATATATAAATAAAACAAAAATTGAAGATAGTCATAAATTTAGTTGACACATTTTACGTAAATAAATATTGATTTAGTAAAAGGAGTAGTAAGTCTTAGTCTAAAATAACTATAAGGAATAAAATAAATTATTTTATTAAAAAAATAATACAACAAAACTATCTTCAAGGCAAAATAAATATTTTTTTTCTAAAGATAAACACCTGTATTAAAAATAATTTAATTTTTAAATTGAATAGTATTTCTTTTATAGTTCTTTATATACAGGCAGTCCTCAATTTTCATTCAATATGCTATTTCATTATTGTACATTTACTAGTAACTAATTGAGATTTGTACGATTAACTAACTATTTCTTACAGTTTATAGACACAGCATGCTATAGAACAGAAAAAGAAGGGTACTATTCAACTATGTATTCATAAGTTAATTATAAAAAAAACCACCTGATTACTAATACACCCCTTAAAATTTATATGTCTCAGTAACTAGCAGAGCCGGGACAAGGGTGGGGCAATTGAGGCACTGGTCCCAGGCGCGATATCTGAAGGGCACTACGATTGGCAAAAATAATTGAAAAAAAATTGTCCGAAAGACACTAAAAACTACTTAAAATAATCAAGTACCCTGTCAATGTTCGTAACTTGAGAAAGAAATTTGAGTAAACTAATAATAATCTATACTTTATTTAGATATAGTCTTGGATATAAAAAGATTGTGAGATACAGGTATTTTCAATATTAAATGTTATTGATGATTTTGCAATAAAAGCTTGAAAATAAAGTTATAAATATATGACATTTTAATTTTCATCTGTTGATTTATGATTTATAAGTTGATTTATATAAGGGGAAAATATTACAGTAATTTTACCCGTTCTCGAAAGCGTTGAAAAAAATGGCACCTTATTGTAAGGGTGCATTTACAATTAGTTGCCCCAGGAACCAAAATATCTCATTTTGGCTTTGATAACTAGTTTTGTATTCATATTTTGCATCCATGAGTATTATATCAATATTTTTATTGGAAAAAAAATATTTTTGAACACATCTTTCCGTATTTTCCTTTTTTATATTGCTCTACTTTCGTATTCATTTCCAGGAACCAATTATGTACGAAAGTCGAGGAATGCCTGTATATATTTTTTCCTACTTTATTCCACATACTTACAGTGTAAAGCATGTTCAAGACAAATCAAATGTGAAACATTTTAAGGCTAGTTAAAAGTTAACACAGTTAACTTATTTTTTAATAAATCTTACATTTATTTTGTGTTGCAAAATATTAATAATTAGTTAAATGCATCCATCAGCAATTACAGCTTTCTTCATATTTGTTGTTTGGTATTTTTTTAATGTAATAAATACAGAAAGGTTCATGAGCTAAAAGGGAGTTTGTAAATATCCCCATTCGTTGATAAAGTAAATTATTAAATTTGATATTTTGGCTTAATGTAACTGAGCTAAATATCACAGCCAAGGAAATCAAAAATTCCCCTCCTCAATGATAGGAGTATGTCTTAAATAAATAGTTTTTAAGCTTTAATAAATAAAATAATATGTATATTATTTATTTCAAAATTGTACAAATTAATAAGTATTATATTTCATGTTAATGTAAATGCGAGGTGCTTAACTATTTCACCAAATTTTGGCATTTTATATTCTATTTAATATTTTTATTTTAAAACTATGTTTGAAGTTTGTAGTCACCAATCAGTAAAAATTAACAGTTTTTAAAGCAGCTTGTTTGTAATTTTGTTCTACTTTGGAACTCCGAGATTATCTTCTCTTTTAACCTGAAACAAAATACAATATTGTATTATTGCATTCATTCCTTCATACATACTGTAACCATTTAACATATTCGAATTGGTGGTCTGGATATATTCAAAAGCATGACTGTAAGACAACACTGTTTATGGCTAAATTAATTAGAGTATTTGGGTATAGAACCACTGGGTAGGATATAGAACTCATAATTCCTCATCATACGTGAATTGAATACTATCACGCACTTGTGAAGATGCAATAGTACTTGCACAAATCTCATGAACAAATATTGTTGTCAGACTAACTGTTTTACCAGACTAATACAATTAGAAATCAAGCCAGAAAGCCCCAGGTGGAAGTTAAAAATTTTACTCAACAAGACCATGAAGGTCGTGTCAAACCAAATATGCAAAAAAAATTGTACGTTCACTCGTTAAATGTTTAGTACAATTAAATTTTCTAATAACTGATACCACAAATATAATACACTTTTATTATATACAGTTTAATTAATACCTGGGGGGCTTATTGCCATGTGAAAATTTCTTAACCCAACTTACCAGAACGATATTAAAAGGCCAAGCCTGTTGTGAAAGAAACAGATAGAAATCCATTCATTTTTTGGGGTGACATTGTGAATCAAATCTAAAACCCTCAAGATGGAAGTAATCTACCAATTAGTCCACAGAAGACACTATTTATTACTATTTTACAATATTTTTTTGTTCCCACTGCCTTACTGGATCACAAATTTACCAAAAAATAATAAAAAAAAACAAACAGTGGAACATTTTTGTTGCTATCGGAAATCAAACCTAAAATCACGAGAATAGAGATGAGCATTTTAACACCAGGCCAGCGATTTCAAGATATTTAGTTAAAAAAATCAAGACAAGTATGCCATATTCTCATAACTGAAGCCTACGAAAGAGAATACGGATTTGAAAAAATGTGCTGAATTTATCTTTTCTTACTAAAAGAAAATATTTTGATAAATGTATACAGTAGTTCCCCCCTATGTGCAATTTCAGTTTTTCACGGTTTGTAAATATTAAATGGAACATTCCAATGTATCACCAGAATGTCAATCTAGCAGTCTAAAGAGATGTCACAATGTCATTCACCTCACTTTATCTATCACATCATTACAAGTAGGGTGAGTACAGCACTGTAAGATACGAGTATTTTTAGCGAGAGATACCATATTGACATTGACATTTATTGCAATATATTGATATAATTTTTCTATTTCATTATTTATAGTAAAAAAACATACGATATATAAGATTCGGTACTATCTACAGTTTCAGGCAGCATCCTCTGCGGGTTTTGGAATGTACTCTCCACGGACAAAGGAGGACTACTGTATGTATATTTATGGTATCAAAAATATATGATTTTGTTCTATAAAATTATACTTCGACTCAAATAATTAACAAACCAATATATCAGGAGATTTACATATTTTATAAAAAAAACGAAATACCTTAAATCTTCAGTGCTTTTAACTTCTGGGGTACACTCCAATGCCTCATCGAAGTAATTTCTAAAAATAAAATTTGATAATCATTTCCAGAAAAATATATATATAAAATTGCAAAGAATAGGTATGAAGATTTCATGGCTATTATTATGTACGATAATAGGTCTTTCTAAATTTATACTACATTTTTATGGAGCTGAGTGATCGATGGTTTATTCTCCCGAGTTCTTCTCCATTGATGAGTAGTGACTATTGATTATTATTCTAAATTTATTTCTTTCTTACTTTTCATTATTGCTTATTTTTATGTTTATTAGAATTTTCATATAAAAACTCTTTGTGTCCCTGCACTGCATGTACATATATATATGTTATATCTTATGTATG
The DNA here is from genome assembly GCA_949825065.1 of Odontocerum albicorne. Classification (NCBI taxonomy): domain Eukaryota; kingdom Metazoa; phylum Arthropoda; class Insecta; order Trichoptera; family Odontoceridae; genus Odontocerum; species Odontocerum albicorne. The sequence goes on along the minus strand of OX463860.1, from coordinate 15,505,575 downwards.
TATAAGGATTTTATAGGACTATACTGATTTACCTTAAAATCTAGAATAAAAATATAATATTATTATTATGGCTCAATGTGCCCTACGTTTCGAGAACATTGCATATTTCATCTTCACAGCTTGTTGGCGTACTGAATACCACTCAGAGTCTCAACCATAATATGAGCACTAGAGTCCAGTCTCACTCATGATTGTAAAGTGTACATCCGTTACAGATAGTAAGATTGATACACAACGAGCCCTGAATATGAGATCTGCAACATTCTCGAAACAACAACACTTTGAGCCAAAAAAAGGTGATATAAACTGCGAAAGATATAAACTTTCACCATAAAAAAAAAAAAGATTTTTACCTTGACTTTATTTAACACGTTCGCTGCTAAAGACGCCCATGGGCGTCAACACATTTTTTGTAGAGACGCTGATGACGCCCGTTGCGCGTCATTCGATTCTCTTTGTTTGTATGGTACCGAATATTTTAAGATTTTAAGGTTTCCGTAAGATTTTAAGGTTTTGAAAATACCGTAAGATTTTAAGGTTTCGAAAATATGATTTTTTTCAGTACCTCTACACTATTCTATAAATACATATCGCAGTGAATGTCTTTTTAAAATTAAATGTATTTTTTAAATGATTGGTGATAACCATATCCTCTAATAAAGGAATCAAAAATTATCCACCAGAAAAAAATTCTATATAAAATTTACTAGAATACCAAGGCTTCTTCCATTTCTTATGAATATGGGACACCTAATATACTGGTCTCCAAATACCGCAGCCATTTTATAGTAGGTGGAACTACTGCAGACCCTGCCCAAAAAGCGTACACAGGATACCAGTTTACAACATGGCCTGTTATTCGCTCAAAACATACACAGAGGTGAGTCAGTATCAGAGATTTCTTGGTCAAAAGTGTACGTTTCCCGCCATGTATCTTCAATTAGATGTGTACCAGTCTTTTGTCCTTCAAGATAGAAGAGATAAAGAGATTTGAAGGAGTAGTCGAATGGAATGAAGGTGTCTGCATTCACTAATCAGCTTCTCATATTCTTTAATGAGTGCACTTTCTATTCATGTGTAAATTTAGAAATCTAACAATGTATGGATGTTATTTAAACGAATATCAAATATTTTTTTTAAATTATTAAATATGAAATGTAATAATTCAAACAGCTTTTCAATAATCTTTCTTTCTATTGAGTTTCTTAACTGTTAATTATTTCAATTATTAATACAATAATTAGAATACTAAAACAAATCAAATGTCATAATACATTCACAGTAAAATAATTAATAATAGAGACAAGAAGACTTTTATTTGGAAAGAGCAAAATATAACTTACTTAGCTCTCTGTGTGAGCAGAGACATTGTGACATTCTTAAGCACAGTTATGTCTATTTGAGCCTGGAGACCACCATTCGGAGAGAACTTCTCCCTGCAGGTAGACATCAACCGGGATATTTCTTCACCGACTGTTTCTATTATTTGTGTTAGGACTCCACGGACAAGACTCGGAGAGATGCTGTGAACCTGAAATATTTTACTAACTTAAGTTACTTTCATTGTGGTGATATCTATAAAACCATTTGAAACATATGATCAAAAACACTATTTGGCCATTATTTATATATTTATGGGGTTGAAGAATTATGATGTGCAAGTATTACTAACAGTTTCTAACCTCTCATGATTAACTCCACTCCCACCTCTACAAGGTGAACTCTACATAGTTGTAGCGTATCGAGATTGAGGTAACCAACCCCTTTGGAGGTGCGGTGCAATGAACTGATGGGAGATCTGTGAGTTGGTGAGCCAGCTAGACTTATCCATACGAATTTTTAAAACTTAGATTTATATTGGCAACAAGATGTACACTTTAGTAAATGAGCCAAATGATTATTGCAGTGTAGAAGGCCAGGAGAAACCACTGCACATTCTTCCCAAGATGATGAGCTATTATAGGACTCATGATGCTCAGTCATGAGCTACTATAGAGAAATTATAGAAAAACAAACCTCAGCATGCACTGCAATCAGGTTGTTAATGCATTCCTTGGCATATGGACGAACATCTGTAGGTTTATACTTCATATCCCAATCGAATTTTCCAATGTACATGGATGGCTCTATGGTTCCGACTAAAGGGTCACTCTTCTGCTCCAAGTATGCCTCCATTATTGATTTGTCTAGTGTTCGTAGGGCAGCTTTAGCAGTCTCTGCTGGAATGATTGGTTTGGGATAACCATTCCTAAAAATGAAAACAAATATTACAAATGATTTTCCAACTTAACATGTTAGTTTTTATTCTTCAGTTATAAAAAGCATTTCTTAGAAATATTTAACATTGATTTATTAAAGATCGGGATATAATATTATCTCCGCCCCTTAGTAATCGAGCCTTCGAGTTTAGAACCACTGGATTAGACATAGAAATGGTGGTTTTTCATTGCACATATTGGCAACACTACCGTATGTGAAGAGGCAACAACTCATGAACACGTACTCATCGCGTGCAAGTATTTTCACTAAACTAACTCTTATTAGACTGGAACCTTTTGTTTTATTTTTGAGTATCATTGATAATCGAACCCATAACCCCTGGGTAGAAGTTAAGCATCTTATCAACTAAGTCAAGGAGGCCTTCAATTTCTGTAAAAAAGTGTTTGAGGTGCTTAAATTATTTGAATAAAATTGTAAGTAAAACATTATATAATCTATAATTAATTTAAACTCACAAATAGTAAGGAAATTTGTTGAATAAAATATGATAGGAGTTAACAAGAACATGACTTAAGGCTAAGAAATGAACATGTAGAATTTTAAAACCATCACGTTTTTTTTTAAATAGCTATAAGCGAAGTCACAGATATAAATTTTAAAATAACAATACCTTTATTTTAAAATAATGGATATAACTTAAGTCAAAAGTATCCTAACACCTAGAAATATTAGGTGGAAACAAGGCATATGTCATTCGAGAGTAATACAGCACGGGGTTCGAACTGGTGATTTTTCACATGGAAGGCCAGCATAATACCATACTGCCATGTATCTCATCTTTCTCTGTAACATGTTTGAGATTAAAAAAAAATTATAGTAACAGCATGGTTTGTTTTTCATTACCCTTAAATTTTACACTTTATATCATGACACTTCTAGTTTATAAATTTCTTCCAACCAACTAGAATACAAATAGAAAGCCTGATTATAACAAAAACAAGGCTAGGGCATATACAAATTATTAGAAGCAAAAAACATTATACAAACTTTTCAAAGTGTGAGAGTACCCTAGGCAATACGCAGTTAAGTGTGTAATGACAGTTGGACAGAGTGATCAACAGACGGTGCTGCCATAGGGGAGTGGCGTGTGCATCATGCCCCTCCAAGTCGCTCAACCGGCCCCCACTGGCCATCAGTTCTGGGGCACCCAACACCACCGACAGAGGGGACTGTCCACTGTCCTGGAATTCAAGCCAAATAAAATTTATTTATTTCTTGAATCTTAGAAAAGACGTTTGTTTCACTTTGTGGTGTCATGTTTATAATTTTTTTTAATAAAATAAAACACTTATTTTTTAAATTTTGTACTAACCACTATTTTATTTGAGTTCCCTACCGGTTTCCAAAGACCTCCATCTTCCTCGTCAGGCGAAGTTGAACTAGTTTAACTTCATCTAACAAGGAAGACAGAGGTCTTTGAAACCGGTCAAATAAAACAGTGGTGAATACAAAATAAATAAAAAAATGTGTATTATTTATTTTATTAAAAAAATGTTAAATTGATTTATAATATTTTACTATACAGGAAAATCCTGTATAGTAAAATAAATCAATATATTATGGTTAAGCTAAAAGCTAAAATAAGTAGGGTGAAAAAGAGCTTATTGACGTAGTTTGGAGATGTTCAACGGATGGGTGACAAAAAACTGACTAAACAAATTTGCTATGTAAACATGAGTGGGGTTATTGGTAAAAGATGATTGAAAGTATGATTGGACCAAGTGAGTTATATTTTGAAAGAAAAAGAGATAAGGATTAAGAGAAACAGAAGGAACCGTATGAGAAGATGTATGGTGTTGTGGTAGAGGCGCAGGGAGTATGCCACAATAGGAAATTTTGGCGGTTTGCCTATCTACTCAAAGGGGAAATGCAATGTTGGTATGTATTAGGTGTTAACATAAGTTGAGTCCGTTTTTTTTCAATTTAAAAATAAGCACCAAAAGTTAAACAAAATGTTAAATGTTATACGTCATTCGAAAGAAAATTTTCTGCTCTACAAGATATTGTGTTTGCTTTTACGTTACATATATTATTTTATTTTATTACAAGCGTTCAAAATGGAATGTTAAGTAGATGAAAGTGAGCATTTTCGACACCTCCTTCTGTTCACGTTCAATCGAGGGAATAAAGCTGCCAAAGCTGATGAAGACCGCTAAACCATATTATTCATGAAGATCCCCTTCAAACATTTTTCATCACCATTTTCAAACCACTTTTCATCACCAGTAATGATGCGGTAAAGGAACCTTTGCTTGTGGCCATGCGTAGCTCGATTACGCGCGAGCAAACCAGCAGAAATTGTCGAACGTTGTTTTTTGTTGTTTTCACTCAAAACATGTGGAACCCAAGCGTCGAACTTCTGGACTTTTCTCATTAATTTAAGATGGCGGTACACAGTCATGTGACTACAATTCATCTGCTCAGCCAATTCTACGGTGGTTTGAAGGGAATCTTCATGAATAATATGGTTTAAGCAGTCCTCATCGAAGTCCACTGTCTTTCAGGTCGAAACGCTGTGCTCCATGTCTTTCAGGTCGAAATTACCGTCTTTGAAACGCAAAAACCATCAACCAACTGTCCTTTAATTCATAGCATCTTCACCGTACACTTCGCAAATATCGGGAGCAGCTTCGGCAGCTTTATTCCCTCGATTGAACGCGAACAGGAGGTGTTGAAAATGCTCACTTTCGTCTACTTGACATTTCATTTTGAAGGCTTGTAATCAAATAAAATAATACATGTAACGTAAAAGCAAATACAATATCTTGTAGAGCAGAAAATTTTCTTTCGAATGACGTATAACATTTACCATTTTGTTTTACTTTCGGTGCTCATTTTCAAATTGGAAAAAAACGGACACAACTTATGTTAACACCTAATACATAAATCAATTGACAGAATAATGACATAAAAATGTAATAAGTAAAATCTTCTGAGAAGCCAGACACATGGTGTTACTATTAAACCAACCAACCTGCTCATCATGACTGAATGCCAATGTTTCAAGGCACTTGGTGAATGCCATAAGGATATCTTGGATGTGGGCGCTGAGATGCCGGCAAGCCACTGAAGCTGGCTCCAGCAGTAGCTTCTCTCGTGGGCATGACACCACTACGGATTCCTTAATTATGTTCATCACGTCATATATTGTTTTCTCTAGTAAACCAGGCTGTAAAAAAGAAAACTTCATTCAATAGTGGAATGAAATGTAAAACATGTTTAAAAATAATAGATATTTACTTATTTAACTACATGCAAATATATCTGGCAGATTTATTGCTTTAAAGTAATTTCTTTCAATCAGCCAGCAAATTTTGTTTTATAATTATTATTTGTATCCATGATTTTAACGCAGTGTATGAAAAAAATATCTAAGAAAAACTAACAAAATAAATTGTAGATTTAAGGACGAGGAATATTTTGATATACGTAATGCTTCTTTAGTTTCTTCTTGAACATGGATAAGGATGAAGCACATCTGATTGAGCCAGGATGATAGTTCTAAAGCCAAGACGCGTAAATCGCAAAAGATATTATGTGATAAATTGGTATATAAAGGATTCAGCAGTCATAAGATCAGATAGGCAGTAAATTTACACGTTTTCGACATGTTACACATGGATAGAAAAATATTGACAAATGACCGGGTGATAATACGTACCAACACAAACTAGTTATTGTATTGTATTACACTTTTCTTGCATAAAATACAACCTGATGGGTTTATCTCTTTCAACCAACCTGAAAGATGCCTTAAGTGAAAACCAGACTGGAATCCTTTTTAAAAAAATTGAGTTCTGACAGGAATCGAACCCACAACTCTCCAGGATGGAAGACAGGCATCTTACCAATTAGATCACAGAGGTCGAAATATTATATTATGTAAATAAAATGATGTCCTTTTCTCTTAGTCCCTGGGATTAAAACATTTCTCTCTTTCATGTCAGTTTGTCTGATGCCACAACCCTCAAATCGGACCAATCCAGGTGATGTCTTTGGTAGTTTTTCTGCTTGTTGACTCGTATATTTTTATCTATCTTCTTACTGGTCTTTTTCCACTTAATTTCAACTCATGACAAATGTAACCTTTCTATCCTTATTAAAGGATTCTAAGTTAAGGACTGTCTTATGTCATAATTCCTCAATCCCAGAGGCACTAAGCCACACAGAAGTTATGACTAAGTTAATTATATAAATGAAAATAATAAAAATATACACATACCAATTCAGTGATTCCTCCATGCTGTGGATCGAATTCTACTTTCCAAGTTTCTTTTTTATGAAATGTCTTAACCTTATCTAGAGATTGTTTTAAGAGACCGATCATGCAGTGCAATCGAAGATCAAATATGAGATTGCCCACTATGTCCAAGGCATCGGATGGAAGATCAAGTCTCATTAAAGCCCCGTAGGTCTCTCTGACATCGCGGAGACAGTGAGCCAACCAATTGCACAGGTTTGGAGCAGGCTGGTTTCCCCATAGGACCTTTTCAGATTGTGCAGTTCTGTCTAGTGTCTGAGGTAGTAGGGCAGTTCTGAGAGTGCGACTAAAAAGCTCGATGGTTGCAAGAATCATTCGCTATAAAAGTAAAAAAACATATATGTTGGTTTAAGTCATTGAAATTTTATTGTTTTTTAATGGTAAATAAGTTTAATCCATAGTATGTCCATAATAAGCATTGCTCGTACATTGACCTTTATTGCCTGAGCATTATTCGTACAGTTTTGTGACTCTTTAATATGAGATACATTTGTTTAGTCGTTTAGATACTAGCGGTGATAACTCAGATGCAGGTTTCAAATAAAATATTGAATATATTCAAATATTTAATATTCAATTATTTTATTATTCCACTAATTATAATAGACTTCAAAGTCATCGGCATAAAGGTTTTTCAAAAGATATCTTAAATGTAAACTTTTTAAAAGATATTCCATAGTAACTTTTTGTCTCTAAATGATACTAGAAAAACAAATACAATGTAATATTGATGACCTTTATGAGAGTTTTATTATTTGAAATTTAGTATTATTGATTTAAAACTATTATTCCCATATTAGCACTAGATAAATGTGATTAATTTTCTAATAATTCTATTGTGGCATTGCTTCCCACATTCACACATCTCATATATACAGTTCTTTTAATTTCTCCTACACTTCCTTCCCACAAAATCTCTTTCACTTGCTTCTACCATACTTTATTTGCTATTGTTATACCATAAACCAGAGGTTTTCAAAATGTACATCTCAGCTAACTAGGGCGCCACGGGATATACGTTGATGCACAGACACAATGATAAGAGGCAACATCTTACTGGAACTAGAGTTTTAGCTGCCAGTAATTAATTAATATTCTATGCTGAGTTTGAAAACTCAGCGAATCCTGGTTCCACTTGTGACGACTTATCTCTGGCAAACTGGGTTTTCAACGGTAGCTGTAATAAAAACCAATCAATGCTCAAAATTTAACATGGAACAGGAAATGACGGTAGCTGTGTCTAGTTTGATTCCAAGATTTGAGAAACTGTGTGATGAAAAACAGGCACATTCCACCAATTGCTAAGATTTTTTAGGGTGTTGTATAAAAATCTTTATACACTAACGAAAAAGTTTGAAAACCGGTGCCATAAGCTATATAATAAAAACCATTAATTACAAATATAATATTAGGCCTTAATATAAATATTAAAAAGACAAAATGGATGGCATTTGGCAGGGCAGATTACTCCGCTATGACACTGCGGCTTGGGAGTGAAATGTTGTAGAGGGTGGAGCAATTCAAGTACCTGGGCAGTACAATCACTACATCGGTCGACCCAGATATGGAGGTGAAGTGCAGGATTGAAGCAGTCCGTAGTTCATTCAACAAAATGAGATCAATATTCTGCAATGATAAATTGAATCTGAAACTAAGGCAGGGAATGTTGAAGTGCTACGTTTGGTCTGTTCTGCTGCATGGCTCGGAAACATGGACCCTGAAGGTTCATACTATGAATCGGTTGAAAGCGTTTGAGATGTGGTTGCGCAGGAGAATGCTTCGTATACCGTGGACTGATATGATCACCAATTTGGAGGTCTTGAGGAGAGCTAATTGCAGTAGACAGCTGCTGACAGATATAAACATCCGCAAGATATCCTATCTGGGTCACATTTTACGTGGAGAGAATTACGAAATCCTCCAGTTGATACTGATGGGCAAGATTGAGGGGCAGCGTGGTCCTGGTAGAAGGCAAACATCTTGGCTGCGCAATATAAGAGACTGGACGGGGATGAGGTGTGTGGAGGACCTGTTCCAGGTTGCGCAAGATAGAGAAACCTTTGCCAGAGTGATTGCCAACATCGGGGGGACCTGATAGGGCACGACAAGAAGAAGAAATTACAAATAAAAATAAGTTTACCTTGAATTTATCCTGTTTATCCAGCAAGGAATCTCCTCGTAATTCTCCACGGAAATAACTTTGTCCGAGTCGCCATAAGTCCGGCATATCCTCAGACAATAGTGGACAAAGAGAACCACACAGCAATACCCGAGCTGGCCATACTTCATTCACAGCACCAGATTTGGATGACTTCTGAGATTTCCCTAAATAAATCAAAATGTCATTCTAAATTAAAAGTACCTTAATCCTGCATTTATTGAAAAGAATCAGGGATCTAGAAAAAGACACAAATAATTGAAGAATGTTTGGTAATGGTTTAAAGAAATCAAAGCACTTCCGGCAGCTGATAATAGCATAGGTCGGTAGCCATAGTCTAACAGTTAGCATTCACACTAAGTCCTCAGATTTGATTCCTGACAGATTTACTTTTGGACTGGTTTTCTCTTAGTTAATTCTATGAGTACATCTCAATTTACATTTTTCTGCAATTTTTATGCCACTTATCATAAAATAAAAAGCTACACAAAAGTAGTGCCATATAAAACTGTGCCGCATGAAAAGCTACAGATATTTTTTTATCCACTTTGCATGGATTTCTCCTGTTACACAAAGAGGGTCTGCTTCTAGAGTTAGCTTATTCGTTAGGAAGAATATCAGCCAGGATTCTTCTCATACTGCTAGGCGGTGCTGAGAATATGTCCACAGTGTCATTCAGTTGGTTCAATATCTCTATACCAAGCGTGACTGAGTGTTTAGCCATGATATTCGTTCTGTAAGTTGGTATGTAGAACAGAGGGTGATTCCTTGCACGGCTATATTTATTAGGTACATATAAACTTAGTACTTCTAATATCGCGGGACAGTTAAAGCAACCTTGAAAAAACATAAGTAGGAATATCTTGCCTTCTTGTTTCGAGGCCTCTATAGTTACACACCGTGAGAAGTTCGACATGGTGAGCATATTTTGGGTAATCAATCACCCTTTGTTAATCTGTACCATAGATATGAGGATTTTTTATTGTATTTGTTCTATAATAAACCTGCAGATCGTCTTGGAAGTCAACCTCCTTGCCATCGAAACTTTGGGATTGATACGTCGAGACTGTGGGAAGTGTAACAGCTGACACATAATAAATCAATACACGCACAGGCATATTCCATCCACATGTCTGACGGTCATACTTTATCACGAGGGATAGTTATCATATCATAATAACCTACATTATAGATAATGTTCAATTGATGCACAAGGTACATTAAAACTGAAGAAGAAATTGAAAATGACATATAGAAGTTGGAACTTTCTCAGAGCTTTCATTCTTATATGAGGAGATCAACTGTATTATGAACAATTCTGACGTACTGCTTTCATTCAATTAGCATGCACATTTCAGTGATAAGATAGGTATCACCATTTTACTGTGAAAATTACCACACCATTTCATTTAAAATGAAAAATATTCATCAAAGTATGAAGCTCAAAATTCATACCTCACATGCCAGAAAATTTATCAAAAACAAAATTTAACTAAATATCTTCTTGTGTTGGATATTATGAAAAAAAATAATCAAGAAGGCACTATAGGCCACGAAATAACAAGCGATAAAAAGCAATAGAAATCTAAACAAAATCAACTTACGTGTGAAATAAAATATTATGTATTCTTCAAAATGTCATGCAATGAAAAAAAAAATTAAACGTAACGAAATCAACAAATATTCAAAATCAAATAAAATATAACCTTTGAAGTTTCATAGAAAAAGTATACAACAAAATTTCAAAATCATAGCTTTGGTTTAATAACTTGTGTATACATAACACTTTATAAAAGACATTTTTTGAACACAACACACAGATTACACTAAACAGTGACTCTAAATTATTCGGGGTCACCATGACCTAATTGGTAAGATGCCTGTCTCCCAACCCAGAGGTTGGGGTTTCGGATTCCGCTAGAACCCAGAATTTTTATAATGATTCTAGTCTGGTTTTCACTTAAGGCCTCTTTAACATCTTTCGGTTGGTTAGAAGAGATTCCCACATGGCAATAAGCCAGCCAGGTTGTACTGTATACAACAAAAGTGTAATACAATACATTAACTGGGTTGCGGATTAACCAGGGCAGTAAAAAAATCAGAGTTTATTTGTAACACTAAATAATATTTCAAAATGTTTAGAGATTTTCTGCCCCGGTTAATGGGAGCCTGGAAAATCGAGAGTGCTGTATAATGGTTTTGAAATATATTTTTTCTTTACATTTTGCTGCCTTAATTAAGGCTTGTTTGTACAGTATATCTCTTTTTTGTACGGTATATTTATACAGTATACAATACACTCAACATACTCACATTGGTGATGTGGACATGAATGTGGCAGAGAAACAATATTGGAGACGATATTGTCTTCAGCCTCCTTAATCAAGCTGGTGAATTTAAAATCACTGGAGTAGGCACTGTCTGTCGTCGTAGTATTGGTAATACTACCTTAGGCTGAGAAATAACAATAACCTCAGAGATGAACTGTTGATCAGACTAACACCCTTCTTTTCTTTGAAACCCCAGTGGAAGACAAGCGTATTTTCAAAAATGTATTCATACTTTTTTATAATGAAATATACAAAGCACTCCCTTACATAACTAGGTGTATGCCTATCTAAGGCAAGTAAAACTAACTAGGTATTTCCTAATAGATCATGGGGGTTGCCAATTAAAACTTATCCTGATGGTTACAAACATTTTTTTAAATTCCTTTTTGTCCCACATAGATGTCAAAAAATAATTATGAAATATTCAGATAATATACAGAAAAGCTCCACACTTAAGTACAATGGGGATTTTCAATTACACCTTGAATCCCCTTTATGGCGTTTTTGGCATGTTACTGTCACACAAATTTGAATCGAGCACTTCAATAAATCAATAAAAATGCGATTTGGAAGTTTCCGTTCAGCATTTTAACTAAGGTGATCAATTTTTGTACAATTAGTATTAATTAATAAAATTATTTTTATCATTTTTATAGGATTCAAACTTTTGTACAATTAATAAATTATTGTATTTTTATATCCACAAGAAAGCGAAAAAAATATTTTCCATTTTTGGCGGAAACCTGGTTGTAAGTGGGATAAAAATTTTTACATGTAATTAACAAAGAATGTTTAAAAAAAATTTAAAGCAATATTAATATGTATTTTTTTGTGTATACCTTGATCATCTTCGGAAGCTTCTAATTTGATATGATAATCTCTTGTTCTTATTATTTCTTTTGAGATATAGTCGCAGCGACTTGCAATGCCGTCCCATGCCGCATCTCCCGCCCATTCTAAGTTCATTAGAGATCGTATAAGATGCTTTTGGTCATCTACAGAAATGGGCATTATTTGTAATCTTGTATGAAGTATTGAGCGTAGATTATCTATTCTCTTTTCTACTTCAGCTAACACCTTTTTAAAAATCTAAAAAAATTAATTAAAAATGCATATAAACATAAATGTTTCTGTGCATAGAATTACAAGCTTTAGATAAGAATCAATTGCATTATTTTAAAAATATATTTATTAAAATCGCCGTTATAAAAATAATCGACAATATAGTTTTCCTGTCGGGCTACACAGAGAGGACTGAGCACCAGACTTTCCTATCTCAATGCACAACCTTCGCCTCTTCCACATCCCTACAACTTCTCATAAAACTCCTACGATTTCTCTGATTATCAACATTTCTTAAATATCGGTAAGGATATACCGCATCTGATTGAGTCAGGAAGATTATTCCAAATTATTGTATTGTATTACACTTTCATTGTAACAGTACAAGCAGGCAGGTTTATTGTAATCCAAATAACCAGAAAAATATTTAAGAGGCCTTAAGTGCAAAACAAACTGAAACTTTTGAGAAAAATTGGATACCAACAGGAATCGAACCCACAACCCCCAGGTTGGGAGTTTTATCAAGAAGGTCGTTATGGAAGTTTGTATGGATATAAAATTGTATTAGATTTTATTCAAAATCAAACATAACTAAAGAAAATACTCACTTGAACTTCTGTTTTTCCAAAAAGGTTTTTAGCTCTCGCATAATCGTTTATAACAAGATCATAATCCTCCTTGCCAATATTTTTATCAATATTTCCTGGCAGTTGGAACAGAAATTTGTGACGTGTCAGGATATTCAGAGTGGCTCTTGTTGTATCAGCACTGTCTTTTCTGGCGAGGACTTCATCAAACAATTTATTAGCCTCTACTATAGATTCTATAACAAAATAAATATATATCCATTATTAAATATAATCAATATAAAAACCCTCAATATTCTGGGCCTTCTAATAAATAAGCCTCTTACTCAGAAAACCTTTATGTAGAGGAGAGATACAATAATAACAAGGCAACTTCTAACAATTCTACAGCTAGAGTGCGGATAATTTTTTACTCACCCTCCTATATGAAAACACAATATTATGTCAGGACCAAAATATTATATCGTACTAAACAATTTTTCATATTTATTCTGACTGCATATTTAAAGAAAAATAATTTTTCTTTACCTTCAATAGCCGTTTCTAATTTTTTTAACGGTTCCCTTCCGCCTTCATGAATGTCTATTTCAAAGCGGTCTTTAAGAAGGATCAATGCATCTAACTGGTCCATTACACTACCTGTGTTGGCTTTCAAAAAGCTTAACTGACCTTCTTTTTGTGCATCAACCTGAAATACAAAAAAAAAGAAGATTACTTTTCAAATAACTTTTATGCATGAAAAAATAAAGATGGAATTGATCATTTTTTCAAGTGATTGTCTTGTTTTCAAATTCAGAGATGGCAGTATCTGTACTAATTATAGAATATAGCATAAACATATGTCAAATTGGTAAAATAAGCTTAACAATATGAATGCAGATATAACCACGATTGGCCTATGCGGTACAGATTAATTACGTGGATAATTCCATCTTTGGCTTTGAAATGGTTGTCGTAATAATATCTAAAACAGATACAACCCACAAAACACATTTATTTGCTTTATTTGAAATATCAAATCAATTAGGTGGTGTATCCTATACATACATGCCATCATGCCATTTCCCTGTTGGCGCAGGCTAAGAGGACAAAGTGCCAAACTTTCCTATCATGACATACTTCCTTTGCCTCCTTGACATCCACCATACATATTTTCATTCAGTTCCTTCTGTTTATCTTACTACTTATCTTTCTTTCTTCCAAAATGTTTAATTCACTTGGTCCAACAATAGGTAGAAGGGAAGGTAAGGTGTTATTAAAACTAGAAAATAATTTCTCATCAAACTAAATTCAGTATCAAAAGTTCATCATCAGTTATCATCAAATTAAATTCAGTAAAAAAAAATTTACCTTTCTTTTCAAAAAGAGAGTTCCAGCCCTCAAATCCTCAAAAGGAGTAGTGTGATGATGTTCTAGTAGGAACCATCCAGGGTGGAAATTCTCAGAAGACAAATTTCCAGAGCTGGAAAAAATAATTAACTTTTTTATCAAATGTTAAATGAAATTCAACAAGAATGCGATGTTTATAACAATGTTAATGCACATACAGTAACCTCTGCTTATCTGCGACGAATACGTTCCATGACCCCAAGTCGATGTGTGAAACTGCGGATAGTACTAATCACAATATATAGTATGGTTTTTCCTATACATACACACCTATGATAAAGTTTCATTTACAAATTAGGCACAGAAAGAGATTAATAACAATAAGTAATAATAAAATAGAACAATATACTATAGTAAAAATTATGTAAATGTGATCTCTTTCTCTATCAAATATATGATTGTACTGTACACACCCTTCTTGTGATGATGATAATGTGATAGGTGAAATGAGATAGATGATATAAGTATTGTAATGTAGTATTAAAATAATTTTGATGATACATTGTAATTTTCCATTTGATATTTTCCATTTAACCGTGGGTAACTGAAACCGCGGATAAGTTGGGACTACTATACTTAAAAATTCTACTTATTATGTAGTTACCAGATGCGTTCCAACCTTAACAGTGTTTGTGAGAGAATTAAAAAAAGATTACATATCTCCAAAAGACGATCCTCATGGCCTGATGGAAGACTCGATACTTAACTGGGGGCCTCAAGTTGAATTGTAATGAAAACAAAAAGTAAACCAAGCTGATTTTTTCAAATAAAATAAATTAGGAATACAGCCATCTCTTGATTTATGCGGTAGATACGTTAAAAAAGATCACGTAAATCAAAATTGTGCAAATTGAAGCAAGAAACTTAAACAAAATTAGAATAGAAGATTTCAGAATATCTAACTTATACATGGAATATAAAAAAAGTAGAAAAAAACAGGAAAAGTTGTTTGATCAATGGTTTGTCGCAATTTTATAACGCCTGTCTCAGGTGATCATTAAAAAAAGTCATTATTCATTGTTTACATGTATTATTTTCATATTATAAGAACATTTTTTATTCTGACTATTTTAATTATACTTCTGAAAATGAAGTTTCTCTTAGCAAAATAGTTTATTGGAACGTATCTACATCGCTTAGCAAGGTATTAAAGTCATGGGAATCATTACATTCACCGTATTTAAATAATAATTACATATTTACCAATCAGAGAAGAGTTCTTGCAACTCATCCTCGGGAAACTTATTCTCGTCACCTTCTGTGGAAATGCCCAAGGGGTCTGGTGGGGCATAGGATGCCGGAGAAAGAGGTCGGCGCCCCCATGAAAGAGCTATGTTCTCTTCTTCCACCCACACAGCACTCTCTTTCATGGGACCATATGACTCATGGTATCCTGGGAAACAAGGATTTTTATTAAACAGGTATATTAGGAAGTTACTGTCAAAAAAAAATTTTTACTCTTCACCCAATTTGTGTGTTCTTAGTAAGTAATGTTGAGATGAATACATTTATTGAAAACACAAATATATTCTGGTAGCCAAAAGTTGGTAAGTACACACTTTAGATATTTGGTTTTGATGTTTCGGGGTCGGAAGAGTTGACTATTAGTATGTAAATTTTTGATGTCTCTATTCTCTAGATAAAACAAATATATCAGGATTGTTTATAAATATATTTTTGTATGCAAGAAATATCCATAATCATTTACATCTAGCACTTTCCTGGCTTTTATTTCGAAAAATTCATTGATAACATTTTCATAATTAATATCTTAAATGATAATATATTCCATCAAAATTATGGAAAGATTGGATAGTCGTTATTGCGAATCTTAAAAAATTCTTTATTAATTTTAATTTGCTAAAACTTTTCTCACACGAATCCGTAGAAACGGGAAGAGTGAAATATTTGTCAGTTCCATTTCAGGTCCTTCCTCCTAGGCCTGATATCAGTGCAATGCAAATAATGGGTGGAAAATGTCATATTGTATGCTTTTGTTGATCTAAAACGAAAGGTTTCCCTGATGAAAAATAAAAATCCTGATAAATCCCATACCTCGAAATTGAACAGTACAAGTGCCCTGTCCCCCAGCTTGTGTAGTTACTGTTATGTCTCCTCTGCCTTTTCCAGGGCCAGAACGAGCTACGATTTTGTTTTTACTCTTCCATTCAGCAGATAGTAAGCAATCACACCCACATATTGTTAAGCCTAGAAATAAAAAAATATATATTTGACAAAAGTTTAAATAACTATTTCTACAATTTAATAAAAATAATTCTAAAATAATTAACTAATAGCTACTCGACTAGATCATTGAGATTATAAGGGTTCTGAGAATGAAGAATGAGGTATAGTTTCTAGAACTTTTAATTAATTAGTATCATGAAAGAGATACTCTTTAACATGTGAGAATAAGTGTTTCGTTAAAAAAAATATGTATTCAACTTTACATAATTATCAAGTTTTCTGTATTTTGATATTAATGTGAATTTTGGATATAGCATTCCGATTTTCTTTCGTTGTTTATTTGAATTTATATTACTTTATGATGTGTTTAAATTTCTCTATACAAAATGTTATATTTTGATTGAAAAAATGCCAAAAAACTATTAGGCGGTTTGGCAAATTATTTGTAATAAAACTTATAATAAATTAACAAATAAAAAACGGAAGATTGATTACTTTGAAATGTGCTTTGGCAGAGCATGTTGTATTTTCCATAGATGACAATTGATCACTGTTTCCAAGCAGCAAGAAATTTCAGATAGAGTCATAAATCCCATTTATATATTTAAATCGGAATGAAAAAAATTTAACAATAACATAATACCATCATCCCATTTCCCTACTGGATTACATATCTATATGTTTGGCGTTCTGTCCTCTAGGACAGAACGCCAAACTTTCCTATCACGACATACTTCCTTCGCCTCCTCCATATTCATACATCTTCTCATACAGTTCCTTTCTGTTTCACTTACTTCCTAACTTTTGTTCTTTCAAAATTTCATTCACATGATCTCTGCCTGAATTTCCAACCTTTTCCTTAAGGTAACAAATAATATTCTTATTAATTCGATTTGAATGTACAGAAAATATTTTTAGTTAAATGTATTATTTTCAAACGAATGTCTCACAATGCAAAGAAATTATATTGTACAAAAAAATGTGAGCTCACCAATTAAGTCATTTGCTTTGACGCCTAAAAACTCCCCACGTATCGTAACACGGGTGCCGGGAGGCCCTTCTTTAGGAGATAGCCCAGTAACAACAGGTGGTGGCCCCATTATTGCTCGATAAATGTAATTTTTATGTCAATTTAGATTAATTAGAGCTAATATTAAAATTGAAAACTATTTCATTCTCACGGTTACACCTTCTTGACATTTCTCATTTGACAGTTCATATTGGTTGGTATGACAGTTATTCAACGACAACTAAATAATAATGCAAGTGGAACATTTAAAATATAAAACATTTCCTTCATATATACATACGACAAATGAAAGGCAACAAACCCAGATCCATTAAAATTGTATGTCCAAATCAAATTATCTGTTGTTTTTCTTAAATTGTGTATATTTCTTGTCATGTGTAATAATAAATAAATAAAATATAAGAAGAAATAATGCAGTTTCAAAATATACGGAATTCGGACAAAAAGTTTATTAATTTTATCATAATTGAAGAACTGAGGCAGGATGATGGGTAAGTGCCAATACTGTTCAGCTGTAAGAGATAATATAAACCTTTGAAAAAGACATTCGAAACCCAACAGCAGATATAAACTGGTCGACATTTTTCAACTCCACAAAGATAAGTATTTGTGAGATATAAAAGATCTAAGCAGCTATTTGAAGAGGGGTTGAGAAGAATCAAATGTAATGTAAAATAATTAAATTGTATTTTGAGATATCAGACGCCAAACTTATGAAGCTCCAACTATTTACACGAAATAATATGTACAGTAAACAGCACGCAATTAAAAAATGTTCTCTATGTACGAGGGTCATCTAGAAAGTAAGGTTACAAGGGCTCCTGAGGCCGGGGGAAATTTTTTGTTTCGGAGTTGGTGCACCTAGCGTATAGGGGGATCCTAACGGTCAGTTTGTTTGGTCCCGCGTGTTTGTCGGCCATTTTGTTCAGTCACTGTAAATTCTTCCGATGGAGAGGTCGTCGGTCGCGCGCTCCCGCCACAAAACGTCCGTGCGAGATCCACGCTATCATCCGTTTTTTGACCTTGCAGAACAATACTGCCACGAATATCCATCGGAAGCTCATGGAAGTTTATGGTAGTGATGTGATGAGTCAACAACATGTCACGAAGTGGGTTAGGTTGTTCAGAGAAGGCCGTACTGATACGACGAGGCAAGGCAGTGATTTCTGACAAACTTGTGCAAAAATTTGAAGAACAAGTGCGAAATGACCGCCGTGTGACGCTTGAAGACCTTCACGAAGAAATTCCTGACATTTCTCGAAGTCTCCTTGGAGATATTGTGTCGGAAAAACTTGGTAACAAGAACTTGTGTACGAGATGAGTGCCCAAAATGCTCACACCGGAGCACCGTCAAAATCGCGTGATCACCGCACGTGAATTTTTGGATCGTTTTTCACACGAATGAGAAGCTTTTCTGGAATCTATCGTGACGGGGGATGAGACGTGGGTGTGTCACTACACCCCCAACAATTTTCCAACGATCAGGAGGTCGAGGAAGCTGTGAAGAAGTGGCTGAAAGAGCTGGCAACGGAGGTCTATGACACTGGCATACAAATGCTGGTGCCTCGACTACAGAAATGTCTTGATCTCGACGGCGTTTACGTTGAAAAATAGTTTAATATATTTGTGAAATATCCTGTGAATTTCAACTAAATACAAACATTTTTCGATCCTACATAAATGTTATAACCTTACTTTCTGGGTGACCTTAGTATATACACGTGAATAATAAATATTGGAAGCTTCAAACTTATTTAAGCCGATGAAGTAAAAAAGGATACCAGGGAGATTCTGATTGGAAAGAATCGGAAGACAGTTGTGCAAAAAAGAGGCCAAAATTCGATTTGGCTTGTAATATCATTAGATTAAATGAGTCGTATAATTACTAACGGGAAAAATATCATATTTTACATTTTCTTATATTGTACTTTAAATTATGAATGACTTATACACGATTATAAAACCTTTTCAGAAAGAATAATCAAGTGATTGAAAATCTTAGTTGTTAGTGATATTTAATTTCGTACTTATTATTTAATTTTAAAATATTGTATTGTATTATACTTTCGTTGTATACAGTATAACCCTACGGGTTTATTGCCATGTAGCAATCTCTTCTTACCAACCAGAAAGATATTAAGGAGGCCTTAAGTAAAATCAAATTAGAATCCTTTAAAAAAAATGGTTCAAGCGGTATTTGAACCCACAACCCCCTGGCTGGAAGACAGGCGTCATACCAACTAGGCCACGGAAGTCGTATCTGTGCAATAAAATGAAAATAAGAATATGGCTCAAGAATCTTACTTCTATCTAAAATGGAATAAAAAAAGTCTACTCCCAACCAAAATGTATAGAAGTTTTATTAAAACTACTTTCAAGTGAGCTTGAGAACATAAAAATAAATTATTATGGCTCAATGCTTAGGAAGTAATGGTGTTCTGCCAAAAAAATATCATTGATCTCTCTCTCTCTCTCCCATACTATCCCAGACATTTTAAAATTGAGTCGTCAAGTTTTATCTAATAACATATTAACTGCACTTATTCATATGTATTATATAATGTTCTGAAGCATGAATATGTAATATTATATTAGATGTTAACATAAGTTGTGTCCGTTTTTTCCAAATTTAAAAATGAGCACCAAAAGTGAAACAAAATGGTAAAGGTTATACGTCATTCGAAAGAAAATTTTCTGCTCTACAAGATATTGTGTTTGCTTTTACGTTATATATATTATTTTGTTTGATTACAAACCTTCAACATGGAATGCCAAGTAGACGAAAGTGAGCATTTTCGACACCTCATTCTGTTCGCGTTCAATCGAGGGAATAAAGCTGCGAAAGCTGCTCGCGATATTTGCGAAGTGTATGGTGAAGATGCTATGAATGAAAGGTCAACTCAGCTCAGCCACGCGGCGTTTCCTTCAATAATGACGTCGAATTGCGGACATGGCTGGACGAATTCTTCGAGTCAAGACCGGATGGTTTTTATCGCACAGGAATCGAAAAACTTGTAGAATGTTGGCAAGAAGTTGTAAATAATGAAGGAGATACATTATTGACTAATTTGTTGTAAAATAATGAAGAAGAATACATTATTGACCAATTTGTTGCAATTGTTTTTGTTGTGTCCTCTTGTTCTCTTCATTTGATAAAAAAACGGACACAACTTATAGTATGTTAACACCCAATTTATTGTTCTAAAGCATGAATATGTAATCAATGTATGTGCAGCTTTATACGTTTTTATCATAGACATTTTGTTTTATTATAAGTAGGTCCCTCAATAGTAATTTTAAAAATATTGAAAATAAATGTAAAAAATTGATTAAAATCTTGAGAAAATATTGAATTTATTATTTTATAATATTCTCTTTCATTAACAAGTATTTAATCGGAAAGAAAGCGAAAAAAAAGTAAAATGAAATTCGATAATCATTTTGACACTTTCTCTGGCCACTTCCAAAAAAAATCTATCGCCTCAAATGTCTTCGAAAACATGTAGTGTAAATACTTATATCGCGAATTTAACGAATCAAAATATTTTTAATTAACTGAAAAAGGCGTAACGCCTTGGTTTGGTGAGCATGGCCACTTCAAGTTTCAGGTATTCATTTAATTTGTCAATTCGCTTTTTCATCGAGAATGTCACCAAACCCTTATTTTAGGTTATTTCATTAATGGACAAGGGTGATTTTGACATAACATTTCAAAATATTTTCATTTCTCATTTCAAGACTATTTATAACGAAATGATGGAAAGTTTAAATTATAATATCATTTTGGGGTTTATGTTGCGAGTCATATTTTCGAATATTTTGAATTATATTTTCAATAGGGTAACCAGACATTCTTCATCGGGTGGAACATATTAATCTGAAAAAAATCGACCTGAATTCCCCATCGTTCAGATGTTCAAAATTAAATGATATTTTTTGAAATCCCTTTTCTTTTATCACCTTTTTATTCCATATTTCATAACCATGAAGTTTAATCATGCATTAAAAAAGGGTTGACTCATGATGATTCATATTTAATTACTTGGATGAAGCTTCTCAAGTTACAATTTTCAAGGAAAACATAAATTTCTTATTAATATTTTTAATAATTCTCTTTGATAGTATTTTCTCAGATGGTGGAAGACTTATGAGGGCATGTAGCGATAGGAAACAAAGTCATCCTTTACCTCTTCTATATCCATACATCTATGATTTCTCTGACTCTTAACGTTTCCTTCTTTCTAAATATAATTCACTTGATTTAGCTATACTTTCCTTGATCTTACTCTACCACGCCTTCCACTCACATTTGAACTATGTATTTGTTTTATTAGTCTTGTATTAATTCGTCCCACATCCCCAAATCATCTTAGCATGCTCTTCATCATCTTACTTAACACATCAGCCTTAAGTTCACATTCATCCCTTATCACTTAATTGTAAATACAGAAAATATAAATTTATTGTCTCTCTCTTTCTCTCTTTTTGTTGCATATAGACTCACAGTTGTTTATCTTATCATCTCAGTGTACTCTTCTTCATCTTACTCAACACATTAGCCTTCCTATTGCTTCATGCCATTTGATATCCCTTGTAATAATTATATCGTATTATATTACACTTTGTATACAGTATAACCTAGCGGGGGCTTATTTCCATGTGACAATATCTTCCAATCAACCAGAAACAAATGAATAGGTCCTATTGAGTGAAAACCAGGCTGGTATCTTTTTTTTTTTAAATCTGGAATCTAACTCACAATATCCAGGTTGAGAGATAAGCATCTTGGCAATTAGGCCATGGATGTCGTCACTCATCCATCATCTGAGAAATTACTATCTTAATAGCAGAATTTCTTAACTTTCTCTATTCTTTCATAGTTCACTCTTTTCTATCGTCATAACTTTATATTTCACAACATTCGGGAATAAAAATTCTTTGATCATTCTGTTTTTGGCCAGAACTCAGCATAGTTCGATTGCAATCAACCAACAGTTGATTGATTTGATCATGAATGTCATTATTGTTTCTTCAAGACAGTGTTTTTAACCTTTTTGAGCCGTCACCCAGATTAGAGTATTTGTTTTGATTACGCGACCCAAGTAAAGATTAATAAAATAACACAAAGATAACAATCAAATACATTTTATATTTTAATAACACAAAATACATGACTTATATTGGTAACAACATTAAACCTTATTAATGCAAACCTTGGCTTTGAAAATAATTTGAAAACTCGTCAAATCTTTGTGTTTATATTATATATGTTAAGTAGCAATTTTTACGTCATCTTCAGACTGCAGTCTCTTTCGCAAAATATTGATTATTATTGAGAATATTTTACAATGCATTCAAAATGTCAACTGACCCAACTTTAGGTCACGCCCTATAGGTAAAAAAACTATGCTTCCATTGATCTTTAAAGGACCTAAATATACATTATTTTTATTTAATTAACATTCTTCATATTTCAATATTCATTTGAATACATATTTTGTAACGAAAAAGAATATTTTTTTTTGATTTTCTTGAATGTGACTCTTGTAACCTGTGTCAAGAAAAAACCCAATCTTCGTGCGTACATTTAGTCAATCTATAAATTGCGCAGCATATACAAGTGAAGACACTTTGATAATCAACCAGTAGTCCTATTTAAGACTTTTATACAAAAATTATTTTTCCTATGTCAATTATCATTCTTGGAGGTTATAAGATTAGCTTATTTGCATTATTTCTATGGAAAATAGTGTATCACTTACGGAAACTCCAGTCTTTAATAAATGTTAGTAATAAAATAACGCTATTAAAAGTATTTTTTAGGATTCATTTTGGTCAAAAATTAATAATTAAAAATGAGTTTTTTTGTTTGAGAAAGGAGTACAAAAAAGGTTGATCGTGGTTTCAAGACTTGCCCTGGACATTGTCTGGTAATAATACTCACACGATTGGCCGTGTATTTGCGGTAGTATTTCCAACACGTACGATGCTAAACTGTGAGTTACTGGCTTGCTTCAGTGGTTCTCAACCAAAAAGCTTTATTACTGATGCCGATGTTGTCTCTTGTCCACACATTTTAACATATCTGCATCACTAGTCTTGAGTATGTCGAAGAGTACCATACAAATTAATTAAAAAAGAAGCTTTTACATAAAGTTTTCAAACTTTCCATTCATATTAATTTATTAAACATTGCACTTAATAATTGTATTTCTATATTTCAGCAAAGTAGACGAATATGGATTTGAAAGACCGGAAGATTTTGATTATGCTTCGTACGAGCAATTCATGTCTGTGTACTTGAAAGTGTTGGCAAGACGATCAAAGAAGTGGTCTGATATGCTCGGCGATGGGAAATCATTGAAAAGATCCTTAACTATTAAGAGATATGTTCGGAAAGGAATACCGAGTGAGTTTTAAATTAAATTATTTGTTTTACGTCTTATTCATACTATCCTTGTCATTATTTTCAGCGTTTTGAATAGTTTAACTGATCCACGACTTTCCTAAAATTTTTGTTCCATTAACATTTGCTATCACATTATGCATTTCATTTCACAATTATCCACTCAGTATACATCACTTTCTAGACCTCTTAATTCCTCTAGGGTACCATTGAAGAATTCTATACATCCAAATTTTCATGCTAGAGAGTTGTTACATTAAAACGTAGGTACCGTATTATACTTTTGCTACATACAGTACAACTTGGCGGGTTTATTTCGGGTTGGAGGGGAAAACCACAATAAAACCTATTTTAAAAACATTGTGTACCAACGGGAATCTTACCCTAATAAAATTTAAAAAAAATAATAAATGTAAATAAATAAAATCTGCTACTCTAGCTGTATATCTTTCCTTATTTTTTTTCTTCATATTATCATTATCGCTCTATACATTTCATCAAGAACCCAGGGATGCCACAAATTATGAAAATGTTGGTGTACTGTGAAGGATAGATATCCGTTTCATTGAGTTCCCTGCGAGTGATAAAACAGCACTGGTCTTGACCAGCTACAGGTGGTATTCTCAATACATGACTCAACTACCTCCAGTGCTTCACCATTATGATGACCAGTGCCTCAACATTATGACCTGCGCCAAAGACGATCCATTTCATTATCACCCATCATCTTCCTAAGGCATTAGTTCTCAAAACTAAGGAATCTTCTCTCTTGGGCCTTATTAGTAACATGCCAAGATTCAGTGCCGTAAAAGAAAAATACATAGCATAACTTTAAAAAGTTTAGGAAATATTTTCCTTGAAAATGCCTTATCACCTTACCCTATCCCGCATTCTTCAAGTTGACCCGTTGAAGAGCCAACTTGTATTCAAATAATCTCTTCAAGTGCATGACCCAGTAATTTTTTAGAGGCTCACATGAGTTGCTGGTCTTGTTACATTATTCCCAATTTTATCAATATTTCAATTATATTATGGTAACTCATTTCAGTAGCTTGGATCTTTGAAAGTACTGTATTTCACTAAATACTTATATAAATTAGTTTATATATGATCATTGTTCAATTAATGAAAAACCGCATTGTATTGTGCAATTTTATTTAATTAAGCCTTATCACCTTTTATACTATCGCAATACTATTTCAAACTCTTATCAAATTTTATTATGTAATTAGTGTATTTGTTAGATTATTATAACAATAACTCATGAATAGCAATAAAACACCACAGAATTTAATATGCCATTATCTTTTGAAATTATTTGTAAATTTTTCTCTTAACAATTATTTCTTCATTGATTTGGTGTAATTTATTAATTGTGGCTTTATATTTAGAATTTCTTGGTTGAAATATGAAGTACCAATTAGAAACTGGAAGGAGAATGTAGAATATTTTGTGAAAAAGGGGGTTTTATAATAATATATTTATTTTAATACTTAAGTTAATTTAACATTTTATTTATTTTAACGATGTATTGTTTTATGAATTGGCGTGAAAGAAAGAATTTTTAATTCAAGTTATTTATATTTTACATTATTTTTTTTATATTCAAGTGGACTAACTCACTTGACTTAGTGGCCCCCTGTTGAATTTAATTTAAATGAGTACATTTAAAAAGTAAACAAGTGAATTTCAAATTTATCTATACATATTCACAGAATCACACACATGTACAAACAATCACATGTATCCACACATCAGTAGATGGCGCAAACATACACACAAAAACCATCAGTATGGTGAAGATACCTAAGTTGTACAATACTTATGACCGACTACCTAGTTCTTTTACTTTCCCTTCTATTTTAAGTTTATTTAATTTTTTAAGGTGGACATCGAAGCACTGTGTGGATGTTGGTCTCTGGAGCTAATTTAATAAGAGAACAATCGCCTGATTTGTACGAGAGACTTTTGGATTCGCCTTTTGAGAAAGAGTTAGTCGATATTGTGAAAACGGACTTGCCAAGAACATTTCCAGATAACATATATTTTAACAAAACGGCCAACCATCAAGCACATTTGTTCAATGTATTGGTCGCGTACGCGCATAATAACAAAGATGTCGGATATTGTCAGGGACTTAATTACATAGCAGGTAAATATTGATTAATGATTTCATGAAAACATTTTTGTCCCATCTACTGCACTTTCACAATTGTCTGCAATAAAAAACAACACAAGAAAACTAAATATAAATAACTTGACAACCCACAATCGTAAGATATTGTGCTATCAGACCCGAAGAGGACCTTAAGTAAACAGGACAAAGAAGAATTTTATAAAGCATAATAGTAATAAAATTTATAAAAACATCCTTGGTTGGTTTAACCCTTCCCTTACGGTGATAAAATTGAAACGCGCGCTCCGGTGTTGGGTAGTGAGTACGCGATCAAAAATTAGCGATTTTAAATTGGAAAAATAAGAACATTCATAGATAATCCCCTTAATTAATTATAATTGAAGTTAAAAATTATAATAATTGAGATTTATTTGCTGAAAACATTAAAAAACCATCTGGCAACGCTCACGGAACGGGCGTAGATCTAGTCTCGTTGCCAGCCCAAAAGCTACTGCGGCATGGAGCGGCGGTGGCATACCCGGGCGTGGCTTACACTTGTGACGTTGAGACAATTGAGCTCCTCGCAATTCAGTGAAGTATGCAAAAGTGAGATGCGAATATAGTGTCGCGCTTCCCGCATACTCTTCACCTATCGTCAAGACCCAAGATCGAGGCACTCACAGCGTTTAAATGCGAATTTGTTTCCGATATTCACAAAAAACATCTGATGTAGTCGATAAATTCTGATTATTTTTTAAATCAATGCGTAAATATATTATGGAGGAATACCTTAAATCTTAACCTTGTATTTATTATATTTATAGAGATATTGATGGTTATTAGAAGCAACGTGTAGAAGATACCCAACACAGGGAAGGAAAGGTTAAAAAGATTTAAAAAAAATATGCATTCGGATTTTGTTGTGAATCTAAAGTACTTGAGGATTTATTAAGTTTCCAATAATTGTGACTTAATTAGAAAACCACGAAGTATCTACGATTATACGATCTCGCATATATTTTATTTTCACTTAAATACATAATCTACGAGGGTAGTCCCAAAAGTACCCGACCTAACAAAGAAAACACAAAAAAATTGTGAAAAAATATTTTTAATTCTCAACATAGTCTCCTTTCAGCTCAACACACTTTTCCCAGCGATGTTCAATAGCTTCGATACCCTGTTTATAGTGAGAACCGTCGAGCGCCTCAAAATAGCCATCAACCGCAGGTTTCACCTCTTCATTGTTGGCAAATCTTTTACCACTGAGCCATTTTTTCAAGTTTGGAAAAAGAAAATAATCCGAGGGGGCTAAATCTGGTGAATAGGGTGCATGAGGAATCAATTCGAAATTTAATTCATTGATTTTGGCCACCGCGATAACGGATGTGTGAACTGGTGCATTGTCTTGATGAAACAACACTTTCTTTTTCGCCAAATGCGGCCGTTTTTTCTTGATTTCATCACTCAAACGCTGTAATAAGCTCGCATAATACTCGCCGTTGATTATTTTTACTTTTTGAAGATAATCAATGAAAATTATCCCACGCGCATCCCAAAAAACTGACGCCATGACCTTGCCTGCAGGTGGAACTGTCTTCGCCTTTTTTGGAGCCGATTCTCCCGTTTCAGTCCATTGTTTTGACTGTTCCTTCCTCTCAGGTGTGAAGTGATGGACCCATGTTTCATCCATGGTTATGAATCAACGCAAAAACTCGGCTTTATTGCTGTGAAACATCGCCAAACACTCGATTGAAACATCCTCACGACGCTGTTTTTGTTCCATTATGAGCAAACACGGCACCCATCTTGCGCACAGCTTTCTCATGTCCAAATTTTCAGTCAATATGCGATGTACAGCACTTTTTGAAATGCCTACCATGTCTGCTAGCTCGCGCACATTCAATCGACGGTCATCTAATACCATTTTGTGGATTTTCTTTACCATTTCTGGCGTGGTCACCTCATTTGGTCGACCACTGCGATGTTCGTCTTGGCAGCTCGTACGGCCTAGCGTAAACTCTGCCACCCAATATTTTACTGTTGTATACGAAGGAGTCTGCTCCCCCAGAGTAGAATCTAGCTCGGCTTTGATATTGGTTGAACTTAGACCTTTCAAATGAAAATATTGTATCACATAACGATGACCAATTTTTTCCATGTTTACAAATTCACTGAGAGCGTTCACTATTGATGGCTGCCAAACAAATACTAAACAACGTAGCGTCTTAAAACCTTAAACTTAAGCTTTGTAAGTTTAGTACTTTCTACCATAGTAAATTTTTAAAGCAACAACCGCCATCTATACGTCAGGTCGGGTACTTCTGGGACCACCCTCGTATTTAAGTGAAAATAAAAGATCTCTTAAGTATTTTAATGGAATGTTAATAAAGCATTATTTGATTACTTAACTTGTTTTTGAGAGCATAATTAAATTATTTAACACTCGCATGCAAATACATCTGGCGGATGTGCTCGTATTTCTTGAAAGCAGTTTATTTCGATCAACCAGCTTTTGTTTCAAAATTATTCTAGTTATCCATGGCTGTGTCATAAGCCTAGGATATGAAAAAATAATATAATTTATGAATTTCGAGGAAAATAGGGATTAGGTTGGATATAATATGGTAGTTAAGGACGAGGAATATTTTAAGATAAATATTGCTTAATATTTCTCGAGTTTTAGCATTACCTCTAGCATATTTTTGTTGCCCTTGAGAGAGATTTAATTTTTTAATACTCGAGTCTTGTATTGTTGATTGAATTGTATTTCATTATTTTTTTACTTTCCATGTCAATCTATATATTGATATTTTCATTTATCATATTTTGAAAGATATATTATTCTTAATTTTTAGTTTTCTTAGTTGGAATATGTTGATACATTATCTTTTGTTTTATTATTGATTGTTACTGTGATATTTAAAGGGCACTTAAATGCCCTTTATTTCGTTAGTAAATAAATACCTAACAATACTATTGGAATTAGATGGGAATTTTATTTTAACATCAGCCAGAGACAACGGTGATTAAAAAGTATTCTAAAGGGTTTGTGTTTTTGAAAACTCTAATATTTATACCTGACCCATCCAAGAATAATTAGAACTTACTGTTAATGCTATCTCTTTAGTTTTGATTAATTATCTAATAAATTATATTGATTTTTGATTACTGATTTTTTATTAATTATCTAATAAATTATATAATTCATCATAATATAGAAAACTTTGCACTTAATTTTTTTAGAAGTTTTGTATTCCAAGGACCTGTAAACACTCTCTGCTAATGTGTTCCACTGTTCTAACATTTCCAAAGGTACTTTCAAACTGAAACTCTTGACTGGAAACATTCAGACCAAGGGCACTCTTGCCAGCTTTGCCTGCATCTATTTTGCAGTTGGCTTCTTGTTATGTGTTAGAGCAGAGTATGAGAGTTGAGGGATGGAAGGAGGGTGTGAATGATGAGTGCGACAGTTGTTATACGGATGATTTGGCGGGCGCATGTGTTGTTATTGATCGAGGATTGTTAAATATTAAAAGTATAAAAACAAATTAAATCAGTGGTGTGTTTGAGTCGGCTTGCCCCGGCAAAATTTTCATGAATTTTCTGAGCCAGTTGTTTAAAATAGTTCTTGTTGCGCATTTTTGTGTTGATTTATTGTATTTATCATTCTAGGTCTGTTGTTATTAGTGACTAACAATGAAGAGACTACGTTTTGGCTGCTTAAAGTGTTGGTGGAGGTGATTTTACCAGATTACTACACTAGGACGATGGATGGTCTCATAACAGACATTGAGGTCCTCTCTGAACTTGTGCGGATAAAAGTTCCTGATGTGCATCAACATGTAGTTAATTTAGGTATTTTAGTATAAATCAATAAACCTTTAAATATTTTAGTTCTACTGAGAAATTCATGATTGGTAAAGTATACATTACAATTAATAAAAAGCTTTATACCCTAGAATTGTCTAATTGACTGATCAGTTAAAGCTGTCTTCAGCAATTAGAATGAAATCCTATAGAGGGACGTCGTTTGTTTATTCACTTTTCGGTATCTTGCTAATACTTCATTAGATCCTGACATAAAATTTTCACTTCTGCCATGTCCATACTCTTCGTTATGTTTACTCTCATTATAAAAACTTCCACTCTTTCAGAATTTGATTAATTTGGTAGAGCTATGTTTTTCTACACCTTCAAAAACTATCCGTAACTTGTAGACTACTTGTAAAAATCTTTTTTCATAATTCATTCTTTCTATGTGACCAAACCAATTCAATCCTCCTTTCTTCATCTTAAGCACTAGATCATCTTTCAATCCACATGCTTTCCTAACGCCTCCATTCCTTATTTGGTCATACATTCTTTTTCCACATGTTTTCATACACATGCAGTACTCGTTTATCTTACTTTCATTATATCCAAGTATCACTTGCATATCCTAATATCGGGACCAACATTTCACCATAAGAAGCGAGCTTTTCTTCTCTTGAAATTTTCCGGTCGGTAAACACATACACCTATAACCCAGCATTCACTCTTGTGCCTACTGCTACTGTTGTTTCAATATCGCACTTCGCATGTTCAACCAATGTGAGCATGCTTCCAAGATTCAATTTTTTTCGACTTGTTCTAATGTTTGAATGCAAAATTTTGAATGTGCTAAAAATGTTATGTTTTAACTTTAAAATGTTATGTTAATCTCCAGAATACTTTTCAAATTGTATGTTTCTTGATATGGAATGAGATATTTATAATTCTCTGTTTATAATCAAAGAAAAGGAATTTGCTTTTATGTTTGGTTATTTTAAAATCAAACATTAAATATTGACTGCTGCTAATGAAAGATCAATAATATAAACATTCACATTCAATCACCAGTTTAAAATCAAACTCTGTATTCATGTTTAATTTCATTTATGTTTATTCAAAATAAATGTAAAACAGTTGGGATTGAAACGAAAAGCGTGGGATTCATATTATTAATTTTATTTATTCATTTATTTCCTAGATAATTAACCCATGCCATGCACAGTTTCGGATTTGTTTTATATAACATTTCTGAATGTTATGTAAAAAATTGCTAGGTTGCGTGAGGACATAAAAATGAAAAATATATGTATCTTTTCTCTAAAAAGAAAACAATTAAAAAAAATGCCTCAGAAAAACTGCATTATATACATACTTTCACACCATCTCCCTATAGGGTAGACAAAGAGGACAGATCACCATACTTTCCTATCTCGACACACATCCTTAGCTTCTTCTAAATCCATATACCTTCTCATACAACTTCTTCAATTTCAAAACAAATCATCTTAGTTTTTCATGTTATATATCAGGGGTGGGCATATATGAGGTCAACGAGAGCCACATTCTGGATTTTCATATATATAAAGAGCCACATATATATAAAGAGTCACGTTCTCACGTAGTATTAAATACACAAATTCAAATTTATTACATATTCTACACAAATCTTAATTGCTATATAAAGTATACAAAATACACATATAATAAAATATAAAAATAGCGCAGAATACAGTTTGCGTGGTTTGCACACATAAAGAGGCACGAGATGCGCGCGCACCCTACACATTGAAATCACAGCACACACGTATACACCAATACTTGCGTCTTTGACAATTGCATTCATACATGCGCATCTTGTCACAATATTTAGAAAGGCAAAATCGCAAAAATACAAGTATAATGGGGAAATAAAGTATCTATATTTTTATAAGAGACATTGAGAGCCGCACTTAACCCAACAAAGAGCCGCATTTGCCCACGTCTGTTATATTTAATTTTTTTGTCATTTATAAATAAATAAATAAATATTCTCAATATTTTAGTTTTTTGCTTAGTAATATTTAAATTTAAATTGATCTTTATAATATCGTTTCAGGTTTACCTTGGGCGGTGATTAGTACAAAATGGTTTGTCTGCTTGTTTGCCGAAGTACTACCAACAGAGACAGTGTTAAGAATATGGGACTGTATGTTCTACGAGGGCTCCAAGATACTCTTTAGAGTCTGCATAACGCTCATCAAACAGAACAGGACCAATATTCTGCGATGCAATGACTTCGCATCACTCGCTGATTGCTTCAAAGAAATTGTGCGCAACTCATTTGCAGTCAACTGTCATATCTTCATGCAGGTATTTATTATATTTTAATATTAAAAAAAATTACAATCACTGCTAGGTGAATAAATCATTTCTTTTAATGAGAACCCTCTGGGATTAAGGAATTCTGACATAAGACAGCATCTTTACGTATATCTTTGTTACGGTGATATATCTTTGTTACGGTTACAAGATATATCTTTGTTACGGTGGCTTAGACATGAATTGAATTGAAAAAGACCAGTAGGTAGGTAGAGAAGAAGATAGAGTAAACAGGCAATAAAACTGTGTCAGAAACATTGCCTGGATTGGGTCGATGTAAGGGTTGCGGCATCGGAGTAGCTGGCATGAAGATGGACCCAATAATTGTTTCAGATCCGACCCGAATAGGAGAGGATATAATTTTATTTGCATAATATAATACGACATTATACGAGGATGGATCAAATATAAACGAGACTTTTTAGTTTTAATTTTTTTATTTGCAGAAAAAAAAAGACCAAGTACACATCATTTTTGTTGTAAAAATGTTGTATTCGTTTCCTAGTAAAGATAAGTTAAAATCGGGCGCCACGAGACCCCGGTTAAGAATTGCTGCTTTATATAACACAATAAAGATAAAACAAAAATCAATAGTCAAAAAACATAATTTAGGATACACATATCTTTCTAGGTATGGTTTTTAAACATACTAATGTAATACTTCAAATCAAACTCAAACTTAAAAACTTATTCAACAAATAACTTAAAATATAAAAATAGAATCTCTCGGAAGGGGATATTATTGGACAATTACTAAATAAAATATATACTCAGAATAAAATACAATAGATAACTCACCAAACCTGATTGGATTAAGGAAATGTTGGAGAAGGGCCCTCTTGAACTCAACAACGCCAATATTAAAAATATCCACCAAACCAGACATGGATTTACTAAATGTTTGTATTCTCATGATTGATAAATTACAACACTCAACTGTTGTTAGCAAATCACTATTGACACATTTCAATTGTAAAAGGTTCTGGACGTTCATGGTAGGAATGTGGAAACCAATTTGAGCCAATATATTGGAGCTATCGATAATATTATGAAAAATCTTTAAAGATATGTCAAATCGAATATAATCCTTCTTTCCGATAGTTTTAAAAGAAAAAAGATCTTATTTAAAAAAAGCAAGCATTAGTTTATCTATATGAGTATCTGAAAAAATGGAGTCTTTTGATTCTATTTCATCAAATTCAGTTTTACATGTATATTCGTAAATTAAGCAATGATATTTTTTTTGCAGAGCATTTTCAAAGTACCTGGAACCATTTCAAACTCGACAATACTAAAGCTCCGAGAGACTCTAGCGAGACAGAGACTGGAACGTGCCTCAGACAGATAATGAGCTGCTCCACTTGAGCAGTAAACATGTACACGGTGTAATCAGTAAGTTGTAAAATGTTGCCAGTAGTGTTCGAGATTAGGGCCCACCGTTAATCGTTGTTTTCAACGTGCCAAGAAATCAGGAAATGAGTTTATTATGTTTGAATAACGGATTTACCAGCCATTTCAAATAATATTATACTCTTTTAAAATATTTTCAGGGAATCGGGTAATCAAAACTTTTGTGGGCCGAAAACAGAAAACCTGCTTAAAAGGGTGATATAATTTTGCATTTAAATGTTTTATATAATATTACAATAAAAGAAATCATTCTAAGTAATCTTATTTTTGTATCATATTTCGATTCATTCTTATTGAAAACTAGCTCAATCTTCTTCTTTCTTCTTGAATAATGGCCGTGAACTCCTATATATAAAAGAGTATACACCACTGTCAAATTCGGGCTCAATATTTAATTGGCTGCTATTGTACTTTTGTAACTTCATTTTAGATACATTTTTCACCAATTCAATGGTTCTGCATTATTATAATTAAATGTTTGTTCAATTTACACTACTAAGAGCGAAACTATTAATTGTTACACAAAAAATAAAATGCATAACTTAAATGAATTTTTTTAGGACCATCTTTGGTGACAATTTTCTTAAATGAGAACATCTTAAGCAGGTTTATCTGTACTTAAAATAAAACTTGTCTATGGTAAATTAAACTTACAGGAGCTTGAACCAAAATGTATACTACACTCCATAACTTGACACTGACTTGAACAACTTTCCTGATACAATTTCATTATGAACAATTCAAAATAAAAAATTGGTTTATCAAAATTTCGCATCTCCAATGGTTAGAATTTCCGCCCTCCTGATTATTTTATGTACTTTTTTTTCAATGCTTTTTATAAACAATATTAGTTATTTTAAGTTAACATTTGTCACAAAATGTGAGAGAAGCAAAACTGGAATAAAATAATTAAGCAATTTAACAGTTGAAAGGTCTCGCAGTGTAATTAGAGATCAAATGTTTCGACTTCTATTAAAAGTATCAAAAAGGACATTAAGTCTAAAATCTCTCTTGGCTGCAGTTATACCGAGAATTACTCCTAAGTTGCCTTTGGATCGACCATGAGCTAACCTTAGCATGCCCTGTGAATGACAGTAGTTACATACAACTTTTTTGACATTTTGTTAAGTTAGATTATTTGATTACCTGTCTGCATCTTTTTACCATTGAAAGCCTGCAGTATGACGGCAGTCATGTGGGAATTCAGCTTAATGATAACAGTTGATTATAAATTTATTTGTCTTTAACCCTTTTAATCCCAGCATATTTTGCATAAAATGTGCGAAAAATCCCAAGTATTTTTTGGCAAAAAAACAGTAGTTTGTATTTTATTTTTTATCTCAGTTAATATTTAGTTTTAAAACCTAATTTTTTGTGGAGACCTTCCTGTAGAGTGTAAAATAATAAGTAAATTTCATATTTCATAAAAAAAAAAATTGTATTTTTTATTTCAACGTAAAAACTTGTATGAAAACTTTGAGGCCGATGATCGGCCCCGTGAGATTTTTCGCATATCGATTTCGTTGAGGCCGATAATCAGCCCCGTGGGATTAAAAGGGTTGAATATTGAAAGATTTGTATCTTTATAAAACTGGAAACTAGAAACTTTTGATATTCATTTTCAAGTAATATTTACTTGATAATTGAAATATTAATTATATCTTGAAAAATTTACATACTGATTCTAAAATGCAGTTTATAAGAATACATTATATATATCTTGTAATAAACTAAAACAAATTATGATTATTCTGCAACAATTTAACTACAACATTTTTTTTTTTATTTCTTTATTCGTATAAAAATGTTGCAATTTTGAATTTTGTGCCAAATATTTTTTATCAAGTTGATTCTATGTATTATTCATTGTAAAAAAGTAAGAACTATACTGAATTCAATGTCACGATAGAAAAATTTCAAGATCTTATTTTACTGCAAGAGTAGAGATACGGAATCAATCAGACAATGAAAATGAGAGCATGGTGATAGTTAATGCACTCGTCTATTGTGTAATAGCATATCTGATCTTTGAGAAGCAATTATAATTTTAACACTGAGTGCTGAAAATGTCCATAAGCATTCATATATACTTTTGCTAAGTGTTTAAAATGCCCATTACCATTCTTTGGATCGATTTAAAAATAAGTGAACTTGGAGTGGCCTAATGGTGCTGATAAAATTTGTAAGGGCAAAGGACAATGCTCCTCGATCGGAAATATTCATCTTGTGAGAGATCCTAACATACTTCTCCGAGAATTTGACCTGCCTTGAAGATTGTAGTGTGACTACGGTTACACGCCTTGTACACTGTACACGCCTTGCATAGGTGGAGTTTCATTAATTCCCCATTATGCACATATCCAGACTGTCAGCCACACCGTGGAAGAGTGTTCAGTGTATTCATTCGTGGGAGTACTAGAGGCTACTCCTGAGTCATGTATCGTGAATGAGAAATCTGAACATCCATCAGAGAGAAACATACGAAAAATAAATGACAATACCTGCTGTCACCTTTTTACTATTTCAATTTTCTTTTATATATTTTTAAATATTTTAATGTGTTAATATTAGTTTTTGTCTGCCATTTTGAATTTTCTTTTTTTTTTATCACGGTGACTTTTCCCGGTGTAGTTCTTACCTTTTTTATTCATTGTATATTTAATTTTTAAATTGATTGCAAGCCCTAATGTCAATCACTAATAACTGAACATTTCTCTTGTATATTACCTATATTTGTCGTTAGTTAAAACAATCTTACTATTGAGAAGATAATAATGTAGTAAAATTAGTATTTTATGTAAATAATTTTGAAACTGAATAATATTTTTTCATGTTATCATTTTTTTTATAAATAATTATTTCCATAATCCATTTGAATAAGATTCTGAAAGTTATTTCAATGTTTTAGTTTATAAGATTCAATCAAGGTATTAATTTTCAGTGTATACAATATTTCTTTAATTAATATCTAAGTCTTATTGATCATTGGAGAGTGAAGATTATAAGAACTCACATAAGCCTTAAATCCATATTCCGTCTTAAATACTTATTTTTCACCTTAAAATTGTGTGATTTACACGTATGTTTAAAATCGAACCTCACAGTTCTAAACTTTAAAGTGCAGTAATGAAACTGTATCAATACTTTATTGAAATAAACTATGACAAATTTGTACAAAATTTAACTTTAAATCATAATTTCTTCATTAAAAATATGGTTAAAATTTAATATTAAGGTCGAACTATGAATTCGGGCCTAAACGCATAAAAATATTGTGTATTGAGTTTATAATCTTTACTCTGCAATTATGAGAGGCTTTTTAAGTAATTGTCATAATGTACTGAACTCAATTTTGGGTAATATATGTGATTTTTTTTATTCATATTTTTTTTAATATGTTAAGCAAATGTATTTGTTGAATTTTTTTAACATTCAAACTGACATATCTAAAATAATTTTGTAAGCTTAATTACAAAAGTTATTTTTATTTCTTAATTTGGAAAGTTCTAATGCATTTATTGTTGATTAAGATTTTGCGTCTTAATTTTTGCAATGATTTTTGCTACATGTAAACACTAGAATATACATGAGTTTTTGTTAGTAATAAAAACCTTTTTTTTTTCTCAGATGTTAATGTTACCTTTTTTCATATTATTTGCAAAAAAATTATGAGCATTTATATAATTTATAAGAAATAAACAAATATAATATTTAACTGCTACTATATGTTTGGTTAATATTGTGAAAAACATCAACCAAATAAAATTTTGATTGAGTTCAATGTATATTGGTAGCAGTTTGATTTATTTCATACATTTCAGTCAAATTGGTAATATCGCAATTTGTAATTGCGCTATTGACTAATCTTGTGTCTATGGTTTATATAATACAGGGAGTATTTTTTTAGTATCATTGTTAAGTTTTTTCAAAATATCTTATGGAAGAAATATTAGGGCAACAAACAATGCACTGGTAATTTTAGATTTATTTTTAAAATCTTGTATGCATAATATAACTTGATTCATTTACTGTTTTAAAATATAACCCGGTTTATTATAATATAATTATTCCTTTAATTTTTTAATCAAACTCAGTAAATATGGGTAAAAGTACACACATACCTCGATTTATGCAATAAACACGTTCTAAGAAAATTTGGGTAAATCAAATTGTGGAATTGAGGCTAGAAATTTATACAAAATTAGAAGATACATTCTAGAATACTGAAATTTGTGTAAATTGAGGTGCATAACTCATAAATGTCGAATAGAGGTATCAAAAAAATCCTATAAAACAAATGTATCATCCTAATGAAAAAATCCTATAACACAAATGTACTACTAAGGAACATAAAATAAAACACTTTAATTTATTGGAGAAAAATATTATTTTTCGTTACACTGGTACTAACTAATAAAATGAATTGAAAAACATTTAGTTTACCCATCCGCTGACCTAACCTCCAGTTCCGAGTATGCTGATTGAGGCGGGACAGTCATCAACAGTCGTCTTGATGTATAATTTATTAGACAAAATTCAGATAATGATGAAATCGATGTCTTTTAAAAAGCATTTTTCTGAACTGCATAAATCGAGGGATAGGTGTGTAAATGCTTGCATTAATAGAAGCAATTGAATTAATATTGTGTATTTGAGTCCAAGTAAAATAATGATCATAAAAAACGTGTACCATTGATCTTCTTTGTATCATTTTATAATACAGAGGGAAAGAGACAAAAAAGTTGATACTATTTATTTTTTATTTAAAAATAAATTATACATTATAATAAATATTATATTTTTTACGACTTACATTTATTTACTTTATTATCACGTGATATTACGAACAGGCAAAAAGGTTTAATCAAAATCACGAAAATGTTTTTAAAATAAATTACAATAATACTTGGCCGAGGCCATCACATTATTTCTGTAAATTTTATTCTATATAAATTATAATTTTAATGTAAAACTGGTAAAATCTGATGCTTGGTAAACTTTTTACATCTTGTTTTTGTTCCATATTCCGTATTAATTAAAGGGTACATGAAATAGATAAATCTTCCTTTGATTTGTGTGAATGTTTTGTTGAAATATTTATTAAAAATAATTAACAAATACATAGCAATTCAAGTAGTGAAACATAGTATCCATAAAAGAAAGTTTGTGTTAAAAAATTAAGTTGAAATAGAAAATGTCTTTTGACTATATCATTTTACTTATGCCCCATATTCAAATGCCAAATATTAACAAAATATACCATTTTTCGATGGTGAAATTTTTAATTTTAATTTTTAGTATTACTATTTATAAATGTGCAATGCATACAACATCAAAAAAGTGTTATATTTCTCAGGTTAATAAAAAAATACTATTTTATTTAATAAAATATATTGTTTTGTGTGTTATTTAAAATTAGATGTGTTTTGATTTAATTTTTTAAGCATATTTTTTTTATTTGTATAATTAATTAATAAATGAAAAAAAACATTTGCAATGAATTTATTTAAAATGTGTGTTATATTAGATTTATCAGATGGCAAAACTGTTTTGTTCACAGTTAATATTTGAAATTTGTATTAGTAAAAAAAAAATTATTACTTTCTTAGAAAAATATTCTAAAATAATAATTTGATAATAAAGAGAAGAGGTTCTGTGCTGTATATTTATCTAATTATTAAGCCATTGTTTTTCTTTGCTATTATTTTTT
Source organism: Odontocerum albicorne (assembly GCA_949825065.1). Classification (NCBI taxonomy): domain Eukaryota; kingdom Metazoa; phylum Arthropoda; class Insecta; order Trichoptera; family Odontoceridae; genus Odontocerum; species Odontocerum albicorne. The sequence continues at coordinate 15,466,478 of OX463860.1, read as the reverse complement.
ATTAAAAAAAAACTGTAAAACTTGACTATGTATAACTTAAGTCTCTGGGCCCAAAATTTTAGAATATTTTGTATTAATTTTATTTAAAAAATCTAATGAAAATATTTAATTACCTTTTCAGATGATTATTGTTTTTTTCCAAAGAAAATTTATGGAAAAACAATAATCATTTTTACAAAACAGGGTTGTCACAACATTACAGCATAATTTTTTCTTGTATGTATGATTATATTTGAAATGTATACATTTTTTTAGGGTTAACTTTTACGTGTGTATTTGTTTTTTAAAACAGGGCTACCAAATTTTTTTTTCTTTCGAAAGAAAATTTTTGTGAAAATTGTGTTATAAAACTTTTCCTCAAAATGAAACATTTCGAAACACGTTAAGTGAACTGTATAAACTAGTATCAATTTTATTTACATCTTCTCTCTTCATTATCCGTTAGGATGAGGGCTGTAGTACTACCACGGTACTCCTCGAAATCAGTCGTCATGGACACTTGTTTCGGATTACAATTATTTGAAATTCTTTATACATATTCCCCATATCCCCAAGTATACTGACATTTTTCATGAGTTAGGAGTCGGTGTCCATCTCTCATTTGTAGCAAACCACCGTTGCCATTTGACGTGTGTATAATGAACAATTGACTTCTTCAGCCGATAATGAAAAGTGAATTTTAAAGAAACAGTTTACTCATAGCGGTTTTTTTTTAAACAAAAGGATGTAAACTGTCTTTAAACACTATCAGCGTGAAATCTGAATATCAGGACATGAAAATTAACTAGTTTTTGATTCATTATTTTGGTTTAAATCTGTTTTGTCATAAACACTTACAACTGAATTTTGTTCTAGCCTCGTTCCAGAAATTTCACTTTTAGTATCAAAATGACTACATGGACGTATTTTATATTAGTGGGTCATAGAACAGCTATGACAATTATCACTCGTCATGGGTATAATGGCCGAATGTACTGCCATGGCGATTATCGCTCGTCATGGGAATTCTAAGGGTTAATGTATAGAAAATTTGTAATATATAAATGGCTTAGTGAACCCTTTTCATGGTGACATTCACATTTTGTCTTCTTTAAGACCATTTTGAGATTCTTATTAAAATAAATTTTGGAAGAATATATGTAAATTAATTAAAACTAAATGATGAACCATTCATCGATGAATAACACCATGACATATTGTTACTATTGTAATATGATGTAATTTATATTATATTTAGATGTTATAGATAGAATAAAATAGTGTAAATTCACAAAATTAAGTCTGTTTTATGTTATATATCTGTTCAATTCGGTATAGCAATTCACTTTATGAATGGTTAACTTAATTTGCATCAATGATCTAAAGGTTGTCATCTTTGCTTAGCAATCTAACGCCATGCGTTTGATTCCCATCAAGCTCTGAGCTGGTTTCATTTCAGATCTTTTATCATTTGAATTTATATTTTTCTGCAGTTTATATCAGGAATTCTAAGAGTTCTTTGATTTGACAAATAATACTAATATGATCTGTGGTATTTTGTCAAATTCTAATAACTTAAAAATGATATTTTTAAATTCATTTGATACTTGTGCCAACTATCAAATATGAGAATTTCTCAGATTGCATTTAATTTTTTTATATTGCTATGTTTGGAGTTTAACTGAAATGTAGGGCAAAAATCAATTGTTACCATACATGATGGTGAAAATTTTTATCTCAAGTGAATTTGCGGGTTCGATCTCCGCTGGAACCTAGATTTTTTAAAATAGGATTCCAGTCTGGTTAACACTTAGGGCCTATAAAAACATCTTTCTGGTTGGTTGGAAGAGATTTCCACATGGCAATAAACTGGCTAGGTTAAAAAAAAATTGTATACAAGATATTGTTTATGAATTGTCTTAAAATTGAAGCATTTTTGCTAAAAGTTATGTCAAATCCACTGTTTATGAACTTCTCAGAAATTGACCAAAGATCACAAATCTACTTGACCGAGGTTACAGTAGATCGAATCTACTTGATCATTTTAGTACTTATTGTAATGGAACCTAAGGTTTGATTTGTCTTTGCGATAGCTTAAGACCATCACCATGCACAAAACAGGTATTGTCCATCACAAGATGGGCTTAAAATCTTCACGAGGAATTGCTTATGAAGTTATATATCGGCTTAGAATCAGTAGAAATTAATAATATATTGAACTCTATTTACCAGTCAAACAGATGTTTAACATAAGAATTATCAGATTAAGCTTCATTCTATTCATGTATTATCCCTTATGTGTGTGTACAATAATATTTTCTCAATTGTAAGGTCGGATTCACACTTGACCTCAAAGCTCAAAAAAACTACAGGCAGGTAACCTAATAATCGGGCATGACTCACTGACATTTTTTGTTTAATAAAAGCCCGATCTGCATGCTTACTTACCGTTAATTCAAAGGCATCTCTTGAGCTCATGATATTACCGCAGTCAAGTGAGACTAACCTATAATTAACATATAGATTGTAAATAATAGTTTACACATTACTGGTGATGAACCTTATAATTAAGAATGTCTCCATCTGAGCAATTGTCTGTTATATATCAAATAATAAATTACATACATATGATAACTCTGCCTTTGGCTTTATACAAAATTAATATACAGTCACATATCAGTCTCAGATGCATTTTTCGTAATAGTTTGCCTAAAATATTTGCACATAAACAAAGTTTCATTAATACCAGCACACCTTATCTTGTAGCTCCTTTATCTGACAACAGTCTTATAAAATTTAATTTATTTGGTACAGTCATACTTTCCTTGGCGTCGTCTATCACGTTTTTCATTCTTATTTGCACAGTTAATTGGTCAATTTTTCTTCATTCTTTCATTTTATGTGCCTAAACCATTTTTTAATTATTCAAGTGCTCTTCTTCATCGTGTTGATTACAATGGTTCCTATTTCAAATTTATTCTTAGTATTCTGTCATTTATTTTTACTCCAAATATTCTCAGTGCACACATTTCGACAGCATTTTTCTATATCCAAATTTCATAGAAATGCTTCTGGGAACCATCATTTTAGCAGATTTTAGAGTATATTTGTTTAAGTGCCATCTTGGTTTTGCTCCCTGTGATTTTACACTGCTTAATATTTCTCGTAATTCTTCCATCATTCAAGAAATTACTTTCCAAATAGAATTTTTCCACTTGCTATAATCTTTCATTACTGACCATATATCGCATTTACTATTCTTTTCAATCACCGTGACTTTGCAATATTCATTTCCAGATCTTTTTTTCACATCTCTTACAAGTGATTTATCATACTATGTAATAATTAATTCTCTGCTAAAACTAATATTGTCATCCGTATACAGCTAAATGTTACTTATTATGACACATTCTCAATTTTAAACTTGATGCATAATAAATACCACAGTGTATTTTTCTTAATCGTCATTATTGTTTAAACTATTCTTGAAAGAGTTAAAATTAATACGATTTACATATTTTTCCTCATAGTAAACTGAACATATATGTGTCTTTAGAAAAGCAATTTTTACCTAAATTACAAGTATATAAAAAATTCTATTATCTAAAATAAGTGCAATAACGTCATAAAAAATATTTAATATTCATTTAAATCTAAAAAACTAATATTATAAAATAAATATGTATATATATTCTGCCCTTGTAAATAAAAAAGCAACAACTGCATAAATTATCTATTTTTAATGGTTCATTTTGACCAATAATATTTTTTTTAAATACAGTTAAAATTCAGAATGTGAGTGAATACAGAAATAATAGATGTTACAATAAAATATATAATATTTAGACACTAACATGATTTATATATAATACTGCACACAACAGGTCAAGACTCAGAAGGCCCAGGCCATATGCCATGCATAAAAAAACAACATAATATACTTCATTTCAATGGACACTTTGGAATGGAAAATCCGGAAATAAAAAAAAAGCTTTCAATCAAAAGTAAATTTATACATCAAAATGTCAAGTAAAATTATCTTTGAACTGTTTTTATGTTTTAATCAAGTACTGAAAATACAAAGCATTTGACGAATATATTGAATTAAAATGTTTCGTTGCTTAGAATAATGATAATGAATCAAATTGGACCAAATGAAATACGAATCATGCTTTTGATTTTCTACATAATGACTTATTTTTCACTGACAAGGGCAGTATAATGATTTTAAGATTTCAGTATCGAAAATAATATGTGCAATGACCAAGTAAAAAATTTGAATAACCTTTATTTAAAAATAAAAATGTTACGGCGTGAATGCCTGATCCTTGATATCGAAAAGACTTATGTTTTCAATTTATCGGCTTGAAAAATATATGGATCAAACCATATAATATTGAATCGTAGCTTAAGTGTTGATAATTCAGTTAAATTATCTTTTAATGCTGCTCTATTTCTAAATGCAGAGGAAAATTACAAGAAAATATGTATTATTTCAAAATTTAAGTTAGTTTAAATTATTTTCTCAGAACAGGGTTATCAAACCAAATATATTGTTATTATTTACTAACATTCATTAAATGTAAAGTAAATTTCATCTAGTTTTAAAAATTCTCGATCAAAGCAATTGAAAAATTCCTCTGGTATTGTTGACATTACACATATCACTGTAGAATCTTGCTGTTAAAATAATTATCATTTTCTTCCATATTATTTTATATTCCTCTCTAATTTTTATAAACTGTAAAATGTATTTTTCAATCTTAGTTTTACATTTACAGAACTTTAAATTAGTTATAAGTGAAGGTCTAATTATTTTCACTATCAGCTTTAAAATATCACAAATGTATAGACATTTATTTTTAGTTTGTGTTGAATTCGTCGTCTTGGTAGACATTTTTGCTATAGACTTTAAGGGCTCACTTTACAACCAGATTGGCTAACAAGAAGGTATAGTTGTCAGCCAATTTAGTTAAGAGTGTGAGTGAAGTGTTACAGTTGTTGGAACCATGCCCTACCTGATAGACCGCTGTCTTATAATTTTGCATATTACGAAATATACTATCAATATTCCTTTTTAAAAGAAATTTATCTATTTAATTAAGACTGGATTCTTACTAGACATTGAAATACTAACGGGCTGAGCTTGCATTGACTATGAAGTAGTCTATAGGGCGACAGGACTTGCATACATTTTTTCTGACAATTGGTCAAACCAAATATCTTGCCAATTCTATTTTATACTATTGGCTGCTCATTGTGAAGTTCATGCAAACAAATTCATGATATGACCGTAGTTTAGTGGAAATCCAGTATAAGAATATCTCCAACCATTATTAATTAACATTAAAAATAAATGTTTAAATATTTAAAGGTATGAGTTGGCAACATTTATTTTCCTCAACCTTCTTAGTAAAAGTATTAAACTGAAATTATTTATGCAGTGCTGCAAAATCACAATAGTTTATCTCAATTTATAAAAAATGTAAGACATTTTTATTACAATAAATAATTAGTTATGTTAAAAATTATATTTCTACAGTCATTATTTGTATACAGGCAAATATTTCAATATAAATGTTATTTTCTAATAATCAATAAATACAAAAATATTTATTTTTTTAATTATAATATATTTTGAAATATCTAATAAAAATTCTCGCCCCGTTTTTATTTAATACAAAATAATTATAGCAATTTTTAACAGCATTCCAATACCATTGTTTTTTCTATTTGAGATAATAATACATACTACAAATTATCAGCCACTTTGAAACCGAATGCTATAATATACCTGTATGGTCATCCAAAACATAAACTTGATCCCTGTAACTACCCTTCTTTCAATGTCCCTTTCAACCGGCCCATCACACATAAACATACTGCCCAGATAATAAAACTGATTAACCTACTCCAGTTTCTCTTAGCTATCACACACACTTTTTACAATGCTGTTTAGTTTTTACTATGCCTATTATGACTAATTTTTCATATAAATTGAGATGACTAGTTTGTGCTTGGCCTTATGATATGTGTATTATATTGTGCAACTGCAAAAAAATATATTATTTCACTTTTTAAAACATATTTACAAAATTATGTAACCTATGTGCATGTTACAAGTTTATATTCTTATTTGATTGTATTGTGTTAAAATTATTTTCTGTTGTTTTTTTTTTTAAGTATGTTATTTGTCTTGTAAATATTTGTTACTTTGAGCTGCTATAAAAATATGCATTTTAATATTGATCACAAATTTTAAAATATAATTTAATGGATTCATTGTTACTATGTCAAATTGAGGATTTTTTCAGCTCCATAAAATTTATTTTTCAATCTTATCTTCAATTCTGCTTTGTGTCTTATCTAGGATAATCGGTATATGCTTAAGCAGGATAACTGGTACTTAATGTGATATATTGTAGGAGTAAATAGAGGGGAAATATGCTAGCAAAAAAATTATATGAACATTATAATAATAATAAAAAACAAATGAATAATAAGAATATATTATATTCTTATTATAAATTTTTTTTATGTTCATGTTAATAAATTTGTCAGATCTATTGATTAACCCTTTAAGTGCCGGAAGTTATTAGTATGGCCGTGCCCAGCAGGCTGGGATTTTTTCAACAGAAATAAAACCTAAAAAAATTATATTTTTTGTATACAGATATAAAGGATATTATGAAAACTTACTAAATATATACACCGTGGGGCGTTTGAGCTGCCATTCACTCAGAAAAATACAGTTTAAATATTCACAAAATGTCAGGGTTGTCACAACTTGACACAGAAAACACGTTTACTTATAAATATAGTGGAATATAATATACTTTGTAAACTAAAATCAACAAATTATCTGTATGATGTATAATAAAGCACAAAAGGTAAATAAACTATAAAATAAAATCGTAAAAAGTCTATATAAACGTCGTATTATGCCGCAAAACTACCGCCAATAACCAAAGAATACATGAAAACACATTTTATAAATAAATACTTTGAAAAATTAACAAAAATAACGCACAAAAGTTAAAAATCAACCACTGAACAAAACTACAAACGAAGTCATTATAAATTATCGCAATTACGTCGCAAAAAAATGTAGTCGGTGACCCTGCATCAGAGACACGTATTGACTGTCAGTGAAAGCTTTTAGAAAGATGACTGTAACTTTGATAATATCGGTAAATTGTAATATTTAAGTATTTCTTAACCATCCCAATAAATGTCACTATGTGTTATAATTTATAAATTATTACAATTGGATTTGATATTGGATTGCAACAAGCTCAAAGGAGAGCACCTTTACGCGTTCATTTTGTATGGCCGGCCTGGCGAGCACTGAATCGGAGAGCGCGTCAACACGCTCGTGGCAGTGAACCGATTAAAACAATTTCTTCCAGTAAACCAGTTTTTGTTTCAAAATAACAAAAATTAAAACAAAATATAAATCTTAAGGAGAATTGGTATAACGATGGGGAGGGGATGGGAATTGTACTGGTACGTGTACGTATAACGAGTATTCTATTATTTTGTCCAGTTACAATGTTCTTTTAGCTCTGCCCCAAATTAGGGTATTAGTTTTAGTTTCATGGCCCAAATGTTCTTTTAGCTGTGCCCCAAATTAGGGTATTAGTTTTAGTTTCATGGACCAAATGTTATTTTAGCTGTGCCCCAAATTAGGGTATTAGTTTTAGTTTCATGGCCCAAATGTTCTTTTAGCTGTGCCCCAAATTAGGGTATAAGTTTTAGTTTCATGTCCCAAATCTTCTTTTAGCTGTGCCCCAAATTAGGGTATTAGTTTTAGTTTCATGGCCCAAATGAAGTTTAATAAAATAACACATACAGATAACAAAGAAATAAATTTCTGTGAATTCTGAATACCGAGAAGCTGTTACTTTCATAGTTTGAAAAATTATTATAATTTTTTTTTATACATTTGTATTGTGTCGTATGTTGTTATGAACATAAAATAATAATAAATACAAGTTTATTGATAGCAGCAAGAACACATTAAAAAGAGAATACATTAAAAAAACAGAAGCTATCAAAAGGTCTGGGCTCATCTAATAACATCCCCCTGGCCAGGATACACCCCACCAATATAGGGCGATCTCAGCCACGGGGACACCAGATTTTTTTCAGCCCATATATTACAATATTTTATTATTGAAAATATTTCACAACCCTGTCAAAATGTCAACTGACCCAATTTTAGGTTGTGATCCATAATTTTCATATAAACTTTTTGCCGCTTTAATATATCCTCTATATGTATTTCACAGTAACACCTATTCCTCCTTTATACATTAATTCTTTCAAATTTGTATGTGACCAATCTTCTGTATATTTGTCAGTTATCTTAGTGTCCTTTGACTTCAATTGAAAGGATTATAAGCAGATTATCTCTATGTTTATCAAACTTGCATGCTTTACAAATAAAATCCCACCGCTTGATAACAATTTTACTAATATAATTTTTGTTAAGTAAAATCATGAGTGAACAAATAAGATTCATCTATGAAGGCAAGCAAAATCACAAAATTTAATTATAATTGAAGGAGTATATCTATCTATTTAACCTCGAATTGGTGTAATTGTCTATCGGTACCCGTCCAAACACAAAGAATGTCATCTGCATACCTAAACCAACACAAAACATTTTTAGTTAACTTAAACTTACTCCTAAAAATACATTTTTCAAAATAGTTCATAAATATTTATGAAATGGCTAATAAGGCTATTTCTGAAATGGCTAATCATTGTCACCGTGAAAACCATACTTTTTCTATCGATGATGCCAAATTCTTACATATCAGTAGTAACGGAAATAAATTGAACAAATTAGAGGCCTTAGAAATTTCTAAGTTAGTACATCGATCCGAACATCTGGTAAACAGTTATATCCCAAAAATCTCTCCGCTCTTGGCCGAAATCGTCCCATGCCTCCCTTACCCCTCAGTCCCCAACCGTTGAAGCGTGTATATCAGTACCAGTTCGAACGGAATTTAGTCTTGTTCGTGCTCCCCTGAAGATAAGGTGAAAGCCTTGAAACCGGTAGGGTTATACCGTTACAAAAAAGTGGAATAAACAGTGTTTGATAAAAATAAATTTCAATGTCTTTAAACGTCCACAACGTTAATGCCTTAACTATAAACAACATATTAAAAATTAATGTGTTTATGAACTTACAGGTGACAAATTACACAAAGATGATATTTTTCCATGAATAAAAAGAATTAGTCACAAATAAACTGAATTTGAAATATAATTAAAACTGTTTAAAAATATAGTAAACACTAAGAAAAGTGCACTTCAAGTGTGTAATTTATTGATAAAAATATTTGTTTACTTGTTTCATCACAGTTTTAAAAAAATATAAAGTTTATGTGCGTATTTAAATGCTCACCCAACGGATCGGTAACAGACTTTTTAATATAACATAGCAAAGGAACACCGATATATCGACAAGGCTATAGGGGTTAAACATCTGATCAAAAGAGTTGAGGAGAGATTTTGGAAGACATTAAGCACTATTGTAATAAATCAGGAAGGCAGCATCTAGACATTCTGATATCAACCAAAAATTAAGTCTTGTTTGTGCTCCTCTGATGATAAGATGAGCCTTGAAACCGGTAGGATTATACCGTTATATAAAGTGGAATAAATAGTGTTTGACAAAACAAATTACTATGTCTTTAAGCCTCCACAATGGCCTTAAATATAAAAATTAATTTGTTTTTTCACTAGATATAATTTTGAATTTTTTTAATCTGAAACATGTTAAATAAAAAAGCTGAAAAAAATCCTCATTACAAAATTAATCCTGTCTTCAAGTGACATATCTAGATTACCCAATTAGCGTGATTTATGTGATATTTAACCTCAAAAGGTTACAAATTTTAAATAACCTTGAAGCTCGGCTCAATTCTTTCATTTGCATTTTTATCAAAGTTAATCGTTGTTTATATTTTTAGTTTAGCTTAAGTATTATATTGTAAATAATATCAAAACTATTCATTAGCATTTTATTCAAAGGTCAACAAAACAAAAAAATGCCTTCAATCGAATGATAATCAGATGTATTATTATACATTCTAATTATTATTGCAATGATTTTTTTAACAAATAAAATAATTTAATTGTTAAATTTTATTGTAATACAATTTGTGATATTATGGTTTGCATGTGTTATGTATTCTGAATGATTTTGGCTATGTTAACGATCCAAATAAAATATTTTATGAATTTTAAATGACTAGATTTTGAATATTGATTGATACATCCGATAAATTGAAATAATTATGCTACTTTTAATTTAATATGTGTATGTATTTACTTGTGCATTATATTTCTAATCATCATCATTATCATTTGATATGTTCCCTCAGAAACACAGGGATGCCACAAAATACCTCCATTCTGACCAGTCTAGAATTCGGCACTTCAAGCCAAGTTAAACGAGGTTAAGCCAAGACTGAATTTCCATAATTTAACACTTGTCTATGGTGTAGGATGGGCATGCAATTCACTGGGTCCCTTAGGGGCGGTGAAAGTCTGTTAAGTCCAGCTATTTCTAATACCTTTTGATTATCATATTTTACCTTACTTTCAAGAGCCATATTTTCTTGAAGAACTGAATCCTCTATATGATACCATTTATGGTATGTACTCAGTAAGATTTACTGTTGTCCATTAACCTAAAATTGGAGTCTTGGACTCCCATATATTTTTAGTATTTATTTGATTGTCTGCTTTGTGGCTGCTTCTGGTGAAATAATTGGTTTTAGAGACAAGGAATTGATCTTCCTATTGCTGATTGACCTCTAGATGTCTCCAGTGGAGTTCAGTTCAATTCGATCCCGCCACCACCTACACTGTTTATGGGAATAAATAATTAAACGAGAAGATTAAAATACATAGTCACCAAGAAGGTATTGCTGCAAAGAAACCCCTTCCGTGGCATTAATCCAAAATGTGAAAAGAATAGCTGTGATCACAGACTTAAGGTCTGACACCACGTGGGAAAGAAAGAAAGTGGCTTAAGGTCTGGAGTTTAAACAACCCAACAAGTTGTCAATACTTCTCTAGCTTTGAATACATAAACTATTCTTTAGCGTAATTAGATCGGACTAATTTAAGACCTTGTTCTCTAGTTCTAGTACTTGTTATTGTTTTTTGAGGCTTATGAATTGAATGATCTGGTTTTGTTTTCTGGTCCTTAAACCCTATTCCTCATTATATATATATTGCTTCCTTCTTCATTATTACTTTGATATCATATAGAGCAATTATTTTATTTTGCGCTATGAGATAATGTGTTTTGTAAGACAAATATTTATCTCTGAAATGAATGGAGAGTGAAGAATAATTGATCTGAAGAAATCATTCATAATTAAAGAAATTTTAAGAGGGAAAGGTGAGATGTATGAAAAATGGAATATTATGACTAGACAAGGCAAAAGCTGTAAGTGTTGAAAAGAAGTGTAGATTTTTCATCGTTGTTACCCCAAAAGGGACACGGCATGATAGTATGTATGTACTGTTCACAATTCAGAACAAGATAGCAATAAATCTTACTAACCAGGTAAAATACCCTTAATTCATATATAGATTTATTTTATAATATATATTGTGGGGTTACTACTAAAAGTGAGTTACAACACATTATAGGTATTAGGACTTAGCACCACCATAAGTATGCTTTTTAAATTATCTTTGGCTGGTATAAATTTTGTGGAACTTCCAATCTCAGTAAAAAAGTGTTGAGGCAGTTAAGTGATTTGTTTAAATACTTGTCTCATTGATTTTTAATTAGGCAAGAAAAAATTTAAGATCTATAATCATTTGCACTTATAAATAATGATAATAATGTTAAATACAGCTATTGGTCAGAATGGTGCGGATACAGATCATAATTTGGTAGAAAAAAATAAATATAGTCGACTGAAGCCATAGATATTTTATACCTCCAAATAATACACAGAAAAAAATGCCTGTATTGAGAGGAATATCACAGTATAAGGCTCGAACCAGCGACCTTTCGCACGAAAGTCTAGTACGTTATTGCACAGCCATAATTATTTCATTATTCAATTAAATATTTTTAATTCAAAATATTTAGTGATGAGAAACTATAAATAACAAAAGAACACCTGTGTATCTAGTTGCCAAAACCATATATCTTCCATCCGGTAATGTCGGGTATGATTCCTGAACGTACCTAAAAAATATATTTCAGTTCTCGGCTATATCCTTCAGTTTTTTGTGCCTCGACAGCTTACTATAGTTGATTAAACACCTTCCAACTTGGGGGTTGCCCGTTCAATTCCCACTGGTAACCATTTTTTCTAAATAGGGTTCCAGTCTGATTTTCACTTAAGACCCCTTTAATATATTTCTGGTTGGTTGAGAGTGATTGAGTTGGTAGAGAGAACTCAGTATTATTTTTTTCGAAGTTGCATTGTCTGCAGTCAACAAAATAGTGAAGTTTCGAAAATAACTCGGCACCTTGGGTAAACCATACAAAGATAAATTTGGTAGCAAAGGGTTAAAAAAACGTAAACAAGGTTATTTATTATACCTCTTTTCCAGTGGTTCCCAACATGAAGGCAAATTAATCAGGCTGATGACAATAATGTCTCTCAACCACTCTACAATATGTTTTCGATACTTTTTTTTACAGTAGTAACTCCACAATGTATAAAATTAATAAATTTTCTTAATGTAGATAAAAATTATATATTTTTAGTATTTGTTAATGATTTTTAGACTGTGAGTAAAATGTACAATACCATAATATGAAAAATCATTATAGTTTTTTTTTCAATTGCCCATTTTGTTTTAAACAATAAGCAATACAATAAAAAGTGATAACACACAAAACATGACAAGCCTATACCTGCCATGTAAACATGTTAATATTACTTAGAATTATGTAAAAAGGTGTTCAATTGAAATATTACCTGAATGGATAATCTTGTTTTTTTTTATTAATTTTTTTTAAATAATTACAATATCCTGATTATTGCTATTAATGTGACCAATGTTCCCCCTAATTATTTTACTTGCTGCGCAGATAAAAATATTTCTATATGGTATAGTTTTAACCATATTTATTCAACATTACATCAGGACATAAATACAAAGAAATTATTTAAATTTTATAATTAAATTACTACAGCGCGTGGCTTATTTACAAAAGTGAAAAAAAATAGTGCGACATCTGTTATTACAAATCAGAACTATCTAAATTATTATCAATGATAATGTGCTATTTAGTCGACCCTGTTTTTAGATTTTACATTTATTTTTTCACTTCGGACGAACTTCAGGTTTCCGAGATCTGGGTAATTATTACTGGCTCTCCTCACTTAACGACCTCTAGGACTTACGATCGCTCTCCAGCGCGAAAATTCCCCTTTCTCAGTCTTAGTCTCGTTCCCACAGTCTGTCAGTATTCACTATACGAAGCGTTCGCAATCTCCAAGACTACATATTTCATTTGTAAATTTACAACTTTGACAGTGCTATCGTGAAATTCATGAAGGAAAAAAGAAAATTATAAAGTGAACCACACTAACGAGATTCTTCTCGAAAGCTACACCCTAGACCCCTACCCCTACAAAATTAAGTTTAGTTTTTTTGATACATCATTTTTATAAATTTTGCCGATTGTATTTTTATGTTCTGTAATATGTAAGATATGTAAATTAAAACAAAGTTATCAAGCTGGAGTTTCCTTTAGACTTTTTCTTTATCGAGAATGATTAAACTTCTCGCTTAACGACCTCGTCATAGGAACAGGACTCGGTCGATAAGTGAAGAGTGCCTGTATTATAATAATGCTTAATAGAACAAACCTATGCAATAACGAAGTACAAAAAAAAACGTTATTTATATTTTAGGTAAACAAGATCATCAATTCTATGTGGTATTAGTTTCACGATATAATATTGTATTAAATGCATATTCACACCTTATATTGAAAATCATAATATTAAGTTTATATTAGTATTAAGTAAATGCTAAACTAAGTATAGCAATCAATTCATTATTTTACTCTAGTCATGGTAAAATATGTATGTTGTTGCAAAATAAAATATTTGAATTTATCTGTTGTTTTATTGACCTTTTACTTTTTTATCATAGGGCCCTAAAAGTCACACATCCTCCGGAAAGTAGTTTAGTATTTTTCGGACAAATGTCATTAGGACAACATTTTCATTGCTAACTTTAATCCTTATGTGCTGAATATATATTATTTTGAAAAATAATAGCTAAGCGCATTCTTTTGGCCATAGTTAACTAAAACTGTTTGAACAGTTTTTTTTTGTGTCATTTTGAAGATGGAAAAAAAAGGTAGTAAGATCCTTAAGTTTCCGAACTAAAGATATAAAAAAGTTGATAGAATGAAACAATTTTTTTCATTTTTGTTTTCCAAGTGGTGTAGTGCACAACATACTTCCATCACCTCTTCCAAATTCATACAATTCTTTCTGATTCCCTTATCCTTACTATTCGTTTTTTCAAAATTATATTCACTCCGTGCATACTTTTCTCAGTCATCCTTTACCATGACTCCTACTCATGCCTACATAGCAAATTTTTTAAGCCACTCTTTCACCACCCTAACATGCTTTTTTCATCCTGCTTAACACATCGGTTGTTAGGTCACATTATCTTTAATAATTACAATTCTTCACGTCAATACATATTCTTCCCAGTGCACACATTTACTCTGTTCTTTTCCTTCATATTTCAGACATTAATGTTAGCACTAATGCACTGTTGTGGTGAATCATTGTTTTAGCATATCTTGATATTGCTTGGTTAGAATGTGTCTTTAAGTACCCATTATTAACTTTGTTTCCTATCGCAACTTGCTGTTCAATATCTCTTTCCACCATAATGAATATTATAAAAAGCTCTCTGCCATATTAATTCAACAAAATTCAGTTTATATTTTTGATGAAAAGTGTTGATGCACATAGGGTTGTCCACTGTATCAAGTGATGGGATGTTACGTTTAAATAGTTCAACAAATCCAAGCTGCAGTTGCTCCTGTGATATCTCTCAGGAAAATATTGTCTTGTATTTTATTTTTAAGTTTTATCATGATTTGAATTCTTTATTTTATTTTCCCTCTACACTGGCAGTAAATGTGCCGTTACGTGCATATGTGTGCGTTTATGTTTTTGACAATGTTTACATATTTATTGAGTTTATAATTGTATTAACTGCTGATTTGTCATTTAATTGTTTGTATCATAATTACATATACAAGGGTGTGGGCTGAAAAATGATTGACAGCCCCGCGGCTTGAATTTTATTTGCAAAAGAATAATATTGGCATTTTATTTGCAAAAGTTTATCAATTTATTCTAAAGATATTGCTAGTTTTAGCACAATAATATTAATCTTCCTGTTACTAAATTACGAAAAGTGTACCAAAATATGCTAGACTTGGAGGTGATTGATGAAGATACATGGAATAAAGTTGGATGAAAAAGGACAGGCAAATCTCAGGACTGACCACAACTGGCTGAGGGAGGTTTAAGGAGTACTAACAAATAATAAACATCTTTATGTTTCCTATTCCCAATATTCACTTTTTTGTAAGGAGAAATAAAAAACAAATTTCGCAATACTTATTTTATTTTATTAAAAACTATAAACTAATTCAACAAAAATTAACAAATTATTTCTACTTCTATTTACATTTTTTTATTTTGATGTTTTCAACATTTTTGTTCTGAATACAGAAATAACGTACAATTATGTAGCCAATTCAAAATTTTCCACAAAATGGAAGACCAATTAAGCA
This sequence comes from Odontocerum albicorne, assembly GCA_949825065.1. Classification (NCBI taxonomy): domain Eukaryota; kingdom Metazoa; phylum Arthropoda; class Insecta; order Trichoptera; family Odontoceridae; genus Odontocerum; species Odontocerum albicorne. The sequence goes on along the minus strand of OX463860.1, from coordinate 15,450,667 downwards.
CATTCTATACTGTTATTTTGGTACTGATTATAGTATAATAAAAAGTGGCACAAGTTGTACTGATAATAAATAATATACTTATTAGCCAATAAAAAAATATGAGGGGTACCCATAAGTAATGTCGTTTTTGTTAATGCGCCATCTTTAAAATAGTCTCCTTCAGTCTGTTAGGCAGTAAGGACGTGTTATAAGTTCCTCTTGTGTAGCGGCTACCTGCTCGTGGCCTTGAGACAAAAAAAAACGGTTCCTTTATCCCTCTGAAGACAATGGAAGAGACGTGTCCGTCGGAACAACATCTGTGGAGCTGTATACTTTTTTAATTGAAAAAGAAAGCGACAGAAGCTACGAAGGATATCTGCGAGATTTAAGGTGACATATTGAATGTCAGCTAATGCCAACGATGGTTCAAAAAATTTATTCAGACAGTATATTAACAATTTGGCTCAAATACATGGCATACATCAAATTGGAATAATTTTTAAAAGGACTCTCACTCCTTTCAATTAATACCATTATGCCATTATCTACATGTCTCCGCAGTCACATGAGCATAATCTATATCAGTTAAGATTTTACAACAGTATTGTAATTTTGTTAATATATATTTTTTGATATTCATACAATTGGGAACATGGAGTTAATCATTCAATGCTTTTATAATTAACCATTCAATAGACATTGATCGCCTCGGAACTAATTCGGCAACGTTTTCGAAGGACATGTTACTGACCTGGATGGAGACATTATATGATATCTCTGTGTTCTTGATAGAATGTATAGGATGATAAAAGAATAATGATTCAAACAAAAGTGCCTGATAATATATCTTACAAAGATGCAACTTAAAATGTTAAGTAAGAGATAAATTGGATTTGTTTACATATTACTAAGTAGGAAGACAATAACCGCCTTATCATTTTCATGTTAGATTGTGATATCAGTACAGTTCGGTCCCAACACCACCCATGCTGATATGGAGGAGAAAATAAGTCCAAATTCAAAGTGATCTACACTAGAAGATGGAAATATTCTTTTCTCGGGATGCGCATGGTATAATATTCATCGATTACCTTGAAAAGGGAAAAACCATCAATAGCGAATATTACATAGCGTTATTGGAGCGTTTGAAGGCAGAAATTGTAAAAAAACAGCCCCATATGAAGAAGAAAAAAGTTCTCTTTCATCAGGACAATGCACCGTATCATATGGAGGAGAAAATAAGTCCAAATCCAAAGTGATCTACACTAGAAGATGGAAATATTCTTTATTTGACTTAAGATCTAACGTTACAGGTGGACAAAAATGATTTGCAGCGCAGTAAATATACTTGAAAAAAAAAAAAACATTCAAAAACACCAGCAAGTTCCTAGTACTTAAGCAGAAAACTTTGAATACAGCATAACTATCCATTGTCACCACTTGATCGGGGTAGTCAATCGGTTCAAAGATGTAGCAATGTAAGACTGAATGGAGATCCCTTAGGAAATTATTAACTCGATTATCATCGCAGTACCACAGAATGTGATCTGCAGATTGATACAGATGGCCGCAAAATTTACAACTAGGCGAAGGGACAAAGGAAATAGTAGGAAACATAAAATAATTGGGGAATTTTGTAAGAAGTCATGCAATGTTCGAGTTTGAACCAGTGCACGATAATGGACATTTAATTTTTTGTCCTAAGTTGGAGACAAACTGCATCCAGGATTTGATAGCGGCCAATGACAAAGCAACCTGTATTGCTGGATTCTAGATTAGCAAAAAAGCCCAGACACGAAGTGTAAGTATGTGCTCTATAAAATATAATTTACCAAACTGTACTAAGAATAATAAAGTAAATTAAAAGTACACTAGATTCTCGATTATCCGGGCTTGTATTAACCGGGTTGCAGATTAATATGTAGTAAAAAAATTCGGATTCTTTTCTGTCCCGGTTAATGCGACCCAGGAAAATCCAGTATTGTAGCTTATATTAATATAACATCAAGTACACATGCTATGAAGATGACGATTTCCCGGTTTCCAACAAGTCTTTAGCTTCATTAATTTTAGCTGCTAACAGCGGAGATCCACCTTTATCTGGATGGTTTAGTAACATTATTTTTTTATGAGCATCTTTTATCTGCAACAATATTTAAAAAAAACTTTTAGTATTTGTATTCTTTAACTTTTGAAATCATTTTTCGAAATTATGCAAAATCCTTGAAGGACTGAGAATTTTCTTAATAATTGTGGTAAATTACAGTAGAAATCTCTCAATATGAAGAGTTTAACATAAAAAATCAGTTGATATAAAACTATATTTCAGTCCCCACAAAGTGGTATGTGTATACATTTATATTCTTTCCAATCCATGGGTATTACAGAGGTTTTCAATTAAAAGTGTGTGCTTCGGCAACCTGGGGTACCACGATTGAATACCAGGGGCACCACTGGATATTCAAAAGATTTAATTCCAGGCAATCTTAATTAAATGCACTGATGCACGATCACAATGCTAGGAAACAATATTTGACTGACACATTGCAAATCACTCTGTCCATGTAGTATTAAACTTCATTGTTTCAATAGCGTTAGCATAATATGAATAACTGGGAATTCTCTGCAACATGTAGTTACTGTCATATTGTACAAGATGCATATATTTTATCAGTGTTTTCTCCTTCATATATAGGAGTTCACAAATATGTATGGACGGTCTAGACAGAAAGACGTTTAACAGGAAAGTGATAAAGAGGATATCTGCAAATAATATTTTGGAGTAGAAATATACAAACCTTGGTTTTAGACGCTGTAGGACTCACTCCAAGTATAAGAGCTGCTTCTCTTTTGGTCATTTTTGATTCAAAACCTCCTTTATAATATCTCGAATTGGCAAAAGATTCCGAGTCTAACTTAGGCATACTTTTCATAGCTTCACTCATTTTTTGTGACATATTGGGGAGTCTACGGGCAATGAACCGTCCAGCAAAACCAATAGCAGCTATTCCCAAGCCAGCGGCAATTACTGAAGAAGCCTAAAAAATTAATAAAAATATTAAATCTTCTGACTGAACCGGATTAACAGTATTCAGTTGGAATGCCAAGAGCTAGCGGAAGCAGGTGAAGAGAAAGGATGCAGCTGATGTAGACAAGAGTTCTAGAATGAGAGCAGAAGAGAAACATGTGTTTTCATCTAGGATATGGTACCCTGACTCTCACTCTTATAAATGTATATCTTATAAAATAAATTTTCAAGAATGCTGAGGTACTCGATGTCTGTCAGATATTTATTAAATCATTAAAAATATATCTAACTAATAATCTTCGAACGAATACATTAAAGCTCAGTCATAGAACAAGAGGCGACATACTCAATCTGTTTCCGATTTCATGTGTTCATACAACATTTGGGAGGATTAACATGTAGTTTATTGCACCAAGAATTTACAATGCATTCTGAAGAAAATAGGCATAATGTCACACCTTCAAATTAAAAAAAAATATGTGACTCTTGGACAGAGTGAGACTGAGGAGTGAGGAGCTTTTGGCGGATTCTATATCCTCTATAATAATCAAAAATTGATTTAAAATAATGTGATTACAGAAGATGACATTCCCAAAGAATTATATAAATTTTGAATACGGTTTGGTACATAAAATATTATCCTGTCCCTAAGTATGAAACATCGTTGAATTATCATAAATTTATAGAATATTTCTTATTCCGCTTTACAACAGGACTAGCCAACCCGCGGCCCGCAGCACCCTTATGTGCGGCCCGTGGTCATGTATAACGAATTATGTTTTAATTATATTTTTTTACGTATCGGGTATTTCAGAATGGCTTTTAAATCGTATTTAAGTCATTAAAAGAAATAACGTTCCTATAATTACATGAATTTATCATAAAGTCTGTAAAAGCTTTTTGGAATACTTATATATATATATATATATATATATATATATATATATATATATACATAACATATCGATCAATAAGTCCCAGGACTAACCAAAAGATGGTGCCTCTAATAACAAATCCATACCATTCTCAGTTAGTACAACCTTTAGAAGTTACGTGTCAAACTTTCATGACATTCCGAAATTGTGTCATTGAGTTACAGTGGTTTTAGTGACGCTACTTTTGCTATTTTCAAAACAATGGAAAAAACTGAATTTCGTGTGTTGATAAAACATTGATTTTTAATGGGAAAAAATACCGTTCAAACTCAGCGATGGCTTGAAAAGTGTTATCCGGGCTCTGCTCCATTGAAAACAACCATTTGTCGGTGGTATGCTGATTTCAAACGCGGTAGTACAGACACAAATGATGCTGAACGCTCTGGTCGTCCAAATGAGGCTGTTATACCAGAAAACATTAAAAAAACTCCTTGCCCTATGTGCAACGAGATATGCCTATCACAAATTGGCTTACATATTCATCTCCGGTGGTACCAATTACAAGTACCTTAATCCCCCACTTTGTATTGTGCCTTCTGTTATACTCATCACGGGTAATAGACCTTCATTAATTCAATAAAATTTCAATTTGTACGAAATATTCAATGAAAATAATTGCGAAATCACTGTTTTTTTACAAAAATCAACTTTTCAAACCAGTTTTACTATGCTTTATAAGTTCATCTCCATAATTTCTTTCCATATAATAACACCTTAAATTTTTCACCAAAATTTCAATTTATTATGAAATATCTCTTGATAAAAAATACAAATTGCGCAATATTTGATATAAAAATAGAATTTGTTTTTTTATATCTATAATATTAAACATTTCGAATCAGTAGAACAAAACTTACCATAGTATATAATAGGTTTTCTTTATTTTTTTATTCAAAAGATAATATTCTTAGAAAAATTGTGGTATAACCTACAAAAATATGCAAGAAACTGACATTTTCATCAATCAAATGCCAAAAACATTCGAGAAATGTCAAATAATAAATTGACTATGGTTCAAAATTGAATTATTTGGTAAACCTTTCACTTACATTATATTTAACAATATTTCAATAAAAGAAAATCATATTTTATCCAACAGTACAGTCTAGCAAAAAAGAGTAGAACTTAATAAAATTGGATCTAAAAAAATTATAGCTTGGCAGCACCAAAATTAACTGTCATGTCACATTTGTTTATATTTAGCGCATGATGCTATAGTTTTGTCGTTGTATTAAATTCAAATTTTCTAGTGAATGTACTGTCAAACACTTTCGTTATTATACAAAACACCATTAAGACGAATGAAACACTACTTAGTGGGACGAGGGAGGTTATTTACAATGTTTTTCAGCATTGTTTAAAATAATATCATAGGGAAGGCTCTCACCGGATATAAGTGACGTTTACGCACGAACTGCTAGTATGACTGATATGTATTTATGTTTTTTGAAATAATTGTAAAAAATCTTTAAAGTTTAGAAATCATTCACATATATTTCGAGTTGATTTTTATTAAAAAGTTATCATTTCTGAGGTTATATTTATGTGTACATAGTTTGACAGCTGCTTGGATAAATATGGACTCTGTACACATCCAAGTGGTATAACCCACATTTTTGTGAAATTTTATGATGTTTATATTTTCATCATGTGTGTCTAAAATGTCTCAAGTATTTCGAAATCATGGTTTCTTCTTCATCTTATTTTAGGCCTGTTGGCCTGTTATGGTCCTGCATCATTGTTTGCCTCTTGTGACGTCGACTGCCTGGGGGATACTGTCCCGGTCTGCTTGCTTGGGGGATACTGTCCCTGGCCATTCTTACGGCTCTTGGTTCCGTCATTCTGGATACGTGTTTGTTCCAGAACCTTCTTCTCTGTCGTCCCCATCTGTCAATATCTTCAACTTCGCACGTCCTTCGGATTTCTGTGTTTCGTACTCTATCACGAAGGGTTTTGCCAGCGATACTCCTGAGTACCTTCATTTCACTGGTTCGAAGGAGATTTTTGGTTCTGACAGTGTCGGCTCTGGACTCTATGCTGTTTGTCATTATGGGGCGGACACAGGTCTTGTATATCCTCACCTTGCTTTGGATGTTCATATGCTTGTTTTTTCAGATAGTGTTCTTTAAACATCCGGAAATAGCTGCGGCCTTATCATGGTTTTGGTTTTCTAAATAAGTTCTTTTGTTTTAAAAAGTAATGCATATTGTAGCGTATTGCGTTATGAAATAAATTTAATGGGACATTGAAACAAATATACTCAAACTGAACAATATCAAAATCTGCTAAGACGATAGATCACAACATTATGCTAGTGTCAATTCTGACGTGTGGGAGTGAAAGGTGGATGTTGAAGAAAATTTGAAAAATTCTTAACAGTTGCTGTAGAAATGCGAGTACTAAGGAAAATTTGTGGCGTAGCATGTAGAACGAATGAGCGATGAAAGGCTAACAAATGTATATTGCCAACGTGATTAGGAAGTCTTAGAGAGAGAAAATATGAAATGTACGAGTATGTTTGGAATAAAATACTGAAATATTAACAAAAAAATGGTTTAAAGTAAAAAAAACCGAAGGATATGCATGCGAAGGTGTATATATGTGGAAAAAATTAAAGGTATATAATCTGCCTACTTTGACAGGGAAGCAGAGAGATGAATGTTTGTATGAACGATAAAGAGTAAAATAGAAGGCGTAAAAATAATGAATTTATTTGTGAATTATTTTTAGTAACCGGATGGTATCGTTATATTGACTGATAATGAAAATATTTTCTCTTTTATTTAACTTGGCAAGTTTATTGACATGTGGCAATCTCTTCCAACCAACTAAAAAGTAGTTTTATTGGCCCTGAGTGAAAACCAGACTAGAATCCCATTTTTTTAGTCTAGGTTCCAGCGGAGATCGAACCCACAATCTCAGGATCGACAGACAAGCGTCTTACCACCAGACCACGGAGGGGATAAGACTAGTAAATTTTACTTCTTTATGCTGGATTTTTCCTGAACTGTGATCATATTTTAAGCTCACGTCAATCGTAATCTGACCTAAGTATCCTCACATGGCAGAGCTTGTATTAAACTTTTTCAATAGTATGTCAAGTCAGATAGGTTGCTATCCATTGACTTGATTGATTGAAATGAAGTTCATGTAAACAAGCTTGTATTAAAACTGCAGTCAAATGGGTTTTTTTATTTAGGAGACAAAAATTAATATTGTCTTATATAGCGGTTCCCAATATTTTTTCAACTACAATTGCAGAACCCTTTTTACCTCAATAAAACAATGAAATCATTGCAGTTTTTATTGATTGTAAATAAAACAACATATAGAAAATAATTTACTTGAAACAAAAAATGATACTCTAAAACAAGTATTATTCTAAGAAATGGAAAATTACTAAGGATTAAACTTATTTTCTTTCAAAATAATGTTTGATAATGGGCAGCTGAAGCCTAACATCAAGAAGGGCATTCATCTTTTTTCTGTATTTTGTTTTTATCGCAGTGAAGATCAAAAATCCACATTAACAAAAATATGTGTTACTAAACGGCAACAAACAAATCATTATTTTGAACAAACTTAGATATTTTTCTTTTAAGGTATACAAAACTCGTTTGATTAAACTTTATTCAAACTAAATTTTAATTGGCTGTTTGATGCCAGAAAGATGAACACATATGAGATTTTATACTTTTTCTCATGTACAGGAAGATTAAATAAAATTTTCAAACATATTTTTCAGTTTTAAACTATTACTTAGAGCACGTAAACTAATTTTATTTATCGACGGAACCCTTAAGTTTCGTAGGATTAAAATTGGGAACACGTGGTCTAATTTATTTTAGGATTTATAGCTTTATCATTGAGGATGTATAGCTTTATCATCTAAACGAGTGATTATTTGGGTACCTACCCACAGCTGAATTTGAATCCGGAATAGAAAAAAATACGAATCAGACGAACTATCCCGGTTTGACTGTTGTGTCGTGTAATCTGTGGTTGTGTCTCTGGCTCAATCTTTTCAAGTTGTTCATCATGGCCGGGGACCAGGCTACATTTTATCAAATTTTAAATACGCTCCTCGCTACCGACAACGATATCAGGACAGTAGCTGAGGTATGTTTTGTTTTATTTTTTTCCAATGTATTCATGCTATTAATTTATTATTCTTATTAATATTACATATCTTTGTGATCTTTCGCCAATGTCTAGCGAAAACGTGCTTTTCGGGCATGTGCCAACTGCAGCATAACTCCCTGTGACTCGTGTATAAATTCACATGTTTTAACTGTTTTTTTATATTTTTACACTATTGTGTGCATTTGAAATAGTTTTATTCGACTAATTCGCTTGATTCGTACAATTGTCAAAATTCCATTTTGTCGTTTTTGCCTTCATTTGTCATCCGCGTGACGCGCAGATTGCCGCGTTTTTATTAGTTGTAGACTAGAGTTGGGAAACAGTTTTTTCTTGGAACTAGGTTTTTAAATTTTAGTTTCTCGAAAATTACAATAAATCCCAATTCCTAGTAATGATCGAACGCGTGTATTAAAAAAAAAACACATTTCCAGCTTTAGCCGTCCATTTTTCTATAGTGACATACATGCCTTGTTTTTTTTCGGCAGGACGACTTTCACTCTGAAATCATTTCAATCTGGTTATTTGTTTGATATTCTTGTGATTTTTGTCATTATTTCACAAATATTTATGCGAATATTTGTCACGCTTCTGGTATTGGCGTTATCAAAATTACCATGTTGACCAAGATTCCAAACGAATTTCTTTTTTTAATTATATTGGACGTGTTGTATATTTATTCTTATCGGTTGATTTTCTACTTTAAGGTTAAAATTAAATTTGAATGATCTGTATTTTAAATAAAAATATATAGTTTTCTAGTTCGTTGAAAAGACCAGTACCGTTTTGGTTTTCAGTTCGCAACCGGCTCATGTCAATGGGAGAATGAACTAAAAACTTCAATTATAAAGACAATACGTGGTCGTTTTACATTATTCCTATCGAGACTGGCATAATTATATTATTTTAATCATACCTAACTCAAATACTCATGTCGAATCGAATTAATATCGAAATACAGCCCGCCCAAAAAGCACTGAAATGTTTAGTTGACCGTACGAATTCTATTAATAGTTTCCGTTACACGTGGTGTATTCAATCGAATGTCGCAAAAAATGATCTAGATATCGTAGTTTATCATTTCCAGGTCATTTAATAGAATTGTCACTCATCTGCCAGCTGGTCTTCAATTTCCAAAGGGTTTCTTCTGCTCTATAAATCAATTGACCTATTCAATGTATTCCTGACCCCGAAATTATTAACTCGATTTTGTAACCATATTAAGATCAAGTCTTTTTCAGAGTAGAATTGGTCAGTTATAAATAAATACATTATTTCCACATTTCAAAAATACCGATTTCGCATTAAGAAATAAACAATTACGTGATAATGGGAATGTTACATTAATTAAATGCGCTAATTGAATATTTGCGAGTTGAATTGAACTTTGTCGAGGGCGCTTGACAGGTGTCAAAAACCATGTGGTTTTGACATTATGTTAGAGTAACCATGTTAAAAATATGGTACCGTGATCTTGTCATAATATTAATAAATATATCATTATTTATTTGAAATTTGAGTTTTCCTGTTTGTTGTTTTTAAACTGAAAACATGTTTAATTCCTAAATAATAAATATTTTTACAAAATCTTAGTTCTTTACAACTGATCTTGTTTTTTTTTTTTTTTTTATAAAACAATAGTCGTACAATTTATTATAGAAGCATTGGAAATTATAATTTTTTGCAGAAATCAATGCAAAATAATGAGATGCTTGCCTTTTGGTCACTTATATTGATTTACTTACCTAAATGATTTTAGTTACTTTAATATTTATGTGTTCTTTAAATAAATATTTATTTTGCTGTCTATTTAATTTATTAAAAAATATGAAGTATGGATATTTGGAGACAACTTTTATTTGTGAGATCATCCGTTCATTCATTTGCTTATCCGAACCATCAATTATTAATTATGCCACCAGATCTATGCCCGTCAGGTTTGTTATCTAAGGCAGGGATCAGGAAACCTTTAAGTAACGTTGATTACAATTTGTTCCTGGAAAATGTTAAGGCCCCATCTCCCGTCCCTCATGAAACGTCCCATTATTAAATTAATACTTAAATTTTTGTTTACTCCCAATATTAAGATAATTTATTAACTGAAGATTACTTGAAAACAAAGATTTTGGCACAATAAACTTTTTTTTTTGTATATTATAATTCTCAAAACTCATTTATTGTTCAAGAATTTTGATGTATTTTTAGTGCCAAAAGTAAATCTATAAATTGATTAAAATGTTAAAAAATTTATGACATATTGATGGTCGTCATTTTTATTTTTTATTCTCTACTATACAACATTATAATTTACAATGGCTTAATGGAAACGCAGACCATAATAGTGGAAATAGAGATCCGCTTCACTACGCAAGGCCTGGCCTGTGATGAAATTGTATCATTCCTTAATCACAAATATCATGATATACACAATTTCAACAACCACGTCATGATTTCCAACAACTCATCATATGCTCTACATTTCCATCAGTCATTCACTCATATGCCTATGTGGAGACCTTTTCACTCCCCCAGTTAATGAGCCATTTGGTTACATTTTTTTGAAATATGAAAGCGGCGACATTAGAAAAATAGTCTACTCTCCCTCGAGATTTTCACAACTCATGTTTGAATTAATCAAATACTAATTTTCAGCTTCAGAATCCAATTATATTGGAGTACTAAACCCATTTTATGAAGAAAAAAAATGACAGTTACATTATATACGTACAGTTATGGTCATCGATTGAACAGTTTGATTACCTTCGGTAATCAAATGTTATCTTTGTAATTCTTCTTCTTATTTTAGGCCTGTTATGGTCCTGCATCATTGTTTCCCTCCTGTGACGTCGACTACCAGCTGTCTCCATCTTTTGGGAAGTCGTCCTGGAGGTCTGCTCGCTTGGGGGATACTGTCCCTGGCCATTCTTACGGCTCTTGGTTCCGCCATTCCGGATATATGTTCGTTCCAGAACCTTCTCTGTCGTCCCCATCTGATAATATCTTCAACTTCGCACATCCTTCGGATTTCTGTGTTTCGTACTCTATCACAAAGGGTTTTGCCAGCGATACTCCTGAGTACCTTCATTTCGCTGGTTTGGAGGAGATTTTTGGTTCTGACAGTGTCGGCTCTGGACCCTGCTGTATGTCATTATGGGGCGGACACAAGTCTTGTATATCCTCATCTTGCTTTGGATGTTCATATGCTTGTTTTTCCAGATAGTGTTCTTTAAACATCCGGAAATAGCTGCGGCCTTTTGTGATTGTTCAAGCACTTCGCTATAGATGCCATTATTGCAATTATTATAGGTCATTATTCTTTGTAATTCTGGGTATTAAATTTTAATAAAAATCACTCATCAGGTTTAAAACCAAGTGATCCAAGTTTTTTAATAACTCTAATGAGAAAAATTAAAGCTAGTTATTATTGTATTTTTTCTGTTTCATACTACAAAATGTTTTGTCAACCTCTAGTTTAGGATATGCTGCAAAATCCTGTTCCCTAACATCCCAAATAAGATGATTTTTCACTTGAGAAGATACTTTTTTTACCCTGAATTCAAACAAATACCTTAAATACTACCCTCTATAAAAGTTGTATTTAGTTAGTCTCTTGAAAAACATTTTAACACATTGTATGCGGGTCTTTTTTATGACTCACAGGCATGGAGGGCGAATCAAATGTTTGAAAAAAAAAAAAAAATTTTGTGCATACAATTCATTTTCTATTTTTATCTTTACTCTCCACGATTTGTAGCATCAGACAAAAATTATTCAGTCACTCATTACCAGAGTAATTCAAAAGACATTCGCAAATATTTTGTCAGCACTGTGATTTCAAAAAGTAGTATAAAGTTAAACTTAACTAATTTATCTAATAGCTAGCAAATCAAAAATAAAGATTCTACAGCTATTTAATAATGCAAATATAAATGTTTTAAATGGAAACCATATGTGATGGTTAAAGCGATAGCAAGAGTCCGAATTGGGCTGCTGCTGTACACGAAGTTATTTTCTTGATACAGTCTCCTGCTGTCGATAATTGCCCTGCTAAAGATGAAACATTTTCTCACATATAAAGGGTTTACTGTATCTCGGTGTGTTTTTTCATTTTTACTTCACATTCTGTCACTTAGTCAAGTTTTTTTAAATGTTAATGGATTTCCATTGGAAGAGGCCACAAAATTGATTATATTTGATGTGCCATGGTTTCGTCTACTTGCATGGGTCAAGTTTTAGTTAATACTGATATATGTTTGTAATGTTGAACAGGAGGCCTACACAACCATATTGACTGAACCCAAGGTGAGCCACCTGCTTACGGCGCTCCAGGATGCTTCAATTGGAGAGGATATGCGGCAGATGGCGGCCGTGCTGCTGCGCCGGCTGCTTTCTTCAGAGTTTCACGACTTCTACCCCAAACTTCCTGCAGAGGGACAGCAGCAATTCAAAGAGCATGTGCTCCGGACACTGCACGTGAATCAGACCCAGAGTGTCCGCAGGAAGGTAAGTCATTCACAACTGATTTTTGTAAACCTTAAAATAACATCATTGTCTAATAATGGTAAGTATCCTTGCTTAGTATCCATAGATTTTGTTCCTATTTGAATACCGGACTAGTTTTGCTTTTACACCTTTGTACTGACGCTAAGTAGCTGCCTAACAAATTCTGGGAATACTCTAATGATGTATGTTAGAAAACTACTTTATTAGGCATTGGAATTTTTGCAAGTTCCATCGAAAAAATATCTAATAAATTATGGTAACAGTTTTTTTGACTCATAACATTCTACATATTTCAGGGCTTAAATATAGCTGTCAATGGTACGTGAGCTTCAATATAGCTAACCTTGAGTGATCGTTTTCCACCCTGGGGTTTCAGGAATTTTTCTGTTAATTCTTCGTCGATTTCTCATGACTGAGGGTCATCTGTCGTCCATCTGCCCATGATGATTCTCTCTACCTTTTCGTATTTTAGGCTTTGAGTGCTGCTGTCACAGAGGACCTTGTTGCATTCCTCATTTGGTTTTTATATCAAGTTGATGGTCTACCTCTGCCCTTTGTCCCTACACACTGCTCGTTAGCATGAGTTTACAAATTCTTCTGTCTGTGTACTATATATAGCTAAATAATTGGAGTATTCATTGCAAATAAATTGTGGACAGCCTGTTGTGAATTCCAAGTTGTATTTTATTAAATTTAATGTAAGGACAAATTCTTAAATTGCCATAATTCAAGAAAAAAATATGAATTTCAGGTGTTTCACAATCAATTAAAAACAGCAGTGGCAACCATAATCATTTCAATAAATTATAAATAAATAAGAATGATAATTGTTGCTAGTGAAAATATAGAGATAAAATTATCAGTCAAGTCAAATATCAAAGCGACACTTGACACTACAAATATTCACTGACAATGATTCCCCTCTGTGATTCATAACCAGAATACTCGTATAGTCTGGCAGGAAGTTCTCTCTCTCTCTGATCTGTATTTAGTGTGATTGTTCCACTGTTTAGTCTGATGTTACTGGATGAAGAAAGGTGTTTGATATTCTTGTTCATTACTATGGGCTGTGTGGGCTGGCCCACATGCTAATGCCTATGCAAACTGAATGACAATCAACTCTATTTATAGATTTCCTCTTAGTCGACTAATTGATTAAACTGCCATGCATATTTATTTCTTCGGTAGTGATTTTTTGCTGTCTTATTTAGGAAATGATACAAAAAAATTAAACCAAAAGATTATTTTAATTGCATAGTTTTCAACAATGCTCGTAGAATTTGTGCAATGCAGGTACTAAGAAGTATTTTATTTATATCTGATGAAAAAAGCAAAACCAACTGCTCATAATAGACTATTGGTCCTAACATTAGGATATGTAAGTGAAACTTAGACGTGATAAAAAAAGTTATGAAAGTATGATAAATGCGATAGAAATAAGAGCAGCGCGTAGAATGTATAGAAAAATTATATTTTACAGACTTCGTTAGTAAAAAATGTGGATTAAAAGTATGACGTGGCAGAAGCGAAAGATGTTCTCTCTGCCTACTCCAATGGGTACATGGTGTGATAGCGATAACGAAGATAAAAACAGGTTCTTAAAATTATAGGAGTCTAGGATCCTGAGATTTGATTGCATTAATTATTAATACAAACAAACCCTGCATTCATGGAGTGCGTGCGGGATTTGCTTATATAAATAATAATTTCTAAAAAATACAAATACTAGGTTTCAGATCACTAATTTCAAAGCAATGATTTTTTCCTTTCTCATTTATATAATTAACGATACACTCGCAAAAAAAAATTAATCTGACTTGAAGCACCATCAAGCTGTGAAACTGTAAGCATGTTACCATATTGTTGGCCCCTGTCCATCTTTAAAGACAAGAGATATGCAGTAACATATCCATTGTCTTTCAAGACAAATTATTACCAACGGAAAACTTGGGGTTGACGGCATTTTTTTTATGACTAGAGATGAATTCTCGAACAACAGATATGGCCACGCTTCACGTACTCCATGTTTCAACCCCTCTCACTTGAATTTGAGGTCGTCAAGCCAACTCCTTGCCTCGACTAAGCATTTGTCGCCACAAATTCTTTCATGCTACCATAAGCTCACAGTCGACTTAGAGACATCTCGTGGTAAAACCACTATCAAGTGGGATTCCGGAGTAATTGTTTTGCTAAATATATTAATGTTTTTTTTGTAAAAATATTTTCATTAAGTTTATTCTGTAAATAACAAAAGGAAACTCCAAACATTTGAATTTAATATTGCCAATATTCTTCTGATAAGAGATATTTGATTATGATCCAAAGTACATTGACATGACATATATTCCAATAAGCATGACAACTTATAAAATCATATTCAGTACATTGATTAATATACATATTGCAGATCCATTACAAATATGATTTGAATCAATTCGCTACGATGAATGAGTCATAGACAAGTGTAAGAGAAAGTAGAACAAGCTTTTTTCATGCAATAGATCTATACAATATTAGAACTTGACTTCAACTTTCATTGGATGTTGACTGTACACTTGAACTGAGCAATATCAAGATTTGGCGAAATGATAGTTTACATTGTATTAGTGCCAACATTGATATTTGGAATTGGACGTGGAAAATGATTTGATAAAAAGCCTAGTAAATGTGTGCTGAGAATAATATGTGGTGTTTTAATGTATGGCAAAATAAATATAGTTTATTAAGGACAAATGTGAGTTAGAGACTGGTATATTAAGTAGGGTGATAAAGGCCACATTAAAGTGATTTGGACATGTTAAATAGATGGGCGACAAAAGACTGACTTAATAAATCTACAACTAAACTAAACTACTACAAATCTAACAAATCTACAATGGGTAGATAGAAAATCAAAGAAATTTGGTTGAACCAAATTAATAAAATTTTGAAACAAGAAAAGATAGTCAGAGAAACAGAAGGAACTGTATGAGAAGATTTGGATGAGGAGGAGGCAAATAAAGTATCTCACGATAAGAACGTTTGGCACTCTATTCTCGCTGCTTACACCAACAGAGACTTGATATGTGTATGTACAGTATATATAAAATGCATATTTCTTCTAAATATATAATTTAGTCAAAAATTATTGTATATGCACAATCAACATTTGTAATGGATGACTTGATGTAGGTGTGCGACGTAGTGGCAGAAGTAGCCCGCAATCTGGTTGATGAAGATGGCAACAACCAGTGGCCCGAATTCTTGCAGTTCCTGTTCCAGTGCGCCAGTGCCGCAGACCCACATCTGCGCGAGGCTGCCCTCAGAATGTTCACGTAAGACCAATACATATTTTTTAATGTCATACTTGTCTACGTAATATAAGCTATTAAAACGTAGAAGATTTTAAAATCTGTGCCATTGTTTATTGGAGTTTACAACTTTAAGTTATTTAACCATGATTTTATTTCACCTTCAACTATCTCAATTGTTTAAATTTTCATTTGTAACAATTTGCTCCTGAATTGGCTATATTCTAGGATATTGCATATCAGGTGTAAAAAACCTAATATGAATTCAAATAACTTGCAATTGCACACTAATAATGTCTATGCATCCATGGCCAAGTTGGTAACACATCTGGAGGTTGCGGGTTTGATTTCCGCTGATACCCATTTTTTCTAAAAATGGTTCCAGTTCGGTTTTCACTTAAGACTTCAACACCTTTCTGCTTGATTCAAAGAGATTACCACATGGCTACCACAATAAACTCATCAGGTTATATAACGAAAGTATAATAAAATACAATACTTTGTATCTAATAAAAATACGGAACTAATTAATTGAACCCACAGGACATGACACTATTAGATATCAATTGTGATGTTTACGAAACCAAACATGCATTCATGTTTACACCTAAATATCTACCAGGTGTGTACCTATAAAACCGGAATTTGCTCAGATGGCTCTAGTTGTCAATGTAGTGACTCAAACCTTGTCATTGGCGCCTTTTTTGTGTTTATATTTGTCAAAGATTTTTAACTCACAACAATGCAAGTTTAATGCAGCTACATATGTTTTCATAGTGTTGAACATATCTGTTTTTGTGCCTGAAAACTACGAATCGCCGAATCGCATCGAATGTTTGTCGAAGCTTACAGTGAGCATGCTCTTGGTAAATCACAGTGCTTTTAGTTTAAAAAATTCAAAAGTGGTGATTTTGACATGAGAAACGAAGAATGTGGAAGACCACCGAGAAAGTTTGAAGACGCCGAATTGCAAACATTGTTGGATAAGGATGACGCTCAAACACAACGACTCGCGGATCAATTAAATGTGACACGAGAAGCCGTCTCCATACGTTTGAAAGCCATGGGAAAGATCCAGAAGGTGGGAAAATGGGTTCCACATGAACTGAATGAAAACCGAAAGTGGCAACAGGAAAACTGAAAAACCACTTGCGAAATGCTGCTCGCCAGGTACAAAAGAAAATCTTTTCTCCATCGAATTGTGACTGGCAATGAAAAATTGATATATTTAGAGAATCCTAAGCGTAAAAGATCATGGGTAACTCCAAGCAAATCAGCGACATCGACTGGAAGGCCAAATCGCTATGGACAGAAGACAATGCTCTGTGTTTTGTGGGATTAGAAGGATGTTATCTATTATGAACTGCTAAAACCTGGCGAAACCCTTAATATTGAACGCTACTGACAACAAATTATGGATTTAAACCAAGCATTGCGTGAAAAACGACCAGAATATCAAAAGAGGCAACACAAAGTAATTTTGCTTCATGATAATGCACCATCGCACACAGCAAAACTGGTCAAGGAAATGATTGAGGTGTTTAGTTGGCAAATATTTTCACATGCGGCTTACTCACCACACTTGGCTCCATCCGATTACTACTTATTTGCATCAATGGGACACACACTTGCTGAGCAGCGCTTCACTTCTTACGAAAATGGCTCTATGATTGGTTTGCCTCAACAGAGCAAGAAGTTTTTGGCGTGGCATCCACAAATTGCCAGAGAGATGGGAAACATGTGTAGCTAGCGATGGGCAATACTTAGAATAAAATATGTTTTACTGTTTTCATACAATAAATGTGTATTTTTATAAAAAAATCCGGTTTCATAGGTACAGACCTGGTAAATGCATATTCACTGAAACACAATGAAATTTGTACTATATTTCCCAGAGCAAGTATCGCTAGATAATAATTTTTCATTCTTATCTTGAGTTAGCTGAAAGAGGGTCCTCAAACAATTTTTGCATGAAATGCAGGTTCGCTGACTACCAAAGTTTAAAAACCCTGGTGTAGGGATTGTTGCTTTAAGATTTTAATATTATTTACTTTATTCTTTTGTCTTTAATTTTGTATCACTATTAAATTTTTACAAAATATTGAAAAGTAAACTTTATCAATGCAAATAATCCTACCCTGTTATCTTTTGGGCATTAATATATGCCGTACCCATATTTTGGGCATTACTATATGCCGTTCAGTTGCATTTAATCACAGATATGATTATTAAACAAAGATAACTTTTCTTTTTTGTACTTATGGTCGAAATTTGCACTAGACTAATTTACCATCTACAATTTTTAACATTATCTGTTTCTACTTTTATTTTCTGTCTAATAGTATCTCATCTATAATATATTCTGCGATTATAAAGGTTAGCATTCATGTTAAGCAAGCGGGTGACCCTGGTTTGATTTCTGTAACCTATATTTTTTAACACTATTAAATAACAAAAAAAACTTCAGCAGAACGAAAGAATGAAGCAGATTAAACCTGCCAATTGTCTTAAAAGTTTCATTTTCTTATCGTCTGAACTTTAAGGTTTTATCTCCCAAGACTATGTGCTTGCTGACATGCAACAGCTTGCACACAATAAAACAATACACGCACAGAGGTATCTTCCATCCACAGGATGGCTGGCAATCAGTTAATTTAGATAAATAGCCTATCATACAGTCTGTTTGACAAGAGCGTGTACGGGTTAAATTTTTTCCTGGAAACCATTAGAGGGTAAATTCAAACGCGAGCAGGTAGCAGGACCCTTCCCCCACGATACTTTCTATAGAAAAACTCGGTTGTCATTCGACCTTGGTTACACAAGAACATATTTCACCATGAGTGCTGCCTGTATGCATCACGTTACGAAGTCGCGTTTCTGTGTGTGTGGGGGAAAAGACCGAAAATGTCGTACGGACCCGCTGCTAAATACATGAGAAAGTCGAAGACGTTTGTAAGTAAGGGTGAAACGCTATTCCAACGTAAAAAGTGTCGGATGGTCTACCAGATCGTGGCACTGCACAGAAACCGACGAAAAAGGAGAAGAGTGGTTTTAGGGGTGTTTGAGAAGAATCCTCGTCTTATCATTGCGTAGCAGACAGGTGGTTTTGCGTGAAAAGGGCCTAATTGTGTCATGTGACACTGCAAGAAAGCGTTGACTAGCTCATGGAATGAAATTTCGAAGCACGGTGAAGAAACCACTACTATCCGAAAAATAAATAAAAAAAAGACTCACTTGGGCGAAAGAAAATTTGGACCACGATTGGGACAATGTAATTTTTTCAGACCAAGCTTCTTTTTGGGCATGTTCTTCCATTAATCATACCTGGTGTATCCGCACCAATAGACTCATCCAGCGGACCGTAAACACCCGGTAAAAGTCCACGTCTGGGACTGTTTCTCAAAGCAGGGATTTGACACTTCTTCACAAATAATCTGAACGCTACCAAAATATATCAGAGGGCTTTATTACCATCTGCCCAAAGGTGGTTTATAAGAAAAGAAAAAAAAATGGCTACTGCAAGAGGGCAATGACCTTAAACATCGGAGTCGTCTTTGTACTGCATGGAAACAGGAAAATGACGTTGACGTAATGGATTGGCCGTCGCAGTCATCAGATGCAAATCCCATAGAAAATATTTGGGCACTCATGAAGTTCAAGCTCTGAAGGGAAACAAATCTGTAACGTCAAGCAGTTATTTCGACAGATTCGACTTATATGGAAGTCTTTGCCCCTAGATTATGCTATAAAATTAGTAGAAAATATGTCTCGGAGATGCCGGGCAATTATTACTAGTGGAGGCGACTGGACAACTTATGAATAATAAAGCATTACGGTTTATATCATGTTATATGTGTATTTTAAAAAAAAAATTATCTCAAATCATTTTTCAGGCTTTGCCGTAAACATTTTTGTCAAATAGACTGTATATTTTGTAGTATTGGTAATTGGACTTCAATTTACATTCCTATACAAAAATTTTACGTTTAGCTTTATTATTTTGTTATAACATATTTTATATGTACATTTCTTCTTATAGATGTGTTCCGGGTATCTTTGGAAATCTTCAGAATCAATACTTAGATTTGATCAAACAGATGTTGAGTGCATCCCTTCAGCCCGACGCTGACTTTGCAGTTCGTTACCAGGCTGTTAAGGCTGTCGGCGCGTTCATCTCCACACATGAGAAGGAGCCAAACATCCAGAAACACTTCGCAGACATACTGCCCAATATGATGCAGGTGATTTTTTTTATTTCTGAGTGATTTTAATCAACAGACTTCTAATAATCTATATTCAGGTTTTATTCTTAAATAAGACTGAACAATACTTCATAATATTTCTAATTGGAATTCACTAATTGAATACTACCTATATTCTAACAAATCGAAAATATCTTACCACATTTAAAAAAACAAATACAAATTAATCAGCAGTCTAGATAAAATGATTAAATCTGTGACACAGTTTAGTACCAATAATTATATTTTTCTTCATGCAGTTGAATGAAACTTGGGGTGGATACTCCGTGAGGTCAGGGCCAGTTCTAAGCAGTTGTTCAGGGCGCCAACTATTGGGTTGCCCAGAAAGTAATTCATATTTTTAAATCAATGCATTTTTTTTATTTTAGTGTAGTAGAATACTGGTTATTCTCAATCAAAATTCTTAATGTGTTCGTCATCAGTGGTAATCAGCCATCTTTGAGCGTCATATCACCAATTTGGAATTTTTTGAACTACATTCCACACAATTGATTACTGCGCATAGTCATACACTGAACATGTATTTTTTTGGTTTGTGTTAAAAAAAATATTTGTGTTGAAAAGAATGAAGCTCTGAAAACTTGTTTTTTTCCATTTTCAAAATGGCACCAAAAAAATGGTTAATCAATTTAGGTAAATGGCCACAAAATCTACTCAGGGTGTAGAAAATAAGGTTTTTAATGTTCAGTAATTTCGACACTCCAAAAAATATAAAACCTTATAAAAAAATCAACTATGTAATTAGGATTCAAGTATAGTGCATGTTTGATCTTGGCACTTTCAAAATAATTGAAAGTCTCGTAAAAAACATGCTAGAATAAATGTCGAGCAATTAGCATTGTAGGTTTCTGTGCCTCGCGATGTCAGTATCTCGACTACATTTATTACCAGCTACTATATGTATGTACTTTCTATTTTACTAAATAAAAGAAACCTTATAATCTGGAAAGCATTCCACACTTCATGTTCAAGCCAGTCTACTTAACGCTTAAGTATTGCATCATCTCTTCCTGCACATAACACATCGATCAATAAGTCCCAGTACTAACCAACAGATGGCGCCTCTAATAACAAATCTATACCATTCTCAGTTAGTATCAACCTTTAGAAGTTACGTGTCAAACTTTCATGACATTGTGTCATTGAGTTACAGTGGTTTTAGTGACCCTACTTTTGCTATTATCAAAACAATGGAAAAAACTGAATTTCGTGTGTTGATAAAACATCGATTTTTTATGGGAAAAAATACCGTTCAAACTCAGCGATGGCTTGAAAAGTGTTATCCGGGCTCTGCTCCATTGAAAACAACCATTTGTCGGTGGTATGCTGATTTCAAACGCGGCCGTACATGCACAAATGATGCTGAACTCTCTGGTCGTCCAAATGAGGCTGTTACACCAGAAAACATAAAAAAAAAACTCAAAATCGTGATGGAAAATCGCAAAGTAAAGTTGCGTGAGATAGCTGACATCCTTAAGATATCATTTGGTAGTGTTTACACTATTTTGCATGAAACCAAAGGTAAATCATTCTACATGGCTGCCATAGAAAAGCGTTGGAATGAATGTATCACTCTTGAAGGAAACGTTGATGAATAAAGAAGAATTTTGGCAAACAAATGTTGTTTTAGTAGTTAGTCCCGGGACTTTTTGATTGATGTGATAGTTCTAGGCCAGTGGTTAGACTGCCTGCTTTCTGTTCTGGTTACACTTACCAAGTTTGATTTCTGGTAAATACCGGATGGATCTTTTTCTGTTTTTCATCTCAATGTTTTGGTTATGTTTTAATTTAGAAACTGCATAGAAATAAATTGAATATTTGTTTACTAACAGCGTTATATGTAGCCTAATTGGTAAGACACCTGTCATCTGACCTAGAGATTGTGGGTTTGTTTCCTATTGCTCCCCAATTTTCGAGTATCAGTCTGATTTTCACTTCAAACCTCTTAAACGTCTTCCTGGTGGGTTGTAAGAGATTGCTACATGACAATTAACCTTCCAGGGTTTACTATATACAACAGAAGCGTATTGTACGATTGTATTACACTTTCATTGTACAGTATCCCTCAATTGACGCAATTAACTGGTTATAGAAAAAAATCGCATAGAGTGGATTGATTGAATCTTGAAGGGAATAGTTTCAAAGGGAAAAAAATTAAATGGTAAAATAACTATTATTTTTATATTCATTTAGGGCAGTGGTCCCCAACCCCCGGGCCGTGGAT
The DNA here is from genome assembly GCA_949825065.1 of Odontocerum albicorne. Taxonomy (NCBI): domain Eukaryota; kingdom Metazoa; phylum Arthropoda; class Insecta; order Trichoptera; family Odontoceridae; genus Odontocerum; species Odontocerum albicorne. Next base: position 15,428,306 of record OX463860.1, on the reverse strand, counting down.
CAAATGGTACTGGGCCGCGCAAGGGCCTGCTTAAAAATCAAAATTACTTACCCAATCGAAAAATCGAACATACCCAATAAAACTTAATTATAGCTTAAAATAATTATTCCGTTGAAAACCCCTTCACATTAAGTTACCACCGACCTTCCGACAATACCTGTTCGAGACAACAACTCTGCCGGTGTTCTGGATTAGAGTCATGGCGGAATACCCTGAGATTGCCACCACAGCACTAAAATCCCTATTGCCATTTCCAACATCCTATCTATGTGAAGCGGGGTTTTCTGCAGTGACAGCAACCAAAACCAAACAAAGAAATAAACTGGAATAAGCAAGACGCTTCGGGTGTCACAATCTCCTATTATCCCCAGATGGAACCATCTCATTTCAATGAAGCAAGCTCAGGGTTCTCATTGATTTAGCTCTAAGTTAAAATATTAAATCTGTTTTTATTCATTTTTAAGGGGTAACTGTATTTTATTTTGAAGGCATGTTTAAACACGATTCAATTAAAAATATTAAATCTAAACACATACAACTTCAACATCAAAACTTTTAAAGAAAATAGATAAATAACTTTCAAGTTAATATATCTGCAAGATATCAGAATAACATTAAAATCCCGATATTAAACCCTAAGCATTCTCAAAATTCTTTTCTCTATTTTGGAAAAAAATACTTTCAACCTTCCGTTGAACCTTAAAAATATTGAAAATACCCATCAATCCAAAAGAAAATTAAAAAATTATCTGAAACTTAATAATCCTTCATTGTTATTATATATTTTATCTTCATTTTTCCCACAAACCTTGTGTTTTCTCTACTATTATTTGTCACTATAACTTATGTACCACAGTTGTAAATTTTATTATTATATATTGTACAAATATATTGTTATTAAATTTAAAAAAAAAACTACATTCAATGTGTGTGTCCCCCCCCCCCAGTGGGCCGCGGTAAAATTATGAAACGTTGACCGGTCCTCGGCGACAAAAAGGTTGGGGACCACTGATTTAGGGGACACTTAAACAACTTTTAAATTAGGTGAATTTAAATCTGCTTTAATTTTTTTTACCCATATACAGTGTAAGGGATACCTGATAGGAATTGCTATGTGGAAATATCTTCTGACCAATCAAAAAAATATTATAGAGGCCTTAAGTTGAAATCAGACAGACATAGGAGTATAAAAATATAATATAACTAGTTGCAACCCGTGAAATATACACGGAAGCAAAACAAATTCTACATTTATGAAAATATATATTCATAAATGTAAAATTTGTTTATATCATTTATACATCGTCCCCTTTTACACCCGTTCAAAAATTGTTAGCTATGTATTTAAAATTCGTTCAGTTATCATGGACCCACCGAGATTTAAATTTCGAATTACTTTTGGAGAGAATCCAAGTATTCCTCTCTCGTATTCAAAATTCAATTCTCATGTTCTTTCTTTGACGACAACCATCGTATGGGTTTTGGCCTATTTATACTATGATACAATCTTAATAACTTTTATATGTTAATTTACTTATTTTATGAAACTAATAAGTTCATCAACTTTCTTTTATCCAATGTTTTCATTTCATTCTAATTTATTCATCAAGATGTTTGATTTTTGTTTTTTTTTATTCATCAGGAAAATAATCTTGGTATGAATAGTGTCAATGGCTTAAATACTGAATTTGATTGCAGGTGATTGTGCTGAACATGGAACAGCAGGAAGGGGATGACGGTCTCCTGAAAGTACTCATTGACCTGGCTGAAGCCACACCCAAATTCTTGAGGTCACAGATCCAGCCCATTTTCCAGTTCTGCATCAAGGTAAATTCCTATTACCATCAAGATTACTTTGGATTAGTCTCCGATACATTTATGTTTATAGTGATAGGTGAAGGCTAGCCCCCAAACATCCAAAATATGTTGGACCGATACTCTGAACAAAAATCATCAACTAGTGAAGGCTAGCGAAGCTTGTTAAATGGGAAACAGCACTGAAATTGAAATAGTTAAAAAAAATGTAAAATGTTTAAAAAAATCATTCCTCATTTAAAGTCTACATTGGCTCAAGTGTCACAAATTAATTCATTTCAAACATTGTCTCTTTGTATTCATGTCCCTTAATAGGATAGGATGTCTTGATTGTATCTTTCGAATCTGTGTCTGAGAGATTGATTTCGTCTTCATCTAATAAATTATTGTTCCAAATTGATACAATAGGCAGAGTATTATGATGGAGCTTTTGCCATTGCTAGTCCTGTGGCATCTGCCTGTTGGTGTTAGAAATATGAATGGCGTGTGGGGCTTTTGGAAGCACTTGAAGGCAACCTTTTTTTGTGAGTCAAGCAGTTATTTCGACAGATTCGACTTATATGGTCTTTGCCCTTAGATTATGCTATAAAATTAGTAGAAAGTATGCCTTGGAGATGCCGGACAATTATTACTAGTGGAGGCGACTGGACAACTTATTAATAATAAAGCATCACGGTTTAAATCATGTAGTATATGTGTATTTTTTTTTAATGCCTTATCTCAAATAGTTTTTCGGGTTTCTCCGTACACGTTCTTGTCAAACTAACTATCAATTATAGTGGGTTCATCAATAAAGCGTGCTATATTAATTGCCCTTTTTATTATTATTCCTAGAAATTTTCTTGCTAATGAAATTTAAAAAAATCAATTACAAAAGAAAGATGAATTATAATGCATGTTTGATTAATGTCTAGGTGTTTGGTGACACGGATGCAGAGGACTCGACACGGCAGCTGTGCCTGGAAGTGCTCGTGACGATGAGTGAAGCGGCTCCGGCAATGGTGCGGCGCCAGGCGTTACAGCACGTGGCAACACTTACACCCCTCATCCTCCGTACCATGGCTGACCTGGATGACGAGGATGACTGGGCCACGCAAGATGAGATATCCGATGAGGACAATGACAGGTAAACCCTCACTTATCTACGTTCGGACATTCATTTAATATTCTTATGTTTTACTAGTATTTTGATTTTGGGATCGCTCCTTTTCACAAGAGTCACAAACTGTAATAAAGTTTATAATTATCCTTAAAAATGAGGAATTCTGAAAATAAAACATTGTTATATTCAATTTCTAAATGCAACTTGATACCGTTTGTGGCAAAAACTTAAAACAAAATCTTATATGTACTTCACTAATTAATCTCACTTTTTAATTTATTCGCAGCTCAATGCTTGTGGACAAATTGTATTTGAATATAAAATTTCCCTGAGCGTAATGTAGACTAGTGTGTTATCCCTTGTTTTTGAAAAGATCACATATTTCCAAATCAATATTTTCATTTGGAAGATGGTCTACTCTTTTTTACTATTAAGTTTTTCATTTCTTAATTTCTACTCTAAATTTTCCTCAGAGTGTAAGGTCATTTTCAAATAAATATTCCTGTACATGGATTATTTGAAAAAAAAAACTTCCCTTTCTTGGTGAATTTTAACTCTTTGTATTGAGGTATCAGAGCTTTCTAGTATTTTTTAACATCATAAAAAAATAGCTATGCATATAAAAATAATTTTATGTACAGAAGTCAGTTTATTGATAACGAAAAAATATTATTTTGTGAGTGTATTCACATTCCAATTTCGATTTTAACCTCATTTTGTAATCTGTTCAGAATTATGAATTTATGTAGGTATACATAAATAATTTCCTTTACAAGTTGGGTAAAAAGACTTTGAAAGTCATCAACAAATCACTCTGAATATGCAAAAAGACAAATTTTACAATACTAACAAGACACACCGTCCCATTACATTAATATCTTCAGTGATTTGGTAAAAACCTCATGTTCTTGATATTTTGCATTTTTCAGCAATACAGTGGCAGCAGAATCGGCTCTGGATCGTTTGTGCTGCGCTTTAGGAGGCAAGACTATGCTGGCTCTCATCATGGGCTCTCTGCCCAGCATGCTGAATTCTGCTGACTGGCGCCAGCGACATGCTGCCCTCATGGCTGTTTCCTCAGCCGGCGAGGGTTGCCACAAGCAGATGGAGCAAATCCTTGATGAGATCATGACAGGGGTGTTGCGATTCTTGCAAGATCCCGTGAGTTTTGGTTATTTTCATTAAAAATAAGTATTTCATTTTCAGTGCTGGAAAGTACATTTGTCTTTGTTCAAGGGATAATCTTGACTGATGAAGATATGAACAATGACTGAGAATGTGTGTTGATAATTATAAAGAACCGCACAACTTGGTTTCACTGTATGTCTCGCCCCATTCCCAATATGGAGATATTGGGAATGGGACAGTGATTGTAATTTGCTAATTCTGAAATGAAGGGACTGGTTGTATGTACTTGAAAGAGCCAATAATTAAATTTTCCATTTCAACTTAATTAACACTTAGTAACCAAAAAAAAAATCATTACATCGTTAGGAATAATACTCTTTATCTTTTTAGTTGGACTTAATAAATAAGCTTTAATGATGTACTTTAATTAGGATCCATTAACTTTTATAGCACCCACGTGTGAGGCACGCTGCTTGCAATGCCATAGGTCAGATGTCCACAGATTTTGCACCGATATTTGAGAAGAAATTCCATGACAAGGTAGTTCCTGGACTCCTGATGGTGCTTGATGACAGTGACAATCCTCGTGTGCAGGTTTGTATTTTTAATATTAAATTTTTTAAATTTATATATTGATTATCCAATGTTCGTCAGCGGCATTTGCTTCTTATAGTACTGTCACTTCCTAAACATTGGTATATTAATTGAGTGGAATTTTAGTTCACTAATGTCACAAAATAACATTAGAGAACATTAACCGACCATTACAAATTTAGTTATCACATTTTACATGAATATTTCAAGTTAAAATTTGACCTTTTTTTTTTTAAATATAATTAATTTTTGTAATGTGTACCACTTGTATATGTGTGTACCACATATATTTGAAGATTATCAACATCAGGCATTAATCCTCGAGTAAAGTCAATCCTAACACTGGGCCACGTAGAATGTCCAATTGATTTTTTTTGCCAAATTTTAGATCATGTTTATTATTAATATTAACACTTTCTTTTGTCCACAAACTTGATTTTCTTTAGAAAAATGTTACTTAACACAGAATGAATGAAACCCATAAGTATTGCTTCTGTTTATTTATACATTATCCCCAGGGATACTCGAGTAATGTATATACCATTTGAATTATGAAAAACTCGTGGATTACCAAAGTTGCAACAGTTGGAAGATTTCAACAGCAGTTACACTGTTTTTTTTTACTATCTACAATACATCATTTAAACGTTACATAATTTTAATCAAACGGCGAATCGTAAAGTACAAATTCATAACAATGCTTAAATACTCCATTTCACTAGGCAAGGCCTGTGACGTGGTGGTCTCATTCCTTATTACAAGTTTCATACATTTATCCTAAATACTAATACTAAAACACTCAGCTGAAACATTCACACTCTGCATCACATCCGTAAAACACTTGAATCCCATGATATGACATATATAGTTTTAACTACATCATAATTTCAGCAACTATAAGTGATCTTTAAGTTGTGTTTCAATGCTCCTTCCTATTTAAGGTATTTTAGATTTTGTGACCTCCAATTCTTGCGCCAGCTGAATTTTATATGGAAATAGGTAAAATCGCTCATTAAGATTTGTTGTGTCGTTCAAGACATTCTCTGAGCTGAGCCGAACATCATCGAGTTGAATTTATTTGATTATCTGCAACACTCTTTGTACTCTTTAAATACTCGCATTAGTGCAGGTAGTATGTGTTATTCTGTCTCGAATCAAGTCAACTTTGCTGTCGAAAACGTGCCATTAATCTCAGAATTGTCCATCTTGTTGTATAGTCTCCATCACTAAGATGACGAAATGTGCATTGTGTGAGAATAATTGACACTTGATTTGCGAAATAAAGTTTGACCACTTTTTGTTTCTCTGTTCAAATCTCCATAATGAAACTTAAAGGATGCATTTTAAATTGTCAAAGAATAAATTTAAAAAGAATCAAACTAAAATGTTACGAGTGTTCGAAACTGAAGCGTGGCCAATTAGCCGCCACTCTGTACATTGAGATCATATTCAAGAATATTTTCATATATTTTAAGTGATACCAAGGGATGCCCAAAGTATGAAAATCTAGTATTAGTGAATGATTCCTGAGGACCACTTGACATGTAAGCTCTTTCTTGAGAATAAAAACACACTTGGAGAATTTTACTTTAAAAATGTCTGCTCAATAATAATGTAATTTCTTTCAGGCTCATGCTGCTGCAGCCCTGGTTAATTTCAGCGAGGACTGTCCTAAGACCATTCTGACTCAGTATCTGGACCCCATTATGAATAAACTAGAACTTATACTCACCACCAAGTTCAAAGAGGCAAGTACTGCCAATCATATCCACATCCTGAGTTTCTCTATTGTATTTTGTAATATGAGTAGATTAAAAGAGCATCCTGAGATGGTATGAACATGTTGAAGGAATGGGTGCCAAAGGACTGACTAAACAAATTTTCTGTGAACACAAGTGGGAAGCGCAAGTGGAGGAAGATATAAAATACTATAATTAGAGCAGTTGAATGGAATTTGAAAAAAAAAAAAGGAAATATGACAAGACAGAGTTGAGAACAAAATAAGGTTTATGGATGTAGAGATAGCGAAAGATCTGTTAAAATAGAGATATCTAGTGCTATGTCTTTTCTGCCTGATCAATTGATAACTGATTTTAATCTTAACCATCCCATAGAAAGCTGTGCATGTATGTATTTGTGTATTGTGAGAGCTTTGGTGCTTGTAGCAAACACACTGGTGTTTGCTACAAGTGCAGATTCCAAAGAGTTCCAAAGGCATAGATCAAAATTCCACTATGCCTATCTTGGCTAGAAAACGGTGTGATATAATGTTTTCTGTTTATTAAATATTTAATGAACATTTTGTTAAAGCTTTAGTTTTTTGTGTCTAATTTCATCAGTTGAAATTTGTTCCCGAGAGCAAAAATACATTATGTAAGAAAATAAAAGGTTCTGTGTTACCAATGATTCGTTAGTGATGGAGTATAGCTTTTGTGCAACCATCACCTCCATATCATTGGGAAATTAATAATGTTGCGTTCCATTTTTGTCATTGTTTTGGCACCAATGGCTCGACTCAACATTGACATATTTTTTAAATTATCAATTTTCAATCACTTGAAAGCCTAGTAGATGAAATCATCGCTTGCGAACTTTTATTGAAAACTAAGTGTTCATGCTTAATAAGAAAAATAAGGTAACAATAAATAAGTAGAGATGCCTATTTGGAGATTTATGCCCAGCAGGCAAGCAGATGAGATATGGGCTTAAGTTTTGTCAGCTCTGCCTTTCGTTTTATTGAGTGTTTCATCGGACATTGTATTGTTTCAATAATTTTGTGTTTTTCCCCCATCGTTGAAATATTAATTTATAATAAAATAAGGTAGGAAGATATAAATGTTAATTGCAATTTAAATATTCTTAAGGCTTAATCGATGCTTCTTTTTATTGCTGATTGTAATTAATATAATGATTCCCCTTACAGTTGGTGACGACTGGCACTAAACTGGTTCTGGAGCAGGTTGTGACCACAATCGCTTCAGTAGCTGACACTGCCGAGAAGGACTTCGTTGGGTATTATGATCGATTGATGCCATGTCTCAAGTACATCATCTTAAATGCAAATACAGACGATCTGAAAATGCTCCGTGGCAAAACAATCGAGTGTGTTAGTCTTATTGGTGAGAATTTCATTTTATTTGACTTAAATGTTCATAAACTTGTCTCATGAATCATTCATATATTTGGATAAACACGGAATCAGTTTAAAATTTTGTGGTCAGTAGAAAGGTAAGACAACGGCGTTATTAAATGTTTGTTTTGTTGATAAAAGCCAATAATTCCTTGTGGAATGTTGCGAAAATGCACTTTATACAGAAGAATCGTAAGTTCTTACAATCTCTTTGTGAAACATCTGGATTTTAATCTTAATATTACTGGCTGGTGACCATATGGGGGTGTCTTGGGTCGTGGACTTATTTTATTCTTTCTATGTAATCTGCAAACACTCGACAAATCCGAGATAGGATAATACTGATCAATTGGTATATTTTCTTCACTGGTGTTGCTTTTAAACACCCTGTTACACTTCCTGTTTAGTTCATGGCAATGTCAATCTATCTTGTGAGGAGTCACTCAAAACTGGAGCGGCATATTCCACTATGGACCAGCAAAGTGCAAGTGCTGACACTCTTAATGCGTGTGATTGTGTTCCCCATAACGTCCCAGTGAAAGCGGTGGGTGGATAACATCAAGTAAGACATATAGAGCTCAACCTGACTAGATATAAGCCTTGGATAGAGTAGAGCGCACTGGAGAGGGGACTTGTCACGCAGATACCAAGTTATGGGAAACATGCGAAGATTTTCTATAACAAATTGAAAATTTATTTTGCAATTTTTGTGATACAGGTATCACTTAAATTCAGACAACTTAAAATTTTGTTAAGTTACATTTGTACATTTCAAGTACAACTCGAGCTGTTCAGACATTTGTCTCGAAATGTTTAACATTATCAATATATATTTTTTGTCCTCTGTAGGTTTGGCTGTGGGTGAAGAGAAGTTCATGAGTGACGCATCCGAGGTGATGGACCTCCTTCTCAAGACACACACTGATGGAGACCTTCCTGAAGATGACCCGCAAACATCATACCTCATTTCTGCCTGGGCTAGAATATGCAAGATTCTAGGTAAGAATTGTTATATTTAATATATTGTATCAAAAAAATGGATGCTTTATACTTAATCTGAATAAGATTAAAACTAATTCTAAAAGTAGATTAATCAAGATATGCGGAGACAGAAAGCTGGGATAATAGGTGTCCAGCTGCAGTCAAATCCAATCGTAAGAATTTTGAATAGGCGATTGGAAGCTCAGGACTATTAGGCATATAAGCACTTGGTCGAAAATGCCAAGACTGCTTTGTCGGGGCATAAATGAAAAAATCACATTCTTACAAGTGTGTTAAAAGTAAACTTAAAAATTGGAAATTTTCTTTGCGAAAGAGCCAAGAGAATATTGAGGTATCAGAGCATAAGCTGTTGGGCTGTATTAATCTGTTGTTAAGTAATGAGTTACAAGCAGCTCACTTCCTCTAAAGAATAGCTGTAAAGCAGTGCCTTAATTATTTTTTACTTAGCAATTTTAATAGCATGCTACTTTAGTTTGAAAAGCAGCTATAATAGTGCTACATTTTCCTAAGAGATTTAAAAACGCTGATATAAACACATGACACCGTTTATTATCTCTGCAACTTCTGTATAACATGTTTTTTCGAAAAAAGAGCTATTCATAGATTTTTTATTTATAATTTTTTTTACATTTTTGCTTAAATGTGTGTCACATATTTTACAATAATATGTATATGTTGTCCGTAAAGTAATTTCGTATTTCTATCAGAAATTTCATTTTCTCCTAGAATTTTTTTTTTCATTATCTTTATTCCAAACGTGCTGTATGTATTTTATTTTGAAAGCTAGCGAATGTGTATTATTTTGAAAGTTGTGCGCATTTTTTCACATAATTAGTTATGTTTTCAGTGTTTGTTGCTTTTTTTACAGTCATAAAGGGGAAAATGCAACATCAACCAAAAAAAGATATGTTGCTGATGATGTAGTAAGCGATCATGTGCGTCAAATGTAGTTGAAAAAAATCCTTAATGGTGATAAAACACTCGTGGTATTTACTCTGGAAGGCCAATTACCACTAATAACAACCAAATCAATGCTTCAGTTGAAAAAATCAGCATTCTACGATATGAGATACATAAAATATGGAAAACAGACTTATAAAATAAAGTTACATCTCAAAATAAAAAATTTTCATTTGTATTTGACCTAAAAATATGAAATTATTTTCTTGGCAACCCAATAAATACATATTAAAATTAATGTATTTTGCAATTAAATTCTCTTGCTTATATATCTCTTTTTTTCTTCTAACATAAGGTTTTCTAATCTATTCCAAACATTTTTTTCATTCTTTAAGAAATAGGGATGCCACAAAATGCCTCCATTAAAGGCAGTCCTTAGTTTTTACGGGTCTTATATTGGGTCAATTTTTTATTTCAATTAGTTAATTCAGCGCATTGAGTAATGTTGAATAACTGATTTCCAGGCAAGAAATTCGAACAATACCTGCCACTGGTGATGCCTCCTGTGATGAGGATGGCCGCCATCAAGCCTGAGGTGGCACTGCTGGATAATGATGACCTGGAGTCCATCGAGGATGATGTCGATTGGCAGTTTGTGAACTTGGGAGAGCAGCAGAACTTTGGAATTCGTACAGCAGGTATGTGTATTTATTTTAGAATCAGATAATATATTAAATAGATAAGTCTTCATGAAGATGGTTTATACATAATACTTATCTTAATAGGGGACATCCCCATTAAAAAACTTGGAATCGTATGACATCAATCATGCGGTTTATTTGTCAGTGTAGATATTTTAGATTCATTTAGAAGTCGGCGCATCTCTTACAATTGTTGGCAATTATTTTGGATATATTTTTTATTTATTAAAAATTTTTTATTTATTATATTTTCCACTAAATTAACTGTTTATTTTTCTCCATAAGGAGAAAAATAAACAGTTAATTTAGTGGAAAGACCAGCAGAGTTACATTTATCATTTAACCGTTTTAGTGCTATCCAGCGATATCGCGCTGCATGAGTCACTCGCGAAAATTGCGATGCGGCGCTGAGTCATTTAGTGCGCGTTTGTCGGTCGTCAGAAGAGCTCATTTGATGGATAATAGGACATTAGCACAACCTGGCCTTCCAGATTATGATCGTTGCGACAGATTTGACTATCTTATAAAGCACACAAATACCGTGTTCCGTCAACATTACATACCTCACCAACAATTGTGCATAGATGAATTGCTAGTTGGAACACACTGCCATTCACATATAAAGCAATATCTCCCTAACAAGAAACATCACAAATGGGGAATCAAATTTTGGTTGCTGTGTGATTTTATTACAAACTATTGTTTGGGATTTTTTTGTTACAAAGGAGCGAAATGCACAGATGATAAAAATTCTATCCAAAAGAATGGTCTCAGATTTGCAGTTGTACAAAAATGATTAGCAACGGGAAACTATCTCAGTAAGGGCTACCATTTATTTACTGATAACTTTTACACCAGCTTACGTTTGGCGAAAGCCCTGCTATTAAACCATACATACCTGACAGGAACAATACGACGCAACAGAAAAGAGATTCCTATTGATGCTAAGAAAGCTAATGTCGGAGAGCCAAAATATTTTGCTAATGATAACGTTTTATTGTGCTCTTTCAAAGACAAGAAGTCCAAACCCCACCCAGTGTTACTGATATCAACCAATGCAGATACCAATAGTGTAACCATAAAGAAAAAGCGAGGTAATTTTGAATCAGAAAAAGCAAAGCCTTCAATGATTCATGATAACAATAAATACATGGGAGGAGTGGACGAATCGTACAAAATGTTATACGTGTATTTGGATGAACGAAGAACACACTAAAATACTGGATAAAAGTTGCATTCAACATATTCGGAAGATGTTCAACGCATATGTTTTATATAAATCCAATACTATACGCTGCTCCTACTGATAAATCATATAGGGAATGGTTTCGACGTTTCAAGGTTAGAGATTTCAGCGTCGAAGACAAGCCTCGCTCTGGACAGCCAAAAAAATTCGAGGACAAAGAATTAGAGGCATTACTCGAAGAAGATCAGAGTCAAACGCAAGAGGAGCTTGCAGAATCATTGGGAGTGACTCAGCAAGCCTTTTCCGTACGATTGAGAGCCATGGGAATGTTTCAAAAACATGGAAATTGGGTGCCTTATGAACTGAAACTGAGAAACGTTGAAAGGCGATTTTTCACTTGCGAGCAGCTGATTCAAAGGCAACAAAGAAAAGGTATTTTGCATCGGATTGTAACTAGAGATGAGAAGTGGATATTCTACGACAACCCCAAGAAGAAAAAATATTACGCTAAGCCTGGTCAATCGTTGCCATCGACCTCAACATCAACTCCAAAACCAAACATACATGGTTCGAAGATCATGCTCTGTATCTGGTGGGACCAAAGGGGTGTTGTTTACTATGAGGTGCTGAAACCTGGCGATTTCATTACGGGCGATCGGTATCAGCTACAATTAATTCGTTTGAGCCGTGCATTGCGAGAAAAATGGCCGGAATCCGAGCAAAGACATGATAAAGTTATTCTTCTTCATGACAATGCTCAGCCTCATGTCGTAAAAGTCGTAAAAAAATATTTGGAAACGCTCAAATGGGATGTTTAACCGCACCCGCCGTATTCCCCGGACATTGCTCCTTCTGATTACTGGTTGATCCGAAGGATGCAGCACAATTTGGCAGGTCACCGGTTCACTTCTTTCGTAGAAACCGAAAATTGGCTCCAAACTTGGATTGCCTCAAAAGAAGTCATTTTTTCGAGATGGAATTCGAATTTACTTGAATCTAATATTTTACTTTAATTTATTTTCACATTAATTTTAGTTATGCTTATATATCTTAATTTAATCCCTTAATGTGCACGTGTTGAATGTCTAATTTTTATTAGTTCGTGTAATAAGTGACAATAATGTAATGTGTATTTACAAGTGTTGAAATTTCAAATGTTCTTGTCACGTAGAAGATCCAAAAGGTACCGGCCTAAACAAGTTAAAGCGTGTATGGACATATATCATGCTGGCCACGTCGAACGCATGGTCAGGCGATAATTCGTTTTAAATTTGATACCTCTACCCTCAGTAGTATGTAAACTAGAGCTGATAGACGACATATTGTTTAGTTATTATATTCTAAAATGTTAAAAATTGAATATCGTGTAGTTATCAAATTTCTTTCAAAAGAAGGGAAAACCCTGGCAGACATAAACGGCGTTTAGATATTGTGTACAGAGGTCATATTCCAGATGAAAGATAGGATTTAACTGTTTCGCTAAGGTAGACAATCGATTGAAGGTGACTCTCGTCAAGGCAGACCAACATAAGCACTCGCTCCAGAAACTTCAGAATATCTTATCATTAGTGTTGAAAAATAAATTTATCATTCTAAAAAAATATATTATAGGTGAGTATTGAAGAAAAAAAATTTGCTTCTTTGTATCATCTTTTATATATCCTTAGGCCCAAAATTTTTGGACTTACGTATATTTATTTATGGCTATATAATGCCAAAGAACATTCTTGATGAACATTCTTGAACGGCAAGAAAGAAGAAAATTTGCTTTATCTGTTCAATCATAAGTAAGACTTGTCAATGTTGGATTCTATTTGAATTTTTGTTCACAACCTTAATTAACTTTTGAACGCTGTCTTGTAATTTTTTTCAATGAAATTTGTATTTATATTTTACTTATGAATATTTTCAGGTTTGGAAGACAAGGCATCTGCATGTGACATGTTGGTGTGCTACGCCAGAGAGCTTAAGGAAGGTTTTGCAGAATATGCAGAGCAGGTTGTGCGTTTGATGGTGCCACTGTTTAAGTTTTATTTCCACGACGGAGTCAGAACGGCTGCTGCTGAATCTCTTCCCTACCTGCTAGAATGTGCCAAAATTAAAGGTCCCGTATACCTGCAGGTGTGTAATGAATTGAAAATTTTTGTTTTTTCATTTGGAAAAACTTCTTACTGTCATTCTATCATAATGTCTCAACACTGATATGTCATATATAAGGGTCACCGAGAAGTTATTAAAATTAAGCATGGGTTATAATTTCAAAGCCAATTAATTGTTATTTAAGAGGCACATTTGCATCATTATATGCTATTTTTCAATGAAGGCAAATAAAATAATGAAAAAATTCTCTCAAATGTTCCTCTTTTATTGTCAACATTGACTTTTTTTCCAACAGAACAAAGTTTCAATAACTTACTTTTCTTAAGTAATTTTCCAGTACATCCAAATATTAACCTACTATGATTAGGCATTAAGACTGCCTATGTAATTTGAAATAATAAAATTCTATTTTGAATTTTTTAATTTTAAAGTAGAAAAACTCATGTGTGAATTTGTATTGTTCACCTTATATAATGATGGTTGAATGAGACATTTTTGTTTGGAAAGTTGGAACATTCAAAGAATCGTGATGAATTTATGGTTATTTGAAGTTTTTCAATCAGCAATCAAGGAGATACTGTGTCCAATGTTCGTCAGCGGCATTTGCTCTTATAGTACTGTCACTTCCTAAACATTGGGAAATCAATCAAAGTGGGTTATAATTCGCTAATGTCTTAATAACATTAGAGACTTGTTACCAACCACTTACAAAATAATTTAATTTATTACTGGAAGAAAAAATAATAAAAGTTGTGAAAAGTCTCTCTATAAGGAATGTTTAATTTCAACATGTATTTCCCAATTTCAGGGTATGTGGGCGTACATCTGTCCAGAACTCCTGAAGGCTATTGATACTGAGCCAGAATTGGAAGTTCTTATTGAGCTTCTCTACAGTCTTGCTAAGGTACGTTTATTGTTAATCATGCGTCTAATAACAGTTCGTTATTTCCACATTCAAGGGACCAAATTTCACAAAAAAAATTATGAGAAATACTCGATCACAAAAATAAACAATTTGAATTGGCACTGCACTTTCCCGACAGCAAGGAATATCGTGGGAAATATAAAGAAGACAATTTTTCATGCCAGCCAACGCATCCTTATAAAAAAAAACATAATTGTCACTTATTTGATTGACATGGTTACTTTTTACATAGGTTGAGTTATGTTTGCATGTGTAATATAAATGTATCACTGGTTTGTATTTGATCGTCACGTTTTTTCGAACTACTATTCAAAGTTTTTGACATTAATTTTTACATTTGTGAGATTATTAAATGGAAAATTTTAAAAATACATAATTAACCGTTTGAGTGCCAAAAAATTCATGCAGCTGCTTGTAAAATGCCACCAAAAAAACATTATTTTATATGAAACTATATATTTTTTTAAAACCCCATAAATTCTTTGAATTTTCAAGGATTTCGATGATTTTTTCGGTGTTTTATTAAAGAATATCGAAATATTTGAAATAAAACGCTTGTATAAATGAATACAGTATTTTATTCAGAAAAAAAGAAAGACAAAAATGAAAAACAAAAAATAATCAACAACTGTGCTTTCCTGCACACGCCGTGTGGACACCCTTCTTACAATACGCACAAATAGTCGTTGATCTACGCAGCCCAGCACCATCTTTATTACTACAGACCACACAGCGACGTAAATTCTTTCCTGGAAGCTTCTGCAGTTTGGATTTATGGAATGAAATTGTTGAAGAAATTTCAGCCTTTTTTTTTGTAGGTACCCATTCCCTTTCAATCGATTCAATTATTTTTGATGTGAACTCGTGTCTTGAAATTTTTTTGCCTTCATTATTGATTGAATATATTATATATGCGTTTAAAACCATTCTTCCAAAAATGTTAAATGTTACCTTTTTCCAATATTTCATTGTTCTTCTTTCATCTAAATATACATACAACATTTTATCAGACTCATCTATTCCGCCCATGTATTTATTGTACTCATGAATCATCTGTGGTTTTTCTGTTTGCGTTTCGTATGAACCCCTATATTTTTTCACTGTGACGTCACTCGTATTACTATTTGTAGAAATTAGGATGACCGGGTGTTTTTTGGTTTTTTTATCTCGATATGAACAGAGAAGAATGTCGTCACTTTTATAATAATTCGGTTTTCCAACTTGAGACACTTGTGCCTCACGTGGTATATATTTCCTGTTTCGACGGATGGTTCCTGTAATATACGTAATTCTTTCCAATAAAGTCTTAGCCAGTTGAATGCTTGTAAAAAAATTGTCAACAAAAATATGATAACCTTTGTCCAGGTAGTTACCAATTTTTAACAGATTCATTACTACAACATGGCCAAGGCCAAATTTTTTTGTATCATCCTTGTCTTGCTCTAATTTTGCTCCTCGGTAACAAAAAAATGCCAAGCAATAATGGGTTATGGAGTCGCATAACATCCAAAACTTTATTCCCCATCTGTGGTGTTTTTTGTTGGGGAGATATTGTTTGATTTTTGAGTGGCAGTGAGTCCCTACCAATGACTCATCAATAGAGAGCTGGCGATTAGGGATATAATGGCGTCGGAAAACTTCATTGGCATGGACAACTATCATATTGAATTTTGCACAGGGGTCGTAGTCTGGATGATTGGATGGAGCCAAGGTGGAATTATCAGTTAGATGAAAAAATTTCAAAATTATCTGAAATCGATTTCTTGAGAACATTTGTTTGAACCATGGTATGCCCCTTGAATCTGTACTCCAGTAGGAAACAATTGACGGTCGTCGTGTAATACCCATTTCAAGTATGACCGCTATGAAAGCCTTCATTTCCAATAGACACCGGTTTCCAAGCCTTTGCACGTGATTTGTTTCGTAAAGATTCAGAAGAGTTTTCAAGAAATTGTTGGGCATATTTGTTGGTTTCATTTTTTATCATTGTTAACAGACTGACATTAAAAAATAAATCAAAATATGATATTGGTTTAGAATCACGCGGAGGACGATCCCGAAGTCCAGGCGTTTCGAAAAAATGAGAATTTTCGGTAGAAAAATTGGTTCCAGGAGGTACATTTGAAAATGAGTAATTTCCGGTGTTACTCTCCATTTCTTGGTCACGATCCGAAGAATTACTGGAAATACGCATCCTGCGGTTGGGAAACACAGGTATGACATCACTGACATCACTCTCATCAGAGCTACTTGAACTTGAATTAGAGGAGTGGAAATCGTCGCTCCCGCTGTCAGACATTTCAGAGGACGCCCTCGACGTTATATTTTTTCAATTAACTAAAATAAAAAAAATAATAAATGAATCTGAAATTTAAACGGTTTACTACGATCTTACAACTATTAAGATAATATTGGAATAATATTTACCAACGCCGCAGCACCACACCCGACATACGCGCGAATCAGAACACGACTGACGCAATCGACGGAAATCGACGATCGGCAATCTTCGTTAAAACACGAATCGACGAAAGTCGACGATTGGCAATCAAACGGTTAATATGAAAAGAATACTCAAAACCCCATACTATTTAATCCAAGTTCGCGACATACTTGAATTCCATCTCATAATCAAAATTTTGTGAAAATTTACTAATACACAGAAAGGTTAAAAATAACATTAAAATAATGCTGAAATGATATTTTTATCATAAATTTTTACATGTTTTCCTTATTTTATCAGTGGATTTCCCCATATGATAAAAATCTTGAGATATTTCATCTGGCTATAGGGAAAGCTACAAAAATGTAACTGTCTGCCGGCCCAGCGCATAATACACCAGTCGTTTTTTCCGGCTACTACGTGGATCCGTGATTTGTGTGGAAAAATTTGAATTATTAGAATTCATAAATGCTCTTTGGCGAAAAACACGAATTACGAAATATGCAGGTTTTTAAATTATGAGTAGAATTTACTATGAAAAGTCAATATCGCGACCTAGAAAATGGGGGAAAATTCTAATTATTATTATTTATGGGCTTTTACTGTACATGCATACTAAACACACCGTCATTCCATGTTCCTTTGGGGGTTGGCCGAGAACATAGATCTTCACTCCTTCCTATCCATCCACGCACATAGGCTTTTACCCATCAATTAATCAACTCAATTGAGCATAAAATATACACTTTGTGATAGTTAAAGTTGGAGACCAGCGACCTTGGCCCTCTTGGACACACATTAATACACTCCGAGTAAGGGTGACTAGATACAAGATGAATATGCAGAAATAGGGTTTCTTGAATGAAACTAGCATTGAATATTATATTTGGGACTATTCAGGACTCGCAACATACGCTAACTTATCTGAACATTGGGACTAAAGGCTAGAGGCAAGACTTGATTGATGCGAATGAAAGGGCGATGTATGTTGCCTCCTACTGGAAACACGTGGCATCATTCATAATTGGTGGTCTGGATACTGAATTAAATGGTAGTGGAAACATTAAGTACTAAAATTATCGTAAATACTTAGCTGATCCAATGTTATCAGGGACATCATCAGCTCAATGGTTATGGCACTTCCCGTTCATTGTAAAAGTATTACGATGGATTCATACACCCCCAGTTCTATTTTCATGTTCTAGGGCAGTGGTCCCCAACCTTTTTGTCGCCGCGGACCGGTCAACGTTTCATAATTTTACCGCGGCCCACTCGGGGGGGGGGGGACATTGAATGTAGTTTTTTTTTTTAATTTAATAACAATATATTTGTACAATATATAATAATAACATTTACAACTGTGGCACATAAGTTATAGTGACAAATAATAGTAGAGAAAACACAAGGTTTGTGGGAAAAATGAAGAAAAAATATATAATAACAATGAAGGATTATTAAGTTTGGATTGATGGGTATTTTCAATATTTGTAAGGTTCAACGGAAGGTTGAAAGTATTTTTTTCCAAGATAGAGAAAAGAATTTATTTTGAGAATGCTTAGGGTTTAATATCGGGATTTTACTCATAATATTATTCTGATATCTTGCAGATATATTAACTTGAAAGTTATTTATCTATTTTCTTTAAAAGTTTTGATTTAATATTTTTAATTGAATCGTGTTTATTTTGGCTCTGCCAGACCAGACTCCTGGTACATTATTATTTAGATACATATTGAAATGGAAGAGCCACGTCCCGTACAGCTCGTACCTATAAGGAAGCTTCCAACAGTTAAGTACGAGTATATATCACTTTTTTAAGTATTGATAAGATCTCAAATCGCAATCGATAGACGTCTCGACTCGATCTTCGACAGAGGACGACTTTTGACATCTTATGTATATATTAAGTATATAAAATATATAGTATTTGCCTTGTTTAAGTTACGGCAAGACCGCCTTCGGAATCAAGGACAACTCCGCATGCGGTATGCATATGGTAGTGTGGTGTTGTTTTATTTCGAAGGTATTGTCGGAAGGTCGGTGGTAACTTAGCGTGAAGGGGTTTTCAACGGAATAATTATTTTAAGCTATAATTAAGTTTTATTGGGCATGTTCGATTTTTCAAAAGTAATTTTGATTTTTAAGCAGGCCCTTGCGCGGCCCAGTACCATTTGGTCCACGGCCCGGTACCGGGCCGCGGCCCATAGGTTGGGGACCACTGTTCTAGGGGACTCGGAACCAACCACCTACACATCAATTGATTTTTAAAGTTTCATTTTGTATGCTGAATAATAAAATAACTTACTAATAATGTGTTATTGTTATGTTTACAGTGTATTGAAAAATTGGGCGGTGGTTGTTTGACAGAAGAGGCTATGACTGAGGTACTGAGGATAATCAACAAGTTGATGGAGGAACACTTTAAGAAGGCTGTGCAGAGACTAGAAAAGAGGAAAGATGAAGATTATGATGAGGTAAGAATAATTTATTGGATGGCTTCAAACTGAGAATACAAACTCAAGAGAATTTTGAATATATGCACTGTAAAAAATCTTAAATGACTCCTGTGTGTGAAACTGGTTGTCGGATTAATGGCGAATATAAGAATTTTACAACTTTTGTACTGTATGAGATATGTCTATATGAGATCTATAAGCAAATTTATCGTCTAGTTTAACTTAGATTTCTAGATCTTGAAATGGAAACATATCTATACTGAGGCAAAAGTGAGTGGCTAGTTTTCACTTTAAAAATTTATTATGAAAGTATTTGCTTTATGTATTTAAATAAAATGGTTTACCTTTGAATTGTTTAAGCAAGGTTGTTCTTTAAGATAGCTTTGTATTATTAGGCGGTGTCTAAGGGGTTATAACACCATCTCAACAACTCACAACTCAACCTCACCAGCATACGGTGCATCTGCTAGTGAACTGGCGAGTTCCTGATTACCGAGTATTGACGATATAGCTTTGGAGGGAAACCAACTTTTTTCCGTATTTAGGGATATTGAAATGACTTCTTTCAGGGCAGCTTAAGCTCTGTGGAATGGTCTTATCATCTCAATTCTTCTATGCCACAAGATAATCACCGTAGAGTTGCAGCCCAAGTTGGATCA
Source organism: Odontocerum albicorne (assembly GCA_949825065.1). Classification (NCBI taxonomy): domain Eukaryota; kingdom Metazoa; phylum Arthropoda; class Insecta; order Trichoptera; family Odontoceridae; genus Odontocerum; species Odontocerum albicorne. The sequence continues at coordinate 15,408,165 of OX463860.1, read as the reverse complement.
AGAGCATGACCGGTCCTGCTTAATTATAAGCAACCGATACACCAATTATCCTAATCTCCACTTGGTTTTGTGCCTTTGACTATACTCATCATGGGCAATGGGCATTTATTATAAATAAATAAATTAATATTCGTGGAGTGCCAGGTTATAGACCGACCTGAGTAGGCATTTTGTAGTATTCATATGTTCCTGATGGAACAGAGAGTATTTAGTTTAGTAAGAGTAATGAATGTGTGTTGAAATATTTATATAAAGAAAAAATTAAAGCAGCCCTAAATGGAATCCTTTAGGAACTTCCGAAAAAGGGGTGAAGGGAAATTTATATCCCTTTAATGACTGTCTGATATTAATGTGATATCCTCTCAAGGGATTTGGCATTTAAATATGATGTTTTTCTCTAACTTTTTACATTTTTAACTTGTGTTTCAAATGCGGGAAATTCAAATGCATATTTCGAATAGTCCTTTTTTAAATTTTGTCTAACACTTAAGGAAATTGGAATTTTCGAGTGTAAAAAATAAAAAACTGATGGATGGCTTCAAAAAGGGGTTTTTGGTGTATTTTATGGAATACATATTTACTGTCAACGACAGTTAAGTAATTTATATGATTTTTTTAGGTTGTGGAGGAACAGTTGGAAGATGAGGATAACGATGATGTATATTGTCTATCAAAAGTGGCAGACGTAGTACACGCACTCATGATGTCCTACACAGTGAGCTTCTATCCCTACTTGGACCAGGTCATCGGACACTTTGTCAATCTCTTGAGGCCCGATAGACCACCCACCGACCATCAGTGGGGTATCTGCATATTTGACGATATTATTGAATTTGGAGGTGAGCTTATATAAATAGTTTTATTAAATTTTGTTGCAGTAGAAAAAAAAACGTACTTAAAAATAGAAATACGAACTTCAAGAGCATTCCTTGAATTTATATTAGCAGCTACTAAGCCCTCTTCGAGTACAACAATATATTTAACGAACACAGATCTCCTCTATCTCGATCTCTGGTCAGCTCTTCTGCCTCTTCTCAAACTTCTGAAATAGCCTACTGCTCTTTCTCTTGAAAATTCTTATTTTTTTTTAAATTTATATTATCCCCAGCCATTGTAGCTGACACTTCTCTTTTTCATTAAAATGTGTTTAGAATACCAATGATTTCCATATGTAATTTAGATGGAAAATTTCTGAAATCCGCTGGGAATCTTAACCAGGTCAAAGCAAACATGCTAACCATAAGACTACTGATGCCAGGATAAACCAGTTTTCATTCAAGATCCAATTTCTCTAGATTTGATTACGTTTTTATCAAACTATTGGGTGTTAACATAAGTTGTGTCCGTTTTTTTCCAATTTAAAAATGAACACCAAAAGTAAAACAAAATGGTAAAGGTCGTCATTCGAAAGAAAATTTTCTGCTCTGCAAGATATTGTGTTTGCTTTTACGTTAAATTTTGTTATTTTATTTGATTACAAGCCTTCAAAATGGAATGTCAAGTAGACGAAAGTGAGCATTTTCGACACCTCCTTCTGTTCGCGTTCAATCGAGGGAATAAAGCTGCCAAAGCTGCTCGCAATATTTGCGAAGTATACGGTGAAGGTGCTACGAATGAAAGGACAGCTCGTCAATGGTTTTTTTTGTTTCAAAGATGGTAATTTCGACCTGAAAGACATGGAGCGCTCCGAATGACCAGTGGACTTCGATGAGGACCGCTCAAACCATATTATTCATGAAGATCCCCTTCAAACATTTTTCATCACCATTTCGTCCGGTCTTTCAGGTCGAAATTGCCGTCTTTGAAACGCAAAAACCATCGACGAGCTGTCCATAGTGTCTTCACCGTACACTTCGTAAATATTGCGAGCAGCTTTATTCCCTCGATTGAACGCGAACAGAAGGAGGTGTCGAAAATGCTCACTTTCGTCGACTTGACATTCCATTTTGAAGGCTTGTAATCAAATAAAATAATAAATGTAACGTAAAAGCAAACACAATATCTTGTAGAGCAGAAAATTTTCTTTCGAATGACATAACATTAACCATTTTGTTTTACTTTTGGTGCTCATTTTTAAATTGGAAAAAAACAGACACAACTTATGTTAACACCTAATATAATAATATATACAGCTGAGACTACAATTTTGTGTTATATTGTATATACTTTGTATACTGCACAATCTGTCTGGTTTATTTTTCTTTTTCGTCTCACTCTAGCTAGAGTGCTTTATGATGAGGTTTGAACATCTCGCCTTTGCACCACTCTGATTGCTTGTCTCCATTTTGTGTGGTCCTCAGTGTCTGGAGCATTCTTCCTATGGGTGGTGGGTCACCATTTTGATCAGATCTGTCCCAACTTATCAGAGACCGACTATGGTGTGTGCCACCTATTCTTCATTTCTGGTAATGTGGCGAAAATAACGCAGAATCCTCAGTTGAAGTTCTTTTAAAAATGCTCAAGAATGTATTATCGTTTTGATCAATACTTATCAATATGAGGCTTTAACCTCACTATCTTTCCGATTGTTGGCTGTGTCTATAATATTCATATTAATATAATGATTACATGTTTCCAGGACCAGCATGTGTGAAATATCAACAGTACTTCCTTGAGCCCCTGCTGGGCTCAGTTGTGAATCCCGCTCCTGAAGTTAGGCAAGCGGCTGCCTATGGCTGCGGGGTGTTGGCACAGTTTGGAGGGGATCAATTCTCACAGGCCTGTGCTCAGGCATTACCTGGACTCATGCAAGTAAGTACAGATATTTCTCACATTTGCAAGTTGATTCAACACTAAACTTTTCTTGGCAAGTGAGAATCTCATTAAATGAGAAATTATGTTATAAATGTAACTTGTTTAAAAGTCCCCAAAAATCAGATATAATATAGGTCTATTAACAATTTATAAGTAAGTATTGTTTCGGCAGTACATGTACTAATATAGCAAAGATTAGCATGACCCCTATATAAGGTAAGGTAGACGTGCAAAATCGTGAAGTGTTCCAAATTTTTACAGATTTGTGGAATCTTGGAGAGTAAACTGTCCAATAGTGTAGTGAGTGCTTTGACATTAAATCAGTTTTAGAACTGTCTGGATAAGTTTCTACACAAACCCATAAATGCTTTTTTAGCTGTGTTTTGTTGCGTTTGCTTATTTCAGTTTAAATTGTATTGTGTTATTTCTAAAAATTATAAGTTTTCCTTGGAGATTACAAATGTGAAATGCTCAGTTAAATTTTACCATAATCAAAATTTTGGGAAAAAAAATTAAGTTAACAAATCTTCAAATATTTAAAATACATATATATTCACAGTAAAACTCGGAAAAATTTGCATGTTGATCTTGGCACTTTCGAAATAATTGAAAGTCTCGTAAAAAACATGCTAGAATAAATCTCGAGCAATTAGCATTGTAGGCTTCTGTGCCTCGCAATGTCAGTATCTCGATTACATTTGACTAACACAATTTTTCTTATTTGAACTCGACATATTGTAATGTACTAGGTAAGTCCAGAAAGTAAGTGTACTGAATTTTTGTAGGTTACAATTTTTTTTATTTAAACAAAAAAATTACGTGGTTACTGTAGTACATATGTAAGCTATTTTTCGACATAGTCGCCATTCCTCTCAATGCAGGTGGTGAAGCGGGGTATCAACTTTTTGATGCCTTCCTCGAAGTAGTTTCCCGCCAACCCCTCCGTCCACTTCTCCACCTCCTCCTTTACCTCCTCGTCGGTTGAAAACCTTTTTCCACCCATGTGCAGCTTCAGGGAGGTAAAGAGATAGTAATCTGAAGGTGCTAGGTCAGGAGAATGCGCGGGATGGTTCAGGACATCCCATTTAAACGAGGCGAGCAGTTCCTTCGTGGCGTTGGCCGTGTGTGGTCTGGCATTGTCGTGCAGCAGGCAGACTCCCTTTGTCAGCATGCCTCTCCTCTTGTTCTGAATCGCCCTCCGCAATTTTTTTAGGGTCTCACAGTATCTTGCAGAGTTGATGGTCTCCCCTTGAGGCATATATTCAATCTGCGATCGTCACGGAGCGCATTTTCGATTTTTTCCACAATTTCGTTAGTCACAATTGAAGGTCTTCCGCTCCTCTGATCATCATGCACAGACGTACGACCGTTTTTAAACTCGCGACACCACTTGTACACACTCGTACGATTCATAGCTTTATCACCATATGCAGTTTTCACCTCATTATAAATCTCAACCGGAGGTTTTCCCTTCCAAACGAGATAACGGATTACGCCGCGTATTTCGCACTTGGCGGGAGATTGGATTGACATTTTTCACGAAAGGTGTTGTCGCATCGACACTTCTCAACGTACTGACCTCGAACCGGTCTCGTTGAGGAGGGGAAGGGTCAGGCTACACGGAAGTGTAGCCAACATGTCGAAAATAAAATCCATCCGGTCGTGAGAGCCTCAGTACACTTACTTTCTGGATACACCTCGTATTAAAGAAGTAAATAAAATTTATTTATTTTTCAATTTCTGAGGTGACGTACTTGCCTTGTTCATGTGGATCTCAAGTGAAAGCATTCTCTACCAGGTTTCAAATTGTTATGGCTAGTTACTAATATTTTCTTGTTTCTAGGTAATAAATGAACCAGACAGTAGGCAACCAGAAAAAGTAAATGCGACAGAAAATGCTATATCAGCAGTAACTAAAATACTCAAATATAACAGCACAGCAATAAATGTAGATGACGTCTTAAGGCATTGGTGAGTCTCCAGTTATTTATCGGTTGAACCTGCATGATTATATATGTACAATTGATATTCTGATTGAAATGATATCAATTGTAAATATGTAATTGTGACTAACTAAATAAAAATAAGCTGATGGAAGTAAAATTTGTGCAATCTATTATCTGATTTTGTCAACTTCATATTGATTTATTAAAAAAATGTTGACCTTGTAATCAATCACCATCCATGTTGACATTAAAAAAAATATCCAGCAGACCTGGTCTGCGAATAAGTTTGTTAATGGGCTGCGTCGAGAGGAAATTGCAAAATAAGAAAGAATTATGGATTCAAAAGGCCTAATTCTGATTATTTGTTTTATAATAAAAATTTTGTTAATTGTATATTTCTTACTAGTTTAGAATAAAATTTTAAAAATGATACTCCGTTCTTCTTAGTTTTAAAATTATTTTTATTAAATAGTGGTCTTTGATGGATTCGAATGAAAAATCGAACCCATTAACACGAACACAGGTAGTTTGAGAATAACTGTGTTATTTATTATAATTAAATTTCAATTAAAGGCGAACCAAAAAGTACAAGTCCATTATAAATGCATAAATCCACAATTTTGTTAATATAGAGAACTATTTCACTAAGCAAGGCTTGTGATCAAGTTGTCGCATTCCTTAATAACAAATTCCTATTTCTTAAATACTTGAAAGCTGAAACTTTCACACTACATTTATATATATACACATTATCATACACAATTCAAACCACATCAATATCCAACACACTCAATGTCTGCTTTATTTGCTCAAATGCCTGTGTGCCTATGTGGAGATCTTTAAATGCTCCTCACTCTCTCTTGTCGAAGAGTCACTTTGTTACATATTTTTAACCCTTAAAGGTACAATATCACAAACCACATCAATATCCAACAACACGTCAACACACTCAATGTCTGCTTTATTTGCTCAAATGCCTGTGTGCCTATGTGGAGATCTTTAAATGCTCCTCACTCTCTCTTGTCGAAGAGTCACTTTGTTACATATTTTTAACCCTTAAAGGTACAATATCACAAACCACATCAATATCCAACAACACGTCAACACACTCAATGTCTGCTTTATTTGCTCAAATGCCTGTGTGCCTATGTGGAGATCTTTAAATGCTCCTCACTCTCTCTTGTCGAAGAGTCACTTTGTTACATATTTTTAACCCTTAAAGGTACAATATCACAAACCACATCAATATCCAACAACACGTCAACACACTCAATGTCTGCTTTATTTGCTCAAATGCCTGTGTGCCTATGTGGAGATCTTTAAATGCTCCTCACTCTCTCTTGTCGAAGAGTCACTTTGTTACATATTTTTAACCCTTAAAGGTACAATATCACAAACCACATCAATATCCAACAACACGTCAACACACTCAATGTCTGCTTTATTTGCTCAAATGCCTGTGTGCCTATGTGGAGATCTTTAAATGCTCCTCACTCTCTCTTGTCGAAGAGTCACTTTGTTACATATTTTTAACCCTTAAAGGTACAATATCACAAACCACATCAATATCCAACAACACGTCAACACACTCAATGTCTGCTTTATTTGCTCAAATGCCTGTGTGCCTATGTGGAGATCTTTAAATGCTCCTCACTCTCTCTTGTCGAAGAGTCACTTTGTTACATATTTTTAACCCTTAAAGGTACAATATCACAAAAATGGGCACTCTCAGGAATGGATTGTTATTTCTTGGCGCAAGGAAACCCATGCTTCACTCAAAAGATGTATGAACTCGTGGGGTCGGAATCAGATTCAGCCTTATGACTGTGATTTAATATGTTTATGAGAAAATGATAAATGTAAAATATTATTAGTGATTTCAAAAATATAAAATAAAATGTATTATCTTCAGGATTACATGGTTGCCATTGGTGGAGGATGTGGATGAAGCGCCGCATGTATATGGCTACCTGGCAGATCTGCTGGAGGCTCGCCACCCACTGGTGCTGGGTAACAGTGGTGAGGGACTGCCACACGCTCTGACCGCTACCGCAGCTGCTCTTCACTCTGAGGCCCTGCTGCCCGAAACAAATTCCGCGCAACGCTTGCTCAACATCACCAGGGAACTGCAGGTTGGTTTGTTTTTCTTTATTTAAAAAAGTCAATAATTCTAATTATTAGGATCGGGAATTTGGGTCACTTTTGTTTCTGGGTTTGTAATGTCAACCTATATAATTTATGAGGCTTCGCTGAAGCAGATCACATTTGAAATGTTTTAAGTTAGACCTCTCGATAAAAAAGTTTTTTTTTCAAATTCAGCTATTCGCTGTTATTATATTCTCTGAGTATATCTTAACAAGTGGAATGAACAGTTCAGGTTAGTGCAACATTAGCAGTACATGCTCTGTTCAGTTTTAATATGTTAGGGAACATATTCTCAAACAATGTGCAAATTATATTTTATTAATTTTGTATGGAAATAAGTCATTACTATTTTTGAAATCAGCCTAATAAAGATATTACCGCAAAAGGAAATCCTTCAAATAACATAACTTATCCATGTATGTGTATGTAAAATAAAACCTATTTTACCTTACTCAAGGGGTCAAAACTACATTATCTCAACACACTTAGATAATTTGCTAATGAGGTTGTTAATGTTGTAAAAATACTGTTTTTATATATACGTATACAACGTTCTCCTGTTAAGTCACTCAAACTGAAATAATTAAATTTATCAAAGGTTTCGGCTTTGAATTTGCGGTGCTCCATATTAGAATATTTAATAATATATTATTTTATATATTAGAATATTTGACAAAATAATTAATGGAATATCAAAGTAATTAATAATTTTTTGACATGAAGGTCTTTGACATCATCTTAGCGTTCATAACTTAAGATCATTCTTCCTTATGCAACTCGAAGATGTTACGAATAAAAAATATACAATCCAAACAACACTTCAGATAATACAGAAAGAGGTTAAGGACCTGGGTCTATATGAGTGATAGGAATGAAATATTAATTGGCATATTGTACTATTTTTTTCTTATATTACTTTTCTGCTTTTAAGGTATTTTCTGTAATTTGAAACTTAATATTTCTTCATATTAAATTATGCAATATTTGTTTGTTTTTTCAATGCAATTTACATTTTTTTTTTGTTAACAGAATAACACAGAGCTATTTGCAGCGTGTATAGCGGCCATGTCACCGGAGCAACAGCGCGCCCTGCACGAAGCCCTCAGCAAGCCCCCCCCACAGGCCACATAACCTTCCTCTTCTTCTCTCATCTCTACTCAGCTGATATTCCTTTACACAGATATATAGATTATCATATTTAACTTGTATCTTTCTCGAAAGCCCTCGGTTTTCCGGCCTACTTCTAAGAAGTATAAATTTGCAGTTGTCAATTTGAGGTTTAACTGAACTACATTTTGTAGTTCCTACTACATATTATATACATGTGTTTGTAGCCTTGTTTACGTTGGGTGTATGGGGAACATGATTTTTGTTGTTGAAAATAATCAGTCGAATTACACTAGACTTACATCCAGTCTTGAATGCAATTATTGCCATATTAGCAATTTTGATTCAATCAAATTGCCACTTTTAAGTTTATATATAGGGAATATGTATTAAAGGCAGCATAAACATTTGATAACTCAATGGAATCTGAAAAGAGCATTTTTAGTCAATATCAGATGATTTTTATTGTTATTGGAATTCGAGTAGTGTATATACAAAAAATTTACTTTGTCATATATATACTGAATTTTTTTGTGATTTGATGCCACTGTGTATTTAGACAAAATCTTCCAATTTATCAATAAATTAGCAGATTTCAAATGAAAACAATGAGGTTTATGATAGTAAAGAACTTCCAAGTAAGTCGGATGACTTTTGTTTCATTATCATACACATAAATTGTTGCGATTTAATTCTATCTGTGATCCTTGGATGATGTATTGTGTTTGCTTGTCCGCTTGACGTAAACAACGCAACAGGCTGGGGAGCTTATCATACGACATATGGACATTACCAAATGTATGATAGAATTGATATGTATTACTGTGACTTGGTGATATATTATTTTTATACTTATTATCCAATACTTTGGGAGTAAAGTATATATGTATGGAAATTGACCAAAATTTAAACTTTTTTGCAAACACTTTGAGGTGGGTTTTACACCATTGTTTGCTCAAATGTGTTGTAGTTTATTTTGTTGGTTTGGAGGAAGCTCAAATGAGTTTTTTTTTTATGTATAATTTTTTTCATGCAGAGCCATTTGTTTCAAGTGGTAATGCGATTCTGATTTTGTGTAACTAAATGAAAAGTTATTTATTAAGACTTTGTATTAACAAAGTCAAAGGGGGTACCTTCCTTTTGCAAAATGGCTACAATTAAAAGTTTATAATTTTGAAGAGAACTTTTTTTATTTATTTGGATATAATGGTCAATATTTATCTTATCTTTCACTTTTGCATCAAATGTAGTTAATTATTTGAGAATGCAATCAGTTACAGTAATATATTCAACTGAATTTGAATCCAAAAAGAATTTTGGTTTTGATCAAATTCAGATTTAGAATTTTCTCTTTATTGAATTGATTATCCTTTCCGAATCTCGTCAATTTTCAATTTCTTTAAAAAAATATTAGCATCACAATTTTATTCTCTCAAAATAATCTTTATAATTTTTTCACTATTTTAAACATAGGTTACTTTTTAATTATTAAAATATAAAGAATATTGTATGTTGCTGTTATGGAAATTGAAACATTAATTTAAATATTTTTTTTACGATTGAAAGAATTTTAGGTAATTTATATTTTTTATATAATGTTTGCCAATATAGCAGCATCCAATTATTCATTATGATGTGCATGTGAAATAACTTAACTCACCTGCTATTAAGCATTTATGTATGACTAAATTATTTGTTTTAAGTAAATACAGTATACTCGTCAATATTCAGTTAATCCACTGAGATATCTATGTGGAACACAACATCTAATTTGACAATTCAGTCAATTCGTAGGCTCGACTCGATATTTTTTTAGTTAATAATGATCGAATTTCGATTTGAAATTTTATTGAATTATTCCTCAACAAGTTTAATTTGAAAATGTATGTATATGTTGCCTTTTGCAAAATTGAAATTACATCGTATTTTATGATTATATCGAAAATTAATATATTCATTGGTAATAAAAAATTATGTGAGAAATCGCAATTTATAATTTTCTTTCAAATGTTTCAATGTTCATTTTAAGAGAAAACGCACAAAATTGACGTGAACCATCCAAATCAAGCTAAGGCTATCTAATTTTCGAGTCAAGTCTGCGAATATTTTTTAAATAAAATAATTGATACTTCAAAATATATACTTTAGACAACTTGATCCTTGGAATAGGAATGATTAATATAGGATTTTTTTAAATTAATCATTCTAAAAATTCTACATTTTCATTATTCAAGTTTTCAATGCATCAGACCCCTCCCTCGTTTTAGAAATAGTTTAGGATATTTTGTAGTCTTGGTTTTTAAGGCTCTTGCTACAAATTCCTTCAAGTTCAATTCAGATTTGAATGATCTGGACATTTAGTTCAAATATAAAACTTAGTGTTTATTATTTTGGCTAATTTTAACCGAAATTGAGTCAAGTTCCAACTACTTCGTTTGTTTTGTACTCGTAATATGGAAGTTGTTAAATGAAATGTCTTTATATAAAGAAATTAAATATCTGTGTATGAGTATAGAGCTAATATTTTGCGAAAATAAAATATTAAATAACCCCAGAATATTATTATCAGTCGACTTGAGCAAAATACGTTTTGAATAAAATGTTTGGTAACATAACAACAGGATTGTGATGCAAATTTTCAAGGGTTAAGTTGTACAATATTTATATGAAATTGTGTACTGGGAATATGAAAAATTTATGTAATTCTTATGGAGGCATAATATATCTATGGAATATTTTTATAATATTTTAAACAGATGAAAAAACTTAACCTTTTTGTAAAATAAAATGTCAAAATTTTAGTTCATTAAAATTATGCTTTCTATTCAGATAAACCTTATACATAATGTATGATATTTATTCCAATAAAACTTATGAAAATATAAATAATTTATTTATATTCCTGGCACAATAATTTCTGTTAATGTAAAAGGCAAACTGGATTTGAATGTCACGACTGCTGCACAGAATAAAAACTTTATTGATGTTTGTAAGTTATGTTTTATAAAAATAGCCATATTTTTTATTTACCCTTGTTTACTCGGCTTGTTAATGGAAATTGTATTGTTCTCAATGTGAAATGTGATAATTTTTTAATATATATTTTTGTATTAGTACATTGTGCAATTGTACTGTATATTATTTTCAGTATGCTTGTTCAATCCTATCCAGATCATTTTTGAAACCAAATCCAACAAAATTGATTGCAGCGGTAATAATAAAGCCTGTAACACTTTTAATTAATAAACTGTTGGCTTGGAATCTTCTTTGTTTTATTTTCTCATACCCATAGCATCACCATCATGCCATGCTCCTATTGGGGTAGATAAAGGGGACAGGTATCCAGTTCATTATATCCTGGTATAATCTTTTGTTTGACTAACATCTATACACTTTGACATGCATACTCCTATCACAAAAGTTTTTCACTTTTCAGAATTTTATTAATTTGGCCATGTCACATTTTTCTAGGTGTTTCCAAACTTCTAAATCCTCTATCTAATAAGAGGAAATCTTTCATAATTCATTCTTTCTACATGCCCGAACCATCTCAATGATTAGGTGAGTACTGCTGTTATTAGTCATAGTGGCATCTTAGTTCCAGCTTGAACACGTTGATTGCTGAATATAATTTTAAATCACAGTAAAACATATACTTAAAATTCTTTAAAAATAGTAAAAAGGTCAGAGCAGGCATAATTCACTATCATATACCCAACCCTTATAAAATCAGTACTGTTAGGCCGTTAAGGGCTCATATGTTTTTGATTTCATTTGACAAAATTCGAAATAGTGATGGGGGGCTTTGAGACGCAGCAAAATAAATGTGAGAGATTAACATAACACATCGATCAATAAGTCCCGGGACTAACCAACATATGGCGCCTCTAATAACAAATCCATACCATTCTCAGTTAGTTCCAACCTTTAAAAGTTATGTGTCAAACTTTCATGATATTTGTGTCTTTGAGTTATAGTGATGCTACTTTTGCTATTCTCAAACTCAGCGATGGCTTGAAAAGTGTTATCCGGGCTCTGCTCCATCGAAAACAACCATTTGTCAGTGGTATGCTGATTTTAAATGCGGTCGTACAGACACAAATGATGCTGAACGCTCTGGTTGTCCAAATGAGGCTGTTACACCAAAAAACATTAAAAAAACTCTCAAAATCGTGATGGAAAATTGCAAAGTAAAGTTGCGTGAGATAGCTGACATCCTGAAGATGTGATAGTGTTCACACTATTTTGCATGAACATTTGAACAGAAACAACACATCGATGATTCAGAGTGCTGTTTGGCACTGTTTACACGAAATAAACATGAGTTTTTGTGTCGGTATGTGGCCATGGATGAAACTTGGATTCACCAACTATACTCCGGAATCAAATCGGCAGTCAGTTGAGTGGAGAGCAGCCGGTGAAAGTCGTCCGAAGGGACCAAAAACTCAACAGTCGGCTGGAAAGGTTATGACATCCGTATTTTGGGTTGCGCATGGTATATTCATCGATCACCTTGAAAAAGGAAAAATCATTAATATCGTTATTGGAGCGTTTGAAGGCAGAAATTGCAAAAAAACGGCCCCATATGAAGAAAAAAGTTCTCTTTCATCAGGACAATGCACCATGTCACAAGTCGATGGTAACGGTGGCCAAATTGCTTGAGTTGAACTTCGAATTGCTTCCGCACCCACCGTATTCTCCAGATTTGGTCCCCAGTGACTTGGTTGTTCGCAGACCTCAAAAAGATGCTCCAGGGAAAGAGATTTGGCTCCAATGAAGAAGTGATTGCCTAAACTAACGCCTATTTTGAAACCAAAGATAAATCGTTCTACACGGCTGGCATAGGAAAGTTAGGAAAACGTTGGAATGAATGTATCGCTCTTGAAGAAGACTATCTTGATGAATAAAGAAGAATTTTGGCAAACAAATGTTGTTTTAGTAGTTAGTCCCGAGACTTATTGATCGATGTGTTAGAATGTGTGATCGAACACTAACAGAATAAGGGATGACAAAAAAGGTTAAAATAAAATAGATCTTAAAATGGAAGAAATGTGCACTGAGTAAAAAGGATGAATGGAAAAAGGTTTATGAAAAAATGTCTTCCAAGTAAATAGTATAAATCACAAAGTGCATGGATGTAGCCAAAGTGAAAAATGTAGGTCAGAATAGAACTAGAACGCTGTTTTTCTGCCTACCGTAATAGAGCCACATATAATTGTTCACCGTGTTCCACTTTCGTACTTTGTAACTTGTGCCAGATTAACCAGAGGGAAAATCCAACATGTCTGTGCAATGCATATCTGAATGTAAATATAATCTCAGATCTCAAGTTTGTTAATAGAAGATAGAAAGAGTACTTTGAAAATATCCTGAATTACCATTTGCTTGACTATTACATTCAGACAATCTGAAAATAGTCCAGGCAACTTGTAAAGCCTAATGCTTACTAACTCGTGATTGGCTGTGAAAAAAAATGGTAAGTATCCTTAGTATGATAGTATCCATGTATTATAGTTTCAGCATTTGGATGCATTCTTATCTAAAAAAAATTGAAATGAGGAGTGCTGTTTTATGGACTGATGGAATAGATTCATTGTCACTCCTTAAAGATGACCCTCTTGATTGTGAAAAGTTCTGTGGGATTACAATACTAAACATTTTTAAATGAGTCCTGTCTTAGGTGATCATCAGTTGCATCTTAGATTTTGTTCTTGATGTCCTGAAGATGTAAGTCTGATGTTATTCTTAATAAGCATTATGTGACAGTCATATTACTCCTTACTTTTGATTTACTCCCTAATATAAATACTGTGATCACAATTAGTGGTTAATCTATACTATAGATCACTATCGAAGTCCAACAGAGCTACGTCTTGAATCATTTCCTATTTATCATCTTTTTGGAGTTAAATCCACGGAGGACAGAAAAAGCCCTCCAATACCACAAAATTTGACAAGTGGTGAGCTGTGAAGAAACAGTGATCTTAAATATGTATATAAATAGTTTTATTTGCAAACAAAACAAATTATACCATACACCAGTTTATAGAAAGATTTGTCTAACGCAGGAAGATTTCAAGTGCCATGTTGAGGATCGATCTAGATCAAGAGTTCCCAAAGTGGTTGATACCGAGAAAGAATTTATGGTACAATAACCGAAACACAAGGTTTCAATTGGAAATATAAGATTCATCCAATTGAATGAGAGAATGTGAGGCAAAATAGTAGAATAAACTTTGGTATTCTGGGGGTGGGGGTGATGTATTGTGTAAAACTTGAACTTGCGTCAAATTCTTAATTTGTTGTTCGGAATATCAATATAACATCTATACAGGGAGTTGCTTGTTGTGACAAACCCATTTCAAGACCTTTATTTTTTGAAAAAATATAGGACACTTAAATATTCTTTACAAGTCATAGCAGCATTTACTAGATGAATGTTAAAAAATTAACATAATTCAGAACTCATACGGTGCATGAAATGCTCAATGTATAGTACAACAGCAAACTCTCTCAAATTTTGAATACCGTATATTAATATTCTGAACTCATCAGTTTATAATATATTCATGCTGTCAACAAAACATCTATTAATTTTGACACAAACTGTTGAACTACCTCATCTTCTCACCCAAGAGTTTCCAAAGTGTTCGATATTGACCTCTTGGGGTCGATTTGATTTTTCTAGGGGTCGATAGTTTCAATAAAAAAAATTGGGGGTCGGCGACAGCAAAAATGGACCCCCTTACTACTGCTATTTGTTTGTTACTTCAAAATATCTATGATTCCAACAAGTACCTAATTAAGAAGTAAAATGATTAAAAAAAACACTTTTGATAAAAACACATTACATACCAAACTTGTGAAATGACTAGGGGGTCGACGGTTTTACAAATTTTTGGTAAAGAGGTCTGCGGCCGAAAAAAGTTTGGGAACTCTTGATCTAGATTTATGTTTTGTGACATCCTTGAGACAGAACGAAGAAAATGTTATTAAATTTGAAAATAAGTAGGTACCCAAATTTTTCATGTCAGTGTCAATCTTTATCAACTGCCATAAAGTATAAATAAAGAAGTTTCATTGAAATGTCATTGGCAAATTTTTTGACGAGTTTATCGTTTCAGGGCCGAATTATTATCCAATGTTCTCGAGAAAAATCCTATTTTTATCAATTGCCAACACTTGAAATGAGAGTAGCTTAAAAATAGTAATTGTTCGATCAAATGATACAGTCGATTATCTGCCATTTGTTTATTAAAATCTAGTGACAACGCCGGTTGACATTTGTTTCGAATTTCTATTGTAAATTGTGTAATTTCGCGCGCAATTATATATTTATTTAAATAATCACTGAACACGTGAGAATTATTTATGACGTGACTGATCAAATTTGTCTTAAATTGTTCTTTATAATTTTTCAAAATCGCGATCGTCGGGTGCTGTCAAACGAAAGTGAGTTTTATTATATTTAATCGTAAATATCGAGACCACGCTCTTTATTTTTTATCTTATCTTGTGTTTTGATGACTGGAAAATAATATTAACACTAATGTTGAACGGTTTTTGAATTATCTAATCAATAATTTAAACAATAACTCTAAGTAATGGTTATTTTCACTATCCGATGATTTTTATTCCATGCGATTTATTCATTACGCAATTTAAATATTGATAATCGTATAAAAGGAAATTTATAGTTACGTGCGGTTATCAAAGAATGACACATGTCAATGAAAATTGAGTCATGCTTTATCATGAGGGTTTGTTTTGTGTACTTTTCTTGTTGAATGATTTTTTGTGTCTTTCTTTTTGTGATAAAACTATAAAGTATAAGTAATGTAGAATCAAATTTTTCTTAAAAAAAATCCCATATTTAATATACTTAAAAAATACTTAGGTGAGAGCAAGTATTATTCATTGTCATATACCCTTAGAAACTTGATCAATTTCATTAGGCTTCTCCGGTCTCACTAGTTTAAGAATAAATCTTAAGTAATTTGGTACAGAATGCCAATGTAATGTATATTTTGAGCAGTCTGAAAAAGTTTATACAAACGCTTATAGCCTTTTTCAGCATTGTACGTGTGAAAAAATAGCAATAATTTTTTACTATATGTACCTAGATATAAAAGAGAAATTAAAAAATTATGAAACAAAATTAAACCAAGAATTATACAAACCAATGACCCTTTAAGCATATGTCAATCAGCTGAATTTTTTTTTTGCCTTTGTTTAAAGAGTGCTGCAAGTTGAAAAAACTGTTATGAGGAAGATAAAAATAAAATTATTTGCCATTGCTACCATGTGTTTCTTTTCAACATAATTAATTGGTCTGTTGCTTTTTTTTTCAAATGACAGTTGGCAGGGCCAGTGTGCGTGATTTATCAATTAGACCTGAGACATAAGATATTGAACCCTTCCGAATAAAACATTTTAACTTGTATTTGGACTATTTTACCAAAATATAAATATTCAGAAAATATAGTTTAAAAATATCTTTATCCCTTCAATACGAGTATGTTTCTTTCTATCTAATTTTTGCAGTCCTGTAAATTTTCCATATCGGGGAAATTTTGTCATACTTTTCAGTCTTTCATTTGGCACTTTCTTTGTGATGTAAAATCACTTAAGTACAGTAATCTCCCCTTACCCGTGAGGGATACGTTTCAAGATCCCAGCAAATATCTGAAACTGCGGATAATATCAATTTACATAATAATAATAAAAGGACAGTTTATGTAGCGTTGTTTAGAGAATATACTCTCCTCAAGGGCACTATAACTCAGGATTTGAACCCACTATTATTGACAGATTAAAAAATATATATATACAATTTGGGTGTAGGATAGAAAGGTGGGCTGTTAGACTAGACACTTTCACGTTTCGTATATCTTCAGAATAACGTATTTGGTAAGAAAAAAATTACCATGGGGAGACAAACCACAAAGAAACTTTGTAGATCTGTCAATATGTGATAGTAACATATTCCAATTCCTATATTAATTTTCAATAATAAAGTTTAATTTATAAATTAAATACATTAAACATTAACAACAACCTATGATAAAATAGGACAATTATAATAATATACCGTATTAAGTTATGTGAATCTGGTTTCTCTCCCTCTCAAAATATTTTATTCTATTGTACTCACTTTTCGTCTTGTGATAATGTGATGTGATAGGTGAAGTGAGGCGAATGACGGAGGTTTCGTAATGTAGCGTTAGGCTGCTATTGATCTTCTAATGATATATTGGGTTTTTATGTTTAATATTTTCGAACTGCGATTGACCACGAGTAACTGAAACTGCGAAAAGCAAAACCGTGGATAAGGGGCATTGCTGTCTATGTTTCTTAAAATTTTGTGGTTCCTTAATGTATTTTTTTATTATATTTGCTTTGCATACTCATATTATTTGTATTTTATGGACATTTTTCTTTACAGGTATATTTTGAGATGATCCATGGTGATAAGAACAATCAATAATTTCAAATTTATATTTGAAAGCTTCACTCAATCTACCTCAATACTTGATTAATAAAAAAACGCTGCGTTATCATAAAAGTGAAAATATATGAAAATTAAACATTATAAAGTGTGTATAAAAATAAAAATACAAGCTGCCGATTGAATAGTTCCCAAATTTAATGTGTTTTTTAAATTTGTTGTCGAACTATATATAAGAGTTGTTAGTGATTTAATTTTAGAATAAACATAAAATCTCCGTAGAAATTTACAGTGTTATAAAAAGGAGAAATCTTTTTGTATAAGACATCTGTAGTGTTTGCAAATGACATCACGTAAGAGACACAGCATGGATGAGGCAGATAATTCCCAATCAAACTCCAGTTCGGACGACGCATTATTGAACAAGACATATGAAACACCGAGTGAGAATGGATCGTCACAATTCACCATTCCTTCCATTGTGGAGCCTCAACCACCGGAGGAGAATGGATCAGTGGTAAGTTGTTTTCTTTACATATTGTATATGTATATTAGGCAAAACTGTTTTGTTCAATTCCTTGTGTTTCTCATCTTCGTCTGAACTTTTAAATAGCGAGAAAAGAAGAGATACTTTTGATATCCAATCATGGCATTGACTTTTGGGAGCACTATTAAATCAGTGGCTAACAGCATCATTTTGACCTGAAGACTTCGTGGTTAGTGACAATTGTTCAGTCATTGGTTTTTGTAGAATATTTTGTTAGAATATTTCTTCGTTTAACAATTAATTAACTTAATTTTTTCATTTGAGCGGTGAAAAATGACAGTTACTAAAAGCAATGAAAGCTCTATGTGCATACACGCTAGTCAGAGCCTTTTTCAAATTCAAATGCCAGTCTACGCCATTCATCTGTTATTACTCAATATTAAATATTTAGTTAACAATTTGTATTTATGGACTGCGGGTGTATTAATTAAAAGTTTTTTTTTCAATGCTCTGGTAGTAATTTATAATTATCGGAATGAATAAAAACTGTCAGAACTAAAAATCTCCTTCGAACCAGCGAAATGAAGGTACTCAGGAGTATCGCTGGTAAAACCCTTCGTGATAGAGTACGTAACACAGAAATCCGAAGGACGTGCGAAGTTGAAGATATTGTCAGATAGGGATGACAGAGAAGAAGGTTCTGGAACGAACACGTATCCAGAATGGCGGAACCAAGAGCCGTAAGAATGGCCAAGGATAGTATCCCCCAAGCAAGCAGACCTCCCAAAAGATGGAAAGACAGCTGGCAGTCGACGTCGCAAGAGGCAAACAATGATGCAGGACCATAACAGGCCTAAAATAAGATGAAGAAGAAAAAGAAGAATAAAAACTGAACATCAGATAATAAATAAGACTTATACATATATTTTAATTTGTTAAAAAGCATGTCCTTAAAATATCTGACTAAAGATAAGGTAGAGAAAAGGAAACAAAATTATTATTTCTCTTCATTTAACGAGTAGCTTTCACAAGAAGAATATGAAAATTAGTTGCAAAAAGGTTTTTATTTTCTTTAGGATTTTTTTTTATTTTTCTGGTTTCCATTGACTTAATTTTGACAACCCAACATGGAGTCATCGTCATGCCAACAATTTAAATTGATGATCTTGGCATATTGAATGGTATGGCCAGGAGAAAGTGTTGTCATTGGCTCCATTAATTGAGCCTTTGGGTTTAGAACTATTGGAGTAGGCATGTAACTTTGTTTGTCACCATTGCACATGTTGGCAATACTATCGTGTTAGTTAGCTCTTTTGTCAGATCTTTTTTTTATTTTTCTTTGGGTACAGTCCGGTTCCATTGGCATTACAAATCTATGTTAGCACCAGTCCTTCAGTTTATACAAACTTCTGAGAAACTCTGTAGTGAATTCAAAAGCTGCTGGTTCATTGCTGCATAGTTTTTCGCCATGAATGACAACTGCAAATACTGTTCCTCTCTATCTTCTTCCCAGTGTCATGTTAGGTCCCCCCAACGTTGAATATTACTTGAGAGTAGGCATCTTTGTCCCCGGCAGCCCGAAAAAGATCCTTAACGCTCCTCATACCAGTCCAATCACGTATATTGCGGAGCCAGGAGATTTGCCTCCTGCCAACACCTCTTCGGCCCTCTATTTTGCCTT
Source organism: Odontocerum albicorne (assembly GCA_949825065.1). Classification (NCBI taxonomy): domain Eukaryota; kingdom Metazoa; phylum Arthropoda; class Insecta; order Trichoptera; family Odontoceridae; genus Odontocerum; species Odontocerum albicorne. The sequence goes on along the minus strand of OX463860.1, from coordinate 15,388,597 downwards.
GGATGATCAGGTACAGTAGTTTGTACGTTGCTCCTCTAAGTACATGATCCAAATAGGACACCTTTCTTTCAACTGCATCAAACATCTAGAAGATGTGTTGAAATCATCCTATAACTTTAATTCATTTTGATAATATTTGCTTTGGCTGCAGAAACGGCTCTAGAGAAAGGAATATCTTCCGCCCTTTGTTGGTTGAACCAAATAACTATTGCCGTGTCGAGATCCTCATATGTTGAGAGCTTCATTATTTTCCTCTTCGTTATACCTTTGGCACTGACAGATATATCCACGAAATCCATTCATTTACTTTTTTTCTTAACTATGCCGCGAATAGTTTGTTTGCCAAAATTATATTCATTCATTAAAGCTTTAACCGATCGCTTTTTTCAAATTTTTAAATGATTTCAAGTTTTTGTTTAATTGAGAGCACAACTGTTTTACGCTTATCCATTATTGAAAAAAATCACAACTTAAATAAAAACTCTGACAATGTCAATTAACAAAAATTGTTTTTAAAACTGAAGGTCGTAAAAACTATATCTATAGTTTAAACTAGTAACTAAGTAACTCAACGAATCCTTAGAAATCATTAAAACTAAATCCGTTGTTCTCTCTTAGGCATGTGTGCATTTTTATAGTGAATGCGTGCGTATCTTCCAAGTGTCCTCAGTCCAAGCATACTCTGACCATGTCAATTACTAGACACTGGCTTTGTTTGGGTTTTTTATTATTTTTGATGACTTGGAGTTTTGTCCCGGTTAATCCGATCCTGGTAAATCGAAAGTGCTGTATTGAGTGGCTGTAGCTCAGACTTGTATTGTTCACATGTGGATTTCACAGGTGTAAGTCAGCTGTCTTAGCACAAACAATGAGCCTAGTGACAGCTAATCTTGTGTGTATATGAAAATATTTTAATAAAAAAATTAATTGACTTGTTGACTTCAAAAATTTCTAATTAATTTCAATTCTATGACTTTTCATTGAAAATAAATTTTCTAAGCTTTTATTAAACTTTGCAAATTACAGCTGTCGGACACTGTCGGACTCTGTCTGACCCTTAATTTATATGAAATGGTGTTTTGTAATTTGATAGGTAATAATTATTCAATATTTGTGTACAGAAATCTTTCAATTAGTGCTTAATGCATACTTTAGAAGTTCCATATTAATCGAAAAACAGTGTTCAATACAAAATAGGGTGGATTGGTTCTAAAATGTGTTTTATGCAATGAGTTAAAACAGTACAATTCATTAGTTAAAAGTTAATTGAAAATAAAAGCTATTCTGTAACAGCTAACATCTTTTTTAAAGTTTCGACACTTCTATGCTTCCTTCAATGTTAATATTCATCTTCCGCATCACAACTGTCCTCATTTTCAAACACGTTCTGTTATTTAAAACCAACGAGATCATTATTGCTGAGTTCTTCAGTATGAGATTCATGTAATTTACGAGCATTTACATCCAGTCTATTTCATCTAAACCTAGTTGTCTTTTAATGCCAGTTATTTCTTCAATGACAGTTTTCACCTGAGCCGCAACGTCACTAATATCATTTCGACAATGTTGTAATGTTTTTCTAGAGAGTTTTCATATTTTAGGAGTGCATTTTAAATTGAATTTCTCTTCATTTACTAATATGGGGCACCAAATCGCAATAATTGAGAGATACTTGTACAATATATAAATATGTTAAAGAGGTTTATGATAAAAAAAGTTGATTATTTATTTTATTAACTTTCAGCATTATATTTATTTAGCCTTGATGTCAGAAGTGAGATCATATCTAAGTAAAACCATTTGCATCAAATTACTGTCCACTATGGCGGCTATGATTCATAAAATGGTCATATTAATTAAATAAGGTTAAAATATTATGTTACAGTTTGTTACAATACTTAAAATGTACATTAGTGTTACATCCAGGAACTCGCTATTGATAGTATTCTGGCCTTAAGACTAGCTATAAAGAAGCAACTTTACTATTTTTTGAGAAAATAGCTGTAACAATGCGATTTTTCCGAATCAGCTTCAAGAAAACTGTTTGAATCTGAGTTGAATTGAAATTTTTTTTATCAAATAGCTGTTTTCTTGAAATCATAAAAAATTTATTTAATAGATTGTTTGGAAAGTAGCTTCGTATTTGTCTGATAGATGCCGTTAGAACAAAATTTTCATTGCTTATTTCTTTCCAAATGTGTTGAATGTATCATTATGAAAGGTAATAGTCTAGTACATTTTTTTCAGTAATTGTTTACCCAAATTGTCCTCTGCTCCTCTTCACATGAGCTCAAGAGATAATCAGCCGATCCCCCACACCTTTGTAATGGTCACCATCATTAATTTTGTCAAACGGAATAATAATTACTTTTGAATTTTGAATAATTAACATTATTATAACATCTCCACAGTATTAAAAACTTTTGCTAGACTAGCAGCTTTTTGCTAGACTAGCAACAATACTCGATTAATTGAAGATCATTGATAACTACTTGAGTGCAGTGCTCTTATAAACGGGGCTATTAAACATATCAAATTCTGCAGATCTTTCATAATCTTTGACCTTAGTATGATAAAGCACGATGGAATTTGTTAAATATCTTCCCAGCCACATTAATGAGAATTACTGAGAATCATGACTTCCGTGATATATCGGAATTCGTTGAGCAGCTATTTAAGACAGTTCATTTACCCTTACTTCCTTAGTTCAAGGCATTGGAGGTCTTCCTCTTGTACGCCATACTTCCATGCCTCCAGTAACCTTAAGCCTTTTTAAAATGTCGTACAGGTATTGTTGACAATCTGTCAACAAAAGTTAGCTTTTCAAGGATATATGCATTAGTATGTCTTGCCGTCCATGGGATTCATAACAGCTTCTGAGATTTTGTGTGTGCTAAATATCATGATTATATTAATTAAAAAAATTATGATTATATCAATTTGATCATAATTTGCAAAGTGACAGAAAAGTTCTTTTGTTTTAACCTCCATGATTATTCCCTTGGATGCACAACACTTTTTAAAGATAAGGAACACAAACATTCCTCATATTATCAACCTTTTTCTTATATACATACTATTTTTCTTGGTCTGTTTCTCATGATTGAGGGCCGTGAACTCTGTTCCGTCCGCCCATAAAAATACTCCATCTCTCTATTTTGGATCTCTCAGAGTGCTACCGTCACAGAGGACCCTATTGTATTCCTGACTTGGTTAGTCCATACAGCTCATTAACACGAGTCTTTCCAAATTATCTTCTCTACATGCCATATTGACAAAGAACTAGAATGCTTGTCACAAAACAATAGTGTGTTAAGTTACTTTTATTTTGCCCATGTATGAGTCAATTTGCTTGTTTTCTGTATTAATTTCTTAGAAACAGTAAATTCACAATGTAAGGGTGCAGTGTAAACATTCACAAGAATATAAGTTAATTATATCACTGATCAAAGAACATATTGTTTTGAAATACTAACAAAACAAATATGTATGTCTGAGATGAGATGATTCAGTTTATGATATTTACATAATATTTTCTTGAATGCTTTTGAAAAATGACAGATTATCGCTATAATTATCTTTGCATTTTCTTACATTAAGAATTATTTTCATCAGGTGTAGGTGTTAGGTAGGGACATGCAGTCTTGACCTAATTCGAGATACATGGAGTGCTGTGCAATGAATCAACCAGGATGACAAATTTTCTAGCACTTCTGTCTTGTTAATGGAACTGAGTATTTAATAAAATTGATTGTACTTTAGGGCTGCCATTGTTCATTCTGCTGAGAGAAATATGGGTAGAAAATGACCACACATTGACTTAATTAATACCTAGTGGCACCGAGGCCACAAAATTTTAAATGTAACGCAAACTGTCTCAGACATGAGCGGGAACCAGCAGGGAGCTTTAATTGCAAACATTTTAGGTTCAATCTTGCCCCTTCGCCTTTTTCTTATTTTGGCAGCCAGCTTGATCAATCTGCAGATCACATTTTGTGGTACTGTGACTTATTGTTATACAGCCATTTCTTCTAACCAACTAATATATTTAGTATGTGCATACATGCTAATTGTAGTATATTTGTTTTTAGCGTATAGATGTGTTAGGTTTGATTTTAAGTAGATACCAAATTGGTTTTACTCTCGAACCTTTGATTATCTGATTTTTATGTTATAAATTATGTACGGATAATACATGCCTAATATTAATTCTGGGAATGTTCTTAACATGTATTACAAAATGACTAAATAAGTATTTTTACCTAATTATGATTCAAATAAATATTTTTTTCTGATGACCATTATTTGTTTTCAGAATTGAGTCTTCATTCTCCCTTGAATCTTCCACATATCCTTCCTGAATCCACTTGATAAACAGAATTGAGTCTTCATTCTCCCTTGAATCTTCCACATATCCTTCCTGAATCCACTTGATAAACATTTATGAATGTTCCTAAAATGATGGTAATATTTTTTATAATTGATTTTTTTGAAAAAAAGAGAAATATTACCCCACCACAAAATCCTCCTCCCCCGTCCCTTACTTTAATTAGCATATTTTTTAAGTTTGAAAGAATGTTTGCGAATACATTTAAATATTTTCTCCTTTTTTAAATGTATATCTCAAAACTGAGGATTCTTTTCTTTTGGGCTTTGATAAAATGACAAGATTCAGAACTGTATCTGTATAGCAAAATAAGAAATATGCAAGAGCCAATGGCGAACATTTTGTTTTCAGACTAAATAAAGTCTTAGGCGTTACGAACTTTAACATATTGACTGTTGAATAATTTCTTTTAAAATTACGGCAGTGCTTAAATATTTGCATATATTTAGAATTCTTAAAAAATTAAAATTGTCAGAACAGACAATTAACTATCATATGCTCTTACAAACTCTGTCAGTGTCGTTAGACCACTCCGGGCTCACTTGTTTTTTAATTCACCCAAACAAATTTGGATTAGAATGACGACAGGCATTTTCAACATCAAGCAAATGTTTATGTTTTATTTTATTTCAACAGTCAAATGATATTTATGATACAAAATGTTAAAAAGCAACTATAAATAAAATTTAACATTTACATGTAAGCAGTGATATACAATAGACAAAAAATGTAATACAAAATGAACCCAACACAACAAAGTTAACCTATACAATTCAATCAATTCATCCCGTCAAGAACAACTTCATTCTCCTCCTGTAAGTCACATCAAAGTCACATGAAAATTCATACAATGAATGTCTATAGACATTTTCAGCACTGAGCGTATTAAGAGATTGACAGATATTCATATGATGTGATGACTTTTTTATAACCTTACAAGATAAGAAGTTATTAATAGATATTCATATGGTGTTATTTACTTTTATCAGTTGATACATTCTATTTAAGAGGTTGACAAATACTCATAAGATGTAATGACTTTTTTTATCAACTTACAAGATTAGCTTAAGAGATTAACAGATGCTCATATGATGTGATGCCATTCTATCAGCTTACAAGATTAACTTAAGAAATTGAGATATTCATATGATGTGATGACTATTTATCAGCTTATAAGATAAGCTTAAGTTATTGATAGATATTCATATAGTGTTATTGCTTTTTGATCAGCTTGTAATTAAAATAAAAAAAAAAGTGGAATAAACAGTGTTTGATAAAAATAAATTACAACTTAAGAGATATCAGATACTCATATGATGCCTTTCTATCAGCTTACAAGATTAGCTTAAGTTATTGATAGATATTCATATGTGATGACTTGTTTAATAATTTACAAGGTTAACTTAAGAGATTGATAGATACTCATATTTTTTGATTAATTTTTAATAGCCACATCCAAAAACAAATTAATAATACAAAAACAAATTAATAATAATTATACAAAAAAAATATGTGATTACTTTTTTATTAGCTTACAACATTAGTTAAAAAAATTGATAGGTATGGTGTGATGACTTAATTATCAACTTAAAAGATTGACAGATAATCATATGTGATGACAAAGTGATGTAATTTGCTTCTAAATAATTCCACCATTATAAATAGCTGAAAGTCACGCCATGTGTGTTAGCTATTTTTGTCATCTTAAAATAAAATTGAATGATTATTTTTTCATAAAGACCGTCTTTTCATAAAACTGAAATGTTTGCCAATTGAAACATAATTAATTTTTTTTTTCTTATGAATTTTACTATCAAAAATGTGGCCTGCTGCCAAAATTTTTTTTTATTGAATTCTTCTCATTTTTTTTTGGCATTGATTAATTCATTAAAGATATGGGTAAGTAAATATATATTTCAACAACAGAATCAATCATTTTATAATGGTTACAAATCCATTTTTTTGTTAAAGCTTATTTTCCATTAAAAATATATTTGTCAAATTAATAACATATGTGATGAGATTATTGCGATGAGTCATGTGTGATTATTTGGATGAGAAGTCATCATGAATTCTCACCTAATTGACGATAATTCTCCACCAATCTCTCTTTTGTGCCATCTTGTGTAGTTAATGACTGAGCATCGTGGTACCCATGACAGCCTTTGATGACTCCTCTCCATTCATCCCTGCACTTCTTAGTTCGAAGGGTAGTCTTGTTGTCTCTCACTTGCTCAGTCTATATTGGGACTCTTTCTCTTGTGCAATGTTCTTCTACGGCTCCAGTGACCACAAGCCTCTCAAAACTGTCTCCTTGGCCACAAGCAATCTGTCCATATGATTGAGCATTCGTAGTAGGCATATATATTTTTTTTCCACTTTGCACAGATTTCTCCTGTTACACAAAGAGGGCGTAGCGACCATGCGTGCGGTCACTGAACCCATCGAGGCGACCTTCGCCCGCTCGGTCATCAAACTCACTATTAGCGGAGAACAAGACAGCGACATATCTTCCGCGCTGTCCTACAAAACAATGAATACCCTACGTGATGACAATAAATATATTGTGAGGCGGAGACGAGACAGCAACATATCTCTTGCTCCGTCTCGCGCACATTCCAAATATTATAAATACCGACGTTTATCAATAAAATACCTTTTTGCATATTCCGATTTCAACGAGTTTTATTAAACCAACAATCATCCTCATCATCTCTCCATTAAGGAACAAACCGTTCCTAAAAGGGTATAAAAATCTGTCTTGCCAATCTCTTCCAATTTCCAGTTCAAAGCCCTAATTCATAGACCGACCCTAAATACGATTTTACATACATACCATCACGCTATTTCCTTGTCAGGGTAGGCAGAGAGGAGATAAGTACAGACTTTCCTATCTCAAAACTCATCCTTTGCCTCTTCTCTACAACCGTTCACCTTGTCATACAATTCTTAAAATATTTTTTTCCTAGCATCAGTGTCTCGGCTTAACTTGGGTATTTCCAAGCTTTTGGTCGACCCAATTCATCTCTGACTACGTTAGCTTTAATGGCGAAATTTTTAGATTTAATCTTGTCTCTTCACCTTGTATCTTTTAGGGTCATCTGGATCAATCTGTAGATGAAATTTTTTTGTTCTACGATGATAATTGAGACAATAATTTCCGAAGGGATTTTCATTCAGCCTTACATCGGTTGGCTACTCCTACCTGGTGCCACCAAAGGATAGTTTTGTTGCATTTTAAATTTTCTTCCAAAATACTAGCGACTTTTCGGGTTATTTCGCTTTAAAAGTATATTTATTGAGCTAAGTCATTTTCCTTCTTCCGTGATGTCGCACCTTAAGTCCTTCGTCGGTACTGTTCTTTACACACTCAGGTGTGTTTCCGCCGGAGGAGAAGTCCCTTTGGGAAGTTACTAAGTGACATCGAACTCATATAATACTTAAAACATATCTGTCTGTGTCTTCTAGTGTAGATCATACTGGATGGGGACTTATTTTGTCCCCCATAACAGTGGTGGGTATTATAAGTAAATACATACATATCGTCGTCATACAGGAGAAAGTGACCAACTAACATAATGCAAAATGTTCAGGAGAGCCATTTAACCGTTTTTACACTTTTGTTTTAAATTTTTTTTTTGAATAAATGTATTCACACTTGTGATTTTTTTTGTGTATATATAAATGTTCATTGCTTTCAAAATAAAGAAATAATATTTTTGAAAATTTTCATACAATTTTGCTTGTAAGAAAATAAAAATCAATGCAGGTAGTCATTTTGAACAAGTCAAGATATTATTATTATTCTTCCAAGTTCTGGGTTATTTCTTCCAGGCCACCATTATGTTAGTAAGGTGACAGATAGTCATTAATCACGTTTTCGCGAAAAATGCACTTGGTCACTCTCTTGTATGACGACGATATGTATATCATATATACATACCATCACGCAATTACAGTGTGGGTATTATAAGTAAATACATACATATGTATATCATATATACATACCATCACGCAATTTCCCTGTAAGGGTCAGCAGAGAGAACAGAACGTCAGACTTTCCTATCTCAATACACATCCTTCTTTTCTACATCCATACACCTCATACGACTCCTACGATTTCTCTGACTACGATTCCTTCTTTAAAAATATCATTCACTTGATCCAACCATGCTTTCCTTGGTCTTATTATATCACACCTTTACAGACATTTTCACTGTATGTTTGTTTTGTTAGTCTTTCTAATTTCATTCGTTCATAAGTAAATTGTTGAATTCTAATCGCTATCGAGATTGCGAAAAAAGGTTTATCAATATAATATTGTATGAATATTTATTTAAAACTTACGGTTTTTATCGCGTATCAGTTTTTTATGTTGACTAGTTTCGACCTGTCGATCGGGCGTCATTTTTGTGGCACAAGTGCATCTGAGAGATTGATGACCCTAAAAAATATCTTGGTATTACCATGACATTTTTAAGTATTACGCTCTCGTTAACCTGGGAAGATGTAAAGTGCCGGCTTGCGGATTAACCTGAATGATTTTTTATCTTTTTATTTTCCTCATACGGATTTTTCCTGTCATGTGATGGGGGTTTAATTATTGATTCATGTAGAAAAATACTAGGGAGCATTATTTTCATAGTGCTAGGCGGTGCCGAGAAATCCACTGTGCCACGCGATCAGTTCAATATCTCTAAACCGCGCGTCCTGAACGTTTAGCCATCACATTAGTTCTGCTGGTTGGTACACAGAATAGAGGATGATTTCTCGAACGGCTAGAGGTCGGAAACATAAAAACAAAGTACATCTAATATACTGGTACAGTTAAAATAACATTGCAGTTGCCGTTATAGTCGAAGATCCCCTCACCATTCTAACGTCAATCAAGTTTGGAAAACGTAACTGTGCCGTGGAGTTTTTGTTTCTTTCTTTTCTTTAAGTTAGTGTGCCGTTGCACACCAGCAAACTCGCCGACAACACCGCTGTACTTGATTCGATCGTCCCACTTTGGTGTACCATCGGATCTAGTACAGCGGTGTGGCCGGTGAGTTTACCGGTATGAAGATGCACCTAAATAGATATACAAATAAATTACATCCCATGTTAAAAATGTTATAGAGCATCGTTTCTCAACCTATGGAAGGCAACCCCTAAAGGGGTCGCTGTTTAATAACAGGAGGGTCGCGAAAATAAAAATAACTTTTTTCTAACATTGGCAATATCAGTCAATACTGTTAGCTCGGCGATATTTCCTTCTGTATCGAACTGAATGCATTTTGGTGTTATTTGACTTTTATGTTAGCTTGAACGAACCTTAATTGGTAGACTTTGACCTGCTGAATTAATGACTCAACTGTTTAAGTTTAATAAGTGAACTTGGATAGTGACTTCTTTAAAAACATAAATATAGCTTCTGCAACTCCTTTCAGTGACTGAAGTCATCACATTTTCTCAAAAATGGTTATATGATAGTATCGGATGTAACATATGTGTCACATAGATTAATAATGTAAATATTGTTTGTAAATAACATTGTTGTTTTGTAATAAAAGATTATTTTGTGTGGTCCTCGCATTAACGTATCAATATCGCGAATAAGTTCAAGCCGACCGATTAACAGGTATCGAGCGACCCCCGCGCACAATGACCACTTAGTAAAAAATGAGCTATAAAGGGTAACTACGCAAGCTGTCAGATTTATATGCTTGCGACGTGCGATATACTATACATATAAAGAGCGCAAAATGAACCGAAATAGAGCTCCCGGTCCAGATTCAATAAATAACTTCACCCTGAAGAAACTCCCGAACAAAGCCGTCTGCGCCATAACTTCATTCTTTAATGCCTGTTACAGGCATAGATTTTTCCCTTCCGCTCTCAAATGCGCAGACGTTATAATGTTTCCGAAACCGGGTAAAAAATTAACACTCCCCGAAAATCACCGCCCGATCAGCTTACTGCCTACCCTAGGTAAAGTGCTTGAACTACTTATCCTCGATCGCCTATCAAGCGAGATAACCTCGCTTAACATAATTCCAGACACGCAACACGGTTTTCAACCGCGACACTCGACCTCTCATCAACTTCTTCGCGTCGTAGAACACATAGTGACTGGTTATAACAGAAAACATCAAACCACCCTCCTCTCGCTGGACGTGGCAAAGCCTTCGACACGGTCTGGCACAACAGACTGCTCTTCAAACTACACAAGGCCGGAATCTCTCTCCGCCTCGTGCAGATCATAGTATCATTTCTCAGCGACCGCACCTTCTCCGTCAAGGTGAGCGGTATAAATTCATCCCACCGCCCCATACAAGCGGGGGTTCCGCAAGGAGCCCTCCTCTCCCCCACTCTCTACAACATATATACCAGCGATATGCCCTCTCTCCAGACCAGCCGATCTATCACCGCACAATACCCGGACGATACGGCTTTTCTTTCGTCCTCTAAACACTCTTGCGATTCCCACTCTCGCATTCAAAATTTCATTCCAAGACTGGAACGCTGGTGTAGAAATTGGAAGGTTAAGATAAACCCTTCCAAGAGTGCAGCAGTCCGTTTTTCTAGAAGACGTCTGGACTTCATCCGACCACTCAAGCTTTTCGGCCAGAGCGTTCCGTGGTGCGACGAGGTAAAATACCTCGGCGTCACTCTCGACGCGAAGCTGTCCTGGAAAAAGCACACCACCAACATCACCGGGAGGGCGTACGGCACTCTGAAAGCCCTCACACCACTCTTGGGCAGACACAGTAAGATGTCTCCTCGTATCAAGTTAAACTTGTACAAGGCCATCATACGTCCTCAGATGACGTACGCCATCCCAGTCTGGGGCCATGCGCCCGAAACCCATATGCGCAAACTCCAGGTGTTGCAAAACAAGGCAATGCGCACCATTATGGATGCGCCCTACTTTGTCAGCAACAAACGGCTTCACGAAGACCTAGATCTCCCCACCATCCGAGAATACGCGATCTCTCTGGCCGAGAGGTTCTACAGCTCTCTCTCTCGAGTCACCCGAACCCCCTAATCAGCTCACTCACGGACTACGACGTGAACGCAAATCTTACTCACCCCAGGCCCAAACAAATGCTTCGAACCACCCCCCGACCCCCTATTCGGAACGGTAGGCGCCGAATAGTGTCCAGTGCACATACTCGCATTTTATAAGGCATCTATCTTACCTCCATATTTATATATGTACAACTATTTATTCTAAAGTCACAGCGTTCTCCCCCACCCCCAGGCCCAAACAAATGCTTCGAACCACCCCCCGACCCCCTATTCGGAACGGTAGGCGCCGAATAGTGTCCAGTGCACATACTCGCATTTTATAAGGCATCTATCTTACCTCCATATTTATATATGTACAACTATTTATTCTAAAGTCACAGCGTTCTCCCCCACCGCCATCTTCGTAATATATTTATAATTATTCAAATATCTATGTCTATGTATACATCACTATCCTTTCTCTCTCTGTATTCATATTTATCAACGCTCGTGACATATAAAAATATAAGTATATTATTATGTAACCTATATGTATCTATAATCTTAATGTATGTACCAAACTCTATCCCTCCTCTTTATACAAAATTTTCTAACACCCCCACCAAACAATCCAAAAATTAATTTCCCAAAGAACCGAAATACATTCTCGTTTAAAACTTCATACTGTGTTTTATTTCGACAAAGTTCTAATAGTCATAAAGGAATCTCTTCGCGGTAACCACAACCTATTTTATAGTCTTTGTACCGGTGCTAATAGTTATGGTGCTGGAGAGTACTGTGCGGTTAAGTTTCTGTATACAATAATAGGTTGTCCGGATAGAAATTTCATATTTAAAAAAAAAAAAATTAAAAATACTATTTCACCTTCAAAATGACGCAAAAAACCGCTTCAGAAATATGGGTAAACAAATGTCCGAAAAAAATGCGCTCAACCTTTCAAATAATATACATTCAGCACGTTTGGAATGAAGTTAGCAACGAAAATTTAGTCCTAACTGCACCTATCGGAGTGATAGGAAACTGCTTTCCGGACAACGTAATAAAATACATTTATTAATTTCGCTTTGAAGCTAATGAAGTATACGTTGTTAATGCAAACAATTAATATGCTTATTTTTTGGCAATGAACACTATAAATATGATCTTAATGGAGAGACGCAGGCCACTAGACGCCTGATAGACTTTATCGCTAAGTCAAGAGGTCAGTGCGGCCACTGTCGAAATGGATTGAATCAGATACTATGTATACGTGATGTGACCCCGTGAACGCTTTAATCTACTACATATTATATTTTGTCAGTAGACACGTACTAGCTCAAGTACATTGGAGCTTCCCCAACTTCTTGTACATAGATTGTTTTATTCATTTATACTTTCAAGTTGTTATAATGAAATTTACAAATGATTCCCTAGCTTAACTAGGGGTATGCCCATCTTAAGTCAGGTGGTTTGGACACAGCACGAAACTTAAAGAAATTCAAAACAATATATGTAAATAGAAGTCATATGTACAAAAAAATCCCACCATAATTACATCACATGATTTGTAGACACAAAATCTACAAAAAAATAGGAAAAGGGAACTCCACATGAAATGCTTTACAATTGCGTGATTTTGATCCAATTTGAGTTTAATTTATTTAACACTTCATTGTAAATACAATCTGGCGGGTTTGTCACCAGACGGCAATTTCTTCCAACCAAACATACAAAAGTAAATAAAGAAAGTTACGTGGTCGCAAAAAATATTCAAAAGATTATTCGTATTTATGAAATTTATGGACATATGCTTAATAAAGTAAATGTGAGATATAATCAATCAATGGAGAAGAAAGAAAAATCAGGAATCAAACGCGTTATATTACTGACTGGAAATTAAGAGTTTTTCAAGAACTTCTTAAAACATGCCAAGGACGTAGCGAGTCTAACATTGGTTTGTGACTGGTTTGAGAGTCTCACTGCATGGACAGTAAATAACCACGTAAAAAAGAAGAAAAGTTTTCATCTTGTGTTGAGATTATCTCTTATAAATTATCTAAATTATTATACCATATATAACGTATTATCTCTTATTGAAATTATCTGGGTCTGATTTTTATCAGACATGTTTTTATTTCAGTATATTACCTCGACCCATTTTAATTTCAGTATATTACTGACGACCTCCGTGACCTAGTTGGTAAGATGCCTGTCTTCCGACCCGGAGGTTGCGGGTTCATATCCCGCTGAAACCCAGATTAAAAAAAAAGGATTCTAGTCTGGTTTCACTTAAGGCCTCTTTATCATCTTTCTGGTTGGTTGAAAGAGATTGCCTTTCGGCAACAAGCCCGCCAAGTTGTATACAACGAAAGTGTAATACAATACAATATTACTGATTTATTTGTTTACTGACAAAATGAACGTCAATTAAGTGTTTTTTTTTATATATCTCTGTAACGATTATAAAACAAAATTCAAACATTTTTCAAAAAAAATAATTAACATTTTCCAAAAAAAAAAAAAATATGTATCTTTAAAATATGGTGCATGTAAATTTCAATGTGTAATACAACAACCACAGTTAAAGAATACACAAATAAAATTAATTCAATTCAAACAACTTTAAATTCATAAAATTATTATACTCGTATATAAACTACTTGTTGGCAACGAAGACTCGACTCAGCGAGTACGGAAATTGCGTCGCCTTTCTTATTTAGCGTGACCCACGATTAAGGATTCTTAAGATAAAGTAGTTGGCATGGCAAACATCATGGAATACAAATTTACCAAAAAAACAGAGGTCGAGCAATGATAGCAGATGTCAAAAATAGCCGCACAACGAGTGACGCGTAAGCCGGAGCATTGTGATGCAAAACCTATGATTTTTTGGTTCACTTCTCGGAACGTTTCCTCTAAACATTTTCTCGCGGCCGTCTTAAAACATCGCGATAGAATTTTCCATTCACTGTTTGACCGGGTGGAACAAATTCTTTATGGATAATGAATGCCCTTGTGGAAAAACAATTCGACATTCATGTGATGTTGCTTCCAACTTTTTGGTCTTGGTAATTAATGGTGGGGTCTTCTATTAAGATGATTGTTGTTTCGTTTTCAGGTTGTACCTGTAAATTCATCATTAATCTTATTAATGCTGAAGGTAAAAAAAGATGGTTTGAATTCGCGGAACAAATGTAATAACAAAGAAAACAAATGTACCCTGCAAATATGAGTGAAAGGCGTGCTAGAGGAAGACCAAGGAAAGTATGGTTGGAATATATATGGTTTGAATGAAGAAAATGTGAAAAGTCACAGAAATCGTAGGATTTGTATGAGGAGGTGTATGAATGTAGAAGAGGCGAAATGTGTGTATGCCGCTTCTTCTTTTCTGCCTACCTCAACAGGGAGACGGTGCGATGATACGCATGTATGAATGATGTAAAATAAAATTCGATATTTTTACTGCCCCCGTTAATTTGACTCCGGATAATGGAGAATCTACTGTATTAAAAATTATTCAACTAAAGCTCTCACGACATTCGAAACTTTTGGATAGCACTTCATAATGTAAAAGCATATACAAGATATCCTGTTATATTTCCTTCAGACTTGGTATTTGATTAATGAACTGGGAATTAGTTTAACTAACACAGTGCAGACAAGATTATCAAGTAAAACAACACTATACAAACATTGTGATTAATGTACGAGAGTGTACATTGTGGATTATCGGATTATCCGTTAATACAGTGATTTTCAAAATGTTTAGTTCCATAGCGCCATTAGTTTGTAAGTTTGGATTCTTCGCGAGCGATCTTTTGCAATCATGATCCAAAGCTCAAAACAAAAACGACAGGCCATACATAAACCTATTACCTTTTCTGATATATGGATGCGAATCATGGATTCCCTACAGTTGACGCATTAAAGCGCTCGAAAAATGCCAGCACGTTTTGAGAAGAGCATACTTCTGTAGCATCGCGATTCTAGTGTCGCGTGCATATGTCCGGGCATGTAACTCGCTTGTCTGACTCCCAAGAAATATCATATTTGGTGAACTGACGGATGACAGAAAAAGCACGAAAGTAACTCAATAGATATTAGGATATACCGCAAGAGACGCTCAAAACATTAATGCTCAGCAATACTGGGAGCAATACCGTTATACAAATAGATCAGAGACTGAATGGAGAGAAGACGTAAGTATTAAAGCTGCTTGCCTTATATGAAATGGGATATGCCTATCACAAATTGCCTTACATAGTCATCTCCGGTGTCACCAACAACAATTACCGTTATCCCCCACTTTGTGTTGTGCCTTCTACTAGACTCGCTACGTGTAGTGGGCATTCATTCATTCCGTAAAAAAATGTGTTGAGATTTACTAATATTTGAGAACTTATGCGATATTGTGTAGACTCGGCAAACCCACAGATGAGGGATGATTGGTAAACACTCTTGAGTGTATCTTTATTATTCTTATTGACTACGGAGTTATCGCCTCTGCTACAATATATCGCACTTTTTATACAAGACTGTCACATGTTAAATTAATTAAAACTCTTAATTTCATTCCCGATTTGACTTTCTTCTCCACCATCCCTTTACTGTTTCATCGATTGGTAAAATCTTTTATTTAATGTTTTTGTTTGTGTAAATTAACAATAATTTGAATAATTTTTGCGACCTTTATCTTTTTTCTGGTTGATTGGGAGAGATTGCCACCTGAAAAAAAGCTCGACTGACTCTTATAAAATGGCATACATATATATTATCACGATATTTCCCTTTCGAGGTAGGCAGAGATGACAGAACACCAGACATTCCTACCTCGACGCGCACATCCTTCGCCTCTTCTATATCTATACTCTCTCATAAAACTCCTACGATATAAAATCTCATAGCTTACAATCTATAAGCAAGGGAAATGACACGCAACTTATGTTCTTGAAAATTATCATAGCTTACAATCTTAAAGAAAGACCGCCATTTTAGGAATTTTGACAGTATAGCGTTAAAAATAAAATATGTCTATATTATTTATAGTTAAGACATTAACACTGTGGAGGTTGTAATTTGTTTAGTCAAACACTATTTATTCCACTTTATGTAACGGTATAACCCTACCGGTTCCAAGGCTTTCACCTCATCATCAGGGAGCACAAACAAGACTTCGGAGTCTTCTTTGTGCTCCCTGATGATGAGGTCATTTTAAAGTATCTATAATATGTATTAGAAAAAAATATATGCATTCGTCATTTGTGGCAGTGTTGCATAAAAGGTGCGATATCCCTTTATAAATTTCGGTACGTGACCTTTGATAGTAAAGTATTCTGTAATATGATAAACAATAATTTCTTCTTTTGGATGTAATACAATATTCATTCATTTATTCGTATAGTTATTTTTCAATTTATCCGAATTAGTGGTTCAGAAATATTGAACGAACCCCAATAATCGAACCGATCAATCGAGCCTTCGATTTCCAAACCACTGAAGTAGGCACGGGACTCGTTCGTAATCGCACGGAACTGGTTCGTAATCGCACGGAACTCGTTCGTAATCGCACGTGTATTCGTATCGTAATACTCGTATTCTACCACATGTGAAGAGACGACTGAAAAAGACGAATTTTTAGTCAGTAATATAATTTTACTCGTGCAATCTCTGCTTTTTCCAATTTTGGCCTATGCGGACGTCTGATATTTGGATGACGGAGGAACAGCTGGACAAATTACACCGTCTTCAAAATGTATATTTTTTTAACCTGTGAAAGTACGATCATTACACTTCATATTAGAAGGCGCTGTACTGGTTGAATGTGAGAAATATACGTTTAATTCACATAATATCTCTATTGTATACTATCCTTTACTGTCCCGACGTCCCCTCTTATCTCGCCGATAATTGCCAGCTTCTTTCCGATCATGGACATGCGCTACGCTCAGACAGAGGTTGTTTATTGGCCTTTCCAGTTCACCGCACTTCTTTTTTTACGTCGTCTTTTACTATCCATGTAGTAAGACTCCTTTATTTACTTTTGTCTGATTGGTTGGATGAGATTGCTGCCTGCCAATAATTTTGCCAGATTGTTTTGCAATGAAGTGTTAAATAAATTAATAACGTGTTTCATTCCTGAGTTGTCTTTCCTTTCCACCATCCCTCCCTTTTCCCTTAGCTTGATACAATTTAATAATATCAATAATTTTAACGGCAGGCTTCTAGATTTAATATATTCAAATATTAGCACCAAGGTGCAACACGCCCCTTTTCATCTCGTACCAGAAGATCTTCATCACCCGGCACTAGAATTCGATCTCACAGTCTTCTTGATCAAGGATAAAATAAATGCGTCTCCAAAAAAATTTGAGAATCCAGTGTTTAAAAAATGGCGATTTGACAAAAGAGATTTCCATTCCTTATATCTGAAGACAAGGGATATTAACTGGGATCCCTTATATTCAATTATGGACGTGAACGAGGCGGTAGCATATTTGTATGAACATGTTTATTGCGTATTTGATGAGTGCTTTCCCGTAAAACCAAAAGAGCTACGTAAGTGGCAATACCCGAGGTGGTTCACAAGTGAAATTGTTGGGAATATTAGACTTAAAGATTCTCTTCACAAAAAATGGAAGCACTCTTGTCGTCTGAGTGACTACGATGCGTTCAAAAGTGCTCGCGCTCAGCTCAAACATAACATTCGCACGGCTTATAAAGACTTCATAAGGAACTTAGAATGTCGAATGGTACGTGAACCAAAACTATTTTGGAATCATATTAAATCCATGCGTAACGATTCTCCAGTGCTTAATGTTATGAATTGGGATGGGAATCAAATAACTGGTCGCGAAATATCTTCTGCATTCGCAAATTATTTTTCAACAGTTTATTGTAGGGACTCCGAGGCATTTGTCTTTGATGAACACCATACTTCCTCGGGATTTAAGCTAAGCATTACTACATTTGATATACTCAAACAAATAAAGTTGATGAAAAACACGAAAGCAGTCGGGCCGGACGGAGTACCTACATTTTTTCTTAAGGGCTGTAGTGAATTGCTTTCTGCACCTCTTGCTTACATATTTAATCTTGTCTTCCGAGTCCATACTTTTCCAAGTGAATGGAAAAAGACTCGAGTTATTCCCATATTTAAAAATGGTTCTAAGGACGATATAACCAACTACAGACCTATCGCCATACTTTCTTCAATAGCTAAGCTCCTAGAAATGTTTATGGATCGCACACTAAGGTCGTTAGTGGACCCATATATAATTGATGAGCAGCATGGCTTCAGAAGAGGCAGATCTACTGAATCCAATCTGATGGTCTTCACCGACTATGTTTCAAGGGTTGTAGATAGTGGCAATCAGATTGATTGTTCGTATCATGACTTTGCAAAAGTTTTTGATCGCGTCAATCACAAAAAAATATTAGAAAAAATGAGTGAACTTGAGATCCCAGGTAACTTACTAAGGCTACTGTCAGATTATCTTACAGATAGAAAACAATTTGTTTCACATGGAATCTACAACTCCGATTACTTCACTGCCTACTCAGGTGTTCCGCAGGGGTCTAATCTTGGACCTACCTTATTTCTTATTTTTATTAATGATATAGGTAGAGTTATAAAAAAATCCACGTTTCTTCTATTTGCTGATGACCTCAAAATCTTTCAAAAAATTCGTTCTTATACCGACTGCTTAGACCTACAGGCAGATCTCAACAACGTTTGTGAGTGGAGCCACAATAATAAATTATATTTCAACGCATCAAAGTGCAAAATTATGTCGTATCATCGCTCGCACGTCTTGAAATTCCATAGATATACACTAGAATCTATACCTATTCCCCGCACAGATAATATTAAAGATCTGGGTGTCTTGTTCCACAGCAATCTCGCGTTTGGTCCTCACATAGAAGTTATGTGCAACTCAGCTTATAAAACTCTAGGATTTGTTATGAGAATCTCTAAGTCGTTTGAAAACCAATTGGTGCTCAAAACGTTGTTTAATTCATTGATCCGTAGCAAACTAGAAAGCAATGCTTGCATTTGGAGCCCGGTGGGGACGCAGAACTCGCTCATGTTGGAGAAAGTACAAAAAAAATATCTACGATATCTCTACATGAGTGAGTTTGGTGTCTATCCGTGGCTATATCCTACGCAGTTTCTGCTGGGCATGCTCGGGTATAACTCCTTGAGCGTAAGAAGAGATCTGCGTCTCTTGGTATACGTTGTCAAACTCGTTCGAGGAGTTGTGAGCTGTCCAGCATTACTACAAAGATTAGCGTTAAATGTTCCTAACAATTACACTAGACTGCGCCGGCAGGAACTGTTCTCAATAACATACACAAGAACGGGTCTTCCAGCCGCTATGCCTGTTGGAAGGGCCTTAACTCTTCTTAACGGGACTGCTTCGGATATTGACATATTTCATATCACATTACCAAAAGCAAAAGTAAATTTTCTTCTTAGATTAAGCGCGTTAGAAAGCACTCATCAACATACTTAAGTGACTGAATATATATGTAACATACGTTTGTGTGTAAATACTCGTTTGTATACATATGCATTATTTTTTATTTTATATAATTTAAAAAAAAAAAATTTTCCCTGTAATTTTTCTTCTTTTTTAATGTCTTGTATTTTTCAATGTAATTGGGCTAAGCCTGTTTTGAAAAAATAAATAAATAAATAAATAAATTGATGATCTCACTTTTACTCTAACTATAAGTATGTATATTGTTCATAAATTTCATAAAGATGAATAATCATTTGAATATTTTATGCCATATAACTTCCTTTATTTACTTTTGTCTGGTTAGTTGAAATAAATTGCCGCCTGGCAATAAGCCCGCCACATTGTTTTTACAGTGAATTGTTAAATAAAACATATAAATACGAGGCAACAACACATACACATTTAGCATGTACAACTATTGTTATCCAGATGAACTCTTTTACCAAATTGGAACTCATTATTTTTTGGTACCATCGGGAGTTGAACCCAAAACCCCAAAATGGGAGTAAGGCATCGTATCAACTAGGGTCGTCAATTTAAATATAATTAGTTCGAATGGTTCTTGTTAAAAAAATACTTCGTCAAAGGACATGAACCACACGACCATTCGGGCAATTGCGTCAAAAGTTGTAAAATGCGTTCCAAAGACAGAAAGGAAGTCTACCACTTATGATTTATGGTAGAGTTTTATATAGCGAGGATTACACGTCTCCATTACACGACGGATTGTACGATTAAACAAGGGAAGACGCGGTGATAAAATGTAATCAACGGATTTATGAATTTATTAAACGAATTGGTTATCAAGTTCAACAGAAGACAATCAAAATTAACATACATATCACGACGCCATTTTCCTGTCAGGGTAGGCAGAACTGAATTGACGTTGGAATGGCGAGGGGATCCTCGACTATGAGGCTCGGCAACGACGACGACGTTCTTTGCACCAGAACTTTAGAACCATATTAAGTTATTTCCCTTATTCATGAGTTACGAACACAATACAATACAATAAATTATACAAATGTCGTAAATATTCAAGAGATGATCACTATGGCGTGATCAAAGGCGAATGTCAGCAGTGGTCCGACATCGTACGATGTTATCAGTTGACATACTCGTATATATGATACATGTGCATCTGAATGTGTTTTCATATAAACTGAAATAATTGCAACGCTTATGAGCTTTAGTTTTCTTCAGTATATTATCTTGTGATTTATCGATGAGAACGTCAGCTGATTTCTTAGAATATTTATTAGCTTTATTATTTAATTCTTCCTTTGCACTTTACGCAGCAGTCGTGATCATTGGACTTGATTGAATCGACCGTACTGCAGAAAGAATGATACTCCTCCATTTATCACGGACAGTAGCATTTCTACTCACTCCAAGAGTGAGCTGTTGGTTGTAGGGCTGTGAAGCCAGAGTCGTGTAGTCGGTTGGTTTTTTGTGAAGTCGGAGTCTGGAGATGACATTCTAAACATTTTTAAACATGTTGGCTACATAAATTACATTATGAAATTATGAACTATGTACCATCTAGTATAAATAGCGTGTAGTATGACGAGGAATCCCTGTAGACTTTATTTCAATAAAACCTACATTTAAGTATTAGGGTGGTGCATAGTTAACGATCGTTTTACCGGTGCCCTTCGAATCTGTCAAATGTGTCATTTTGGTTATTTTTTTACTAATATATGGTATTCGTTACTATTTAAGTAGTAAAAATGCTTATCGATAACCACCTTCATATTCGTCATATCGTGTTTTATCACATTGAAAAATGATGGACTGTAGCAGCCATTTCGCGATCTCAACAAATTCATGTTTTTCTAACACATCTGTCATCCCACCGATAGCAAAGCCGTTGACCGTAATCTCCCAGTGAATTATACCAAAGCGGTCCCACCACATGACTTTTTTGCAATGGACGACCTTTGGAATTATTTTCGAAGTCTGGCCGAAGTAAACGCACACCTTCTTTCGTTTGAAAATTTTGAAGAGAAGCCGTGGGCTGACTCATCATCGGTCACCAGATGTTGAAGAAAGGGCTCGGCTTGCCTTGTTGTCATTGGAGAGCTAGTGAGGAATCCATCCAGCCATTTTCCTCGTGCATTTCCAGCCACTCACTTTACTGAACTTTTTGAGGCGCCTGAGGATCGTGGAATAGTTGACATTAAATTGTTCGGCCAACATCCTTGTTGTCAAACTTTTATATTTTCCCACGGCCATTTGACGAGCCTGATCTTCAAAATCAAACGGATGACCTCTTCCTTCCTCATTTTTAAGCTTGTATCACCGGATTTGAAACGGTTGAATCATTTTTTAATTTGACTTTCGAAATACCAAGAAAAGCATAGTTGGATCAAGTGAATGATATTCTGGAAGAAGGAAACGTAGAAAGAGAGAGAAATCGTAGGAGTTGTATGAAAATATGTATGGATGTAGAAGAGGTTAAGGATGTGTGTCGAGTTAGGAAAGTATGGCGCTATGCCTTCTACATACCCCGGAAGGGAAATAGTGTGATGGTATGTAAGTATGATATATAATAACCCCAGTAAGTTAGAATGTGGAATCAAGGCATTAATTCGTGTTTTGAGATATCTCTATGATATTTTTGATACTTGTGGGAGTGCGGTTACTACCATCTGCTATATCCTACAAAGTTTCTTCTAGGAATGTTGGAATACTATTTTCTGTTTGAAGAGGGATCCGAGAGTATCTTCCTTATATCTTTGGATTGTTCAGTGGTACTTTTACGTCCGGAAAACTATTTGATGTTATATGAGTGATCTGTTTAGACTGGTAATAAGCAGAAAAAACTTACCAAGTGCTGTTCCATTGTTTCGCGGGCTGTCCCTTTTGAATGGGGTCTCGGATATTGATATCTATAAAATTTCAGAAAACATATTAAGATAAAGCATAATGAAATTTCTTAGTAATGGGAGTTATTTATTTGGCCAGTACAGTTATTTCTTATTTATTTGTTTAATATTGTATAGCAAGTTGAGGAATTCTGCTATTTGGGTAGTATTTTCTCAAATAATGGAAGAGTTATGAGGGGATATGTAACGGCATGTAATGATTTAAAACAAAGTCAATGGGGGTCCTTAAACATACGAGGGCGGTCCGATAAGTACTTAGCCTCACCGCCCGATGGCACCACTATCGCAAGAGCAATTTTTAATCGCGTAGTACATTCTCGTTGACAGCTACTGTCAAAATTTCAGCCGAATCGGATGCGTAGATTTGTTTTGACCGCGTGTGGAAGCGAGCGTGTCCGTGGATTTGAGAAAAATGGAAAAGTAGCAATATCGGTCGGTGATTCGATTCTTGTTTTTGAAAGGGAAATCGCGCAGCGAAATCAAGGAGCGCTTGGATGCTGTGTACGGTGACTCTTCTCCTTCGATGGCGACCGTCAAAAATTGGTTTAACGAGTTTCAACGTGGTCGCACGTCGGTTTTTGATGAGCCACGCCCAGGTGCCCCGAAAACGGCTACCACGGAGGATAACGTGACAAAAATCTACGATCTCGTATTGGCAGACCGCCGAATGAAGGTGCGCGAGATAGCTGAGACAGTAGGCATCTCAAAAGACCGCGTGGGTCATATCCTGCATGAAGTGTTGGGCATGAGAAAGCTGTCGGCGCGATGGGTGCCGCGTTTGCTCACTCCGGACAACAAGCGCAACCGTGAAACCACTTCAGAGCAGTGTTTGACGATGTGTAAGCGCAATCCGAAGGAGTTTCTGCATCGTTTCGTGACCGTCGACGAAACATGGATACACTGGTACACACCCGAGACCAAGGAACAGTCGAAACAGTGGACTTCACCCGGCGAACGTGCTCCGAAGAAGGCGAATACTGTCCTATCGGCCGGAAAGGTGATGGCCACCGTTTTCTGGGATTCAAAAGGTGTGATCTACATCGACTTCCTGGAGAAGGGCAAAACGGTCACAGGGCTCTACTATGCCGAATTATTGGGCCGATTCGACGCCGATGTGCAGAAAAAACGGCCCCATTTGGCGAAGAAAAAAGTGCTCTTCCATCATGAAAACGCACCGGCTCACACCTCCGCCGTCGCCACGGCCAAATTGGTAGAATTAGGCTATGAACTGCTGCCCCATCCACCGTATTCTCCGTATTTGGCCCCGTGCGACTTCTTTTTGTTTCCAAATTTGAAAAAGTCACTCGCCGGGCAGAAATTTGAGTCGAATGAGGAGGTTATCGCCGCCACGGAGGCCTACTTTGCAGACCTCCAGAAAACGTATTTTTCAGACAGGTTAAAGAAGTTGGAGCATCGCTGGGTCAAGTGTATCGAACTCAAATGAAATTATGTTGAGAAATAAATCGCCACTTTTCCAAAATTTTTGTTATTCTTTTGTAGGCTAAGTATTTATCGGACTACCCTCGTATATATATTCGATCTGGATAGTATAACAATCTGCTCAGTTAATAAACCCTCCACAACAGTATTTTAGTACCAACTTTGATGTATAAAAGTGATACGTGGACGTGGCAAAAGACTGAAAAGAGCCGAATAAATGTAGAAATGCGTGCACTGAAAAGAACACATGGGGTGACAATGTATGACAGTACGGAATGTGATAAGAAATACATGTGAACAAAAGGCTGATGTATTAAGATCAAGAAGATCACTCTGAAATGTTTGGACATGTAGAACGAATGAGTAAAAAAATACTGATAAAACAAATATACAGCACAAATGTGAGTGTCAGACGTGGTAAAGGAAGACCAAGAAAAGTATAGATGGATCGAGTGAATGATATTTTGAAAGCGGAAAATGTTGAAAGTCAGAGAAATCGTATGAGTTGTATTAAAAGGTGTATGGATGTAGAAGAGGCAAAATATGTGTGTCGCGATAGGAATGTCTGGCGCTCTCTCCTCTGCCTACCCCGATAAGGAAAAGGCGTGACCGTATGTATGTATGTTAATATTGTATATATCATACAGTAGATGCCGGTTGATTGGGATATCGGTTAATCGAAACAGCTGTTTATTTGGAATTAATATTGAAAAAATATAAACAAATTGAGAATATAAGTTAATATGTTTAGCTTATTTGGGACATATGTATGTAACTCCGCTTTATCGGGCCAGTGATTGATCGTTGACATCAGAAAACCAGGAAAGTGATGCGAGGGACATATCTGAACAAGATCGAGTGACTAACCAGGAAGCAAGGAGACATATCTGAACAAGATCGAGTGACTAATCAGGAAGCAAGGAGACATATCGCTGAATTTCGACGGTGCTTTATCCAAGATGGCAATAAATACAGTCCAATGTCTGCGTTAGATATCTGATCTGATTCCATCCAATAGCAGAGCTTGTAAAGTAAATACGTCAGGTTATACTCGATAAATTTCTTCGAAATAATTGCTTTGGAAAATTTCCTTGTTTGACGAACATCTACATATGTACGTTGTACTCGTATACTCAGACACGTGAATGTAATTAAATTATATATCTTTATTTTATTTCAATAAGCTCATTATTTATGTATGTACTTTATTCATTATGAATTAATAAAGACTAAATAAATTAATATCTCAATAAATTAGAAATTAATTTTTTAAAGGAGTATTAGGTATGTATTGTACCATTTTGAAATCCTGACTAAACAGGCCATCTTTTGATGTAACTGGCCAGGTTAGCGTAGTACATTATTTTTACAGTATGATGAGTTAAAGTTAGCTGATAAAAAATATTCATTTTTATGATCGGACAAAAATATTTTTTTTTTCGAACGTGAAGGTTTTTTTTTTGTTTAAATCGGACTCCGACTAATAACAGGGTTATCTAGAATTGCGATACAACCATGAAAATCGTAAAATATGGCAATTAGTAGTCACAGCATATTAACATTTGGCGCAGGGTAGCTACTTTCACAATTTTCAAACAAATGCATATAACTCGAAAACCAGAAGGCTTTTGCAAGATTTTTTTTCTTTCTCTGAACCGTCATAAGCTGGCCTTTTCCTCGATACTGGCTTGACGTTGAAGCACGGGCCACCCTGTATGTGTTCAAAAAATTTATAAAGATTAATAATCATTTGAATATTTTTTGCGACCATGTAACTTCCTTAATCTACTTTTAGCTGGTTGGTTGGAAGAAATTGCCGCCTGGCAATAAACCCGCCACATTGTTTTTACAGTGAAGTTTTAAATAAATCATACATAAATTAGAGGCAACAACACACACACGTTTAGCGTCTGCGACTAATGTTACCCAGGCGAACTCTTTTAACAAATTGGAACCCTTTATGTTTTTATACCATTTGGAATCGAACTCCTTTTTCCTTTCCACCATTCCTTCCTTTCCACCATCCCTTCCTTGTAATTTAATTGATGATATCTAACTTTTACTTTTATTATGTATATATTCATAAATTTTATAAAGATGAATAATCATTTGAATATGTTTTGCGACCGTGTAACTTGATTTATTTACTTTTGTCTGGTTGGTTGGAAGAGATTGCCGTCTGCCACCAGATTGGTTTAATATTGAAGTGTTTAATAAATAAATAAGTATATTCCCTTTTCTATTGTTCCTGTTCTGATAAATATGGTAAATCGTCGTATGAGTTCCATAGCGTCGTATGAGTTCCATAGCGTTGTATGAGCTCCATAGCGTCGTATGAGCTCCATAGCGTCGTATGAGTTCCATAGCGTTGTATGAGCTCCATAGCGTCGTATGAGCTCCATAGCGTTTGTGAATCATGAGAACCATTTTCATCGGGTCTTGGCTGTATACATAAGCTGTACAAAATAAAAATATCCAACCTTTATGTATTCCCATAGTACAAGGACAATTTTAAGGGTAGCTCGCTCCTATCCCCTTGTGGTCCACCGTTTGTCCGTGGGGGATGGGCGGACGCCTTGGCATTTACGCGCCAGGGGAAGCGACGCCGGTCGTCTTTCTACACGAAGCGCCATCGTAACGTGTGTGTACATTTAAGTTGATCAAGACGAAAATTAAAAGGAACGAAATAAATTTATATAACAAAGTGTAGGGCTAATATTTTTTTGAAATCTTCCCTCGAAAATCGCACATAAATCGTTATTAAAATAACTTAAAGGTATTTATCAATATAATAAAAATAAAAGGACAGTTTATATAGTGCCGTTTAGAGGATAAACTCTCCTCAAGGGCGCTCTTATTCAGGATTCAAACCCACTATTGTTGACAGATTTAAAATATTACAAAATAAATACATGTAAGTTGAGTGTAAGGATAGGAAGGTAGAGGCTGCTGCCATTATATTAGGTACTTCATAAGTTTTGGTAAGGTCTCTAAAAAAGGATTGTCTTGAAGTGCTTCCTAAAGCTGCACACGCCACCCATATATCTAAGATTATCTGTAGGTATCACTTCAAGGCAGACCTTTACTTAAACTTAAGGGCGAAAAAAACTGAAATTTTAAAATATTCTCCGTAGCCTAATGGGAAATACGTCTGTCTTCCAACGTGGGGATTATGTATTCGATTCCAGGTGTAACTCAATTTATAAAAAAAGATTCTCGTCTGTTTTTTTTTACGTAAGGCTTCTTTATCATATTTTGGTTTGTTGGAAGAGCTTGTAATATGGCAATAAACCCTTCAACTTGTACAATATACAATGAAAGCGCAATAAAATAAAATTTATTCGGTTTGCCTTCTCAGAACTTTCTTTGCATCGGAACTTTAGAACCGTGTTAAGTTATTTCCCGCTTTTACGAGTTAATTAGCTACTAACTTCGTCTATTAAGAAATAGTTTCTCATAGAAATAACGATTTAACTTATAATTGAACGTTAATATGTAAAAAAAACCCAATCCACATTTACTATCTGTCCTAAAATAAATGATAAAACATCACTCAACATGGTATGAACTTGTATGGAACAATGCGGAATTTGATTCCGCCCACACACCCATTCCCCATACTAGACACTAACCTCTGACGATCTCAGTTACCTAATTGGTAAGACGCTTGTCTTCCACACCTAGGTTTCGAGTTCAATTACCGATAGTACCAAAAAAAGCCCTTCCGGCGCTGACCGTAAAAGTCGAGTATATTTCGTTTATGTGTGAACGATAAGGATATTTCCCGTTTTATGGTACCCTATAGGTACTCGTCCATTTATGTGTGAAAGATAACGATATTACCCGTTTTATGGTACCCTATAGGTACTCGTCCATTTATGTGTGAAAGATAACGATATTACCCGTTTTATGGTACCCTATAGGTACTCGTCCATTTATGTGTGAAAGATAAGGATATTTCCCGTTTTATGGTACCCTATAGGTACTCGTCCATTTATGTGTGAAAGAAAAGGATATTTCCCGTTTTATGGTACCCTATAGGTACTCGTCCATTTATGTGTGAAAGATAAGGATATTTCCCGTTTTATGGTACCCTATAGGTACTCGTCCATTTATGTGTGAAAGAAAAGGATATTTCCCGTTTTATGGTACCCTATAGGTACTCGTCCATTTATGTGTAAAAGATAACGATATTTCCCGTTTTATGGTACCCTATAGGTACTCGTCCATTTATCTCGAATAATTTACATACTTCTGTTGGAAACATTTCATTATTCGACGGTAATAAATAAATATAGTATATAGATGAACTTTTTAACAAAGAGTAGTTTCAGTGTCTCCTGGTCATGATCGAAGTAAACGTATTGAAGCTTTCCGGAAGTTCAAACATGACACCCTTCTAATAAGTACTATGTGTATCGAAATCTCTAAGGTCCCAGTTTTATTGAAGAGTTCATCTGGTAGCAATACTCCCACGTGTCTAATGTGTGCGAGTCTTGTCGCCTGTCATGTGGGATAATATTTCAAACACGTACGATGACTTATAGTAAATTCCATGCCTACTTTAGCGGTTCTTAACACGAAGGTTTGATTATTGAGGCCGAAGACATATTGTCTTCCGACTACGCTCTTCAATGTCCGTATCACAAATTTCAATATGTAGAATGATATTATACGAATAAATAAATAAGCGCTCTCTATCTTTCCAATGATCAATATATTTTAAACATTTAATCAGTTTACTGCCAGCGACGAGATGTGCCGTCCCATACATCTGTGCCCGATATGCCATA
Organism: Odontocerum albicorne; assembly: GCA_949825065.1. Lineage (NCBI taxonomy): Eukaryota > Metazoa > Arthropoda > Insecta > Trichoptera > Odontoceridae > Odontocerum > Odontocerum albicorne. Next base: position 15,359,574 of record OX463860.1, on the reverse strand, counting down.
TACGAGATATCTCGTCAATACTTTGGTACCTGATTTCTAAGTCACAACTAAATATTATTGACAAATTTATAAATCAGCACACGCACTGACATCTATCCAAATCATATACAAACATTTTATACTGTCTCAAATCACCTTTGAACCATTTATCAACATATTTCGAAGACAGTTCCACTTAACAGCTGTATATAACAGCTGTACAACATATTTCGAAGACAGCCCTTTTTAAGGTTGTAGCCAAAACCTTAGTTCTTTGTTTACAAAGTTCACGATTTTTGTTATTTTTGAATGTTGGTTCTTTTTTCTAGTGTTTTTTGTAATCTTACATAATTCTTTTTACCTCGCTGGGAAACTATACTATAATTATGTTTTAATGCTTTTGTGTAATTTTTTCTTTATTTTATATCGAAATCGAACTATTTTATGTATTAGGTGTTAACATAAGTTGTGTCCGTTTTTTTTTCAATTTAAAAATGAGCACCAAAAGTAAAACAAAATGGTAAAGGTTATACGTCATTCGAAAGAAAATTTTGTGCTCTACAAGATATTGTGTTTGCTTTTACGTTACATATATTATTTTATTTGATTACAAGTCTTGTAGACATGGAGCGACATGGACACGTCTGAAATACATGGAGCGTTCCGGACGACCAGTGGACTTCGATGAGGACCGCTTAAACCATATTATTCATGAAGATCCCCTTCAAACATTTTTCATCACCATTTTCAAACCATTTTTCATCACCAGTAATGATGCGGTAAAGGAACCTTTGCTTGTGGCCATGCGTAGCTCAATGACGCGCGAGCAAACCAGCAGAAATTGTCGAACGTTGATTTTTGTTGTTTTCACTCAAAACATGTGGAACCCAAACGCCGAACTTCTGGACTTTCTCCATTGATTTAAGATGGCGGTATACAGTCATGTGACTACAATTCATCTGCTCAGCCAATTCGACGGTGGTTTGAATGGGATCTTCATGAATAATATGGTTTAAGCGGTCCTTATCGAAGTCGTCCGGAACGCTCCATGTCTTTCAGGTCGAAATTACCGTTTATGAAACGCAAAAACCATCGATGAGCTGTCCCTTCATTCATAGCATCTTCACCGTACACTTCGCAAATATCACGAGCGATTTTTGCAGCTTTATTCCCTCGATTAAACGCGAACAGAAGGAGGTGTCGAAAATTCTCACTTTCGTCTACTTGACATTCCATTTTGAAAGCTTGTAATCAAATAAAATAATATATGTAACGTAAAAGCAAACACAATATCTTGTAGATCAGAAAATTTTCTTTCGAATGCCGTATAACCTCTACCATTTTGTTTTACTTTTGGTGCTCATTTTTAAATTGAAAAAAAAAACGGACACAACTTATGTTAACACCCAAAAAAAACGGACACAACTTATGTTAACACCTAATACAATTGTGAATAAAAACTAGGTACTCGTACATATTTCTTCTTGCTGTGTAGTGAAATATTTTTTTGCATATTGGATATTGGTATAGTGTAAATATGAGCGTGTGACAACTCTGAACAAATGTCGAATTTTAAATTTGGATTTTTCTTAATAAAAACTGTTTTAAGTGTTATGTTTCATAATCTCGAGTAAGTAAATAATTAGTTCTATGTAATTTTAAAAAAATAATGGAAATTGGTTGAGTTATTTTTTTACAAATTATTTTCAGCCTGACGGGTTTCACCATATTTTTTTGCGGCAGAGAAAAGGCTAAGTTATTTTTTCGACACTTGACGAAGATGACAGAGGTATTTGAAACAGGTAGTGACCTCAATTAATAAAACATAGGTGAATACAAAGAAAAAGTGATCAATTTCTTTTAAATATTTAATCAGTTAACATTACACCACAAAGTGTACAAAATATAGTTTTTAAGATTCAAGATGTGTTTTAACCAGGGCTGTAGAGTCGCTTAAAAAAAAACACGACTCCGACTCCGATTCCTATATTTACCAACAATACGACTCCGACTCCACAACTCCGACTCCACGACTCCGACTCCACAACTCCAACTCAAAAAAGCTCAATTTTAGCAGGTTGTTTCCTACCTTTGCATATAGCCATTTTTTTTCATGTTATAGGGATATAAATAAAACAAGATCAAACTTTAATTATTATTTAATATAATTTATTCTTAAAAACAACATTGCTTCTATTAAATCTGTATTCGTAGAGGCTCTCAAATCAGAATTGAGAATTTTAAGAGCGGAAAATAACCGCTCTACGGATACTTGGGTTGGCGGTAATGCTGTAACGATCAATGCTGAATCTTTTACGATTTCTAGATACTGCTGTATTGCCATTTCAACATTTAACTTATAAGATCGGTCAATTTTTTCCATTATTTTCAATGCATCATAAAATTCAATTTTAAATTTTGAAATAGAGTCTCCTTCATCCATATTGGGACTGTGATTCAAACGAGGACGTTTTAGTTTATCTTGTTCATTGAGATATTTTTCAAAATCGTCTTCAGATTCAGCGGTGTCGGATGAAGATGGTGATACTTCGTGTACGCTGCCTGCTGTCGTCTCTTTTTCTAGTCGAAGGCCTTTCATACGAACGGTTAATTCAAACAGAGCGTTTTTAGCTCTATTTATTTGTTCTTCCGTCAATATGGATCGAACCATGGGGTCAACATAGATCCTAGCCAACAGAATATTGTTGTCCAGTAAATGTTTTTCTCTACATAGCATGGCGTTTTTAATTCCACCAGCAAGAGTATTATTTAGAATCTTCGACAAACGAAAAATGATGTTTTTCCACTCTTTGAAAAATAAACCAGGAGTCAAATCTTCCGCTTGCATTACTTTTGTAGCGATATAAGGATGGCGAAGCACGAACTCAAGATCCTCCACTTCTTTCCATTGAATTTCAGTCATATTCACGTTTGGGCTGGCCATGTCCTCGAGATAAAATTTCAGTTCAAGAAGTCGCTGTATCATTAAGTATGTACTACCCCATCTTGTAGCTTGATCCAAAATCGCTCCCTTTCCAGCTCTTCGTTTGATTATGGCATGTATTTTTGGTGTTCTGGCGGCTATTGCGACGTTTCGTACATTTTCACAAATTCTCGTTGCATGCACTTCTCTCAAGCCATCACGGATTGCCAATTGCAACGTATGTACTGCACATCGCATATGATGGATCTTAAAAAAATCAGAAGCGGCAGCACAAAGTGTATCATCTAAAATACTAGAGTAATCATCAATATCGTCTTCCGCCTCAATAGTACTTAATTTTTCGACAGTACTCAGCATATTACGAGCGTTGTCTGTCACAATTGATACAATTTGTTCTAGTTTAATATTAAACTCTTTCAGAACATCCATCACAAGCATTTTTAAATACATAATCGCTTGAGTGATCAGATTTAGTGTCTTTGATTGCCAGTAAACGTGTTACTATTTTTTTATTATTATCAACGAATTGAACATTAATTCCCAAGTAATTTACCCGATGACGTGTACATGTGTCCATTTTTAAATAAACAAACTTTCCGTGTAAGAGATTTTTAAGTTCATTCTTCTGTTTTTTAGCGTTCTCTATTACTAAATTTCGTACACTGCTTCTTTCTAAAGATACTCCGACTTTACGAGCCATTTCCCCGTTTAATTTAATAAACGCTGGACTGGAGAAAAAAGTGATAGGCAAAGAATTTTTATATACCATTTCACTGATGCAGTCCTTAAATTTGTCGGCCGTCATATTTACGGTAACATTATCACTTTTAAAATACTTAGTTACTGGCACTTGATGATTTAAACTACTGTTGTCTTTCTCACAAATGATCTTATATAAGTTTGGGTGATGGCGTTGAATGTGACGCTTCATATTCGATACCCTATTGGGCGCACTAGATACTTTCCCACCGAAAGCACTGATTTTTACACCACAGATTTGTTTTTCAGGGTCATCCTCAGCTTGACATACAAAAAATTTATCGTCCTCAGTCATCTTAAAATATTTATAAACCGTAGATTTTTTCTTAGATCCCTGATACATCTTGAATAAGGGGGGATTGTTCAATTTTCATTTACACTAAAAAAAATTAACCTATTATATATGATAATTTAAATAAAAAATTAAATATGTTATTACAAAGGGAACGTACATCTGATCCCTGCTATTACAAAAATTAATAGAGAAATGGAGAGAATTTTGTTTCTGTAACGCAATGATATCAACACGTCGACGTGACCAATGCAGAACGATGACTGGCAAAAAAATGCGCGCAAATTGCGTGCAAACAAAAGGAGAAACAAATGCTCCTTTTCTTTCGACGTGAGAAAGAAGGAGACAAACACATTTTTGTAGACTTTATGCATTAAATGGATCTCGGTGATTCACCATATCGGCGCGACTTGCGCCTGCAAGTTTAATATTCGCGCACAATACACATTCATTATAATAATTAAAAAAAAATGTTTTTTAAATTTTAACGAAAAAGTAGTCGGAGTCGCTCGTTTTTTACGACTCCGACTCCGATCCGACTCCGGCCCAAACACCGCGACTCCGACTCCGCGACTCCGACTCCGACTCCACAGCCCTGGTTTTAACTAGACTGTCAAACATGTATGATGCGGATAATTAAACAGAACGAGCTATCAAGAATATAAATTGTACTTGGAATCAGTTATGTTTTGATATAGTAGTCGCGTGTGTAGTTTGCCTTGAAACAGTTTAATGAATTTAATTAAATCTTTGACGAGTACTAAAAATCGCTATTTTAACTTAAATGCGTAGTTTACCATATAAATAATTCATGGAGATCTTTAAAACTAATACTATTTGTGAGCATTTTTACATTTTTTAATGGTTGACGGGTTGCAACGTTTCAATCTTTGGGTACTAACAAAAACAAAATGTTTAAATTTGACGGGTATGGATATTTAAACAAAATGTTTTTTTTTTATATTTGACGGGTAGCAAAAATATTTCGCTGATTGATTGATGGGTTTCAATATTTAATGGTTACAAATGTATGTTTTAATGATTGGTGGGTTTTGATGATTCAATGTTTTTATATTTGACGGGCAGAAAAAAAAATTTCACTGGTTGATTGATGGGTTTCAATATTTGATGGTTACAAATATATGTTTGAATAATTGGTGGGTTTTGATGTTGCAATCGTTGATGGGTACTAAAAACCGCTATTAAAATAAATAAGCAGTTTATTTTTAATTCATGGGGATTTCAAAGGCGTTTATTCTGGTGTGACCATTTCTAAGACCTTTAATTTGTGTGGACATTTCGGAAGCCTTTACTTTGTAACCATATCAAAGGCTTTTATAGGTGACTATTACAAAGACCTTTACTCTTAGTGACTAGTTCACAATGTTTCAATAATTTAATTTCCGTGTTGTGTTGTTTTATACGTTCTTTATATACAGTAAAACCTAGCGGGCGTATTGCCATATGGTAATATTTTAAAACCAACTAGAAAAGTTTTGCAGAGGCCATAAGTGAAAAAAGACTAGTAAACTTTAAAAAAAAATCTATGTTTCATGGGGAATAGAACCCGCAATCCCCGGTTTAGAAGATTGATGTCTTACTAACTGGGCGACAGAAACAGAAAATTCAACTCGGGAAACAACCAGCTAACACGAGACTCGCAGTATCGTTGACGTGTTTCATGAAGCGAAAAAAAAACACATCTTAGTTCAGTGACGAAACGTGTTTTTCCTGGTTTTTCTATCACCTTTTTTACAATTTTGCTTTCCTTCACCTGACCCTCGATAACCTCGTTTAATTTGTTTTTTTATATATTATATTGAAATTTCATGTTTTGAGTATTTTAGCATGCACTAACATTGATGTTTGGGAGTGAAACATGAACGTAAAAAAAGCCTGACAAGAATCGAATAAACTCTGTATGAATGGGTACAATTAGAAGAATACACGCGGTGACAATATATGATAGAATACGTAATTAAGTGATTAGGGACGAATGCGTGTTTAAGACTGATGTATTAAGTAAGATGAAGAAGATGATTTGGGCACGTAGAACGAATGAATCAAGAAAGACTACAGAAACAAATATGTAGTGCAAATGTGAGTGTAAGGCGAGGTAGAAAAAGACCAAAGAAAGTATGCTTGGATCAAGTGAATGTTATTTTGAAAGAAGGAAACGTAGAAAGCTGGAGAAATCGTAGGAGTTTGTATAAGAGGGTGTATGGGTGTAGAAGAGGCGATGCATGTGTGTCAAGATAGAATAGTCTGGTCCTCTGTCCTCTCTTCCTACCTCATTGACGTGAGGTAATGTATGTACATGGTTTTTTTCTCTGCATCAAAAATTTAAATTCCCTATCTTTGACTCAAAACTTTGTATAACAATCGTATGGTATGGAAGCGATTGCCATTTAGTAATAAACCCGTTATATTGTACACTAGTATATCTAGTATTAAATAATAAAAGCATTTTTGAAACAGTTTAACGTATTCTGTAGGTTTACAATATCCGACGTTCCGAATATATTGCAGCCTCTTTTTAACGAGGCGATGTCAAGAAAATATCGAATAATATCGATGTCTTTTAAGTCCACCTAACGTGACAATTATTTTGAAAATAATACGAACACACCGTTTGTTTTTCTGGATAGATAGAGGATAGGACGCCCGACTTTCCTATCGCGACACACATCTTTCACCTCTCCTGCACCAACACACCTCGTACAACTCCCAAGATTTCTCTGACATTTTTTAAATTTCTTATTTAACTTCTTCTCCCTGGCTCCATCCCAACTCACTGTCTACGAAGACTGTTGAGGTCAGCTCTCCTCGTCCTCTGGTTGTATGCTCTTCTGTCCCGGACTACGTCCCCCAGGCCGTGCCTCTGCATCAGGTTATATTTTTGCACCACCCATGAATTCTTTGGTCTTCCTCTGGTTGTTATTCGAGGAAGATCCATGGAGATTGCCTGGTTCACAATGTGATCGGGTGCTCTGCGTCCAAATTCCTTATTTAACGTTACCTTATTGACGATCTCCGTGACGTTGTTGGTAAGACTGTTGTCTCCCAACTCGGAGGTTGCGGGTTCGATTCCCGCTGGAAATCAGATTTTTTAAAAAAGGATTCCAGTGTGGTTTTCACTTAAGCTCTCTTAACATCTTTCTGGTTTGTTGGAAAATATTTCCACATGTCAATAAACCCGCCAGGCTGTCCTGTAGACAACGAAGTGTAATACAATACAAATATAATTTACTTCATTCATTAATTATTTCCTTGGTCTTCCTCTACTTCTCCTTTCACTCACATTTTCACTGTATATGTATTTGTTTTGTTATGATTAAATTTATGCCAAACGAATTATAATTAACTCTGATACTTATCCAGAACTTTTAGTGTAAAATGCATTCACAACCAATATCAATTAGTCTATTCTTATTTCTAACAACATTTAACAAACCAGTCTTCTACAATACAAATTTCCGAATAATCTAGCTGATTAGATTCCGAGAAAAGTCATTAAATCATGGAAAATATCTTGATAAGGCAATAAATATTTCACACAAACGCATTATATAGGCTTTCCGTTATCAGCAACTAGATTTTTTGCAATAATACCTTTTACCTGGTCTTATTCATTGAATATTCCTAATAGTCAGTGGCATAACTGCCAGGGGGTCCACCAAAGTATTATTTTTTTAACATTTTCCTTAATTTTAAGGCGTCCGTTCGGTATTATATTTTTTTATCTAAAATTTTAAACAGTGTCCATCGTTATTACTTTCATTCACCTTTTATACATCGAAACTACAGTAAAAATAATAAAAGTATTACTGATACTGAATTTTGGGGAATATTTCAACTTTTGAACTAAATAATAGGTTTAAGTAAATTTCATAATTAGGTGCATTCATCGTCCATTTTGTTATATGTATACAATACATCCCTATTCTTTATCCTAATCCTTCCAACTCCTATCTATATTGGTATATTCCAAAACTTAACATCCACAAGTGCACATTTCATATGGGACCTAATATACTGCACCCTAAAATACGGTGTATTGGCAGCAGATCTTATTTACCTATCCTTCACTTACCCAGTTTCTACAGGTCGCTCAGCGCTTTGCCCTTTGTACACAATTCCAAGAATCAATTAGCACTTTAACACTTACATTATCTGTAGAGGGTTTTTTTACATATTCACTGTAGAGATGTATTAACAGTTATTAACTCTATAGAGGTTTTACGAAATATTGGGGAAAACTATATGTTAAAATACATTGTTTGATCCTAATCCCGTTAGGTTTTTGTTATAATACTTTTAATGTTATATTTTTTCAATGTGTTTATCAGTTGTCAGATCCCTAATTTCAAACAATGAAAGTTTCAACTCGGATACATGTGACAAAACCATTCTCTCTCTGTGGTTGCAGTCCTAAGACTGGTTTGCAGCAATTTCAACTCTTCTCCTCCATTCCTCCCTGTCCTGTGCGGCTCTTTTTAAATCTGTATATTTTGAGCAGCGCACGTCCACCAACAGGTCCTCCAGGTACTCTCGGCGTGGGCGTCCCCTAGAGTTTGTCCCCTCGGTCATACCCTCCATTATGGCATGCAAAAGGCCCTCTTGTCGTATTATATGACCGATCCATCTTGCACGCCTTTCGGACAAGATCCTGAGCAGGTGCCTTCCTCCTTCGATTCGTTGGAGAACCTCTTCATTCGTGATGTGGTCTCTCCAGGAAATTCCTAATAGTCTTCTATAGGACCACATCTCAAAAGCCTCTAGTCTCCGTCTATCTCTTTCGGATAGGCACCATGTCTCGCAGCCGTACATCAAGATACTCCATACATAGGTCTTGATGAGGAGTATTCTCAGTTTTAGGTCTATATTATTTGATTCTATTATTTTCGACCTTTTATTAAATGCAAGTCTGGCCTGATGTATACGGCTGTCGACCTCGCTCTTAGACCGACCGCCCCATGTTATTTTGCTCCCGAGGTAGACAAACTCTTTGGTGTTCTTTAGTGGTTTACCCGACATCACTATTCTCATCTGGTGTTGCGCTCGGCCTTTACTGACAAAACCATTAGCAATAGAAAATTAGAGGATTAACAAGTGAGCATATAAATAAAACAGGATTAATATAATATGGCAAAAACCTAACGTGTTTAAAACTTCAATTAAAACTAAATGTGACCAGCTTCGAACAAAATAATAATTAAGAAAAACTATACTTTCCAGTAACGTGAAACCTAACACGATTAGCACATTACAAATCAACCCCAATGGAATTATCTTCAAACAAAATTACAATTAAGTCAAGCCAAGCCAATTCCAATGATATAACGGTAATTATATGTATAGATAAACACCTCACAAAGAAAACCCAATGGGATCAGCTTCAAACAAAATGACAATTAAGAAAAGATATATCTTATAACATGATTATTATATCACCCTAAGATGTACTAGTACATTTATAGGTAGACATGCAAAACAACAAACACTCGCTTGAACAATAGTGGTTTCTCTGAAATTAAATTAACATCCACCTCGTATTCGAGGATCCCCTTGCCATTCCAACGTCAATTCAGTTGGAAAGCAATGCTGTGCCATTGGGTTTTCATTTATTTCCTCTTTTTTCTCCTTTTAAAGTGAGTGAACCATTGCACACCAGCAAACTCACCAGCCACACTGATGTACTGGATCCGATGGGACACATGAAGTGAGACGATCGGAGCACATCGGCATGTCTTTTTTCTTCTCTTTTTGAAAGAATAGCTATGACCGAATTAATAGGTATCCTTATATCCCCGAATATTATGCGGAAAAAATGTCTGTCATTCGAGGGGAGTAGCATAGCGCGGGGTTCGAACCGACGACCTCCCGCACGTAAGTCATGTGCGTTACCGCGAGGCCATGCACCTCGTCCACCCCCACATACTATTATTTATGTGCTCATGTCATCACGATCTGACGCTTTTCCTTTTTCATGTCTTACAGCCATTAGTACTTCTAGACTAGTATTCAGTGAGATACAGACAGAAGCCTACTATAGTTTACTGGGGACATGACAAATTAAAGGCTACAAACCCAGATCCATTAAAATTGTGTCCGAATTAAATTACCTGTTGTTTTTTCGCAAATTGTGTATAATTTCTTGCCATATGTAATTAAAAATAAATCTTATTCGTATTTTTCAAACGCTCGTCACTTTCAGCTGTACAAAACTCGCCGTTGTTTCTACTACTATCACCACTCTTGTATAGAGTTTTAACTTACTCTCTCCATCTCGATCGTATCACCCCTTCTTCTAACAAAACCTTTCGATTCTTATATTTCATTCCACTCATACAACCCGTATAATTTTTAACTTGCATCCTTTCATAATATTTTCATATTTCTCTTCGCTTTCATAATCAACTTTCGGCCTTCTTCGTCTCTTAGTTTTTTCTCCTATTCCTCAACCAATATTTTTGTTTTAATCTCCCATTCTTCGTATCTTTCATTGTTCACCAACATATCGCATTTACTTTTCCTCTCGCCCTTTTTTATTTAGACCAGTCTCACCAATACAGTGTATAATATTCTTATACGACGTGAGAAGTTAAAAATTGATTGATGTGAATTAAACATCAAATAAGCATTCAGTAGAAACTTGATGGGGCCATTCTGGAACATCAATACCCTCGGGTAAATAATGTTGAGAATGTAGCCTAGGTATGGGCTCATATACTCGTATGTCATTTGCACGTGTCGGCATTGCCTCACTTTTCTCACTTGACATTGAATTCCAGACAAAAGAGGGTGGAGAAAGGTTTTCCGATTTTCCTTTTCAAAGAGGTGTGATTCTTTCGAGTGGTTTGGGCTTGACATTTTTGGCGATTTTACATGAAAGGGTTAATTTTATTGAACATAAATATTTTTTTTTGTATTTATTTAACACTTTTATTGCAAATAAAATCTGGCGGGCTTATTGCCTCTTCCAACCTACTAGACGAAAGTAAATGAAGCATGTTCATGTACATGGTCCCAAAAAACATTCAAATGATTATCCATCCCCACGAAATCCACGAACACATATGTGAGCATATGCCCACAAAGACGGACAATCACCCGAACATTAATTTCCACATTAAATGAAATATCCTCAGTCAAAGGAAAAGGAAGACATGATGGAGAGGAAAGAAAAAAATCAGTAATGAAATACGTTATATTACTGATTAGAAATTAAGAGTTTTTTCAGTCGATTCTTAAAGCGTGCCAACAGTGAGGAATATGTTATAACACGTTTAGTAACATAACCTTATTTGAAGTTAATGTTTAGTAACATAACTTATTTTACACGTTTAATAACATAACCTTATTTGAAGAGCGTCCTTTTCGGAGGTTAGCGATCATCGTTGACTTCTGTGGCATCAGTTTTGAACAACAACGCAGCACTATAGTTGCAAGTTCTTCAACCAACATACGAATCTTCTAAAATTTATCAACTCTGAAAATCCCTCGCAATATTATTTGTCAGATCTCATCTTTTTTCCTCATATTACATTTTCGAAGTACTCTTACTTTCCTGATAAAACTAAATTATTAATGGATAAACTTCTATCTTGATCCGTTTCAAGATGTCATGGTTACGGACTTGGTCAACCCACGAGACTCTCGACGTTTTTCGTTAACAGCACATATGTCTAAAAAGCTTGCAGTTTATTTGTGGTAATATTTACGTTACAACACCATAGGGAAGTATGGAGGATATGTATCATTCTTGGTCATTCCCTCGGTATTGAGGATCAAGATCACCGTGGTCATCAACCATCCGTCTTCTGTACAAGCGATAACATTCCCTGTGCTGCGCCCCCTGAAATGAGCACCACGTTGCTTTTTTCGCCTGGTCACTCTATCGGATGAATGTTTGGCCTCTGCTCCTTTTGCCATTCACACTTTCTGCCAGAATTGACCGCTCAAAGCTGTCCTCGTCTTCACCCCGCGCTATGTATCCAAAGTATTGTAATATTTTTCTTGTACACAGCACAGAAGGACGCTTCTCAATCTCGAGCTCTTCAATAATCGATCAATACGTTATTTTGACAGTTCATGGATGTGTGTCGAGATAGAAAAGTCTGGCGCTCTCTCCTCTTTGCCTCGTCGTTGCTGGACTTCGTAGTCGAGGATCCCCTCGCCATTCCAACATCAATTCTGTTGGAAAGCGAAGGTGTGTCGTGGAGTTTGTTTTAAATTATTGAACCGTTGCACACCAGTAAACTCACAGGCCTCACAGCTGTACTGGATGCGATGGCATACCGAAGTGAGACGATCGGAGAACAACGGCATGTTTTTTTCTCTTTTTTAAAGAATAGATATGACCGAAATCATAGGTATCCTTATACCCCTGAATATTATGCGGAAAAATGCCTTTGTCATTCGAGGAGAGTAGGACAGTGCGGGGTTCGAACCGGCGACCTTTCGCACGCGGCAACGCAAGTCCAGTGCGTTGCCGCGCGGCCATGCACCTCTGCCTACCCTGACAGGGTGTGTATGTATGTATTTCTCGGTTGATCTCATTCCTTTTCTAAACTTAAACGGATTAAGATATTTGTCCTCTGTAAATAGTCAAATCGGCGCTTCTCTAAGCAGCACTTGGCAGACAGCTCGACATATTTTCACTGCTCACTGCTGACTGCTCGGTGCACGCCAACTCGCTGTTGACCTACTGAACTTTTTGCCGCACTCTCTGCGCTGTGCTGGGACATTGCGACACACTCGTGATGTGATATAGTTCAGCATTACGTCATCGGAATATATGGAGACAAATATATTCTAATAATTACCTATGTTTCTGTTGGTTTAAATATTTTCCTTCTTCCCTATGTGGTTCATCAACCGGTCCATCGCAACCGACGTAAGGATGTACAGTTCGCTCAGTCCTCCAGCCATAGCGAATGCTGGGTATTTGTTATCTGGCTGATGGTACTGCAACTAGTAGACGAGAGGGGAACTATTTAATAGCTAAAAAAATATGCAACAGCGCGGACTGGGTGGCTCAGTATATATTTAAGTGTGACATCTTCGGTAAAGTAAGTGATATTCTTCCACAAGAAGTCTCACGTCAGTTGGGAGTAGTTCTGTAATATTGTTGGATTAAAAAAAATTATATTTGATACAATTTTAACCAAATAACATTAAATAAAAAGATTAAAAAAATACGATTAAAAGTCAAGATGTAAAGCAAAATTACAACTGGAACAATGTTACTCATGCTTCCTTAACATACAAAGCACGAACTCGCATAGCTTTGAAATTGGGGTCCGAATAAGCCATCCATCTCTCACTTCTAGGATCCTTAGATCTCTCCGGAATCTGACAGAGTTGGAATCTGCAATCTGATAACCTCCGTGGCCTAATTAGTAAGACGCTCGTTTCCCAACCCTGAGGTTACCAGTTCTAATCTCTCTGGCACCCAGATTTTTAAAAAAATAATTCCAGACTGTTCTTCACTTAAAGCCTCTTTAACAGCTTTCTGATTGGTTGGAAGAGATTGCCACATGGCAATAAGCCCGTCAGGTTGTACTGTATACCTACAATGAAATTTTAATGCAATACAGAGTTCCGTCATGCACAAACTCCGACTTCTTGAATTGTAATTAATTTGTAATTCAAATGTTTTGTGAATTAGTCTTCATATTTGAAAAATGACTCATAATACAACATTTGCAATTTACATCGTTTTATTAGAAAGACGAACCGTAGATTGCAACTACATTGTCGACTTCCGTGACCTAGTTGGTAAGGCGCCCGTCTTCCAACTCGGAGTTTGCGGGTTATTTTTTTTTTGGTAAGTACCCATTCTTTTGAAAATATTTTAATCCACTATTTATATTAATTGGACAATTTTCTTTACTTTCAGGTGAGTTTCTTCTACTTTCTTCGCTTTTCATCTTCAGGTAATCTTTTACATAGCTAAACATTTTTAGATTTATCTTTTAAAAAGAGCTTCATGCGGTCATAGGCTTTTATTCAGTAATATAAATAACCTAGTATAAACGAAACATTAAGGACAATACTTTGCCTCTGGAGTTGAATAACCCTGCATCAACATGTGGAAGGTTTCGATTCTGAAAAGCAACTTGCATCTCGTTCTACAAGTGAGCCCATGTGTTTTCTATATCTCAAGATCTAACCATAAAATTCTCAAAAAATCCAATTTTTGTTCTATGTAAGCGTTATTCCACTAAAACAAATCTAAGTTCTTTACCACTATAAAATAAGTCTTCGACAATTACGTAAGTCTGCTTGGTGAAGTTTGGTAATATTTTGTGGTATACATACATAACATATATTGAACTTAAATATACATATATAATTATTAAATAATTTTAAAACAATGACTGTAATACGAGTATATTATTACTACTGCTTTCTGTATCTTACTACTCGGTAACTAGATAAGAATTCTTACAAGTAAGTTTTTAACAAGAACATGTCCACTCGTTCAGGCTACTTGTATTCCATCACATTCACTCAGACCTTGGTCCTCCCAGCTAATACTGGAGGTGGACTAGTCAGGCAAGAGATGATGCTTCGGAAGTCTGTGCTTATAACGGAAAGGTAGATCAGATTTACTCTCGTAAGTCCCCAGGGCTGCAATTAGAGGATTTTTGTGGTTCTATTGGCTTTTATAGAACTTCACGGTCTAAGCGAGGATATGATGATGGATGGTTTCTTCACGCTGTTCGGCGTGAAGTCAGGAGAGGTTTATTCTGGGATGGGTGTTGAAAGATCGTGAATTCCTTGTTCTGCACTCGTTGAAGCTTCAGGTGATCCGTGTTGCTCACACTACCCCATACGGGTGCAGCATAGGTCAAGATAAGATGAATAAAGGTTTTATAGAGGAGTATCTTATTTTTGGGTGAAAGGAAGCTGTGCCGATGGGATATCGAACTGTTTTTTTATGACTCGACCGTTAAAATATATTTTTTCAAGTGGATTAAACTGTTTCATTTTTTAATTATATTTGAAGATAATAATTGCCATGATGATTGCTCAACTCCGATAAGCACCTTGAGAAGATGAAAGTAAAGAATACTCTACAAATCGAGCTTCATGATAATCAAAGCCCTCAGACAAATATCGTCTGTCTATATCTCTGAGATGTGTTTATGATGACTATGTTGATCTTCGAGGTCAATCATTGAGATCAGCCACCTCCACAGTAAACAGTATCTGCAAATGAGGTCAACAAGTCGTAGTTTTTCGCCATAGTTTTCTATGTCGTTGAACCTATTCAATTAAGCTGTGTTTGGAGGAAAACCTTGAGGCTTTAAGAAGGAAATTAAACAGTTTTTATTATTATGAAAGTCGCCAATTTGCGTCTCGGGTGGTCAAGTGTCATTAAACGGTGCCGAAGTGTAAGCTATCGCTGTATTTAGTGATTATCATTATATAGTTTTTTATGTACAACTGATTTCGTCCATTATTTTTTTTAACAAAATTCAGTGTGTGTTGGTGTGAACACAGAAGCGCAATATGTTACAATATAGATATAAATATCACAACAATTACGTGGTAAAATACAAGTCACACTCAAAAATAATAACACACGTAGTATAACACAAGACAGGCCAGGGCTCAGAAGATACATGGGGCATGTGTCGTGCAAGAACAAAAAAACAACAATATAGTCCATCAACTCATTTCAATGGAAACGCTTACATTCATCAATATATATTCTTCCTTGGTCTTCACATATTTTTTTGTCTTCATTTTATATGGTACTCTTCAGCATATCTGTATTGGTGGTTCGGGCATATTGAAAAACGTGGTCGGTAGACAATACTTACTTCAGTCCCTGCAATCGAGCCGTTGAGTTTAGAATTAATTAGGCACGGAACTCGCGGTTGATTATTGCACCTCTTGGTTACACTATTACAAGCGAATATTGTATTGTATTACACTTTCGTTGTATACAGTGCAACCTGGTAAAAATCTAGATTCTAACGGGAATCAAACCCGCAATCTCCGGGCTGGGAGACAAGCGTGTTCACCAACTAAACCATGGAGGTCGTCAACAACGAGATACAACACATACACGTATTCAACGCGTGCGAGTACTGTTACCTGACGAACTCTTACCAGATTGGCATTCCCATTTTTTGGTATCGTCGGGAATTGAACCCGAAACCCCCGGGTGGAAGTGAAGCGTCTTTCCAACTAGACCACGGAGGTCGTCAGCTTATCTCTCTCTTTCTTTGTTTTCCGATCGATGTCTTACTAAAACATGGCCCAGCCAGATCAACAGTATTTTTTTACGTCGAGTACAAGGGTTCGATAAAACTGATACAACGTCATTCCACGTTTTAGAAATAGACATTTTGTGTGTTATACTATGTACCTGTATATTAACAACGATTTCCGTGGCCTAGTTGGTAAGACGCCTTTCTCTCAACCCGGAGGTTGCGGGCTCAAATCCCGCTGGAACGTATAAAAAAACGTTCTCAGCCTGTTTTTTTATTTAAGGCCACTTGACCATCTTTCTGGTCCGTTGGAAGAGATTGCCACATGGCAATAAGCCCACCACGTTATACTGTATATAACGAAAGTTAAATATATGTTAATACAACTAAAATATATAGAACTTTTGTGATCAAAGTGAATCGTTGTGCCGCTAATTACACGTGCATATATACTCGTATACGCGGGACCCGTGGAAATTTTCTGGATAATGTCGTGACTACACGAATTGGGCGTTAACTAATGTCGGAACCGGAAAATTTAGATGACAAATCAGTTAGTTACCTACTGCGTAGTCTTTTGGTGACGGCATACGACTCTCATTCATTCTTCGCCCGTAAATCAGGTCTTCGTCTTACTGATGCCCATTGTTTTGAAGTCCCTATTTTAACTTTATTTTTATGAATATGACATGCCGTCTAATCACGGTTTGCCTTAAACCAAAGCACGAATAAACTGCACGTCCTCGCCGAGATTGCTCCTCCAATAATCAGGAGATTGAATAACCCCAGACATCCTTTGCATAACCACCAGCTCCTAAGTTAAAATTCAGGCAGATCTTCATCAGGACTACTGAAACAACCATCTACAACTTCTAAGATGAACGAGTGAAGAGGAAAATCGTGCCTCAGCAAGCGAATTTTGCCTGTTGCTGAATTGCCACTTGGTTCAGAACTGCCCTGGAGAAGCTGGAAATCTTTTAACAAATAATGATTTTCGCAAAAACAGATCTGCATCTGAGAAGAAGAATGTTATGTATTTACAAAATACCATATACGCTAATTCTATGTGTTAATTACACTCTTTAGACTGCATTAGTAAGTCGGTGGGATATATAAGTCGGAGTTAATGTTTTTATTGTGATAGATTAAAGCGTCGATGTGGAGATACTGCTGATTCTCCAACTTTCAGAAATGATTTTCGCAACATTACAGATTCAAGTTTTACACCAAGAAAAATAATAATTAATTGAAACTACACTGCCCGTCGACCCGTTAGCCAACTGGGAAATTCCTTGTCGACCACCGGCCCAGTTCAGTATAATCCATATCGAGCACCAGTATCACAAGATCCACCATATGACGTTTCTGTCGTTCGCAGCCCAAATTGTAAAATAATTGTAACTTAAATCAATAAACATTGGGAATTTATCAAACCTTGAAAATTAAAGTACTAAATCGTTTTGTATAATGTTTGTATTGTATCGTCTTATTGTAACTCGTTATCTCCGTTCCCATACAACCCTTAATGACCTATTCTGTTCCGCCTCAACAATAATTTGATTCTGCGATAAGAACGATGCATGTATCTATTAAATGAATGATTAATAAGAGCTTATTTTTGTTAATTTCGTTTGAATGAAAAAAAATACTATTGTCTGCCGATACAGTCACGCGAATCACCAATAGGATATTGGCTGCCTATGGGGTGAATCGTTTTTAATATATACGTAAACTGAATTGGTCCAGAAACTTTCACGGCTACGAGACTAGAGGCAGAGAGACTCTTTTGCTTATCCCAAACCATAACCTAACACTGTTCAGGGGATCCTTCTCATACTCGGCCAGCAAATGCTGGAATGAGTTGCCCCAGGCCTTGAAGGAGCGGGTGAATAGCTATACCTTCAGAGATGCTCTAAGGCGTTATCTTCTGGGTGGTTAATGGGTGTCTCAGTGGTTAATGGGTTTCTCAGTGGTTAATGGGTCTCTTGTTTGCTTTTCTTTTCTTATTTTCTTTCTTTTCTCTCTTTTCGCTGGTGGTGAATCGAGGATTGTGCATACGTGTTTGTGCGTCATTTCCTCATTAATTCTTTTAAAACTGCTTATCTATTTCAATGTATTACTGCCTAACTATTTCAATGTTGTCTCAACTATCTTACTTCCCATTTGTGATTATGTAAAATTTGGACTCCTCTGAGGCTTTTCTCTTCTTTTTTTTTTTTCTTCTCGTTCTTGCTGACAGTTAACCTGAGGTGATATATGTGGGTTTACTTTTTATTTTGTTTTCTGCCATACGTTTTTGTTTTTTTTTCTTTTTTATTATATTTATTCTTTAATCTAGATATGCGAGGGTGTGGGATGGAAGCCCCCTGATGCCCTTGCGGTTGGGCTCGCCCTACATTGGTGGGGTGTATCTCGGCCGTGGGAATGTTTGTGGGATGAGCCCGGACCTTTTGGTGTGTTCTGTCTTGAATGTGTTTTTTTTTCTTTTTTGTCATCTACTATATTTATTTTCTGTGTTTATTTTTTTGTATATATTCCTGTTTCTACGTGTTTAAGGGTGTGGGCTGAAAAACATCTGGTGTCCCCGTGGCTGGGTTCGCCCTATATTTGTGGGGTGTATTTTGGCCGAGGGGATGCTATTAGATGAGCCCAGACCTTTTGACAGCTTCTGTGTTTGATGTATTGTCTACAACTTATGTGTTTTTAGAAGTGTTATTCAGGTGTGATCTTGTACATATTGTGTTGCTGTCAATAAATCTAATATTTATTTATTTATTTATTTTAAATTAGGGGTGGCTAGATGCAAGGTGAACATGCAGATATGAGATGTTATGAACGAAAGTGGCATTGAGTGGGGCTGTATACAACTCACAATACATGGTAACTTGTTCGAACATCGGAACTAGATGCTCGGGGTCTGGACTCTATTGAAACTCAATTTATTAATTTATTTTTTCAGGTCCTTTGCAAATTACAGGTTTCCCTAATTCGTACAAAGACGAAACATAACAAGTACAAAAAAACGTGTATAAAACAGTGCAACATTTTAAGACTTCTAAAAATTATTATAAAAATGTGTATTTTACATTAAAACACTATGTAGCAAAATGTAGCATGCTAGATAATATAATATTAAAAAGTTAATTTCAAGTTCCTGAAGGAGCTGAGCGACACGTGAATACGTCTATACTCGTAGGAGGACACGCACGTTAAAAAAAAGTGTGATTGCCCTACCTACCGGCATCTCCAAAGGCAGGTTGGTTCGACTTATAAGTTGATAGAACAATCTATGGGTGCGTTGTCTCAAATAATAATTATCCGGAACATACAAAGCATGACTGTTCAAGACGAAAAAGAACTTTTTCTGTATCTAATGTTGAGCTAAGCTTCATAACCTGTAAATATTTACTATTTTAAGACATACTTTGCTTAAACGAAATATTTTCAATAACAGAAAACGTTGCGCCAAATGTCTAGCCCCGAAAAGACGATAATATTTCTGCAATTGGGGTTTCTACATGACGTCTTTTGCGGCCTAGTTGGTAAGACGCCCAACCCTGAAGCTGCAAATTCGATTCCCGCTGAAACCCAGATTATTAAAAAAATACTTTCTGGTTTTCATTTTAGGTCTCTTTAGCATATTTTGGTCGGTTGGGTTAGGTTAGGATTGTCACATAAGAGATTGTCACATGGCAATAATCCCGCCAGGTTGTACCGTATACGACGAATGCGTAATACAGTCCAGAACTGAACCATTATTATTTTTCAGAGCATGGTTTTTGATGCAACGTTTTATCGATTATTGTTAAAAGATTCTTATCTTTTTTTATTATAGGACCATGACAAATCAGTATTTTGCTTTAAGTTAGAACTTTGGAAGCTGACTATACGCATTGATAAGCTTGCTCGCGTGATTCACTGGTCTATTTTTTTTTTGTAAAAATAAATCTGAAGTCAGTATAATACTACTCACTGAATGCTCTTGAATGGATAGATAAAAGGATCATTTAGGTCAGCATAGTTTTCCATTTATTCGACATATTTGTGTCTTTATCACCGTTTCGTACACATGTTGAAATATATATTCATAACCTGTCAGAAATGACATGATTCCATACTTTTCATTTCTCACTCCGTACCTTATATTTAAATTCTTATAAATAACTAATGTAACGCGATAGATGCCTCCGAGATGTTGTGTTGGAGGTGGATGCTCTGTAATGGACATCAAGGTACTCCAAGGTCTCTAACATCCAATAATTTGAAATTATCGATAGACTTGAACAACAACATGAAGGAAAACAAACCTTACATACTTTGGGCATGTTGTCGGAAAGAATACGGAATGTTTCCAAAAATTGGTTATCACGAGAACAGTTGAGGGAAAACGAAGAAGGCGTTTTATAAGATGGATGGATCAACTAAAGGATTTAACAAGACGCTCTTTAAACACTGGATTCAACATAGTCAAGGACCGGGAATGGTAAAGACAGGTGGTAGACCATGACGCTCAACATTAAGCACGCGATGAAGACGACTGCGAAAATTACAACAAGGGGAAGAATAAGATTTAAATTTAATGATTGCCGTTAAAGCTACCGTGATGGGAAATATATCAGGTCCAATATTTTTATTTGAGTAGCAAACAATATCTCCTACCTATCACCATGTCTGAATTATACTAACTATGTTTCGTTGTTCCACCACGCACAACGGAATGAAGAAATTCAAAAGCTTGTTAACACGTTCACTGCGTCGAACACGGCTCCCGTGTCCATACAAATATTTTGTATGGACACGGGAATCCTTGAATGTTAAGTGCACTCATAAACGTCTCCCGATAAGGATTCGTCGCCGGTTTCATGTGTTTTGAAGACACGAAGGAGTACACTTGTATATAATGTTTCAATAGAAAGTAGAATTTGATTTTTAACAAAGTTATGGGTTTTCAAAAATTCGCGCATTTTCAGCATCTCTGTATGACATTAAGTATTTTATACGCAGTGAACGTGTTAAGCGACTCCAATGTTATACGTTACATTGAAATACTGGAGATAAGTTGTATGAATAAAAAAAGTCCGAATTCATTAACCAGAAGGAGCATAAACAGACCGCGACACTGATGGTTGGATGGAAGGGAAGAGGACTTCGGAGCGCTGGAAGATCATGATTTTCCAGCGTTTATCACAGACGAGGTCATACCCTGACTGTGCAGCCATGATGATGATAATTGCAACGCCAGACTATTTAGAACATTAAATACTATAACGCCTGAAATCTACCCTCTTAATCCTAGACTTTACCCTCTCGAAAGCCTGATTATAAACAACCCCATATTTACTGTGTATCATAAATTCGTCATAAAATTAGTTTTTTGATAATTCATTCGTCACGCAAGCGACTTAGTACAGCTGACATTGTTTTAAGTACAAATGAAAAGTTGATAAGGTTAAACAAAATATTTTATTTTTAACAAGTTGACAACTGTAATTTTTTTCCAAACGAAACTTATATAATATAATCACGTGTTTATCACGAGAGTGAACGGTGCGAAGACAGAAGTATTAAACTTGTTAGTCAATGATGACATATTGAGGATGCCGCCTGGAAGCTGACTAATAGCTGCAATGTTTCATCGCCCATTTGGGCTTTGACGAATCAAATGCTTATCTTATTTCATTCAACGCTATTATGGTAGCGTGATTTGTAATCTTAATAGCACTTGAGAGAATGTGGAGTGCCGGGCTGGAGACCGGCCTGGATGGAGGTGTTCTTTGGCATCCCTGTTATCTAATGAAACAGTATTTAATTGATCTGTTATTATCGTGCCAAAATGCACTTAATATAGGGTGGCCACTGAAAGACTGAAGGATTTGGAAAAGTCATAACTTGTTCATTTTCAATCTTTTTTTTTACATGATATAGAGCATCCCTTTGAGATTAAAATGGCGTATGATATCCAGCAACGATTAAAACTAGTTGGGTTTTACTATTCCAGTGAAAGTATCATACTGTTCAAAAACTTTTTGAACAACTTGATAATGAGTGATGAAACCCACTTTCATTTAAACGGGTACATCAACAAACAAAACTGCAGATTTTGGGGTACTGAGAATCCCAGGGAATTTCATCAGCATCAATTGTATCCCCAAAAATGCACTGTTTGGTGTGGTGTTTTGGCTGAAAGAGTTATGGCCTCTATTTCTTTTTAAATGAGGAAGGTCAGCCAGAAACAATAAACGGGGCCCCGTATAGGACACAATGCTTGAAAAATTTTACGCCCAGCGGTCTAATATAATCAGGGGGTATGGTTCCAACAGGATAGAGCTACTGCGCGCACTGCCAGGGTGACAATGGACCTCCGGCGAGGAATTTCCGCTGAACGTCTTTCAGTGGCCACCCTGTATAAGAAATCATCGTTAAGTCAAAACAACTAACTCGCATTCTTAAACTCAATATGCTTTCTACAAAAACATTTTTTGAAATGTTGAAGATGTCGATATACGAGGCCGTATTCAAAAGAGACAACCCGCGAAACAGGATCAGCACGTGTCAAGTTAGTTTTATTTATTTCCAGTACAAACATATCGATATCTCTTTATCTCGAATAGTTGTCAGGAACGTTAACCATATATTTTCCAACATAATTGGATTAGATATTACACACCCTTCAGCAACTTAAATATATGAGATGATACTGTAGGATACCTACCTAAATAAATAAATAAGTGAATTGTTAAACACAATTAAATTAAATTTATTATTGTCAGATAGTAAACATACAGGGTCAATGACCGATGAAGCATTCAAGGATTGTCACACGCTATGAACAACAACAATATTTACTATTTACAGTGTCTGCGAATTGGCTAGCCATCTCCAAATACAAATAAATAATCTACCGCCAATTCATGCGCTAGAGCAAGGCAGATATGTATCGCGAATTGGTTCACTCATTGGTATAAATTACTCGCACGCCGAGAAATAAACATATTATTATTGTCATTCATTGAACTGTCAAGACTTGTTATTTATTTGCCCGCTGTCCACTTTCGCTTTTTATCCGCATTCCTGAGTCTATATTTATTTGAATACAAATCAAGATCATCACGACGTATATAAGATAAGCAACCCGCTATATTGATGATCCTGAACGAGAAGGAACGCAGAATCGACTAAAACGAACATGGCGATGTCGATATCAAGATCATCAGCACGTTCTAATAGGACACATGCTACATTGATAACGACCATCGTTACAATACTATCACATCCCTCTTCATGCTTAGAAGGTAGTATCGCGACATACTTAAAATAAACCTTGTAGGGTAGGTTCACGGGTAAAAAGCGCTCTGACGCAAGCAGAGATATCTTCAAAATTACTTTTGCGCTCTCCACAATTTGAG
Source organism: Odontocerum albicorne (assembly GCA_949825065.1). NCBI lineage: Eukaryota > Metazoa > Arthropoda > Insecta > Trichoptera > Odontoceridae > Odontocerum > Odontocerum albicorne. Next base: position 15,335,964 of record OX463860.1, on the reverse strand, counting down.
AGAACAAATCCCCCGCGGGCTCCAAATTTAACTTGCTACGTAGTTTGGTCTCTCTTTACAGATTGCACTAGAAAGTCTGGTATATCCATACATATTGTATTAGATAGTCTAATCGCTCCATACAGATTAGACTAGACAGTCTGGTATCTTCATACAGATTGCGCTAGATAGTCTGGTCTCTCCATACAGACTGTATTAGATAGTCTGGTATCTCCAAACAGATTGTATATATATTTTTTATTTATTTATTTTATTTCAACGGTCGAATGGCCTTTTTGATGCAAAAGATTAAAAAAAACAACAACAAATAAAATTTAACATCGACATGTAGCAGTGATATACTCGTAGGTATAAAAAAAATATAAGGCGACCAACACAACAAAGCAAATCTATACAATTCATCCCAGTAAGAACAACTTATTCACTTAACTCCTGTAGTCAGTCATGTGAAAATTCATACAATGCCCATTTGAATACCCAATCTGTAAAAAAATATTAGGCAAGAGTTGTACAAATAATCAGTTGCAGCCATTTCACTATGGGGCAAAACGTTTTACCGAGTGGGCCTACAACGAACGTGTAACATGACACAAACTGAGTTAGTTCCGTACTATTGATATACGAGCTAACAATTTTAAATAATTTTGTAAGTTTGAAACATTTTTGTCCTATCTAACACGATTAAAGATTCATCACTTCCAACAACAGATCATAGTCCAATACAGTTATTGGAATCTGCAATTTAAAGTTTACAGATCGTAAAAACGTATGCGTTCAATTTTTTTAACATAGACATCGTAGTGGGGTGACCATATTATCGAATTGTTACGTTATATTATGCAGACTTTTTTCATTAACAGCTTCGTGGGTTTTTCTTTTGAATCTGTTAGATCCTACAGTTTTTACATGTAGAAAGATATTCAAAATATGGTAGATTTCTTTGTCCGCATTCTTAAATTGGATACATCTGCGTGTGATAACACACGAGTATGGTTTTTAATTTTATAAATATTTACAACTTCCGTATCTTTGTTGATTGACAGTTTCTCGTCTTAGCAAAAATCCATTCTGTTTAATTTTGTCGCGAAGTATTACCAATCATCTTTTTATGGGTCAGAATTTAAATATATTTTTCTATTTTGTTGTGTACAAGTCCTTTTTTTGATAATTGGCAATCCACGCAAACTAGAATGATTTGTGTCGCCAAATTAAATATGCATATGAATCAATTAGTAAAACTAATTAAAAAAAATTACAATTCTAGATAATTTAACGTTTGAACTGATTAAGCTTCAAAAATGTACCAATCGATCTATGTATACCATAAGTAGAAAAGTTCCTCAAAGAAAGAAGAAACGCTAAATTCATTGGACGCGGTAAAGATATGGCTTTTAGTAAATCAAACCTATGTCGCAAAGGAAAACCTTAAAAAAAATGGTGTATAATGTCATTATCCAGACCATACTCGCTGCCTGGATTTTACACAATACCCATTCTGTAAAGGTGACTAGCCACCACTCAGTGGCCCGTCCGCAAACGACACATGACAGACACTTCCATCTTGTTAATTCTTATTATATTAAACCGTGGTTTCAAAAGGATATATTGTTGGATTGATTTATATCTAGAGCCCTTATTTATACCAGTTATATCCCAATGAATGCACCCCAGTGCACGTATCATGGTTAATTTTATTTAAAAGATCAGTTACTGACTGAAAAATCAGATTGGGGATACCGGTAGAACCCGCTTCCTTTCCCAAGGAATCAACATATTCATCGTTACTGTGATATGTAAAAAATACTTAATTGACGTTCATTTTGTCAGTAAATAAATAAATCAGTAATATTGTATTATATTACACTTTCGTTGTATACAGAACAACTTGGCGGGCTTATTGCCGAAGGGCAATCTCTTTCAACCAACCAGAAATATATTAAAGGGGCCTCAAGTGAAAATCAGAATGGAATCCTTTTTTAAAAAAAATCAGGGTTCCAGCGGGATTTGAACCCGCAACCTCTGGATTTTGCGTACATGCTTTAAGATGATGGTCAGTTTTAAGTTGTACGTACACGTGTCGAATAAGACTTAATCTTAAGACGCAACATCAACCTACAGTATAACCTCCGCAACAAGACCGAATCGCTGGAGGTGGTTGGGTGACTGCAAGATAATCGGACGCTTTTATCGCCTGCAAGAGATTCGACGAATCGGACGCCCTTCCTACTCCATAGACTGGCTGGTGTTTCGATAGGGAGATTCGTAATTTTGGCTTAATGTAAGGAAAAGTGTAGTGCCATGCTATAGACCGACTTTGATGACGGAGTTCAGATTTTTTTTAAGAAATCATTTTGAGTTTTCTTAATAATGGGTGTTAATGGTTTCGGCTTAACAATTATTTCATATTTGTCAATTTTTATTTATTTTTAGTATTTATATATACGAGGGAGAATCAAATTTAAACGAAACTTTTAATTTTTTTCTTTGCTCAAAGAAGAAGAAGACCAAGTTGGGATTTACGATAATTGTTGCCATGAGTGGATTTATAAACACTCATGGCAACAATTAAGTGAATTACTATGATGGTGGCCAACAACTTCCGATAAGAGATGACAACTCGAGAAAAAAAGCCTTTTTCTACCCTGTCATCGATTTTTTTCATACCCTTCAATTTTCACTTTTAAATAACCTACTAAAATAAGTCAGGGGCTGTTGAATCGGGTAATCCTTAGTGGCCAGTGATCGGCAAAACAGCGAAATTGTACGATTTGAATAAAACTACTCAGTCATTACTTCCTTTCAAGTTTTACCTTTTAAATAACCGGCTAAAATGTGTCTGGGGCTGTTCAATTGGGTGAGCTTTGTAGCAAGTGTTCACCAAAACGCGAGAATCTACGATTTGAATAAATAAGGCACTATTAGAACACGTTCTTGCGATATGTATTAATGATTATTTTTGCGCAGTTATGTTATAAAAATGCTAACGAAATAATGACAGATTACGTTTCGTTAAAAAATAATGGCGAAATTTCCCAACAGGGTGATGCCATTTGCAATATATAGTATTGTGTTTTTACGATATGCAATGTACCTGCGTTCCTCTCTAATGCGCCATTGCTTCAAAATTCCGATAAAAACGGAGATATCAGTCACCTCATATTTTATTATTTATTTGTTGTCTTAATTATTTCGTAACATGTCATAATAAAACTAATGTTTCATTCGTGCGAGATAAAACAGTGTGGCGCCACTCCTGATAATGGCGTGAATAAGAAAATAAACACGCTTAATTGTGATTAAAACTTTAAAATACTCTTATATCTTGGATGTGTGTATATTCGATGAATGAGTTTTCTGACTTTGTTAGTAATTTTGTCATCTTTAAGACTAAATTCAGACAATCGTAAATAACCAGGACCAATTACGCGAATCTGAGTTTTACGTTAAAGCCGCGCGGACACACAATCCGCTTACATTCAGTCACTCAAACATTTTGACATTCGTATCACCCCAAGCAACTTTTACTCTAGTCTGACTCTAGTCGTACTCTAGTCTGACCCTTTCAAACTTGAGTACACGTGCTGCATCGACCGAAAATACTAGCGTAATTTATGCCGCATAAAACGCGACTGAGTTGTAGATTGGTCCAAAATAAATTTCCGAAAAGTTATCAAATTTGTGTGAAAACATTGACATTGTAATGTATTAGAGAATTCTGGGCATATGAGATTCTTTTAGAACACAATAATTTATAATTATCATTATATAATAAACCTGAATCTGTCCACTTCTTGAGGTAGGCCTCTCCTAAAGACCTCTTGTTTATATGTTTGTTTCATCCACCGTACCCTATTCAACATTCTAAGAGTTCTGCGCATACGAAATTCTACATGTCCGGAAATTAAATAATGTTGATTTTTGCTTTGTTCTTCTTGGAATATGTAAAATATCTGCTTGGAATATACAAAATATTTGCTTTGTTATTCTTGGAATATGCAAAATATCTTGGAATATGCAAAATATATAATAAACCTGAATCTATCCACTTCTTGAGGTAGGCCTCTCCTAAATACCTCTTGTTTATATGTTTGTTTCATCCACCGTACCCTATTCAACCGTCTAAGAGTTCTGCGCATACGAAATTCTACATGTCCGGAAATTAAATAATGTTGATTTTTGCTTTGTTCTTCTTGGAATATGCAAAATATCTATTCCAAAAGATATGCACAGTATTCAATACATTATAAATTCACGAAGAAATTTTGTATTAAAGATATGCTCAGTGATCATACGATGTCTGATAAAGTTTGGACTCTAGAGCACATCGTATGCTTATGCATACTAAATCGATGGTGTTAGCGTTGGGATTATTATGTTACATGAACCACGCATTTTCTTTGCACTCACTCCAGTTGCTCTGCACTCGACTTTCGATTATCCGGGGTAGTGGATAAACACCCTGGATGGTTTCCGCCAAAATAAAACGGAATAAATGTGGTAATTAAAAAAAAATTAAAATTCTAAATTATCCTACACCCCTTTTTATTGCATTTAAAATACGACAGCATTTCACATTTATTTGTTCACTTTTTAGCAAATGGTGCGAAACAGATTTCGCAACATTACGTAGCATGAGACGGGGAGATGTAATATGGACACGACTGGAAAATTCACCGAAGAATATTAAAAAAGCAAGATAAAAATACACATAAAATTGGAACTCACGGCTTTTTAACGCGAAAATACAAAATTAAGGATATAAAATTCGAGTACAAACAACAAAAAACGTCAATCTTAAATTTACGATTTTACGTGACGCGCCCGCCCGCTTGCATCAAAAGGAAACACTGAGTTTCTGATAGATAACTTGTTCGCTATCTCCACAGTTTTCGAGTAACTGTATTGGACTATGATCTGTTGTTCGAAGTGGTGAGTCTTTAACCGTGTCAGATATAACAAAAATGTTTGACTTTTCATAGTTATTTAAAATTGTTAGCTCGTATTTCAATAGTACGGAACTAACTCAGTTTGTCATGTTACACATTCGTTGTAGGCCCACTCTGTAAAACGTTTTGCCCCATAGTGAAGTGGTTGCAACTTATTACTTGTACAACTCTTGCCTAATGTTTACTTAGTGAAGGAGTTGTTCTTGTTGGGATGAATTGTATAGATTTGCTTTGTTGTGTTGTTCGGTAAATTTTTTTTATACGTAAAACACTCCTACATGTCAATGTTAAATTTTGTTTGTTGTTTTTTTTATAGTTTGCGTTAAAAAGGCCATTTGACCGTTGAAATAAAATAAATAAATAAAATATATACAATCTGTTTGGAGATACCAGACTATCTAATACAATCTGTACGAAAAGACCAGACTATCTAGTACAATCTGTATTAAGATACCAGACTATCTAGTCCAATCTGATGGAAATACATGACAACCAGTGTGGCTTCGTATCGGGAAAATCAACAGTAGACGCCATTCAAACCGTTAGACTCCTTGTCGAAAAACACCGTGATGCCAAAGAAAGGCCTTCATATGGTCTTCATCGATCTTGAAAAGGCATTTGACAGGGTCCCTAGAAGCCTAATTTGGGCAGCACTTAGAGCACATAGTGTACCAGAAAAGTATGTACTAGCCATCCAGGACATGTACGATAACGTGACAACGCAAGTGAGGTGTACTTGGGAACTTCACCAGAATTTCCTGTAAAGGTGGGGGTACATCAAGGATCGGTACTCAGTCCGCTACTATTCATCTTAGTCATGGACTATTTAACTAATCAGGAAATGAACAGTCTCTTAAATATCGTACTATTTGCAGACGATATCGTATTAATAAGTGAAAAACATGAAGACCTGCAAAATAGTCAAAAAAGGTGGATAAGACTCTTGGAGGACAATGGATTGAGACTGAGCAGAAAGAAAACAGAGTATCTGTACCTACCATTCGAGAACACAAATGCTGTCACTCCCGTAATGCAAATGGATGGAGAAACATTAACAAATTGTGACTCCTTTAAGTATCTTGGGTCACTCATCCATAGCGATGGAGGATGTGCAGCAGATGTTACACATATGATTAGTGTGGGATGGATGAAGTTTAGTTCAATGACGGGAGTTCTATGTGATCCGAAAATGCCAATCCGAAAATGTAAAGTTTAAAGGAAAAGTATACCAAACGATTGTCAGACCCGTACTCCTCTATGGCTCCGAATGCTGGACGATGTATAACTCTTACTCTAGGCAACTAGAAACTGCTGAAATGCGCATGCTAAGATGGTCAGCTGGTGTGTCCCTAAGAGACAAAATAAAAAACTCACACATTCGTGGAAGCCTAGGTGTTACAGACATCAACATCAAGATGGAGGAGAGGCGATTGAGATGGTATGGGCACGTTGGACGCAGAGCACCCGATCACATTGTGAACCAGGCAATCTCCATGGATCTTCCTCGAATAACAACCAGAGGAAGGCCAAAGAATTCATGGGTGGTGCAAAAAGATAACCTGATGCAGAGGCACGGCCTGGGGGACGTAGTCCGGGACAGAAGAGCATACAACCTGAGGACGAGGAGAGCTGACCCCAACAGTCTTCGCAGACAATGAGTTGGGATGGAGCCAGGGAGAAGACTATCTAGTCCAATCTGTATGGAGCAATTAGACTATCTAATATAATCTTACTCAAAACTTCAGCCACAATGATCTCATGTCACTTAATTCCATATTTTGTCACTCATTTTCACCCCGTGTGTTCTTAGTGCTTATCATAAATTTATTTGGTTCTTTTCAGCGTTTTTCCACATCCTTGTTTCCCTCTCATACATCAGAATTAGTATTAAAATTATAATCATATTTGCATGTCTGACTTTTATTATTATTGTATTCATTAATATTACACCACTGCACTTTGGCCTAGTGACAATTTTTATTTCTTGACAGGGAAATGGCTTGATGGAGACTTTCCCCTCGTGTCAAAACACGTGTCAAATAACGTCCAGTCATCACGCGATCTCAAATGTTTAGTAAATTCAATAGTTCAACAATTAGATTTAATCTACTTCGCAAACGACAGCTAAAGTTTACTTCGAATTCGTTTTAAAGTTCGTTAAAAATACATTTTTATCGTTTCATCCTCGTATATTTTATGTATTCTCAAATAAATTTGTCTGAAATTACCTCGCAAAAGTGTATAAACATTCTTAAGATTCTGTTTTAAAATCCCATACAAAAAAAAAATCCTTTTTAAGGAGCACCATAAATTTACTTTTTACTCAACCCCCGAAAAATTGTCAGCAAGCGGATTCATCCCTTGATTTTTTTCAGACGTTCGTAGGCAATAAGTTTCAGTTTTGAAACACAAGTTATATCCACCGCACCAAAAGGTACTTCGCGATTTCAAGGTTCAAATTAATTTTACGTTTATCACTAGAACTTTTGACGAATTCTCGGCAATTTTGTGTGCCACGTTTTACACGTAAGTCAGATATTTACTCGGTGATTGGTCGATGGTGAAGTGAGGTTTTTTGTAAAAAAATCCCTACCTTTTAGGAAAGAACGTACGTAGGGGGGAGTGTCTCGATTCAGCGTTTGCTCAGCGACTCCTTTTTGCCGGCCACGTTTTCAGTATCGACAGAGCAGGGGTATAATGTTTATCGGAGCATGACGCATGCGCGATAACCGGCTAGCGATCCGATTGGTCGAGAAATGGTGGCGCGGTTTTGAAGCCACGCGCGCATCAGGGACTTTCAACTGTGTTATCATACATATTATCACGCCGTGTCCCTTACATGGTAGGCAGAGAACAGATCTCCAAACTTTTCTATTCAAGTACACAATTCCACATTCATTCATACATCTCATCATGCACAATCTTCTATTATTCATGCTACTCGCTTACCTTTTTCAAAATTTGGTCCATTTCGTCCAGTCACGTTTTTCTAGGTCTACATTTTCCTCGCACACCTTGCACTTCTCACTTGTATACACCCTTAGTCATTCTTTCATAATTCATTCTCTCCACAAGTCTAAACCATCTTAGAACCCCTTTATTCATCTTACTTATAACATCCATGCATTTATTTCTGATGTCTTCTTTCCGCCTTTTTTCAAATATTGACTAACCACAAATTTGCCGTGCACTTATCTCTACAGCATTAGTCTTTCTCTTATCTTTCTTCTGCCAAATCCTAGTTACACTTCCATACATCAAGGTAGGTACCATCACACAAATATGTATTATCATTTTTGCTACTGTTGATATTGCGCGGTTCTTGTATAAAACACCAATTACTATGTTTACCTTGTTCTCTGGTGCTACCCGTTTTTCTATGTCCCTTTCAACACGCACATTACACGTGAACATACTGCCCAGATAACAGAAACTATAAACCTGCTCCAGTTTTTCTGGTTTTTAATAATTATAATAAAAATTACTTCAGTTCGATCCTGCCATTACCCACGCTGTCATGGGGGATAAAATAAGTCCCCATCCAGCATGATCTACACTAAGAGACCGAAATCTTCTTTATATTTTTTATTAACGCGACATCATGTAGTGACGAAGAAGGAACTACCCAAAGGGACTCCTTCGATGGTGACATATGTGAGTGTGAAAATATCATAATAGTGACAAGAGACTTAATTGAGGGTATACTAGAAAATTGTGGTGTTCTGTGTCTCTGCTTACTCTGACTGGGACGCGGCATGACATGTTACGTCCAAAATTATAAGTAATTATTAAAATTAAATTTACATGCTGTATTTCTCTATTCACGCGTATTTTGATTTTTAATTGTGTTTTCATGCAAAATTAATAATCGACACCGTAAATAAATAATGAATTAATTAATTTAGTTCGGCGTGGACTTGACAGCACCTGTCCATTCCCATCGCTTTTATATTGCTGTACAGTTTTCAGTCCCCCATGCCGACCATCTGACGCCTTCCTTTCAGTTTATTTCGTATCTTCGTACGGTGTGGTCGCGTTCGCTCTGATAGCGCTTGACAGTTGCTTTACTCTCTTGCCGGGAAGTAACTCGTGTAAACATACACATACCTGACACCCGTAAATACGAACAGACACTCTCAGCTGTTCTCTTCAAAATATTTAGATTTTATCAATTTCATATGTATTATCAAGCTTAAATTTTAGAAGTTTTATTTTACAGAGTGAGAAACGTCTGATCGCTGGTTCTTTATAACCTAGTTTTTTTTAGTAGAAATCAAATAGTCGTGTTAACGCTTTTATCAGAAGATTGTCGAATGTCGAAAAAGTTCTTGACATCCAAATTGGTGCGTGAGTTTTTATATACATACTCAATTTCCTTTAGAAATCAAGTGAAAAAGTCGTGTGAATTATTTTAGATGCGTTGCATTCTTGCAGAAGACTTGCATTGCTGTCGGATTGCGTTTTATGAAAAATATGTACTTTTCGAAGACGTTTAAATAAATGTGCTTACTGATTAGTGTTTAGACTTGAGTACTGATACATCGATATTATAACAAAATACAAAGTCTTGTCAAAAAAGTGTGATGCATTCGTATCTCGATTAAGTTATTTGCTGTTTGGTTTAAATACATAATTTTTGCATTGGCAATCGATCATTTTTGGAAGGCGTGTTACAAACCTTTCACAAAACAAGCTTTGCATTCTTATATTGAGTTTAACTTTGTTAATCTTGTGTAGTTCTGGAACCGGTTGGATTCGTCTGAATGTACTCGCTAGTTAATCAAGACCCAAGTAATTTCTGCATACCCACATCCGTCAAGTTCGCGTTTATTAACTTTCTTCTGACGGGAAGTGTTATTTTGTTACATCTCATCTAAGATGAATTGCATCCAGAATGATAATATGGCTCGTCCCAAGAGTATCACCAATGGACATTATGGGAACGGAGTCGTCTCCCATAACGGACACCTCGGAGGCAATGGGTTCCTTTCCAATGGGAATCACCAAGAAGACTTCAACAATGGAAGTCTCACAAACGGATCTTTAACCAAAAACATGCTCAGCAATGGGTATCACAGCAATGGATTGCTGTCGTCCAAGAATGGACTCTTGACCAATGGACACGATTCTATCGTCAACGACAAAATTCTTGTTAACGGGGTTAATCATAAACCCGTTCTTCCTGAGAAACCTCATGTGGTAAATATATTTTTACTATTTTTATTTACAACTTTAATGCCCGAATTCATAGACGTACCTTAACAGTAAATACCAAATCTTAACTTTTTTTAACTAATAAAATTTATATAAAATATACATACACGTACTCGTACATACAATAACACTGTTTCTCTGTCTGAATAGACCGAGAAGACAGCGTTAGACCTATCATATCGATACATATCCTTCGTCTATTCCACATGCATACTATTACTACGATTGGTTCCTTCTTTCAAAATATAATTCGCTTAATCCAACCATACTTTTATTGATATTTCTCTACCACGCCTTACAATCATATAAGCACTATATGTTTTGTTAATATTTCTCCATTTATTCATTCTTCAGGATTAAATTTTTATCAAATTCCCTAACTTCTTTATTAAATACGGAAGTCTTAAATTTTGTTTATCAAATGTTTTACGCTTGTTCTCTGTTTTGTGAAATATTTCTGAAAGCTATTGGAATGTTTAATAATTAATTACTTCGTTTATCAACTAAATAATTAAATGAATCCCTGATACACGTCTTTCTATCTCCTTGAAATGAAATATCCTACGCCGTTTTTACAATATCCGATGAAGGCGTAAGTAAGGTGTCCCGAAGTCGGGCCAATACTCCGAGCATAAATTATCAACAGTGTATCCCGAGGCTCTTTTCAGGCTGAACGATCCCCATTCGTTAAGAGATCAGTGCTTGGGTCAGACTGGTGTCACATTACATCGGAGATGTATCATATGTGGTATATTGACCCAAAGAAAAAAATGGTCAAGAGGGTTGACATTTTTTGCGTTCTTGTTGCAAATTATATTACATTTGAGAGAACACTTTTTATTTGTTGTCGGAATTAATGTTTATTTGATTGCAACCTCTGTAGCCTGATTATTAAGATGTCTATCTTCAAACCCGAAGGTTGCGGGTTTGATTCTCGTTGGAACCAAGATTTTGTTAAATAAGATTCCCGTCTGTTTTTTGCTTGAACACCTTTCCTGTAGATTGTCACATGGCAATACGCCTACCAGGCTGTACTACCTATGTATAAAACTTATGTAATACAATACAACACTTACTGGATATGAAGTCTATGGATTCTCAACCAAATAAAATAATTCCAACGAGCTGCTTGGTTGGAAAAATCAGCTGTAAAGCGATTAAGCCCGCCAAATATACCATTCATATCCATGTAACATACAACAAAGAATAAATAAATTAACTTCCAATTACCAGTGTTCGTCACATGCATAACTCAGTTACGTAAACTTTGCTTAAAATGCTGTAGTTATGTACGAGTATATAAGTGGAGAATTAAAAAATATACGCACAAGCTTCTGTAAATTCAGTCACCATCTTCCTAAATCTTGACAGCGTTGAACCAAATATTGCCCTCAATAAAACTTTTTTTTTCCAATTTTATGTATCAGTCATCTCACAAGGCTCATTGCCTGTTCTGAGACAGTTGACTTAAACCCACGAAATTCACAGTCATATATTAACAGTTTAACAGACCCGCTCGTGTGTTTGACAACTTTCAGCAAATAAAAATTGTCGACTGATCTTTTTTATCTTGTATCTATCTGTTTTCTACAAATTTAAACTCTTATTTTATTTTCTGTCTTTGCTACCCAAACTTCTATTATCTTCTATAACACTTGCATATATTATTTTTTTAATATTTCATAATTCATTCTTTCCACGTGGTTGAACCATCTCAATGCTGCTTTCTTCATCTGAAGGCTGAATGTTCTTTCAATACGCATTCTTTCCCAATGTTCTCATTTCTTATTATTTCATATATTATTTTTCCATACATTCCATGATGCGCTTTCATTTCTACCTCATTTATCTTACTTTTATATTTTTTACCACGTGTAAGTTTCGCTTGTGTATTCTGACGTTGGGACTAAGATTTCATTATGAGAAGTCAACTTTACTTCTCTTAAAATGCTTTAGAGAGAGTAAACACAGTGTATTACATAACCCAGCATTTACTATATTGCTTACCGCTACTTTTTTTTCAATATCGCAACCATCTGATGGAAATATGCTTCTTAGATACAAACTTTCATCAAATTGCCTTTTTTTTCTGTTCGCCATTTTAAAGTGATTATGTTTTTATATTACCTATTTTACTTTTTACAAGTAGTTGACGTCTTTAAGATATTAATTCAAAGTAACTTATAAATCAAAACTATAACGTTTACTAGAGATTACCGAGATACTGAAAATATAGAAAACCACTGTCTACGAGCATTTGGTGAAACCTGATTGTTGGCTACCAATTTCATCTAAAAATAACGAAAGTACTTTCATGACCACCAATTAAGTAATTCGGGTATTAGAAAAAGTGACGAATTAACAAAAATGAGTCGAGATTATTTATTTATGCAACAATATAAAGTTTCAAATCACTAACATTACAATGTTGACAAGTTAACAATATGTTGCCATAGCAAATATTAACTATGATTACGAAGCATTTAACACTGACTGATTTCCTTTTAAATTCGTTTGAATAAAATTATTTTTCAATAAAAATAATGTAAGGAAAATAATGTTCCATTTAGTCGATAAATGCGTTAGACGCTAGTCATGTTTTTTTTTCTTGCTGGCAATACAGTGTACATCACTTATTTCGCATATGTTAATATCTTTATATGGTAGATTACGAAATAAAACTTTCAAACTGTACCTTTTATATATCTTATCTGTAAAGGTTTTATCTTTTTAAGGAAAGAGTTAACATTATTTTCTTTCTCATGTTACCTTGAGTATCCATCTTCCAGCTAGCAGGTATAAATAATATTGCTCAAAAATACTTGGACGTGACCAGTTAGCTGTGATTATTATTAGCCTATTGATAATGGGACCACTTATGTATTTTGCTTTTATTACGTACTTAACTCGAGGAATGCAGTTAATGTTCACAACTCGAAATAAGCAATATTGCGTTTAACCTTGATAAAATACGCTAAGGATCGAATTCATAATGTTACCTTAAAGCTAAATACTAAATTGTATTTTTTTTACTGTAGAAATCAGCATTTTAAAATTTCGTACAAATTGAACGTAGCTTTCTTATAAGCAAGTCGCGTGCTTTCGTTACATCACTTTGACGTTTGGAGAGTATGGTGTACTACTATGAAAAAAACCGCGAAATTTTAAGGTTAAAAATTAGTATTTAGGCTGGATTATGAATTCGGACTTTAACGTACCATTACACCATATCCCTGTCGGGGTCGACAGAGAGGACAGAACGTAAGATTTTCTAATCACGACACACATTCTTAGCCTCCTCCATATCCATATATACCTTATCATACAAACTTCTAACATTTCTCTGACTTTCTATGTTTCATTCTTTGAAAATATTCACTTGTTCCAACAATACTTTTCTTGGTCTCTCACACGCCTTCCATTTACATTTGCACTGTATATTTGTTTTGTTAGTCTTTCTTCTTTCATTTGTTCCGTATGCCCAAACCATCTCAGCGTGATCTTCTTCATCTTATTTAAAACATCAGCTTTATGTTCACATCCATCCTAATCACTTCATTCCGTATGCTGTCTTACATTATCACCCTATTTATTATTTTTAGTACATGCATATATCTATAGCATTTATTCGGCTCCTATCCGTCTTTTTCCACATTCATGTTTCACTCCCATACATCAAACTTTGCACCAAAATACTGTTTTGGATATAATCTTAGCAGATTTTGATACTTTCCGATTCGAGTATACATGTTTTACTGCCCCATTGACCTGGTTTCCTATCGCTACACGCCGTTCGATATCCTTCTTAACTCTTCCATCATCTGAGAAAATGCGTCCCAAGGATTCCTCAACTTGCTCCAATCTTTCATTATTCACCCTTATATCGCATTTACTTTTCCTTATTATATTTTAGTGCCCTATTGACTGTGTTTCCTATATTAACTATCTCCTTCCACTCCTTTTTTTACAGTATGAATCTTATTGATATGTTATATATTGTTGGTCTAAAAAATCGATATAAAACTTTTTTGATTTATGATCACGTTTCGAATACTGAAAATTATGTTTTTTAATATTGAAATGTTGCCAATTCCGTAAGCGTCGATTTGTTTCCATCGGAAACTTATTTACCCAACAGTCGATGAGTAAAAGACGCTCAATGTACTTCTATAAATATACACGTTTACACAAAGCTTTTCAAAGTGTGTGCCCCGCGCGCCCTCGAGTACTACTTTTAATTCCCTGGGGCGTCTGTCGCGAGATACTCGTATATGAAAATTTTAATAATTCCAATAAATAAATTCAACGCGCTGATGCATCGGTCTCCATCGGCTCCTTACATTAGGGCGCGCCTTGGCTCCCCGTGGGTACACCCAAAATATTGGATTACCCAATTTCTTTCTGGTCATGGGTGTTTTAATGGAAAACTCGATAGCTTCAATCTTGTTCCTTCGCCCTGTTGCAATTTTTGTAGCCACCTGGATCAATTCGCAGAGCACATTCTGTGATACTGCGATGATAATCAAGTCAGCGCTTTCCGAAGAGAACTCCGCTTACATCAATTCATCGCCGGACCGATTGGCCAATCGTATCTAGTGGGGTCCAAGGATAGTTTTGTTTGATTTGAACTTTTCTGTGAAAGCACTGGCAACTTGCTTGACTTTTTAAACTCCAGGCCTTCTGCCACTTTACAAGAAAAAAATACTGCGTTGCGAGTAATTTTCCTTTCGGCAGTTTCTTCTTCGTCACTACGTGACTTCTTCTAATCTTGTAGCGTAAATCGCGCTGGATGGTGACTTTTTTATCCCCCATAACAGTGTGAGTGGTGATGGGATCGAACTGATTAATCGATTACAATAACAGACGCGACATCTAACTGACACGTTGCGATAGTATGAGCTCTCTAGCGACAGAACGTTAAAAGAAAAATTGTCGATGTGAAACTGTTCAAGCTTTGAAGTGTTTAAACTTATCGAATCCTGATTCCATTTGTGACGACTTATTAATAAGGTCCAAAAACTCCCGGCAACAAATTAGAACGTGTATGGAACGATACCACGCCCACCAAATACATGGTCAGGCGATGTTACAGTTAAACATTGATACCTCGACCCTCAGTAGTATATCAACTTTAAGACGTGTTGTTTCGATGTATTCTGAAGTTATTACATTACAAGTTTCTTTCAAAAGAAGGGAAATTCCCGGCAGAAATTAAGCGACATTTTAATGCTGATGTCATTTGATTTCTACCAGGCGTTTCCCTATTTTTAAGAGAAACTTTTTAACCGCGTGATATTCAATTGTAAACATTTCAAAATATAACGAAACTACATGTCTCCTATCGCTTCAGTCCTTGTAGCTTGTCTGTGTCTTCTTTCTCTTTTGGTTATCTGATAACTATTATAAGTTTCAAGCCATTTGGCTCTATCTGCTGATATTTACTCCCAGTTGTGCTGATAATAAATGTTTTTTTTAAATCGTCTCATGTAGTACCCCCTTTACAAGGGCGCAATGAAACGAAAATGTTTGAAAATCACTGCGTTAACACAATCAATTTGAATGGAATCCTTGTATGTTTACATGTTTTTTTTTTTAGAGAGTATTTGAAGATATTTATCGTCATCGTTTTAGTTTCTTACAGTCTTCTTTGTTCTTACACAGACTGCTTCAGTTTGATGTCTCGGTCTTAATTAGGATACCGGATCTCTTGTGTAACGTTAGTTGCGAGGTGCATGCCCGCGTGGTAACGCACTGGACTTCCTTGCGGAAGGTCTCCGGTTCGAACCCCACGATATTACGTAGTACGGCCCTCGAATGACACAGGCATTTTTTCCGCCTTGTATTTGGGGTATAAGGATACGTATAACACATCGATCAATAATCCCGGGACTAACTACTAAAACAACATTTGTTTGCCAAAATTCTTCTTTATTCATCATCATAGTCTCCTTCAAGAGCGATACATTAATTCCAACGCTTTCCTAACTTTTCTATGCCAGCCGTGTAGAACGATTTATCTTTGGTTTCAAAATAGGCGTTAGTTTCGGCAATCACTTTTTCATTGGAGCCAAATCTCTTTCCCTGGGGAATCTTTTTGAAGTCTGTGAACAGCCAATAGTCGCTGGGGGCCAAATCTGGAGAATACGGTGGGTGCGGAAGCAATACGAAGTTCAACTCATGCAATGTGGCCATCATTACCATCGACTTGTGACACGGTGCATTGTCCTGATGAAAGAGAACTTTTTTCTTCTTCATAACATAATTTCGGTCATATATACTTGTATGTATATTCTTTAAAAAATAAAAGGAAAAAAAATATGGTTTTGTACTCCGATCTTCTCACTAGATGTGTGCTATTGGTTCCAGTACAACGGTGTGGCCGATGAGTTTGTTGGTGTGCAACGGTCGCTCACTTTAAAAGGAGAAATGAAGAATAAAGAGATTAAAACTCCATTTTAAAGCTTCCGTTTCCAACTGAATTGACGTTGGAAGGGCGAAGGAATCCTCTACTACGAGGTTCAGCAACGACAACATTCCATTGTAACTTTCTTATGTCCTAATAATATATTTATATGAGAAGAAAAGTTGAACAGCTCTCTATTGTTTCCGAGAATTTGGTATCAGGTTCTTGTCTCGAGGTGCCCGCTAATTTATTATAATACAAAAAAGGTCAATACCAATATTTTCGTCCTTGAATTCAGTTTCATTGACGCGAACTCGCGACTAAATAAAACTTTATATTACCAATGATTTTATCACATATTATATAATATATTGCACTGTTTCGTAATGAAAATATATATTCAAGAGTGCTGCTATTTGATTTTAATTTTGGTACGGGTTTTACCCTATTAAATAAAATTAAATTAAATAATACATTGTTTTGAAAGTAGTTTCGTATTTCTCGGATATATATCGTTGTGGAAAAAAATCGTTGCCAACTTCGTTACAAACGTGCTGAATATATATTATTATGAAAGTTAATAAGTAAGCGCATTTTCTTGCCATTGTTTATCCAAACAGTTTGAACGTTTTTTCTTTGAGTCATTTTGAAGAAGTTTTTTTTTTCAGACCAAATCAAGACTTTTATCGAGAATAGCCACCGTTCTACGACACGAGAGATTGCTGAGATAATGAAAATATAGAAAACCACCGTCCACGAGTATTTAGTGCAATTGAACTTTTATATTTGATCTAAAAGTACGATATTATTTTTCGGAAAATCAAAAAAAAATGGATTAATGGAAATATGAATCACAGAATCATGTAATATTCCTTAAGGGGTAGGCGGAGAAGACATCTCCAGGCCTTTATATCCTATCTATGCATACGGTTCTCGCTTCATACACATGTCTACATCACGTCATGCACGTTCTCCTGTTTTTCATACTTCTTATCTTTCTGTAGTTAAAATGTAGTCGTGTGTTTCATATACATATCGTCGTTGTTCTGCGAAAAGCATTTAAGTCCAAATATTTAGTTTTGAGATAAATTCGGGATAAGTTTCGGAAGGCGATGTAAAATCAAGTTTTATGACTTTATCTTTTCATAACAGCAAAACCATGTAACTTTTGGACATAAATGTGTTTTCCATGTGTAGATATTTTTATTTTTAAGTAAAATGGCATCAAAAAGTAATTTTAAGCAAAAATGGACTTCTTTTCGCAGAACAACGACGATATGTACATACATACCATCTCGCCATTTTGAAATCAGTATTTAAGACGGCTTTCTTAGATATTTACAACAATCGTCCTTTGTTATGATGGTTTTGTGAAGTGGAAAGAATGGCTTATCGAACACAATGCACGCTCGATTGCTTTTTTGCTTAAATGAATATTTATTATTATTATTATTCCGAGAATGCAATCGAGTGAAACAAAAGTTTTAACGTGAAATTTTTAATTATACCTTACGCAGCAGTTTTGTGTGCCGCTTGATTATAAAGCTGAGTTTGGCATTAAGCTAATTAGATTTCACTGTACGTGGATATCATAATTAATTCATTTCAAATCGAAGTTATTTTGGATGTAAATGTGATCGATAGAATTATTAGCAAAACAAAATTCTTCGTTAATTTATACGATACACCTCATTCATATGATACACCTCATTCTTATGATACACCTCATTCGTATGATAAACCTCATTCGTATGATAAACCTTATTCGTATGATACACCTCATTCTTATGATACAGCTAATTCGATATGCCATATATCAGGGATGGCGAACCTATGGCACGCGTGCCACAGGTGGCACGCGAGACGATTTTGCGTGGCACGCGAATGAGGAGAAAAAATAAAATTGTATAAGAAAAAATAAAAAAAGTTATAGAAATAGTATTAAAAAAATATTTAAATAGCGACGTGTATTTTCTTCGTTCATAAATAATTTCAGAAACGAAGGATATGACGACATTCATGCATAAATAAATCTCATTGTTTAATGCTTCCCGCGCGGTGCTAGTCCCTTGAGGTGTATTTTTTTTTTGTAATGAACTTCGCTCCCGGCACGAGCCGTTCCGAAGTGTTTGATTTATCCACGACATACGTCGCACTGCGCGCTCTCGATGCGCATTAGATCATCAGCTCTCCTGTGGTTTAGGTGTATAATTGCTACTCTTGTGGATGAATATGATTTATCGACAATTTAAATTCGACGATTTGATGTTTCAGTGACAGAATAACTCTTTACCTGATCGGAGCAGTTTTGTTATCAATTTGTGCTATAAAAACAATCTAATTAATACAGAAACAAACTGTTTATTGGCACCCACAAAGATGGCTGTACCATATAAGAAACAAAAACTTGGTGAAGCCAGCAGTAAAAATTCTGGCAGACAATTTCAAAATTGAAGGACTGAAATGTACGGTGTAATTGAAAGAAGTGACAAAGCAATATGTGTTATATGTTCTGTGTCAGTGGTATCTAGAACATCATCTGTAAAAAGACACTATGAAACAATTCATAAGGAACTTCTTGGCAAAAGCAGAGATGAACAAAAAGAATATATTTTAAGAGCAATCAAAAACAAAAATCTACAATCGAGTGCTTTAAATAAGTTTGTTAATAGTAATTCCAATTATGTTGCTGCTAGCTTTGAAATAGCCAAAATAATTGCCAAAAATGGAAAACCATTCAGCGATGGAGACTACATCAAGAATGTATTTTTAGAATGCGCACCATTTCTTTTTGAGGATTTTGGAAATAAATAAAAAATATTCGAACGAATAAAAGAATTGCCTATCGCTCGAAATACAATAAAAGACAGAATCTTGAAGATGGGTAAAAATGTAACATATCAACAAAAAACAGATATAAAATTATGTAATTGGATTTCTATTTGTCTTGATGAAAACACTGATGTCACTCTCTCGGCTCGATTAGCTATTTTTATTCGATATTTTGTTGGCAATAAAATAATGGAAGAATTAATAAGTTTGGTATCTTTACCAGAAACTACTAAAGGCACAGATGTTTGCAAAGCAGTTGTAGAGGCTCTTTCTAGAGCAGAAATAAATTTGTCGAAAATCGTTTCAGTAAGTACAGATAGTGCACCCAGTATGATTGGCCAAACAGCAGGATTCGTCAATTTATTTACAAAGTTTGTTGGCCATCCACTGTTAGCATTTCATTGTATAATACACCAGGAAGCGTTGTGTGCAAAGGATGGTCTTAAATCTTTTGAAGATGTGATGAAACTTGTGACTAAGATAGTCAATTATATTGCTGCGCATCCTTTATGCAAAAGAAAATTTGAATCATTATTAAATGAGGTCAATTCGATGTATAATGGATTAACGATGTATAATAACGTTCGTTGGCTTAGTCGCGGCAAAGTACTTCAGCGTTTCGTCGAGTGCTTTGATGAAATTTATATGTTTTTAAGTAACCAGAAAATAATTCAGTATGAAGAATTATCAGATGTTGAGTGGATTTCGAGATTGATGTTCTTTACTGATTTTTGCTCCCATTTGAATGATCTAAATATAAAATTACAAGGCCGTGGCAAAATAATTACTGTTATGTTTGATAATATAAAAGCATTTGAAGCTAAGTTACAAATATTTAAGCGTGATATAATGACCAGAAATTTTAAGTACTTTCCCAACCTAAAAAAATACATGATGGATCTGGAAATCCATGAAAAGCCAGACGGGGGAAAATTAATAGAATCATTTGAAAATGCTTTAGACGCAACAATAGAACAATTTTCAAGAAGGTTTGTTCAGTTTCGACAACTTGAAGAAACTACAAAATTTATTACCCATCCAGACACATATAAGTATCAACAATTAAACTTAACAATGTTTGAATACATGGAATTAGATGATTTTGAAATGGAATTGGTAGATTTTCAGTCGAGTTCGATATGGACACAAAAATTTAAAGACTTAAGAATTGTTTTGGAAGAAATTGAGCGAGATCGATTCGTTGGACCAGTCCACAGGAATGCCGAAAATGAAGTACTTACAACTTGGCAATTCATTACGGAAACTTTTTCTTGTCTTAAAAAAATAGCAATGGGCATATTAACAATTTTTTCGTCGACGTATTCCTGTGAATCATTATTTTCTTCAATGAACTTTATTAAATCAGACATAAGAAGTAGACTTACAGACGAAAGTACTACTGCTTGTATTTTATGAAAAGCTACCAGCTATGAACCCGATATAAAATATTTGGCATCTAGCATCCAACAACAAAAATCTCACTAATAAGTTTTGAGGTTCACAATTTTTTTCAAGTCTATTTTTTTATTTATTTCTCTTAGTTCGCCATTAATAAGTACTTAATTATTTTCCTCGGTGTATTAATTTTTGTTTTTATTAAAAATCTGAAGTTACACAAACATTTGATGCATTTTTATTTCCATGGCATGTGGCACGCGACATATTATTTTATTGAAAAAAAATTTTTTTTGGCACTCAGTCTCAAAAAGGTTCGCCATCCCTGCCATATATCATTCGTATGATATACCTCATTCGTATGATATACCTCATTCGTATGATATACCTAATTCGTATGATGCAACTTATTTAAAATATTGATGTAAGGATGTCCACCAAGACACGAGCAATTGCCTAGTTTCATACTCGTCGTTTTTAAGCAAAGTTTAAGAATCAAATGTGGTTTTAAGACATTCTCGAAAACACGTTATTTTTCCTGGTCGGATGTATGGGGTATAATCTAATTGCCTGATTGTTCTTATTACTTTTGTTGTATTACACTTTCGTTGTATAGAATACAACCTGGCAAGATTATTGCCACGTGGCAATACCTTCCAACCAACCAAAAATATATTAAAGAAGCCTTAAGTGAAAACATGACTGGATCATATTAAAAAAAAACTGCGTTCCAACCGGAATCGAACCGAAAATGTAGACCGTTATGTTTTTCAATAGATAATTGTGGAGATGTATTCTCTATGCCTACCCTGGGAAGCGGCACGGTGTCATTGTCTGTACGTATAATTATATTTTTAAATCTAAATGATGAAACTAAAAGTTGTCACTGACATGATTCCAATTCAATTTATATATAGCCAAGTCAGAAGTCAGTGGCTCACATCGCATTAATTTCAATTCATGTGCACTGAACGCCTTTACATTAATTCTAATTTATTTATCGCTGTACTTGAATCGCGTCTCGCGATCCCACTGTCACTATTTACGCTTTTAGTTGGCGATAGTGATGCGATGTCTTGATGACTGACTAGTGCAGGTATATGAGACTTGTTTGTTACTATATCCCACTTGTTTTACTAGTGGGGTTCGCATAAATACATATATATTATTTTTTTAACCTTCAAATGTATTACGATTTCTTCAATGTGCTTTTTTTCTAGTAAAGTTAACACGAAGTCTTACACTTAATACGCGAGTCTGCACATATTGAGTTATACCTCTTAAGTACGTTTCAAGTATTTTGCATGACGGTTTATAAACATTCTGAAAACAAAACTAGAGACGACCATCATAATAAGAAAAGAACAAGAGGGATTTCGGAAAAATAAATCTATCATTGATGTTATGAGTTATACAGCATATACAAAGAGCCCAACATTATAAAATACATCAAAATTGGGAGGCTACGTTGGGCGGGGCATGTAGCAAGAATGGGAGAAGAGAGAATGCCTAACAAGGTACTCTTTTCCAAGCCCCAAGGAAGACCTAGCGTGGGTAGACCAAAGCTCAGGTGGATGGATGGGGTGCAGAGTGATACAAGCGTGATTGGCATCAGGGGCTGGAGGAATGCATCCCAGGATAGGAGGGAATGGCGACGACTGCTGGAGGAGGCTAGGGCCCACAATGGGCTGTAGTGCCATTGATTGATTGATTGATGTTACGAGTATATTAATTTTCAAACAAATTAAGGAAAAAACTCATTGAATTAAATAAAATCGTCCGTCTATGTTTGCTTTGTGAATCTAACAAAAGTATTCTACAGAATTCAAATATGTCGTTGATGTCTTAATCATAAAGAACGTCTCCCGATATAAAAAAATATATAAAAGAAAAAAAAAACACACTAAAGTGAGAGTAGATGGAGAAGTCTCCAAAACAATTACTACTTTCACAAGAATAAGGCAATTTTGAGTCTATTCTTCTATATTATAGTCAATTCCTCTATAGTATAGAGCAGGGATCGGCAAACAACGGCCCGCGGGCCAAGTCCGGCCCGATGCCTATTTTTATCCGACCCGCGAGCTAATAATAACCAATCGCATTTTTAATGTTTAATGTGTTTGTTTTGTTAATTTGTTTTAGTAATAATATTGTTTTATTTAGTACACAGCTTAAGTGTATTGTAGTAATAAATATTAATTATTTTGTCATGAACAAAAAAATTGTTTTTAAGAAAATATTAGCTATCGCAAAAAAGATGTAAATGTTCAATGTAAATGAAGAATGTAAAATCGCAATACAGGTCAGCATTAACATATGACCATTTACAATCATTTTGATGATAAGAAGTACTAAATTCGAACTCTTTGATGAAACGTTATCACAGAAAAAAAAAACAATTACATTCATCACATTAGTAGATTTTATTATTATTATGTTACATTTGTTGTTCAATAATACGAACATTTTGCCTGTTTTTATAATACCTTAATAAATGTAAATATTTCATTAATTTTTTCGTAAGTGTGTCAGCAAAATGTGTATAAATTAATAAATAAATATTATCACCGCCTAGCAAAAAATGGCAAAACCTGTTTTTTGTGCTATATAAGTAGAATTACATATATAAATATCCTCGAGTTTGCTTCCTGGTTCATCGAGCCTTAAATATTTACGATCTGGACCTTAGCGAAAAAAGTTTTCTGACCCCTGGATATAGAGGAATGTACTCAAAATTGCCTTATTTTTGTGGAAGTAGGAATTATTTTGTCCATTTACTTCAACCACGTTTTACTTGGTCTACCTCTTCCACGTACACTTTTTACTTCTGACTTGTATATTCGCTTAGTGATTCATTCTTTCCACATGTCCAAACCATCTTAAAACTCCAATTTATTATAGTATAATATCGAAAAAATAATCAAAGAAGTTTGATGACTTTTTCATTTCAATTTTAATAAAAAAAATACTATCCATACAGATTATTATTCGGCGCGTTTTAGTATTTTTCTTTGTCCACGTTTCACTTCCATACATCAAAGATGGTGCTAAAATACTGTTGCGGACTGTCATCATTAGTAGATTTTTATATTGTCTGGTTCAAGTATGTATATTTTAGTGTCCCATTGACTTTGTTTCCTGTCGGAACGTGCCGTTTGATATCCCTTTTAACCCTTTTATCATCTGAGAAAATACTACCTAAATTGCAGAATTCTTCAACTAGGGCTAAACTTTCATCACTCGCCCATAAAACCACATTTACTTTTATATATTTCATACAATTTACTTATCAGACTCATACTCGTTCTCCGCTTATGGTAGTCCATGTAATTAATCCTCATTCTTCGCTTACACTGCCCTGTAATTCATCCTCATTTTTCGCTTACACTGCCATGTAGGTTATCTTCATTCTTCGCTTACAATACCATGTAATTCATTTTCATTTTTCGCTAACACTACCATGTAATTCATTCTCATTCTTCGCTTACATTACCATAGCATCATCATACAACAATCCGCACAAATCTCCATTAAATATTTAATTTTCATTCCAATTGACAGCGAGAACGCCTTAAAGTATGAAAAGCTGAATAAAGTAAGGAATTCGACATGAAGTGTAACTTTCTTCCTGCCAACCTGTTTTTTAACGAAATTCCAAAGGTTTCATGTACACGTGTGCCCCGCCCGAATGGAGGTCGACAAGCACTTGCAACATGATGCCCGATTAGCACAGATACCTTTACTGTGTCCGACTTTACTTCTGTATTTGTCGACGTGATTTAATCCACATATTTTTTTCTTAAGAACTAGTACTTCGCTTTTACTTGGCGGAGGAGTACCCTCTATCAAATAATGAGAACTTCTAAAATTTTGTATCGATGCTTTTATTATCTTCAGTTGCGTAACGCTGGTCTTCTGCTCCCGGAGGCAACACAAAATCCGCACCCACTTTCATAAATTGTAAGCTGTATGTCGTTTGGGAATAAGGTGGAAGCCCAACTGTCAAGGCGAATCTTCTACAAGCATTTCAGTATACATATAATAATGATGTTTTTTTCATACATCATAAATCATAATACTCCTTTTTTATTTTTTCACGTATATTACATATTTTATATACATTAACCAAATGTACAACGTCTACTCGTGTGTGGGTGTTGCCTGGAGGAGTATATCATACACTCGATCATGTATTTTTTAACTGTTCAAAGTACTCAAGCAACATGTACAATTTTCTTTTTGAAATAACTCACTGTTTCTCCCTTAATATTTCATACCTTTGTCATTTAATAATTCAAATGTTTTAAGAGTATTTTCAGAATTTAATTTAGATAGTGACATATCTAACATTTACAAAAAAATTAAATCTGCATTTTTTTTTCGATTTCTTATTTATTTATTTTTATTTAACATTTTTATTGCAATACAATCTGGCGGGCTTATTAATAGGCGGCAATCTCTTCCAACCAACTAGACAAAAGTAAATGAAGCAAGTTACGTGGTCGCATAAATCATTCAAATGACTATCCATCCCCACGAAACCCATAAACATATACGGTGAGCACATGCCCACGAAACCCACAAAGACGGACAATCACCCGAACATTCTTTTTCATATAAAGTGAGATATCATCAATCAAAAGGAAAGGAAGGGATGGTGGAGTGGAAAGGAAAAGAAAAATCAGGAAAAATGCATTCCTAAAATTAATCATACATAAAAAACAACGCATCTCTGCAGGGTGAATTGACTGAATAAATAAATAATGAATTCGCTCAGTTATGAAATATGATAAAATACTAAAATTATTTATAATATTTTAAAAGCTAAAAACTATTGCAATTGAAATGAGATGAACACTATTTTTTTTTCCAAATATTTTTATTGTAAGTTTCATATCCGAAATGCTAACGAAACAAACTAAAGATATTTAGAGTTTCGTATAATGAATAATTATTATGCGTTAGATTGTAATCTAACGCATACAGTGCTTAGCAAAATGAATGTAAATTTTTCAAAATAATATTTCTTTTGATCCCTGACTTTTTGCTACGCAAATAGTAGTCTGCGGACCGGTGCCGGTAGCTGGTCGTAAATCTTTATTTACGAACCTTTTTTTATATCCGCCCCATCTTAAAAAAATTAAGCCGGTCCCTAGGTGCCACTGAAAGATATGTACATGTATACCGGTCCACCCCACGAGAAGGTTTGAGAAGCACTACCTCAGACCTGCAGTCACTTAGCCACTGGATTCACTTTCCAAAAATATTTTACTGCCGTAAATGATAGAAATATTCTTTGCCAGTTTTCACCAAAATACACTATTTTACAATTCTCAAAACTTACTCTTTGTAAAGTAACATTTTTTTGTCTAACATCTTGACGACATTGTGATTTTCATGGCATAAAAGTGTATTGTTTAGTCTTCTACAATAGTTTACATTTGTATTGTATTACCCTTTCGTTGTATGTATGCAGTACAATTTGGCGAGTTTATTGCCCTATGACAATCTCTTACAACCAACCAGAAATATGGCTTAAAGAGGCTTGAAGTGAAAACCAGACTGAAATCCTTCATGATGATTTTCATGACATTAAAGTGTTACAATGATATACTCATATATTGTTTTGTCTTTTACGATCGTTGTATGCAGTACAACTTGGCGGGCTAAATGCCACATGGAAATCTCTTCCAACCAACCAGAAATATAATTATAAAGGTTCGAAGTGAAACCAGTCTGAAACCCTATTAAAAAAATAATGGATATCAACGGAAATCGACTTTGTCACCTCCAGGTCGAAAAATGATGTCTTACTAACTAGGGCACGGAAATCGTATGCTTCAATATTTTTTTTTTTTTTCTTCAGATTTACAATCTTATTTTATATTCAATTACTTGCATACATACACAATACATGTGTATGAATAATCATTTGAATGTTTTTTTGCGATCATGCACCTTCTTTTATTTTTTTTTCTGAT
Organism: Odontocerum albicorne; assembly: GCA_949825065.1. Lineage (NCBI taxonomy): Eukaryota > Metazoa > Arthropoda > Insecta > Trichoptera > Odontoceridae > Odontocerum > Odontocerum albicorne. The sequence goes on along the minus strand of OX463860.1, from coordinate 15,309,193 downwards.
TGGTTGGAAGATATTGCCACCTGGAACTAAGCCCGCCAGATTGTGAAATAATGTTTGACTTAAACACATTACAATGCCTTTAAACCTTCACAGTGTTAATTGATGCCTTAACTGTAAATATTGTAAAAATATAATACTGTTCAACTGGCTCGACACTTCATCCATATGCACGACATTTCATGATAGAATTTATTGTGTTTTATGTACGTTAAATATGCCATGTGCACGGACCATATCCACGAACGTGTTGCCCGTATTTATCATATTAAATTAAGGCCTTGAACTTCTCAATGAAAAATGTTTTGCGCTTCAGTTTTTCAAGAAAACTTTTCAATTTATTCTGGGTTTATCGCCCACGTTTCAAAGGATAACTGTTTCTTCGTAGTTTCTCTTTAAAAAAATAGGTTCTCATCTGAAATGCTCAAGTTTCCGTCATATATTCTGTTTCTCATCTGTTCGCTTAAATATCTACAAGAATATAATGTGTTTGAAATTTGATATGTGACAAAATGACATTTTTGTGTTGCGTTACACTTTCATCGTAACATATCGTTACACTTTCACCGTAACATATCGTTACACTTTAATTATAATACGTTGGGTTCGGGGAAACTGAAGCGTACTGCATGTTCGTATATGTTTTTACATTCGTTTACTTGTAAAATAACCCGTCAATAATGATATACAATGGGTTAAATACAAATGTCGAATGATAATGTATACTGATTGTTGTATACTGATGAAATGGTAGTGTTAGCGAAGAAGGAGGATGAATTACAGAGTTTAAAAAGTAAATTGTTTGAAAGATACGATGAGAAAGATGTGAAAATGAATTTTGCGAAATCCATACTCATGGTGATAGAAATGTGTGATTAGGAAAGTAAATGCGATATATGGGTAAGTTATGAAATATTAGAGCAAGTTGAGAATTTCTGCTATTTAGATGTGTTGTTTTGGTATTTTCTTAGATGATGGAAGAGTTAAGATGTATATCGAACGGCGTGTAGCGATAAGAAACAAAGTCAATTGACCACTAAACCTGTGTATTCAAACCGAAAGGCGTTGTAGAGTAGGATCAAGGAAAGTATGGTTGGGTCAAGTGAATGTTATTTTGAAAGAAGAAAACGTAGAAAGACAGAAAAATTGTAAAAATTGTGTGAGAAGGTAATAGAATAATCGATATCGGCTGTGGTTACATTTACCACTAAAAATCTTGTTAAGTGTCAAGGAGAACTGTTATATATAATTTATTAAATTTATATTAGAAAAATATACGGCAAAAAAGTATATAGTACAAACGTGAGTGGAAGACGTATCTGAGGAAGACAATGGAAAGTATGGTTGAATCAAGTGAGCCATATTTTGAAAGACGGAAACCTAGAAAGTCAGAGAAGTCGTAGAAGTTGTATGAGAAGGTATAATAATGATGTGCAAGTGTCGAAGGATGTGTTTCGAGATAATCAAGTCCGGCTCTCTGTCCTCTCTTTTTCCCCCGAAGGAGAAATAGCATGATGGTATGTACGAGTATGTAGTAATGACGGAAGTTAATTTTTTTTCAATATGACGTCCTTTTCTTTGTGATGCTTCATGTTTTCATGTTGCTGCTTCTGTAGAGTCTCGCATGGTTGTTGTGATTGACGCGATCGTATCTTCCTTTTAACATCTGCAGTTATTTTTGCTGCCATTTGATCCATAGTAATGTCTCTTAATAAAAAAATTGTCTTGCAGAAACAATGAAAACTTATATTTTAAGTTTATTTTTAACGAAATGAGTTCAATCCGTTTCCGGAACGAAACTGGAAATATTTTATTATGTCGAATTATAAATGAAACGAAACTCAGAACAACGTATATATCTTACTGACAGAAAACTATATATAAACTTTTAACAACAAACTTAATTTATTTACATAACAGTATAAAGATGTTAATCTAATAATTGAGTGTTATTATTACCTACTATTATAAATATCAGGAGAATGAAGCATTATCACTCATTATATGGTAAACTGCTGTCTCCTTTAAAAATTCATATTTTACTGTGCAACAGTCAAGTAATCTCTTCTTAATAAATATATTATTTGCCACTGTTATTTTATGGCTTATAATCATATCAAGAAGTGACAGCTGTCAAATAATATTTGAGAAATAAAAACATTATGTCTATGTAATTTATTAAATAACTATTAAACCGTAACTATGATAACACCTATTGTTATACACGGATATAATCACAACCGATTTTATATTGTTTGATGATTGTTTCTCTATGGTTGATTTGCCTATACGTTATTTGAAAATGGATGTATCATATGAGTTTACTTTTAATTGAAAAGTTTTTTTTAGGCAGTGAAGTATTGTGATGGTATGTAATGTATATATCATTGTGTTTTTGAAGCTGTGATATTTTTTGACCTGTTGAGAATTTACTTTAAATGTATATTTTACTTGAAACTTAGTGTTCTTCTTGGTCGACGTCCCAGAGTATTGAGCAATTGGAAACCACCGAATAGAATTATTATGTATGTGCAATGTGCCTAGGCACTGTGCAGTGCGATGTGCTCAGCGCTTTCCAATATTACATTCGACACGATATCATGGAGAACAACTATGAGGGAAAGCTATAGAATAGACAAAACGCTGCTTCTACAAATACATATAGTCACAATATATGGCATACTCGTGGCATATAACTAGATCAGCACCTGTGGTGAAATAGGTATAGTGCTTTATAAGGAATCAGGCGTCTCTTGTTCAATTCTGAGTCACTTAATGCCGCTGGAAACGATTAAAAAATCGTGTGCAGTTGGATTAGTTTGACGTTTCTGTAAAATATTCTCAATGACTTAAAACTCAAACAAGTTTAGTATGTAATCAATCAACAAATAAAATTGAAGCTGTCAAAAGTACTGGCAATCGATTAGTTCAAACCCCAAACTGACAAACCCATCAAATATTATGCCATATTAATTTTTTAACCCGTATTCAATAAATGTAGCTTTTTTAAATCGCGTCTCGCTACTTCGATCGCGTGCTCGCTGGACGGAAGGTCGCCATTTTATTGTGATTTTTTTTTCATTTATTGTAGTATAATTAATTAATTTATATAAATTGTCAAATGTATCTTTGGTAGAAAAAAATCATATACCATCACGCCATTTCCATGTTGGGGTAGGCAGATAGGACAGAGTGCCGGACTTCCCAATCTCGATATACATATTTCACCTCCTCCCCATCCATACACCTAACCACACCCATACATTCCTCTGACTTTTTACGTTTCTTTTTTTTACAAAATTTTCACTTGATCCTACCAAACTTTCCTTGGTCTTCCTCTACCACGCTCTCCACTTACATTTGCCTACCTAACCTAACCTAACTACATTTATACATTCCTAACCTAACCTAACCACATTCATACATTACTCTGACTTTTAACGTTTCTTTTTTTACAAAATTTTCACTTGATCCTACCAAACTTTCCTTGGTCTTCCTCTACCACGCTCTCCACTTACATTTGCGTTGTATATTTGTTTTGTAAGTCTTGATTAATTCGTTCTACAAACCATTTCAGAGTGCTCTTCTTCATCTAAACACATCCATTATCACTTCATTCCGTAAAAATACAAAAAATAATTATTTAAAATCAATAGTGATACGTTAACTCTGTTATACACTACAAAACAAAATAGAAAAGCGCAGAACAAATCAAGCCCAACACAATATAAAAGCAAACTCAAATAATTGATTAAATTGACCAATCCCGGCAAAAACAACTTATTTACTTTATTCTTATAAGTGATCCACACAATGTCCATTCTGATTTCCCAATCTGCGTAGTCTTGTTTTACATGTGTTATACAAATAATTAGTTGTAACAACATCATTGAGGAATAAAATATTTTGTCTGGTGGGCCTGCAAATAAGTACACATGACCTTCGTTCTATAATATTTTTTGCTTAGTAATTACCTTAAAATTCGACTTATGATAGAAAACTATCATTTCCGCTGTACGTATAATATTTTATTAGTTTTGTTTAGCCTTACGGAAATGACGTTGCATTTTTTTTTCATAATAAACACTAGAGATAATCTAGGTTTATGTCGCAAAATATAATAGTTCCTGTAAGGTTTGACCTTCAATTATTTTTTTGCAAACTTCGATTATCGTTGTAATGGACATAAAATAGCGGTTCTAAATATTTTGATAACAAATTGACTTTGTATAAGTACCCTCCACTCCTCTTGTCGGCCTGTCTCTTCCTCACTCTACATTAATTTCAAACGTAGTCGTATATACTCGTTTCTTTTCCTGAAGTGGAATGTGTCATTATCACATATCGGAATATTTACAAAGGTTTATTTGTAGTTCATCTTCCCCATGTAAGTTTTCTTCAGTTTTCGTGACAAGAATGTTTTTCTTAACGTATGGAGATTCAAGGAAGTATCCTTTATAATTGCCGCAGCCGCCACCTTCCTATCCTTACACTCAACTTATGTTTATTTTGTTTATTTTTTCCCCCAATAGTAGTGGTTTCCAATCCCGAGTTCGAATGCAATGAATGAATTGAGGGGAATCCTACACATTCCTTACAATCAACTAATTTTATTTTTTATAATACCTTTTATCTGTCGCAATTTATGTAGCATTAAACGGTGCTATATAAATTGTTTTTTAATTAGTATTATTATTCGCAACTCATTGTATTAATGAGCCAAAATGTTTCAAGATTCATGTCTAAATTTTACTTCAAACATCTAACAAACAATTATTCTTTATCCGAGTATCCCTCACTCTTATCATACATTGTAATAGCAAAAGTTCTACGTACGCATTTATTCTACCCCTATCACTCTTCCTTAATTGCCAGGTTTCACTTTCATCAAGGGGGGGCACTAAACACTGTGTAGTATAATTTTTGTCAATACCAGGTACAATTGTAAGTGCACCGCTAACCTTTTAACCTCTACCTTTCAATGCACAGGCTTCGCTTTCATAAATCAAGGTGGGCCTACACATCACAGCGCAATCAGTTTTAATTTTTTTTATTGTTTTACGGTAAAAAAATGCGCCATTAACTTTTTTCCCTGCAACAATATGCCATTCCATATGTATCATATCATCTCTCAAAAATATATTAACCAAATAGTGAAATTCATGAACTTGTTCTGATATTTTATTATACACCCATACATCGCTATATAACTTATAGAATAACAACTGTAATTAAATAAACCGTAAATATGTTTCTCAAATAGTAAAGTTCCTTAACCCTTTCTTATCTACTTATCCATTGGGCTCATTATTTCCGTTTTGACTTGCTAACGACTAGACATATTTTAAAGCGGACCTCAGTTTGAAACTGATTCACCATAAATGCTTGACTAAAAAGGTCATAGAAATATTATTATAAAAAATGTTCATGGTCATAAATCATGATGTCATTATCATAGACAAAACCTTGTTGTATAAAGATCAATGATTCGCTGTCAAACATATTTCTGTATAGTGTGTAAATAACAAAATGTTTTTTTTATTCTATATTTAATCTGATATGATTATTGTGTTGTACAGGCCTAACAAGTCGTTCTTAATATTAACTGATTATTGCGTTATACTTTCGTTATATCTAATAGAACCTGGTGAGGTTATTTCTAGCAATATATTTCAAATAAGCAGAAACCCTTATCTTAGAAGTTAAAAACCTTATCTTATAAACTGGCCTTTTTTATTTGTTTAAAATAAGTTCGTGATCACGACCTATGTGATAATAATCACGTCCTATGCGGCCTAGTTGGTTGAACGCTTGACTTTTATCCAGGGGCTTCGAGTTTGATTCCCGCTGTTAACCGAAAAAAAAAATGGTTTTAGTAATTACTTCGTTTAGTAACTATTCTCATCGGTGAGTGTTGTTGCAGTAGTATGTCCAATACGAACGATTGTAGACCGCGAGTTCCGGACCTACTCCAGTAGTTCTAAACCTGAAGGCTCGGTTAATAAGGCCGACGACAACGTTGTATTTCGGCCACACCCTTCAATATGTTCTCATATCCAATTCAAATATGTTAAGGGACACGCACCATCGGATTGGATGCACGAATGAATTAGCAAAACTTTCTTTCGATTATTGAAAACGTCAAATACTCGTACTATATAAAGATCATTAATGAAAAGTATATTTACTGAGAACATAAATTACATTATGTGTGCTGTATTGTATTAAACTTTATTTATTACCATGTGTCAATCTCTTCCAACCAACCACAAAGATGTTGTAGAGGTCGTAAGTGAACACCTAACTAGTCCTTTCAAAAAAAAATAGATACTTTAAAAAAAAACGGACTATCAGAACCGTCACCCCCCAGGCTGGAAAATAGACGTCTTACCAACTTGGCCATGGGTGTCGTTACAGTGTCCGTTACATATCACAGTAACAGTTTTAAAACAAAATATAACGTTTCAACATCTTAAAAAACTAACAATTCATGCTGCATATATCTTTCAAAATATGAATGGTTGAATTAAAATAGGCACTAAGTATCGTTCTATATGTCATATAGAATTAAACTGCATACTTAGGTTTTTTTGTTTGTTTTTTTTTGGTACTTAGTGCCTATTTTAATTCAACCATTCATATGACACATGAGAATGCCATTTTAAAGCACGAAACGGAAAGTAAGAAAATTATTTAAAAAAATGTAGACAATACACAAATATAGTGCGTATTTGGAAACTCATAATATTATATATGTATACGATAATTACCCTTTTTTAACAACAGCCAACAACCAAAACTCGACCTTAGGTAAAGTCTATGAATAACACGGGGATGTGAATATATTATAACTATTTGGGTCAATGTTAAGTTTTAGTAACTTGCTGTATGGTACACATTGTATTAAATACCGAATACCGGTCAAAGCGTTCAGTATTGATTGAAATGTTAAATATCTCATTGCATCGTAAATTAATAAACCGTATTCACTCTTAATAATGATAGAGATTGTACAAAAATTGCACGCAAGTTTTCAAATAATATGTATATTTTTTCATCTCAATCGATGCCGATATCATCATCACACCGTGTGCCTATTGAGGTAGGCAAAAATATCAAATATCCACTTTATTCAATCCTGGGACACGTGATCAAAATGAAAGGTTAAAATGATGTCGGAAATAGCGTGTTATACCATCACGTCATTTCCATGCTAGCGTAGGCAGCGACGACAGAGCGCTAGAATTTCCTATCTCGACACACGTATTTCGTTTCGTTCACATCCATACACATTCTCGTTCCTACAATTTCTCTTCTATGTTTTCGTTCTTTCAAAATTTAATTCACTTGTTCCAATCACACTTTTCTTGGTCTTCCTCTACCACGCTTTCCACTCACATTGGTACTGTATAATTGTTTTGTTAGCCTTTCTTCATTCGTTCTTCATGCTTTAACAATTTCAAAGTGCTCGTCTTCAACTTACTCAACACGTTAGCCTTAATTCACATTCATCCCTTATCACTTAATTCCATATTCTAGTAAATCGTCACCCCATATATTCCTCTCATATTTACACTGTATACGTATGTACAAGGGTGTTGGCTGAAAAAAACATCTGATTTCCTCGCGGCCGGGCTCGCCTTTTATTGGTTGGGTTGTATCTCAACTGGGGGAATGTTATGAAATGAGTCCATACCTTTTAATAGCTTCTCTTTTGAATGCATTTTCTTCGCAATTATCTTGAAATATATACGAGTATATGCAAGTTCAGGCTATACTATATGTAAATACTATGTTGATATCAAAAAACTTATTTATTTTCTTATATTTGTTTTGTTAGTATTTCTTCATTCATTCATCGTCTCCAAACCATCTCAGATATTTACCATATAACAAAACTTGTAAATAAGTTATTATGGTGACCTATATTCCATCCAAGCTTGACGTCTGTGCATTGACCTGCATCTTCTATTATTAATCGGATTTGTAGGTACCTAAACCTGATGAGCTATGCACTGGCCAACTCTCTACTTATGTACACTAAAATTGATTGACCTGAGAAGTAATTTGGATTTTAATCGTTCATGGCTCAAGTACCCTTTGAGATCGGATTTTTATTCCTCGATGTTATCTTATGGGTCAGAATAAATTATTTACTTCTTCTGTGTGTTATCTGTCAGATATGCATCGTCATCAATTTTTTTGTTCAATATTATCGATGGACGACCTCCGTGACCTAGTTGGTGAGATGCCTGTTGAGGTTTTGCGGATTTGATTCCAGTTGGAACCCATATTGAAAAAAAAAGAAGTAATTTTTTTTATTATGGCCTCTTTGACATCTGGCTAGTTGGTAAGAACATATTGATAAGACTGGGGAAACGGGAATCGAACTCGCGATCTCCGAGATGGAAGTCAGCGTCTTGTAAACTAGATCATGGAGAACATGACCTAGTTGATAAAACGCCTGTCTTGCGACGAGCTGAGGCAGTCTGTGTGAATAGGAAGGTGTGGAATCTATCCTCTCTATCTACGCCAAAAAGGATATGGCACGATCGTATTTATATGTACTCAAAGGATTTTGTTTGGTGTGTTAAGTTTTATAGAATAAAATGGCTGTTTATATTTACTTGAATTTCTTTTTGTATTTATATATATTGATTGTGTTATTTTCTTTATTTTCAGGTGAGTCTTTTCTATTTGCTTCGCCTTTCATCTTCAGGTAACCTTTTGTCATCATTAAACGTCCCCTTTTGGTATGGTTTTGGATGAACGTCATTGAACTGGTTTTGTATTAGAATAATCTACACATAGGTATAAGATCCATTCAATTTGATAGAAACGTTACTTTGATGTTTTTTTTCTTACTAGCAACACAGAATGTACACCACTATTTATTTCGTTCAGCAGAATATAATTGAGGATTTTCGTATTTCGTAATTTACAATGTTGGGTATTGGTGGTTTACAACAGTAATAAACCAGCACTCTTAGTCGTAATTTTCAGTGGCAATAACGGTAATCGGTAATCGAATAGTTTTGGTAATAAATATATCCAACATTTGCCACAGAACTTTTCTATTTTCAATTCTGTTACGCTACATTAAGTTATCTAAAAGTGCCAATACAGATGGGGGATAAATTATACTTAATAGAGGAAAAACTGAGCTCAGTTTTGGACTCATACATACCATCACACCGTTTCTCCTCCGGAGTAGGCAGAGAGGACATAGTTCTATACTTTCCAATCTCGACACACATATATCGCATATTCTTCATACAAACACCTTCTCATACAACTTATACAATTTTTCTTACTTCTTACATTTACTTCTTTCAAAATATTCACTTGATCCAACTTTCCTTGGTTTTCCTCGACCATGCCTTCATCTTACATTTGCACTGTATTTTTGTTTTATTAGTCTTCATTCATTCGTTCGTTCCACGTGTCCAAACCATCTCAGTGTTTTTTTCATCTTACTCATCACATCAGTTTTAAGTTCACGTTCATCCCTTATAATTTAATTCCTTATTCTGTAATACATTGTCCCCCCGTGTATTCTTCTAAGTGCACTAATTTCAAAATATTTATTCGGCTCTTCATCATTTTTCCACGTCCACGTTTCACTCCCATACATCAAAGTTGGCACTCAAGTACTGTTGTATATTGCGTACAGTTTTCTGAAAAACTATAAATTGAGTAAAAATATTGAAACGAGATTCATGAACCCCTTATTATGCAGGCCTTTGTTGTTTTGTTAATTTCAGTTGCATTCTGTAATATGTGCATTCGTTATGAAAACTTTGTCGCTTACAGTAAGTAAGGAGGAGTCTCGAGTCGGCATTGCCAAGTCATTAAGATTTTGTAAATTCACAACAACACTTACCCGGAAACTCCATTAGTCTGGAGGATTTCTGAATGGAAGAGTTTTCAGTCAGACAGGGCGTCGTTAGATCTTATCTTTGTTTATATAATTCTATTTGTGTAAAACACGTATTTTTGTCTCCTTTGATTTTGCGTTTCGTTTTTTAATACAATACATATTAATATCTTCGTCTATTCATAGTTGTAAATTATTTTAATGCCCACTAAAGGATGCATAATAGATTTTCGACTATTCATATTTGAACTTATGCCATAAACTTTGCATCATATATTTTTGAATGCCAACTAAATTATGCATATTAGATCTTCGACTATTCAAAGTTGTACATTCTTTGAATGACCACGAAAAGATACATATTAGATCTTTGACTATTCAAATTTGAACTTATGCCATAAACCTTGCATCATGTATTTTTGAATGTCCACTAAATGATGCATATTCGATCCTCGCCTATTAAAATTTGAACGGATCTCATAAACCTTGCATCATACATTTTTGAATGACCATTAAATATGCATATTCGATCTTCGACTTTTCAAATTTGAATTTATGTCATAAATTTCGCATAATATATTTTCGAATACCCACTAAATTATGCATATTCGATCTTCGAATTTGAACTTATGTCATAAACGTTGCATCATATATTTTTTAATGTCCACTAAATTATGCATATCCGACCTTTTATGAAGATCTATTCATAATTTACTGATTCCCAGTAGACTACAGTGCATCTTATTCATATCGAACTCGAGAGGAATCCAGATTTCCCTGATAATTGAGCGAGTCTTTTTTGCGATACCTTCATTGCAAAGAGTACGATATATATCTTTACAAAGAAAGCATATAATAAAAATAATATCGTATAGTAATTGGCCATCAAATATTATATATATTTATCATAAAGATAGAACAGGAAAAATCTTCTAAGTAAAAAGCTACAATTATTTATTTTGTCAATATTAATTTTTCACCTACGATCAATATCGACTTACTGGTATTGAAATGAAAAATGTACTATCAACAACCGCTATTTTAATAATCATATAATACGATGAAAAATAATAATCAGGGTATATGAAAGATAATTTTTCCAATTTGACGAAAGTGGTTTGTATGCTTCAGGTGTCGTTCGCCGGCCATTGACTTTGTGCCAATTTCAGGGTAAAATTTCGCAGTAAGTTGGCCTCGTTATCGACCCATCCTAAGTAAACTTTATTTGGGCTCTCGACTCACATTGCATTATTTAAATTACAAAAACAAAGATATTGTTTTTAAGTGTACGATAATAGATTTTTGGTTTGTTCTCATCGTCAAAGGCACTTATCGATGATGCCGCCTGTTAGCTGATCAAAATCTGCGATGTTTTATCGCTCATTGACCAAACCCTTGACTAAACAAATGCCCATCTTACACCGGTGCTATGGTAGAGAGGTTCATTGTCTTGGCAACCTTTCAGAGAAAGTGGAGTGCCGATCTGGAAGGATGTGGCATCTCGTTTATCTAATGGATTAAAAAGGGTTTGATTGATAATCTTCTTGGTGTATCAAAGGCACCTAATTATTTTTGCTATCTGAACAGCACAGGGATCAAGTCTTTCTCGGTGCAAGACACCGGACTTTTCGAACACTTCAACAAGTATCGCCGAGTATTCTCCTCAATGTAGATACAGCGAGTCGATCCATCAAGAAACGTCCTTGGTTCTTGAAACACCCATTTAATTAAATGCATTTTCTGAAAATCTGAATATGTCAATATCCGAGACCCCATTCAAAAGGGAGATCCCGCAAAACAATTGAAGTGCACTTGGCAAGTTAGTTCTACACAGATCAATTTTTATGTATCACCAATAGTTGTCAGTAACATAAAACGATATATTTTTCAATATACTCTTAGTTGGAATGTTAATGTTAAGCTATGTGGGTTTTGACTTATCCTTAAGATATTCAATGTTGGTCCAAAAAAGTTTGAGAAACCTTGATTTAAATGGACGTGGATTCCGACATCAGATATTTGAAAAAAATATCTTTGATCCTTGACCATATATCAATTTTCATCACAATCATTTCTAAGGAACTCAAAATATGAAAAAAGGTCACATTTATTTATACATGCATGTATGTCATCCATCAACTGGCAGGGTAGGCAGAGAGGGCAGAGCGCCATACTTTCCTCTCTCAACACACACCTTAGCCTCCTCCACATCTATACACATTCTCTTACAACTCCTACGATTTATCTGACTATACATTTCCTTATTTCAAAACCTTATTCACTTGATCCAACCGTACTTTCCTTGATCTTCCTCTCACACACTTTCAACTCACATTTGCAATTTATACTTGTTTTTATTTTGTTACTTTTCTTACTCAATACATCAGCCTTAAGTTCTCATTCATCCCTTATCACTTCACTACGTATTTTTTCATACATTGCTACCCCATGTATGTTTCTCAGTTTATGCATTTCTACAGCATTTATGTAGGATATTAATGATAGGAGCCTAGTGCAGTAGAATCATAGTGATGGGCTTTTATCCAGATCAAAGTAAATGCATTTTCTGACACCATCAAACTCCTGGGTATTACAAAAGTCTACCTTTGGCGGAGAAAAGTAATTTGAAGTTTTTACATGTAAACGATGGTGAAGGGTTTCTGTTCGTATATTTTAAATTGTTTGCGTCGTGTTACAATGTTTCATGATGTCACTACTGGAGTAGGCTCCTATCATTCTCATTTAGAATGTGTTGATTTTAATATTATTTTTGATTTACATCTTTCTCGCTTATAAAATAAGTATATCAAACATTAAAGTTTTTGATTCCATGGCAGCACATCTTAATAAAAAGAAATAGAGGAAAAATTCCTCTCTATTTTTGCTTTTCTATCACCTTATTCACTTACTAAAACTCCTCCAAGCAAGACGACAGTGTTACACCATACATTTATAATACAATTCAATTTCATCTCTCGCTGCTTCTTTCGTCATAACTATTATGTCTGGAAATTTTTCTTTTTCGTTCTCCGTTTACAGATCTCTTGTCCTCAATTTCGCAAAATAAATTCTTTTGTTTTTTTTTACCATCTCGCTTGAGAGTTACGAGTAATGCGCGAATATAAACTTGTTAGTTTCCATTTTTTCGACATGAAAATAAATTCGCAATCTACTATATCATCGTATAGTAACGTAGACGAAATTTTTATTTTTATCTCATCGTATCGTAAGTTACTTTCGTTGTATATTATAATGGTACATTACAACCTGGCGGGCTTATTGCCATGAAGCGATTTCTTTCAACCCACCATACATACGGACGTTTACGATGTTTCTCTGCTGGGGTATGCAGAAAGGATGGAGCTTCAGACTTTCCATGATGATATATTTCCTTCGCCTTCTTCACATCGTTAGTTTCTTATATTTTTCTTACTACTTACCATTCCTTTAAAAATTCATTCACTTTGTCTAACCATACTTTCTCCGTCCGTGGCATGTTTTAAGAAGCGACTGAAAAAACTCTTAATTTCTAGTCAGTAAAATAACGTGTTTCATTCTCGGTTTTTCTTTTCCTTTCCTCTCCACCATCCCTTCCTTTTTTTTTATTTATGATATCTCACTGTATATGAAAAATAATGTTCGGGTGATTGTCCGTCTTTGTGGGGTTCGTGGCCATATACTCACGTATGTGTTTATGGATTTCGTGGGGATGGATAGTCATTTGAATGATTTATGCAACCATGTAACTTATTAAATTTTCCTGTTATCTGGTTGGTTGGAAGAGATTGCCGCCTGGCAATAAACCCGCCAGATGTTATTTGCAATAAAAGTGTTAAATTTCTCTGTAATTATTTATCACGACTCCCACTAATGATTCCCTCCCACAAACTTGCATTATATGTTTGTTTAATCAGTCTTTTGTTGCCTATCCGTTTAATATATCCAAACCACCTCAACGTACTCTTTTAGACCCTAATTTAATACATCAAATTTCAGCTCACCTTCTTCCTTACTAGTTCTATTTCTTATTCGGTTATACATCGACACGCCGCATATTTTTCTCAGTACACGCATTTGTACTGTATTTACTTGGCCTCTTTCATTCGTTTTCTGCAGAAAGATGTTAAAGGGACCTTTAGTGAAACCAGAATGAAACCTGTTTAAAAAAAAAATCTGGGTTAAAACGGAACTTGAACCGGCAACTTTCGGGTTAGGAGACAGATGTCTTACCATCTAGGCCACGGAGGTTATATCATAATAATTTTCGGTATTTAAATCAAAACTTCGTAAAACAATTGTGTGGGTTTTCGGAAGAGATTGCCACTTGGCAATAAATCTTCCACTGTACAAGAAAGCATTAAATAATCAAATAAAATACTAAAATGATCCGAATAAATGCTGTAGAAGTGCGTCCACCAACAGGAATATATGTGGTGACAATTTATGACAAACAAATGTGTCTTGATGGTTGTATTGTGTTTGATGATCAAACTTTCGTTGTATACAGTACAGCCTGGCGGGCTCATTGTCACATGGTAATCTCTTCCAACCAACCAGAAAGATGTTAGAGGCCTTTAGTGAAAACCAGATACGATTACAGATACCATCTTTGATGTATGGTAGTGAAACATGGATTTGGAAAATGACTGAAAAGAGCCGGATAAATGCTGTAGAAATACGTGTACGTCGAAACAATACGTGATGTGATAATGTATAACATAATATAGAAAGTGATTAGGAATGAATTTGACCTAAGGGTTGACGTGTTGCATAAGATGAAGAAGAGCACTTTGAAACGGTTTGGACATGTTAAACAAATGATTGAAGAAAGACTAATAAAAATATACAGCACAAATGTGAGTTTAAAGTGTGGTAGAGGAAGAGCAAGGAACGTATGGTTTGATCAAATGAATGATATTTTGAAAGAAGGAGACTTAAAAAGTCGGAGAAATGCGATGGATGTACGTCGAAACAGGAAATACTGGCATTATTTTGTCTCTGCCTACCCCGACAAGGAAATTACGTAATGGTGTGTATGTATAATTAAATAAAGTCCAATCCGTTGACTCGGCTTAGTTCATATCAAAAGGATAAATAATAAAAAGTATGACATTCATATGCAGTTAAAAAATGTCTCAAGGACTATTACAATCAGCTGCAATGTCGGCAAGAGCATCGTTTCAAGCTAATTCAATACGAAATGAAATGTCGGTTCTGTTTTGGTCGCACAGGATGTGAGCGATTTGAAAGTGCGCATCCTGTGTGGAATTATTAACATTAATTAGGTTCAATTTCTGTGGATCTTGATACCAGATTGTCCAGTTAACGAAGTCTATTATCTTAACGTATATTTTCTTCCATTCTGTTAGCGGTTCAGTTTATCATATCTTGATATAAATGTTGTTAATGGTTTTATCGGTTCGTAGGTTTGCATAGTGGTTCTATCGGCATTGTAAATTTATCTTATCTCTGGTTTCATCAATATGGATTAGATAGCAATTCCCTAAATAAGTTACCTGTTTGATGCATTCAATATTACCGCAAACCATATGTAATATATTTATTATCATGTTAAAATTATGGTTCACAACAGCGTATTACTAACATTGACGAAAGAGAAAAAATGTGGTGGTAATAGGCCAAGTAAATACAGTGAAAATACGTGCACTGATAAAAATGTTGTTTTGATGTATGACAGAATAAGAAATGTGATTTTTAAGGATGAATGAGAGCGAAAAACTGATGGGTTAAGTAGGCTGAAACAGGCCACGTTGAGGTGGTTTGATCATGTTCAACAGATTGGTAGAGAAAGACAAATTTATAATGCAAGTATAAGCGAGAGTCGTGATAGAAGACGACTGAAAAAAGTATGGTTGGACTAAATGAATGAAGTTTTGAAAGCAGGAATGGTATAAGAGAAACGCAAAGCTCTATGAGAAGATGTATGGATATGGAGCAGTAGAAAGAAGTATGTAATGAAAGGAAAATTAGGCGACCTGTCCTCTTTGCTGTATCCCAAAAGGGAAATGACGTTATGGTTTATAAAATATGTATGTCTGTAAATGACAATTTCGTTTTTTAGTGGAATGACACACAACACGTTCTTTTCAGAGCAATTGTCTCTCCTAATAAGACTTTTAAATGCCTTAATAATAATAATAAAATGAAAACATATATAGCGCCGTTTAGAGAATAAAACTCCTCAGGGGTGCTCTAACTCAGAATTCGAACCCACTCATAAATTTTGATAAGATATCTCTAAAATAATTGTATTTAAGTGCTTCCTAAAGCTGGACACGCCGCCTATATCTCTGACACTAAGAGGTACACTATTCCACACAACAGTACCAGCAACGGCGAAAGCTTTATCATAAAACTCCACCCTGTTGGATTTATTTGGAACAACCAATTTATTAGATGAAAATATATCAACCTCAAAGTTCTCTTCTCTCCAAAGGAACATCCCTTAGACACATATTCGAAAGATATGTTACAATGGAGACATCTCACAAAGGGACTTGAATACAAAGAGACAAAGTTGAAATCGATCCCACTATTATTGACATATTTAAAATATTATAAAATAAATATATGAATATACACACACAAGTTGTTACCACTACAATATTTAGTTACAGCCTTCTTCATTTCTAAAGCATACCTCATCTATCTTACATTTCATTTTGATTTAGAAAGGGTGAATAAATATTGTATTTTATAAAAACATGTTTCTTATGCAATGCATTAACACAACTGGTCCAGTCATTAATATCAACGAAGCCTTTTGCCAATCTATATACATATGATAGTACACAGCGATTATCATATTTTTTGTTTATTAAATCGGACTCTTTATGTGTTGCATAACATGTTACATATACCAATCAAGTATTTCGGTTGTTGAAAGTGCACATGAAACAAAACAAAAAACCGAAACGTTGTTTATTATCGAGTGTAAACTTTCTTCTGTTAATAAATCTTATGTAAACCCACAAAGATCGATCGAGAAATGTTCTTTCTTCATACATTATACATAATATTTGCTGTCTTAACCCTTTGTACTCGAGGGTGTCGTAGTGGCGACACGTTATAGTCGGCTTGATACATAATATACTAAGGCTGTCGAGTGGGAATTGTCGAGTGGGAATCAGAGTTGGAGACAGGGATGATATTCTAAAATCGACTCCGACTTCAATTTGTTACAATTTTCAAAGCTTTTCGGCTACGTAAATTACAATGAGAAATTATGAATAATGCGCCATCTACGAGTAATACAAATAGCGTGCACTGCATGAGGAATCTTCGTCGACATTATTTCCAAAAATAAACTATATTTAAGTACAGTACCCGGCGGTAAGTAATACACACCGGGCTTAAGAAAGAGACTGTCGGCCATAATCGGCTAACTTCGGCTTTGTAGAGCGTCGTCTCTGTCATTCATACACGTGTTCCGTCGCGATTTGTCAGTCGTTGTCAAGCGTTCTAGGGTCGCATCGTGCTACAGAGACGACTCTCTACAAAGCCGAAGTTAGTCGATTATGGCCGAAAGTCTCTTTCTTAAGCCCGATTTGTATTACTTACCGCCGGGTACTGTAGTTGCGCCACGTAATTAAGTATAACGTATGTTTAGCAATATATGTACTATAATAAGTGTCTGTGTGCGTGCGTGCGTGCGTGCGTGTGTGCGTGTGTGCGTGTTGAGTCAAAGATTTAAAATTTCTGGAGTCGGAAATTCTTGAACCGACTCCATAAATTGCGTAATACAACTTTGCTGTCTTAACCCCTTGTGCTCGAGGGTGTCACAATGGCGACACGTTAAAGTTGGTTTGGCGCTAATTTCTGAAACAGATAGATGTTGGGGTTTTCGTATGTCTTTATTTTTTTATTCGTTGTTATAACTTTTATAGTTTTTGCTGAGGGGTATTTTGACAATATTTATCTAAAAAATAGCAACGATATTAAAAAGTATTTATATCAGTAATTTCTTCAAGTGACTGAAAACTTTTCAAGTGCGAAGCGTTAGATACTTAAGTCTTTTAGTTATTTTTTTTTATGTTTTCATATTTTAAACTAAGGCTTCGACATCCTCAGTATTCAGACTTTTAGTTATTTTTTATTATATTTTCAAGAAGTCACCCAAAGAAAGCTTTTGTTATATTTTTTGCATATTATAAACTTAGGCTTCGACATCCTCAGTATTCAGACTTTTAGTTATTTTTTTTTATATTTTCAAATAGTCACCCAAAGAAAGCTTTTGTTATATTTTTGCATATTTTAAACTAAGGCTTCAACATCCTCAGTATTCAGATACTTCGAAGACAACAGAGTCAAAGAGATGCCATCTCGTTTTTAATTCCGTCACTTAATCTTTTCCGGGGATTTGACAGAAGCGGAGTAGAACTAAAATGGAAAATTATAAAAATATCTGTTCTTCGAGATTTTTTTCTGTTAAATATATAAAGGCATTTTTCATTTAATTTTATCGTTGTCCTAGTATTCCTAATATTAATAACCTCCGTAACCTAATTGGTAAGATATCTATCTTTTAATCCGGAGGTTACGGCTTCGGTTCCCGTTGAAACCCAGATTTTTTTTCTAAAAGGGTTGCAATCTGGTTACTTAGGCTTATTGGAACACTTTTCTGTTTGGTTAGAAGAGATTTCCACATGACAGTAATCCGCCTAGGCTTTACTGTATACAACGAATATATAATACAATACCGACGACCTCAGTAGTGTAGTTCGTAAATCGCATGTCTTCCTACTCGGATGTTGCGTGTTCTATTCCCGTTGGTATTAGTCTGGTTTTACTTATGGCCTCTTTAACATACTTTATAGTTGGTTGGTAGATACGACAATAATTCCGCTAGGTTGAAATGTATACAACAAAAATGTGTTATTTTTTTTTAATAAATTGTATTAAGGGAATATTAACTAATTTGTATGGTCCCTTTCAACATATCTTATTTACTTATTTATTTAACACTTTTATTGCAATACAATCTGGCGGGCTTATTGCCAGATGACAATCTCTTTCAACCAACTAGACAAAAGTAAATGAAGCAAGTTACGTGGTCGCATAAATCATTCAAATGACTATCCATCCCCACGAAATCCATAAACATATACGCGAGAACATGTCCACGAACCCCATAAAGACGGACAATCACCCTTAATTAACGATGCGGACATATTGAAAAGCGTGGCTGGGAGACAAGATTATCTTCGGCACCATTAATCGAACGATGCTGTAGACACTGAGCTCGCAATTTGCCATCGGACGTGTTGGCAATACTACATCACGTATAAAGGCAAACCTCACATACGTCTAGCTTGTGCGAATATTTTACGAGACGAACTCTTCAACCAGACTGAGACCCTTTTTTGTCTTTGTTATATTATAAAAAAATAGCACTATCCAGGTTTCATAAAAACGGCGGCAATTTGTAATCTTATTTTAAAAGGATGTTTTTATTATCTTTTAATAATTAACTAAGCTCTGTGGATTGAGCTCAGAAGTAGAGTCTATTGTACCTTATCGAGTCCAATTCAATCATGAATTGGGTTTTATGTTTGAATTGGGCTGGTCACTAATCTGACCGGGGTCTCTTTTGAGTACCACCGGGAATCAAACTAAACTTTCTTACCAACTAGATCACGGAGGTCGTCTTTTTTTAAGATTTAATATAAAAAATTTAATTGTGAAGCTCTAAATGTTAATATCAAGCTATGGAGTAAAACTAAAGTAGGGTATTGTGCCCAATCCAAACATAATTTGGCTATGTCATAGAATATCGAGCCCAATTCAAACACGATTTGCGACTTTCGCATGATATCTAACCTACTTCATAATATATTTTTAGGATAACTGAACAGTTTGTTGAATTGATAGAACATTACAACTAACACATAACCCCGATCTGACCCTTCCTCGAGGAAGCTGTAGAGCGAATGGACCGCCATTGATAATATCATTGGGGTCAAGGATACCAGTACCTTATTGTGAAATATTGTTTTAGTATCCTTTGAATTGCCCCTTATATATTATGATTTCTATTGTGAAAAATACTATAGGTAAAATCTCAATACCAGGACCGCTCCATGACGAACAATGTAGCTTTTTTACATAATAATAAATGGACGACTTGTACAGCAGAGGTTAATGCAGCTTCCCGTGCAGAGGAAGGTCGTGGGTACGTACCCAACGAGCAGAAATATTTCTAGCGTTATCTTTTCAAGACCAGGAATTTGGTGGAATATTTTCTCTGTGCCTCAAGAGCGCTTAGGTCCTCTCATCCAGGGTCTTCATATTGTATTGTATTACACTATTGTTGTATACAGTACAACTTGACGGGTTTATTGATATGTTGCAATCTCTCCCAACTAACCCGGAAGGTATTTAAACAAGTCTTAAGTGAAGGCCTGACGGATGGTTTTTTTTCGAATTGAACCAGCAACCCCCGGGTAAGACAGGCGTCTTACCAACTACGGAGGGCATTCATATTTTTATAGTGTAGCTTATTATACGCGTGTGTCAATGACATATAATAAGGATATAATACAATATAATATTATTAATACCATATAATAATGTCATTATATGTAATATCACTATTATTATCACAACGCATGCCCATTGTCACTTCACTGCTAGCCACATATTTGGCAATTGACGCGTTAATTTATTTATTAACACTTGTGTCTTAAAAGTATGTAATTTATCGTTTATTATATTAGTTAAATATTATCAAAACGATGATTCACAGTAGTGTTGCTGCCAATATTGATGTATGGGAGTAAAATATGTACAGGGAAAAATAATGAAAGGAACCGAATAAATGCGGAGGTAATGCTTGCACTGTGAGGAACATGTAGTAATTTAGGATAAATGTATAAAGTAGGCTGAAAAAACCACATTGTAATATATTGGACATGTCGAACGGTTGGGTGACGAAAGATTTGCTTAACATATCTAAAATGCAAACATGAGTGGGAATCGTGGTACTTGAAGACCGCGAAAAGTATAGTTGGATCAAGTGAATGGAATTTTAGAAGAATGGAAGGTAAGAAGATTGAGAAATGGCAGGAATTGTTTGATATACGAGTATATCGTTATATAACAGTTTGACTCTTTTTCCTATCTACTTTAATACACAAGTATATCGGGATATAATAATTTGACTATTTCCTATCTACTTTAATATACGAGTATATCGTTATAGAATAATTTGACTCTTTCCTGTCTACTTTAATATACGAGTATATCGTGATAGAATAGTTTGACTCATCTATTTTTCCCAACAGACAAATGACGTGATGATACTCGTATGTATGTATGTGCATTAATTAGTTTATCTGCATTCAGTACGTTTTATTATGTTTAGTACCTAATTAAAATTGTCTGTCTATTTTGGCGTAAAAAGTATTAATCCACAAATCAGTAACAGCGAATTTCTTGCTTAACGTCGTGTCGCCTATGACGCAATTATCGATTACAATGTTTTTAATTATTTTTATCTCTTGCGTATTACATGTGTCAAAAATAAAGGGAAGCCTTGAGAAGGCCGACTGCATATCATCGGGTTTCTTACTCAAATTGATAACTGAAATTTTACTGTTCCTATGATATTTCAGTTTGACCACTTCATACCTGAATCGAGTCTAAGGTTTTAAAAAACGTATTCTGCCTTGTGTGTGTATTATTTACACTAAATGCAACATTATGTCGTATTAGTTTAGATATGTGGCACCCAAAACGTTCAATATCGATAAGACAGTATTCAACATTTCATTTGTTATTATAAAACAGAAATATACCACAAAGTTCTTCACAAATATGAATTCTGTGTACATTATAGTGGACGCCAGGCCTGAAGTGGTTAAACGTTTCAACTCCCTCCAATATATATTATACTCGTATGTGCATCTGGTTACTTATATATTTTTTACCAGACATTGACCATTTGATGATCTTCACCAAAAACTACTTTTTTCGAAATTTTGTATCAGAAACCCGACGATATGAAAATATGCGAAGTGACGCTTATAAAAATTTATTGGAATTTTGAAATCAAAATTATAGGATCTAAATTAAATTGTTAAATCATGAATTAAATTGAAAACGGCTTCAAAGGTATTATTTCCTCATAAATATTAAAATTGTCGGCACCTTGGTCCAGTGGTTAGTATGGTTGCTTAGTCTGGGAGTCCCGGGTTTGGTTCTCTTACTGGTTTTACTTGAAGTAATTTTTCATGTTATCCTGGCGTTTGGTAGTTATCTTGCAAATTTATTTATGAGCGCTCTTGGGATAAGCAGTGTCACTAAAAAGCATTATATAAATTCCTTAGATTTATTAAGATTCGCCAGATTTCTTAATGGGGGTGTCTTGGACTGTGAGAAGTATGGTCTTAACTTGTCATTAACAGGAAGCTCGAGGGTCTAAAAAGTGTCCGATGAAGACATATCATACGGCACTACTAGAAGAAGGTTTATTTATTGCATATATCTGCTGATATACGAGTATATTACAATATAATGGAAACCTTTGGAATTATATTTGAAGACTCCGATGATTAGGGTACGTGCATCGAATGGAGATGTCTCATCTCCCTCAGCGCATCTAGAGTTATATTTATTCTGCGCAATGGGCTCAATACGTTTTCCTTTTGCGTAGTGCACTCTTCACCTGGCCGCTCCAACGCATAAATCTATGGCGTTTTGGTAAAGATGTACAAGTCATCGATTACTTATTTGTCAGTTTGAAGTTTTGCAACACTTGTATTCCTGAAATACAGACCTCAGGTAAATTTCAAAGGTAAACTTTGAATACATAAATTATTTATGTATTCAAAGTTTACATTAAAAATTTACCTGAGGTCTGTATTTCAGGAATACAAGTGCTGCAAAACTTCAAACTGACAAATAAGTAATTGATAACTTGTACCTCTTTACCAAAACGCCATATAAATGTTCTAAGTCTACTCTTGCGACCCTTCACAATACCAGTGACTATGTCCTCTTTGCCCGAAATATAACCAAAGAATGCGATGAGTACATAATGTTGAAAGTCTCTATAATTTATTAAATTCTTCCAAAATATGGACAATCGTCGTTCTGTATTTAAAACACTTAGGAATCGTCTCCATTATCACATATCGAAAGAGTCTATCATTGATTTTTCTCTGGCATTTATTGTCTATGCTCCTGAGGCATACAGGAATATTGAGTAAATAAAGATTTTAACAAGACGCTTTTTCACTGTAATAGTGAACCCATAAAATATTGGATGATGATGATGCCAAGTCATAATTGCTGATATATCGATCTTTTGTATACCAAAAATAGCACTGTTTGTTGATACTGTCACGACTGGGGAAT
This sequence comes from Odontocerum albicorne, assembly GCA_949825065.1. Classification (NCBI taxonomy): domain Eukaryota; kingdom Metazoa; phylum Arthropoda; class Insecta; order Trichoptera; family Odontoceridae; genus Odontocerum; species Odontocerum albicorne. Next base: position 15,285,942 of record OX463860.1, on the reverse strand, counting down.
TTTAAATTAATATTTGTATGAGCCGCGTGTTAGTTCAATGTATAAAAGACGCGGCAGTAAATTTTAAACGTGTGTCTCTTTTGGTTTTTGTCATCGTCAATGACCAATTACGATGAAGGATTTCTGTTTCTTATTCATTTAATTTATATTCTCGCGACATGCAAGAAGAGAATACTCTCAAACTTTAGTCATGTCGCTAGAAGAAATTATGACAGTTTGGAGACGCTGGTGGTGACTAGGTGTCGAAGGACGGCGCGCGAGCGGACGGTCTCCAGCAATGTAGATAGATCAAATTGAGGTGCATGACCGCGTGGTAACGCACAGGACTTCCGTGCAGAAGGTCGCCGGTTCGAACCCTGCGCTGTGTTACTCCTCTCGAATGGCACAGGCATGTTTTCCGTTTAGTATTCGGCAGTAATAATAATGTATATGATTTCGGTCATATACACATATTTTCTTTAAAAAAAGCACGCTGCTGTGCTCCGATCGTCTCACTTCAGGTGTGCCATCGGATCCAGTACAGGCCGTTGAGTCTGCCAGTTTGCAACGGCTCACTCGCTTAAAGAGGAGTAAAAAGAAGAAATAGACGAAAAATCCACGACACAGTTTCGCTTTCCAATTGAATTGACGTTGGAATGGCGAAGGGATCCTCGACTTCGAGACCCAGCCACAACGAGGTAGACCAAATCAAAGAGATGACTAGTTCCTCATTAATTACTGCACTCATCATGGCTTAGAACCGGGAGGAGTGGAGGCGAATCATCCTCTCAGTTCCAGATCATCAGTAAATAACGACGTTCAGCCATTATCTAACCAAACATACTCGTATATGTGTACGAAACCTTAAATAAAAACTAAACTGGAACCCTTTTTAAAATATTTTTTTTTTAACTTTTTAAAATAAACATCATCGAGGTCGGAGGTCGTTCACTGTCGATCCATCATGTGGAAATATTTCTTAATTTTCATACAAGTTTTTCTGATTTTTCGCACACTCAATATTTCTAAAGACCTCACTGAACTTTAAATGCACGCTTTCCTCTTGAAACATGTAAATTTTACAGGAAAACAGTGTGTTCATTTCCATCATACAAGGTTTCTTTGATGTTCGAGTAACATGCAATTTGTTATATTTTAAACAATACGTCAGCGGACCCTTCCGTTATTGTGATATGACGTCAGAATCTTTAAATATATCCACAGTTTCGGCAGTATGGATAATCTAAATCCAGTCGACTTGCTCTCCAGCGTGACTCTAATCGATGTGTCCATCAGCCTGTGATGAAGGCCTTGCTGATACTGATTTAGCGGAAACCAGTTAAAACAGGTGTTGTTGGTTTGGATAAAACCATTATTAACGGATGCCCAATTTGAAGTGGTATTGTTACGACGAAATAAATACACTGGAAACATTCAGTTCTTACCGTTTTATTGTTATGACGAAATATATACTGTGTAGTTATTCTGTTTTTTATTTATTTTTTAAACGAAATATGTATTCATTCGATTCTTACTGATTTATTGTTGTGACGAAATACATACAGCAAAGGCATTCAGTTTATTATTGGACTGGAGTCAATCAATTTATTATATTGGCGAAATTCATACAGTGTAGTAGTCATTTAGTTTATTATTGTTTTGACGAAACACATACAGCGAAGCCATCAAGTTTATTATTGTATTAGCGAAATACATACAGTTGATTCATTCAGTTTGTTCTGTTGGCGAAATGCTTTAGTCATTTAGTTTATTGCTTTGAGGAAATGCGTCCAGTTTATTATTGTATTGGAGAAATACACAATGGCGGAGAAATACATATTGGCGAAATGCGTCCCATGAAGTCATTTTTTTAATTATAGTTTTGACGAAGCACATACAGTGGAGTCATTAAGTTTTTATTGTTTTGGTGAAATACATACAGTACAGTCATTCAGTTTTTATTGTTTTGATGAAGTACATACAGTAGGGGTACAGGGAACGACACTGGCACATATCTAGCATATGCGAGTATTGTCATCAGGTCTAATTTACCAGACTGGGAACTTTTTTTCATTCAATCTTATTATAAAAATATAATTTAAAAGGTTTCATATAAACAGCTATGATTTTTTTTTTATTATAATATGTTTTATTTATTATCTTTAATAATTCATCAAGGATATTGGCTATGCGGCATGTTGAAGTGCGTGACCGGAAGATAATATTTTACTTGGGTCCTTCGAGCTTACGTTAAGAAATCAATACAGTAACCATGTACTATCGCACGTCGAGAGGCAACAACACTCGCACTCGTCTAACGGATCTTACTATTATTTCCAGACAAATTCTAAAATCATACATTCAAAAGTCAGAGAAACCTGGTGGCCTGGTGGTAAGACACTTGTCCACCGATCCGAAGGTTGCGGGTTCGATCCCCGCTGGAACCCAGATTTTTTTAAATAGGATTCCAGTCTGGTTAACACTTAGGGCCTATACAAACATATTTCTGGTTGGTTGGAAGAGATTGCCACATGGCAATACACTCGCCAGGTTAAAAAAAAAAATAGATGAAAACTAAAATTGAATAAAAGTCACGCAATGGAGAAATTATTTCTTGTTAATTTTTTTAACCCTTTTCGTTACTTTCTATTATGGATTGTTAAGTGCCATTTTTATTAATACCGATAAAAAATGAACCTTTGAAAAATAAATGTTTCTAATTCAATTACTATAAACATTTTTATTAATACCGATAAGAGAATGAACCTTTGAAAAATAAATGTTTCTAATTCAATTACTTACTATAATCATTTTTATTAATACCGATAAGAGAATGAACTTTTGAGAAATTAATGTTTCTAATTCAATTATGTACTATAATATTTTTTAAATTAAAGGGGTCGTGGTAGGATTTTTTATAAACGAGTATATGATTTTTTTATACCTAATGTAAGTTTCTTTATTTTTTATTTTTTTTTGTCTTAATGTTTTGTTTTATGTAAACTAATACCTTAGGACGGGCATACGCATAGTTAGACAGGAGAATTATCTGCATATCTAATTGTAAAATTTCTTCTTTTCCCTTGCCTTATCCCATCTATTTGGAGTCGGCTGCTTGGAACTTTTTCATCCATATCTCTCAATTTCGGGGATAGTCCGAGTCTCGTCATGTCCTCTACTTTCTTATATAGGCTCTTCTTGGGTTTCCCTTTGCATCTATTTGGGTGTTCCCGATTCGCGGCTGTCTTGAGCGTAGATCTCGCCGGTGCACGTGCCCATACCACCGTTGTCATTCTTCCCGGGCTTTATCTACTATTATCGCCACTTTAATTGTTCCATGAATTCGTTCATTTAAGATCTTATCCAAACTAGTGACGCTCGGTGACCACCGTAGCGTTCGCATCTCCGCGACATGAATTGTTCCTCTTTTTTTTAGAGATCAACACTCGACTCCATATAATATAACGGGCCTACTCACTGTCTACCCTAGTGAAAAACCTCGACCCAGAAACCGAAGTCAAGGGCAGAATTGAAACATCTCGTGCGGCTTTTAATAAAATGAGAAGCGTATTCTGCCATGATAGTCTAAACTTGAAACTTCGACAACGGTTTGTAAAATGCTACGTTTGGTCTGTGTTATTACATGGAGTGGAATCATGGACCCTCAAAGTTGGTAGTATGAACCGACTGAAAGTATTCGAAATGTGGATACACCGGAGAATGCTACGGATACCCTGGACGGATGTGGTCAGCAACACGAGGGTTCGTCAAATAACCAAAGTTGATAGAGTTGCTGACTAATATTAAAATCCGAAAGGTGTCCTACTTGGGTCATGTACTTAGAGAAGCAAAGTACAAATTGCTGCACCTGATTCATCCAAGGCAAAATAGAAGGCCGAAGAGGTGTTGGCAGGAGGCAAATCTCCTGGCTCCGCAATATACGTGATTGGGCTGGTATAAGGAGCGTTGGGGATTGTCATTTTTCATCTTTGATTTGTTTACTTTTGTCTGTTTAATATTCCAATGACGTAACGTATTTTTTTGCTACTCTATTGTGTTATACAAACCGCTATCTTATCGCTTATATCAAAAGAGATAGCAAAATGTGTAACAATTTGACGAAAATATGTAAAATGGACCCAACCCACATTTTAAGTGTTTTAAGATAATTGAGAAAACGTCCAGCTGCTTTCTATGGGGTTTCTATGGTATAGAATATTTATTTTACAAATGAATTTAACCATGATTTCCTAACATTTATTTCACCCTTTTCAATTACCATGACTTTTGATTTTACAACTTTCATTCTCAAGATTTTTATTCACATTTATTTTAGTCGCTGTAGTTATTTTTCGTTCTTCGCTAACAGTACTATGTCATCAACAAACACAGACATTTTATACCACATTTATTTAAATTTTAAATTAATAATAATAATGAATTCAACCTCTACAGATCTGATATATTCTAAGGTTTTCAAAAAATATTCTAGCTTGTGAGTGTATTATTTACACTATTTTTTTTAAATAATAGATATGACCTAAGTCATAGGTATCCTTATACCCCCGAATATTTGGCGGAAAAAATGCCTGTGTCATTCGAGGGGAGTAGCACAGAGCGGGTTTCGAACTGACGACCTTCCGCATGGAAGTCCAGTGCGTTACCGCGTGGTCATGTACCTCACATGCAACATTATGTCGTATTAGTTGAGATAGATGGCGCCCAAATGTTCCAAGTCGATAATACAGTACCTTACATTTCATGTATTATCATTGGGAACAGAAATATGCCACAAAGTTGTTTACAAAGGGCAAATAATCTGTGTCCATTATAATGGACGCCAGGTCTGAAGAGGCTAAAAAAGGTTTCAACTAAAAAGATCAATTAAAACTTGTTCCATTTTTATTGTTTTGTACGTAAATATTTTTTTAGTTTTGATTATGTGTTCAAGTTCTGTTATTTTTTTTTACGATTTTGTTGTAGATTTTAATTTTTGTTATGTGAAATGTTTTATATAATTTTCTGTGTTTTTTTTTTTTTGAGTGCTTTATTATATTTTATACATCTGGCGGACTTATTGCTGTTCAGTAATTTATCCCAACCGATTAGCTCATCTTTGATACGTTTATCTCATCTCGGATAACTATTTTAAATCCATGACAAATTTCACAAATTTAAATTCAATGAATTTAAAAAGTGAAAAAGCAACGAATGATTAATATCTTAACAATATTAGTAGAAATTGTTTGATTGTTGTTTTCATTCGAATTTAGCTTTTTTTTTTTAAATTGTTGAAGTATTATTGAAATTTGATTTCTTGTAAAACCTGCAGCCGTTCAAAATAATAATACTCAAATAACTTGATTTATTTTTCTTCCAACCAACTTTTTAGTTGGTTTAGTTGGTTGGTAGAATAATTACCACATGGTAAAAATGTCTCCAGGTTGTGCTGTGTACAACGAAAGTGTGATATAATACAATCGATTTCTGTTTTATCGTTACTTCAAATTAATTAAAGAAATGGATTTTGCGTGTTGACTCCTTTTGTAATTAACAATAGAGAAATAACGCGTGGGGTGGACTACCTGGAACTAAGTGACTCGGCAGATCGACATTGATTATTCATAATTAAATTCGTTTATGTTTCATAACTATTAAATATGTCTAAGAAATTAATAAATACAATATTTACACATTTTAATATTATATTATATGTATGTGCGTAATAATGTTTTTCACTTTTTGTTGTTCATTTTTGTTGATACGATGTGTTTTGAAATTTGTTTGATTGTATCTTTTTGTTTTGTATAATTTTTGTAATTGAAATTTGATATTTTTTAAATATTGCGGTTATTAAAAATTACCACATTTAATGTATCATAAGTTCACCTTATCATTAGAAAAATCGAAAAAAAAATGGGATTAGTCGTATGGTCCGAAAGTAGTCGATACGTGGTAATAGCCCCCTGCAGAAAATAATTTAAAATACCAAAAGAAATATAATACACATATTTATTTTTTATACCTATGCACGTATTTAATTTTAATACTTGCGTATTATATTTTTTATTCACTCCTTTAAAGTTTGTATATTTCATATTTTTCTGTGCCTGTTGAATCTCTCCATATTAATCTGACAAAACAAATATGACACCACCGATAAATCGACGTAAACTAGATCTCGTTGGCTTGCTCGTGAAAGGTGTATATTTTTTATATATACTCGTACATACGAATATATGGACGTTGTCCGATAATAATACGAAAAGTAACAGTAAGGAGACAAGTGACAGTGCTGAGACGAGTGAAGATGAACTGCATGCTGCTGGTACAAATAATGGCAATAATAGTAAAAAAAATAAGAGAATACAAATAGTTTTGTGTGATAATAATTTTTTTCTAAAAAAAGATTTTTATAAATTTAGGGTGCGTCTTATGGTCTGGTTGGTTTTATTGTCTGCAAAATACAGTAATAAATAATGTGTACAATCATGAACACAAACCGGTAAAATGAATAAGGTGCCATTTAAAATTTGAAAATGTTTGAATTTTATTCAATTTAGGACTTCTAACAATCGATTATACAAAACTCGATAAATTATTTGAAATGTTGATAGTGTGATTGCACTTCTAGTATATACTATGTATTTTCAATAAACGTGACCAACTCCACATAGTTCACTGGCTTTGAAAACGCAAATTTGAATAAATAGCCATTTAAATCCTCGATTAATGAAGAGGTCCTTACGGGTCATTTTACATGAGTCATTATTGAGGGCGTATCACAAAATGAGTGATTTAAATATGAAGAATGTATCATAAATTGGATGAGCGCAATATTAAGTACATACTTATCATAAATTGAGCGAGTTTAATATTGAGTGCATATCATAAATTGAATGAGTTTAATATCATAAATTGAATGAGTTTAATATTGATTGCGTATCATAAATTGAATGAGTTTAATATTGATTGCGTATCATAAATTGAGAGAGCTAAGTATTGATAAAGTAAAGCATAATCGAATTTGGAATAACTATTTCTTCGAGCCGGATGTTATAGGTATGTTATAATTGGATATAACATGGTTATGAAAAATAATTTTATCCACATTTTACATGCTCCTGAGATACTTGAGGAAATATCTCGCCTCTATATTGGCTTGTATAGAACACAAAACCGTGCTTACGAAGCATTATCTGTTGCCTGACTAGTCCACCTACAGTATTAGCTGGGACGACCAAGGTCTGAGTGAATGTGATGGAATACAAGTAGCCTGAACGAGTGGACTTGTTTTTGCTAAATAATTAGTGTGAGAATTGTTTTCTAGTTATAAGTAGTATGTAGGTGTTAATTATTTCTAAGATCTCATATATTAAGATTGAATAAATAAAATAAAATGATATCTAGGAAAATAAGATTAAGTAAGTGCATAAATGATAACATATAATTAAGATTAGTTAAGTAATAAATTTGTATATAGGTATAGCCTTGACAAATTTTTGTCCAATAATTTACTTTGTTTAATAAAAAAAAAAAAGAACACAAAACCTTATAGACCTAATTTAACCATAAAACATCTATTCAACGGGCTTGTTTTTTGCACACTGGATTTTTGATATTTCATATTTAAAAGAAGGTTTTTTGGGTTGATATTTTTTTGCAAATATACGTTCAATTGTGATTAATTATTGAGTGCGTATTATAAATTGAGTAATTTTAAAATTAAGACCGTGTCATAAATTGAAAGAGCTAAATATTAATACGCTAAAGAATGATCGGGTTAGGCATGACAAACTGTTATAGTCGAATATTAAAAATTTAATTGAGAAAGGAAAAAATAGACCGCGAAAGACATAAAACAAATATGTAATATAATATGACATTGAAATAAATGGCGTTTTATGAAGAGCTAGACCATGGAAAGAATGGAAACATGTAGCGGATAAAATTTTGATGATTTTGTGGAGGAGACAAATGTGTAAAGATCTGCTCTTTTCACCTACCTCAAAAGGGGCATTGCGTGATGGTTTGCATGTATATTTAAGTAATTTAAATTTCACAGTATATCCGCTAATGCCAACTTTGCTCGATAATGGTTACGCCCTTTTGTCAGAGACGTATCGAAATTGCTTCATCGGGATTTTTCCTGTTAAATGAATTTCTCTAATAACGCCTTTATTCCGCGAATTTTTACCCCAATACAATTCATCACGGTGGATAATGGTGAATAATGGAGCTTACGAGCTGAGCCTCATTTGCGACCAGACAGACAATAAAAATAATACGACATCTTATTTTATCAGCCACGTCATCATCAAAACACCCAACTGTCTCTGGGGCCTCATTCATACACACCACGCCATTTCTTTTTTCGCTTGAGTCAGATTCATAGATTTTTGCTTCAATTTATTCATTAACTTGAAGACAATGACGGGAACGCACACCAGTTGTTTAAAGATGTGTCAGTTCATTGATTTTTGTTGACATAGCATATGAGATTTAATATATGAATACTTTTCTACGGTTAGAAGAAACTTATGACTTAAATCATATATATAAATGTTGCTATTTGATGACCTCCGTTGCCTAGTTGGTAACATTTGATTTCCATCCAGAACTTCGGGTTCAATTCCCGATAGTACTCGAAAAAAATGTCCTACTCTGGTTAAAAAAGGGTTTGTCTGTATCCTTGTCATGATAAGTTCACTATATCTCCCTGTGGGACCTCTACTCGTAAAATCCAATACGGACCTCACCCCATTTTTCCCATAGTCCTAGCCCAGTTTAAGCACGAAACCGGGTTCAAACATGAAGAGTTTCAGGCTTATTGAGCCCAGTTCTTGTTTGGGTTTGATATTCAACGATAAATCCAATTGCTTGGTTCAATCGACTTAGAATTTAATTATTTTTTTAGTAATGTGGATTTTGATTTGAACAGTGCATTTATAACAAAATTAAATTTGATTTTTTTTAAATTTCTTCATAGTTTGCGTTTAGATTTTTGTAAATGAATTGTTATATTCTTAAGTCGCTAGAGCCATTGCCGAAATACTATTACGCAGTTTGGCAATTTATTTATTTTAAAACCTATGTACCATAAAAGACTGAAGCCAAATAAATGCTGTAGAGATGCGTGCACTAAGAATATACATGGGGTAACAATGTATGACAGAATACGGAATGAAGTGATAAGGGATGAATGTAACTTAAGGCTGATATGTTGAGTTAAACTAAGAAGAGCAATCTGAGATGTTTTGGACATGTGGAACGAATGAATGAAGAAAGACTGACAAAAGTTTATAGTGCAAATGTAAGTGGAAGGCGTAGTAGATGAAGACCAAGGAAAATGTGTTTGGATCAAGTGAATGATATTTTGAAAGAAGTATGAAGCTGGAGAAATCGTACGAGCTAGATTAGAATGTGTGTGGATGTAAGAGGCGAATAATGTGTGTCAAGGTTTTGACGTTTTGACCTCTACCCACCCTGACAGGGAGATGGCATCATGATATCTATAAAACAATTTTCCGTAGATTATTGTTAATTTGATAATTCTCTTTTCACATACTTATATTTAGGGCCTGATAAGTCTTAATAAGTCTCCCAACCTGGATATTGCGGGTTCGATTTCTATTGGAACCTAGATTTTTCAAAAAATGTATGTCTGATTTTCAATTAGGAACTCATGAATACCTTTTTGGTTGGTTAGAAGAGATTGCAACATGGCAATAATCCCTCCAGGTTGTACTGTATACAACGACAGTGTAATATAATACAATAAAACAAACTAAAGAGTATTCTCACTCTAATCTTTTGCCTAGATTATGATAAAACTAAAAATAGTTACGTGAATTTACCTTGCATGTTTTGATTTGCAAAACGTGTAAATTATGTCAAACCGTCGAGAATACGCAATAGAAAAAGCTTTATTTCACCTGCTGCCATTATATAGGATATTTGCACGCGAACTCAAATGCTTCTAGGAACGTGTACTCGTATGTAAGCAATTAAAATAAACAAAATGAATAGTAAATATCGAAGTTTCATTTTTCGCAGAATTTTTAGAGAAACTACTTATTTTCATATATGGCAATGGAACATATTAGTGTATATTTTATAAGGGTTATAATTTCAAATACAGTAAGTAATCCCTCCATTTACGCGAGTAAAAAACAGGTCGTAAATCTCAGAGCTATCGAATGCTATAAAAAATAAGTGATCTTTTACATATCATATTCACCCAAGTTTCTAATACTCAGTTAAAAATGTCAAGCAAGTGGTTACTACATATACAGGTTGTCCTCGACTTACGACCGAGATACGTTCCTGGACTTTGGTCGTAATTCGAATTGGTCGTAAGTCGAATTTCATACAAAATATGTATGTACTTACATATTAAAATAAAACGTGTATTTATTTATATATTTTTATTGTTAAATTTATACTTATTTATTAATACAAAATAAAATATTTACTTCATTAATATTTAAAATCTTTCGTCATCTGTACTTATATAAGTATGTACATATATACAATCCATTGGCTCATCAGCAGTAGTGGAAGAAGAAGCAGTAGTAGTCTTTTTAAAAAACATATCCAATTTTAGTTGAGTTGTTTGTTGTTTTTTTTCCCTGTATATTTCTTTGTAGCAAGCAAGATCTTCCTGAATACGGCGGTTTATACTCAAAAATCTTTCGTTATCCGAATCCATTTTTGCAAATTTTTGCATTACTTGGTCAATTTAAAGGAACGCTGCTTCCATTCATTTCAATACAAATTTTTTTGGAGATTCCAAGACCTTTTCTTTTTTTTAGTCTCTTCTTCAACCCTTTGATTTTCGATGCATAATAATTCTTCATTTGTAAAATCTTCCAAATCATTTTCTATAAGTTGGTCATAGGTCTTCACGATAAATATTAATATCAAGTTTCTTGCAAAGCTCTACAGCTCTAAGCAAATCTTCAGCAGCCTTGTAATCGGCACTAGCTGCCTCTCCACTTATTTTCACATTTTGATAATTCGCCCGTTTTTTGAATCTCGCAAACCAACCATTACTGGCAGTAAATGTTTGCTCGTAGTTAGTTCGCTCCTTTAATTTTAGGTTTTCATAAAGGCTCATCGCCTTTGTCTTTATGGTCACAAGGCTAAAGGGGATTTGTTTTTTTTATCAAATCTTCCATCCAAATCACCAATAGTTTTTACATTTCGTAAATGGGTCCAAGATTTTTTTTGTTATTATTGTAGATTTTATGTATATTGCTCCTTTAACAGCTTCACTGATACTTAGTTTATTCTTCAAAATTGTAGAGATCGTTGAATGTGATAAGTGTAGATCGCGAGCTATGCCCTTCACTCTTTTACCACTCTCATATTGTTTAATTATTTTAAGTTTTATTTCTAAATCTATTGAACTTCTCTTTTTTTTTGTCACATCTACTCCGTTTGCCAGTCATTATGGGCACGATTTATTGATTATAGTATTCACTTCAGATATTAAATGGGCATATGTATTATTTATATCTTATTATATTAATGTGTATATATGTCCATGTTCAAAAACACTGTGTTAACTGAATTATGTATACATAATTTTAAAACAACGAAGGGACGAAGTGAGAAACAAACGACATTCTTTGCGCACATCCCGCGATCTACTGACCGGCAGGAAGTTTTTATGGCATCAATAATTGCGTCATCTTTGTTTACGCATGAATCAGGGTTGACAAAGGCGCACCGTAATTAATGCAATTTTAAAAAAAAATCTTTTTTTTTTTTGGTCGTAAGTGCGAATGGTCGTAAGTAGAACCGTCGTAAGTCGAGGACTACCTGTACATACATATGGTATAATGTAATACTTAACTTCATTTACATAAATACCACCCCGCTGTTTCTCTATCGGAGTAGGCAGAGAAGACAGAGCGCCAGACTTTCCTATCACGACATACATCCGTCACCTCTTCTACATTTATACACCTAATACAAATCTTACTGTACTCTGTATCGACCTCAATAAGGATATGACGTGATGGTGATGATGGGAGGCCGATGCAAACCATTTCTTAGAATAGTTTCAGTATCGGGGTAAACTACTTGTTGGCCCTGTTAAGCTCAGCTCGGTGACTGCTTATTGTAGATGTGATATTTCTTAATGTCAAACCTTAAATATTAGCAGACGTACCACAGTGCTACAATAAGAATTCTGACATCCTTTCTCTGTAGCCTTTGACAATCTTGAAGACGGCCTCCCTAGCATAGTTGGTAAGACTCCTGTCTTCTAACCCGGGGGTTGCGGTTTCGATTTCCGTTGGAACCTAGATTTTTTAAATTAAAATGATTTCAGTCTGGGTGACACAAGGAAAGTGGACTACAACGCAAGATCATGAATCACATCTTGATCAATAATAATGAAACATTGAAATGAAACGTGTTATATAACCATTGCGTAATTGGAAAATATTTACTTTATTGTTTTTTATTATTTAGGCATTCCTGAAGTTGTGCACAATGTTCCATTATCTATTTCTGGGTTGTTTTTAGTCGATTTTTACTTTTCGCCGTTTTAACGCGTTTATTTATTATTATTGCGTAATATTTTATGAATTGACTATCTTAATTTTTGATAAATGTTCATTTTCTCGAGTAATTATTCAATTTAACCAAACGTCTGCCTCAAAGTGTTAGAAATATGCGATACATACGCAGCTTTAGGAAGCACTTGAAGAAAACTCTTTTCGGGAATTCTTGTGAATAATTTATTATACTTCGCACTGCACACATACAGTGTAGGTACTCCACTTAAAGCCGAATATGTAACTAACACATATCGGAAAATCGACAAAGGTTTCTTTGTGGTTTGTTTTCTCTATATATTTTTTCTGCGGTTTCCTTACCAAATATGTTTCTCTAAACATATGCAGATGCGGGGAAGTACCTTGTCTAATCCTGACACTAAACTTATATTAATTGCATCATCAGCCTAAATTCGTCCACTGCAGGATATAAGCCTCTCCAAGTTGTTTCCTGTCCTTTGCGCATTGATGTCATGTAATCGGTGCTTCCTTACGTATTTCGTCCACCCAGCGTGTCTTTGGTATTTTTATAGGCTTAGTTCTGCCTATTGGGTCCCACTGGATTACTTCATGCGTCCAAGGATGGTCCGTTGTTCGGGCGATGTGCTCAGCCCACTTCCACTTCAGTTTTTGGCGACCTCTATAAAATCGTCAACTTTTATTTGGGCGGCGTATCCACTCATTGTGTTTGCGGTCTCTTCTGCTATAACCTAGCATGCACCCTCTACATGCTGCGTTGTGTTGCCTGAAGCTTTTGCTTCATTCGTACAGAAAGAGTCTTATGTTTCGCATCCATATGTTAGTTCTGGTAACATACATTGGTTACATACCTTCCGTTTGAGACAGATTGGGATGTTATGTGCATTTATTTTGTAATATTTTTAATCTATCAATAATACTTTATTCGAATCCTGAGTTAGAGCACCTTGAAGATAGTCTGTCCTTTAAACGGTGCTGTATATGTATCGTTCTTCTTATTATTATTATTGAATCTATCTTCATCACGAAGGCGATGCTGAGCGTCCAGGGCATGTGCTATGTCTGAAACTTGTTGCATTACCTTTATCCATCCGTCTTGGTCCTGTTCATGTTGAATGTAAACTTTGAATAAGATTTAAATGGTTCATTGTATTAAACGCACAAGCATTCCACATCTGATCCCAAAAGGGTATGTATAAAATATGGGTTATTGCCCTTTCTGAATGCACCAGCGGCATGGCACATTTGCTCACTCAAGCGACACACAATACGCCTCTTCTCCTATTCTGTCCCCAGTCTCGGTTTTAAAAATAAATAATGCCATCACTTGATATTTGAAACCGTGTCATATGGTTTGATGCATTTTTGTCTACGTTATACTCATTTGACATGGTTATTATCTATTCTGTGAGATATTTTGAATTATATCGTACTCGTACATACATATAATATATATCATCACGCCGTGTCTCTGTCATGGTAGGCAGAGAGGACAGAGCGCCAGACTTTCCTATCGCTACACACATATTTCAATTCTTTATCCATACACCTTGTACAGTTCCTATAATATTTATTCATTTTCTCAAAACAGGCTTAGCCCAATTACTTTGAGAAATACAAGAAATTTTAACATTAAAAATATATAGAATAAAAAAAATTATATAAAATAATGTATATGCATACATACATATACCATATCATATACATACTAACATACACATACATTCCAAGTCACTTAAGTACGTTAATGAGTGCTTTCTAACGCACTCAATCTTAGAAGAAAATTTACTTATGCTTTTGGTAATGTGATATGAAATATGTCAATATCCGAAGCAGTCCCGTTCAAAGGAATTAAGGCCCTTCCAATAGGCATAGCGGCTGGAAGACCCGTTCTTGCGTTTGTTATTGAGAACAGTTTTTGCCGGTGTAGTCTAGTGGAATTGTTAGAAACATTTAACGTTAATCTTTGTAGTAATATCTCAAACTTTATTTAGTTACTTCTTTAAAAATATTATACACTTGATTGCACCGTTCTTTATATTATTGTATAATGGTATATGGTATTTATTCGGCGTATAATAATATTTCTCGTTTAGACGGCGGCCGTGGTCTAACGTTTAGCATTCACGCTAAGCAAGAGTTTGATTCCTGGAGGATTCAACTCCGGACTGGTTTTACTCTTAGACAGTTTTACATATGAATTTGCGTTTTTGTGTAACTTATATGTTGGTCATTATAAATTCTTATAGCGCTGGATAAAACGTTGCCTAACAAAAGGCTGCAACAGATTAAACCGCCCGTGAGTAGAGTTCCCTCTAAACGGCTTTATATAAATTTTCCTTTTATTACTACATATTATGATGAAGAAGAGCACGTTGAGATGGTTTGGGTATGTGGAACGAATAAATAAAGAAAGACTAACAAAACACATATATTGCAAATGGGAACGGAATGCGTGTAGGAAAGACCAAGAATGTATCGGTGGATCAAGTGAATGAATGATATTCCGAAAGAAGGAAACGAAGAAAATCGGAGAAAAACGTAGAAAGTTGTGTAAAAAGGTGTATAGATGTAGAAGAGGCTAATGATGCGTATCGAGATAGGAAAATCTGGCGCTCTGTCCTCTGCATACACCGGCAGGGACATGACACAATGGCATGTATGTGTGTATTTTTATTATTATTTCGTTATCTTTGTCTACCTCGATAAGAAAACGGTGTTTTTATATAAAAAAGAACAAAAAATTTTTTTCAAGGAATGGTAGTGACCTTTTAAAAATATCGAATGGATGAAAAGTATCTGTGTTAGAGCAAGTGCACCTTAAAACATTACGTATATATTTAATTGATTTTATGGAGACACTGCCAGTCACCGAAGCTACCACAGAAATCATCCAAGTCACAATACAAGGAGAACAAAGTCTAGGAAGAAGAAGACACTCCTGGCTGAAGATCCTTAGAGAGTGGTTACACTGTAGCACGGAGGCTATTTTCAGACAAAATTTAAATAGCCATAATGATTGCCAACCATTAAATTGAATCATTAAAATAACGTTGATCCAAATAACAACTATGATCATCTATATACATACATTGTTGACAGTGGCTTTCTGTGTCTTCTTCGGGTGCATAGTAACAGTTTGGCATTAATACTGATCGTGGTCCCTCGCTGAGTGTGCAACATATTTGCGGTATCAATGTTAAGGTCATCTTTACTTATGTTCCGTATCTCTGTTTCATTTATATCTTGTCGTCTTTGTCCATCATTATTCTCACCAGTATAATATTTTATAAACTATTTTTGATTGAAATTGTTCATATATTTTAAGATCTTTTTATTATATCAGGTCTGTAAATATGAAACAGGATTTTTTTGTATGAAAATGGTAAAAAATATTTTATTCAAAGTATTGTCCATCGCTAGCTACATATTTTCCCCACCTCTCTGGCAATTTGTGGATGCCACGCCAAAAAAAAACTGTTGCTCTTTTGAGGCAAACCAATCATCGAGCCATTTTCGTAAGAAGTGAAGCGCTGCTCAGCAAGTGCATGTCCCATCGATGCAAATAAGTAGTAATCGGATGAATCCAAGTCTGGTGAGTAAGCCGCATGCGTAAGTATTTGCCAACTAAACGTCTCAATCGTTTCCTTGACCGATTTTGCTGTGTGCGATGGTGCATTATCATGAAGCAAAATCACTTTGTGTCTCTTTTGATATTCTGGTCGTTTTTCACGCAATTTGTTGTCGATAGCGTTCAGTATTAACGGTTTAGCAGCTCGGTCAGTATTAACGGTTTAGCAGGTTTAGCAGCTCAAAATAGATAACATCCTTCTGATCCCACCAAACACGGATCATTGTCTTCCGTCCATAGCGATTTGGCCTTGCAGTCGATGTCGCTGGTTTCCTTGGAGTTACCCATGATCTCTTATGCTTAGGATTCTCGAAATATATCCATTTTTCATCGCCAGTCACAATTCGATGGAGAAATGATTTTCTTTTGTACCTGGCGAGCAGCAATTCGCATGTGGTTTTTCGGTTTTCCTGCTGTCTTTCATTCAGTTCATGTGGAACCCATTTTCCCACCTTCTGGATCTTTCCCATGGCTTTCAAACGCATAGATACGGCTTCTCGTGTGACATTTAATTGATCCGCGAGTTGTTGTTGCGTTTGAGCGTCATCCTCATCCAACGATCCAATTCGGCGTCTTCAAACTTTCTCGGTGGTCTTCCACGTTCGTCGTTTCTCACGCCAAAATCGCCACTTTTGAATTTTTCAACCACTCAAAGCGCTGTGATTTACCAAGAGCATGCTCACCGTAAGCTTCGACAAGCATTCGATGCGATTCTGCAGCAGTTTTCTTCAAATGGTAACAGAAAATCAATCCTGTCCGCAAATCATAGTTTTCAGGCACAAAAACAGACATGTTCAACGCTATGAAAACAAATGTAGTTGTATTAAACTTGTATTGTTGTGAGTTAAAAGTCTTTGACAAATGTAAACACAAGCAAAATGCGCCAATAACGCGGTTTGACAGTCACTACATTGATAACTAGAGCCATCTATGAGCAAATTCCGGTTTTATATTTACAGACCTGGCCAATAGTAATAAAAAGAGCTTTTAAGCTAACATACGTATTGTATATACCATAACGCTCTTTATCTGTTGGGGTAGTCAGAAAGAGCCTAACGCGACACAAATATTTCGACTCTTCAAATCTATACAAGTACATGTCCTCGTACAACTCCTACAATTTCTCTGACTTCAATATTTCTTCTTTCAAAATATCATTCACGTGATTCATCCACAATTTCCTTGATCTTCCTCTTCAACGCCTTTCGGGCACCTCTGCACCGTATATTTGTTTTGTTAGTTTTTAATAATAATAAAATGACAATCTATACAGCACTGTTTAGAGAACAGACTCCTCAAGGGTGCACTCCGGATTCGAACCCACAGATTAAAAATATTACTAAATAAATATATATAAATTAAGTGTAAGGATATGAAGGTGATGGCTGCGACTATTACGAGGGCTGCTACTTAAGTTTTGAGATATGGCAACACCAGTGTAGATACGTGAAATCTGATCGTCAAATATCACTCGTATGGCAAAACTTTCTAAGCACGTATACCATTAAAAAAGTCAAACTTTACGATGCTGATGTCAGATTTGACGTATCTACACTGGTGTTGTCATATCTCAAAACTTAAGTAGCAACCCTCATATATTAGGTACTTCTCCTCATCTGCATACCTATATTAGACAAAAATATTTGGTAAGAAAACCGCAGAAAACTCACCAATGGAAAACGAACCACAAATAAACCTTTATTGATTGTAAGTAACACATCTGACTTTGGAGTGTAGTGTTAAGATAGAATCGTAAGACGTCTGATAAAGGGTTGTTATCAAGTGCTGATAAAGGGTTGTTATCCTAAAGCTGCACACGATACCCATATCTATATCACTTAAAGGTGTGTCATTCCACGCCACAGTACCAGCAACGGCCCTGTTGTGTGGAACGCAATTTTTACTTCAATTGTTATCATCACATCGGTATCTCACTCCAGCATTTCCATATCTGTCAAGCGCAGTTTTCGTGATTTGACAAATATAAATGGAAAGCAATCGAATATTTAACAATATTTAGTTATTCCACTGATTGCATTAATCCCCGCTACACATCTTTTTACCGTTATTCAGAGACTCTCTTATGGCGAAATGATCCCGGTTTGTCATTAGAACAGTGCTTAAGTCAGACTGGTATCATATTACTATGGACCACCCACATTGAAAGTGTGTGAGGTCTATTTGACAAAGATTTCAATTTTAATAAGTTTATTAAATATTTTGTATTAATTCGACAGTACTAATTAATGCAAAGGAGGTGTAAAAACCTTTTGCATTCTTTGGTTGTTTATTGCTTTTTTTGTTTTTGCTTATGGCTTGTGTATCTCTAATGGTTCTAAATGTATTGTTCTTGTTTTTGCTTATGGTTTGTGTATCTCTAATGGTTCTAAATGTATTGTTTTTGCTTATGGCTTGTGTATCTCTTAATTGTTCTAAATGTATTGTTTTTGTTTTTGCTTATGGCTTGTGTATCTCTAATGGTTCTAAATGTATTGTTTTTGTTTTTGCTTATGGTTTGTGTATCTCTAATGGTTCTAAATGTATTGTTTTTGCTTATGGCTTGTGTATCTCTTAATTGTTCTAAATGTATTGTTTTTGTTTTTGCTTATGGCTTGTGTATCTCTAATGGTTCTAAATGTATTGTTTTTTATAATTTTTGTGACGTATGCAAAACTGTAACTGTACTATCTTTGAAATTATGGTTTGTCTCTTTTATATGGTTTGCAAATTTTCGAGTCGAGTAGGTGAAAGATAAGACATGACAGAATAATTGGGCGTTTTGTCCTCTCTGTCTATCTCGACGATAAAATGGTTTGATGGTGATGTATGTATTGACTAAGTGATAATAAAGCCTTTTTATTTTAAATATTAATAAAATAGACTACTTGGAAATCACAACTTTTAATACACATATAAGTTAAAAAAAGAAGAAATTTCTTCATTGTTTTTTTACTATCCCTGTTTTTAAGGCACCTACTAAGCGCCAGTGAAATATGACTTCAAACAAAACAAGGCGTACAAAGAAAATCAGTTCGGATTATAAGTGTTGGAGCTGTGCTCCAATAATAAGGGTGCTTATCACCTAGAAGTCTTTGATTCGAGTCTGGCGGTTCGTGAAAAGATTTTACTTGAAAACGGTATTTATATTTGCTAGTACGTTAGGTAACTGCCTAATATAATTTTGGGGTGCCCTTGGGGTTTCGTGTATTTTTTTAAAATTACAAATAAAAAGAAAACAAATATACCATTTTCTTTGTTTATAAAGAGGTAGAGAAATAACTTGTATAATGCTGGTGGACCTTATGAATGAACTTTTGAAAGAAATGTTAAAAGTATAAGAAATTGATAGGGTTGTGAAGGGTATTTCAAATTGAGCGGATTTTTAAATTCTTAGATAAAATACAGATGGCGTCGCGAACTTGTCTGGGTCTTGTGACATTTGAAAAGTGTAATGTATGACATTTATAAAAATAGAGTCGTATACAATACAACGCGTTCAAATTGTTGAATTATTTTATGTATTGTAATCTCCGGAAATGGTGATGTTAATTGGCCACCAAAATCATGTGATCTGACACCGTTGAACTATTTTCTCTGGAGTTACGTGAAAAATCAGGTCTATAGGGATGATCCCCAATCAATTCCTGAGCTGAAGGACGAAATTATTCGCGTTATTGGTGAGTTAGAACCGCAATTATGTCAAAATGTCATCGAAAATTTTGACAAAAGAGTGGAGCTGCAAGAGGTGGACATTTGGCAGATATTGTTTTTTTGTGTTTATATGTCATACATTATACTTCAATGACCAATAAAAAGTTTTTTGAAATCAAAGCAAATTGTGTGTTTTATTCAAGAAATAAAAAAATAGAAAAAAAAAACCGCTCAATTTGAAAGACCCTTTATATACTTTCACAAGACATTATATTTTCTATAGGCCGCTCATATGTAGGAAAGTAATCGATTTATTATTGCATGTCCGCGTATTCTCAATTATCCGCGGAAGGACGCAACGTTTACTGGTCAACATGTTCCATTCTTTATTTCGTCGAAATAAATAATGTAACTGCATAGTTGTATTGTGATTGCATTTGTCGCGTGACATTGTGATTGCATTCTCGGTACAAAAATAAGTATGTTGACATATATTGTTAGCATTAGTGTTGTGCTGCCTTTCAATTATTATGCAATCACTTTAATGGTGCTCATTACAGTCGTGATGCAATCGGAAAAGATTGAAAAAAATATATATGGAAAATTACAATAAATTCTTTACATATGTATATAATCTTAATATGTTTATTTCGGGGCACTGGATTCTTAAAATCAATAGCTTGAAATTTCAAGTTTTAAATTAGTATGATTTTAAAACACGGTTATTTTGTTTTAATCCACTTTATTTATTGCAAATCACAACGCAATAAATGTAGACACCTAATAACACATAATCACTCAATTTTACACCTAATAAACACAAAAATTTAACAAATATCACACAAAAAAATATCCTCTTCTTCGCTTCTAACTCTATTCCCCTTAGTACCATAAACAACAAAAAGTATAAACACTTTTGCTCTATTTTACTTCAAACGTCACACATAATGATGTAATTAATATTCTTCAGTTCTTGACAACTCACGTGATGATGACACAGCGAGTGTTGCAAATTGTTGCAATATATTGTGATTTGCAATAAATAAAGTGGAATGGAACAAAGTAACTTTGTTTTATATTAATTATGGAGTTCCACCAAGTGACGCTATTTAAACAACTATTTAAACTTAATGTTTAATATTTAGGCTTGTCTAAGTAAGGATTCGGCCCGTAGGGCTGTAGTAGCCGTGGTCTTTTAAACATATCAAGGGTACTCTCGTATTTTTTAATTTTTGTTTATATTTCAGTATACTTAGTACATCCACAAATTTTATTATGCACTATCCCTTTTGGGGTGGGCAGAGAGGTCATATCCACGCCTTTCTTTCTACACATACGCCTCTTCCACATCTCGTCATACATATGGTACTCTTATGTTTCTTTCTTATGCTTCTTAACTTTCCCTCATTTAACAAGTATCTCCAAGTATGTAATTCTTTTTTTTTTTTCTTAAGTTAGACCTGTGGTCTGTTCCCATCAGAACTGGCTTTCTTGAGATAGTAACTTTTGCTATCCTTCCATCTTTTTGGAAGTCTTCTTTGAGGATGACTGCTAGCAGGTATGTCATGCATTGTCATGTGGGAAATTTTTGTGTTATCCACCCTTTTCACATGGACTCGTCAGCCCCTTCTCCGCTTTCTATCCCATCGTACAATATGTCTCGGATACGGGAGTTTTTACTATATCTCAACTGTTTCATTACATTAGTTCTAACCAATTCCATTTTGCTCGGTCAGTCTTCGTCCCTATTTATTAATTTTAGACATAATTCGAGGTGCATGGCCGCGCGGTAACGCTCTGGACTTCCGTGCAGAAGGTCGTCGGTTTGAACCCCACGGTGTGCTACTCCCTTTGAGCGATACAGGCACCGTCTAGTGTTCGAGGATATAAGGATACATATGGCTTCGGTCATATCTATTATTAAAAAAAAATGTTTAGGTCTTTTGGTACTCATTCTCTGCATTTGGCCAAACCGTCTCACCAACTAGGCCACGAAAGTCGCTCAGAAACGGGAGTAAAATATTTATGTATTTTATTTACATGACAAGTATATTAATTATATGCATTCATATTATTTGAAAAACAAGACAAACAAAAAAAAGAAAATTTAAAGGGGCACATCATATACTCGTATATGGATTTAGGTTTGTTGCCTTTCATTTGTGGTGTCTCCATTAACAAAGTTTTGGTCTGTATCTTACCGAGAACATATAAATATGAATAATTGGTTGATGTTTTTTACCGATTGTTCATTGATTATTTAATACCTTTCTCTTAAATTCTCATCAACTTGATAAGTTGTGAGATCTAATTTCATGTATATACAACGTGAGTGAATCCTTGGGGTACTTCGTCATTTCGGAGAAATTAATAGCCTATCTCACAATATCCTCCATACACTTAATAAAAACGAATAAAATTTCAGAATTCACACTATTTTTCACTACAACTTACTCCTGCAAGTTCAAGTAATCAAACTACTATCGTAACAGCAACCACATTCCGATCCACTGGCTGAATTTTTCGCATTTTTTTAGCGTTTATTGATTTCAATATTTCATTGTATTATATATCATGGAGGCTAGATATGCGTATTGTCTTTAGGCAAAATATGTTCTATCTCTAGGGACTGTAATATGAATAGATAGTTTTAATCGTTCTGAAAAGGATGGGTGCGTTTAAATATTTCAATATTCGGATAACAGAAACGGGACCAATTGGATGTAAGCAAGGGGAGATGGCATAAAGACACAGCAGGTAGCGGTTTTGGGCGAAGCGGTTACACTAAGTGGATAAATGACCTTAGTGGATGCCCGACGTATAAATTATTTGGACCTTATTCGTGTCAGACTGACCGTTTCATGTTCTGTTTGGTTTCTAAACATTTCTCTTCGTTAGTTTAATTTATAATGAAAAAAAATATTCCGTGTGAATAACTATCGCTTTTTATTAATAATAATAATCCTTAATTATATTACGCTAAGGGAAATAAGTGGCACTGTATTGCCAGCAAGAAAAATAAACACTTGAGTACCATTTCTATCGATTCTAATGGAACATATTTTTTTGCACGTTATTTTGGTTAAGTTTCATTTAAATAAAATAATAAAAACAATCAGAAATCTAACAACGTGACCGAGGACTTAAGGCAGTGTTGATCCTCACTAATCATAATTAATATTTGTTTATCCAAAGTAAAGCGACTGTCGAACGTGTTATATTTGTTATAGCAATCATATTGTTTTCCTGTCAAAATTGTAATTTCAGTGATTTGAAAATTTATAATTTAGTCGCGTAAATAATCGCGGCTTATTTTTGTTTATTCGTCACTTTTCCTAGTGCCCGAATTACTTTATTGGTCGTCATGAAAGTACTTCCGTATTTTAGGTCAGATTCACGTTACCAGGATTCACCAAATGCTCGTGGACGGTGGTTTTCGATAATTTTAGTGTTTCGGCAATTTCTCGTAAACTTTATAATTTTTATTGATAAGTTACTTTGAATTAATAGCGTGAATTGTGATATCGAAAGAAAACTAGGTAATAAAGTATATGGTAGGTTATACAATGTGTTTACCCTCAGAAGCATTTCGAGTGAAGAAAAGCTGACTGCTCATATTATTTAGTTGTCAAAACCGTACAAATGTCAATGATGTGAAAGTATTATTACTGCGCTAATAATCTCTCCGTATTTTTGTTTATTCGTTACTTTTTTTAATATCCGAGTTAATGAATTGTTCGCATTGAAAGTATTATTATATTTTAGGTATAATTCGTAGCGATTCACGCAATCAGGCTTCACAAAATGATTTTGGTTGGTGGTTTTGATATTTTTAGTATCTCGGCATTTCATATATATATATATATATATATCGTAATAATTTATTTATTCTAACATAAAGTATGTGCAATGCAATACACACCATATAAAATACATAAACTTTGACATATTTAGAAAGTATGTATTAAAAAATATTAAGAATGAAAGGAAAAAAAACATTTATTTAAAACATTAATTAATTGTAAGAATTGTTATAAGTTATTATAGTATGCAGGTGTCAATTGTAAGAATTGTTATAAGTTAGTATGCAGGTGTCAATTGTAAGAATTGTTATAAGTTAGTATGCAGGTGTCAATTGTAAGAATTGTTATAAGTTAGTATGCAAGTGTCAATTGTAAGAATTGTTATAAGTTATTATGCAGGTGTTTATTGTAAGAATTGTTATAAGTTAGTATACTTCTAAGAAATTAAATATTAAGATTATTAAAAACAAAATTACACGTAGGACATTACTATATAAGTATGTTAGTTCATATTCATAATACGAGTATATACATTAGATTAGTTCTTAAGATATAAACTTTTATATAAGTTTAGTCTTTGGCAAATGTTAGCGTTATAAATTACTTTATTAAATAATAAAGAATAATAAAAACAATTAATATCAAAAATAAATATTATCTTCTAGTTATTTCCCTCTTGAGACAAACAAATGTCTAGTCGCTTACCACATTCTCCAGTAACGCAGTGTAGATTGTCGACTTGTAATAAGTATTTTAATTAATGAGTTGTCAGTTCGCATTATACGAGTATGCTCATGTATTCTCCATATGCGTTGCCTCATAAGTGCATCAAAACCTGGCCAGCGACCTTGGATAAACATCTTTGAAGTACTACAATATCTTAGCAGTAAAAATATGATTTGTTGTGCATTAACATATTGTACTGTACTTTGAGTTAATTTAAATATCTGAATGTGTTTTTTTACTCAAAGTTCATTCGAGTACAATGACATGCATCTAATGAAGGTAGTTAAGAAAATCATGAAGATTCTTATTGTATTTATTGTATTGTATTACACTTTCGCTGTATACAGTGCAACCAGGCGAACTTATTGCCATGTGACAATATCGGCCAACCAACCAGAAAGATGTTTATGAAGCCTTAAGTAAAAACCGATCTGAAATCCTTTTTAAAAATCTAGATGGTAACAGGAATCGAACCCGCAACCTCTGGGCTGGGAGACAAGTGTGTTGCCAACTGGGCCACGGAGGTCGTCCCTAATACATCAGCAAGACAACTAGTATTTTTTTTTGTATTGTATTAAATAACTATATACAGTACAACCTGGTGGGTTTATTGCCATGTGGCAATCTCTTCCAACCAACCAAAAATATGTCAAATAATTTAAAACTAGATTGGAACCATTTTTTAAATAAATAGGGTTCTATCGGGAATTGAACCCGATCTCTCAGGTCAGAAGACAGACGCCTTACCAGTTAGGTTACGGAGGTCGGTTTTTTTTTAACCTTACAAAATTTTATTATTTATCAAAATTATTGAAAACATTTGTATGACACTTCAGTATCCGTATCGAGAAATATTTTTAAATGAGATTAGAAATCGGAATTTAAATTTGTACTTAAAATAGTAATTAAACTGAATAGTTTTGCGCTGAATATATCCGACTATAATTGGCCGATGAGAACAATCCGAAAAAATATTTCATGCCCCGGTTAGCTAATGGCCTGAACGGCATTAACTCCTTTCCCTTTTTGCAATGTATGTGGCCAAACTACACAAGTCGGTGTGAACGGGAACATTTCAAGAATTATTTAAATTATTATATATGATATTTTAGTACTGGCAAGATGCACTGGTTAAATACTTTCCGTTTGAAGCAGATTGGGAGCTTGCTCTTGAAGATGTAGTTTAGTCGTCCAAAGGAACTCCAAGCTAGTTTTGATCTTCTATTTACTTCATTTAAAGTACAGTCTTCAAATGTAATACTTTGTCCTAAGTAGATATATTGTTGGACTTGTTCCAGCTGTGTACCGTCCACCTGGATAGTTGTGGCATCAGCAAAGCGGTTTAACATATATTTTGTTTCATCAATATTCATTTTTAAGCCTGCTAATTTGCTTGCCTCCGCTAATTCCAGTATTTGGCTCTGCAGTTCCTCAGGACGTGTAGCGAAGGTAATAATATCGTCTGCAAATCTAAGGTGGCTCAGATATGAACCATTGACGCAGATTCCTTTATTTTCCCATTCAAGCTTTTTAAACACATCCTCCAGGGTAGCGTTGAATAATTTTGGCGAGATGGTATCGCCCTGGCGGACATCTTTACTTATTGGAAATTTATCGGTACTTTGGTGGAGATTTACTGTTGCTGTCGCGTTATTGTATATATTACTGAAGCCAGTACTAACATATGGATGCGAGACTTGGACTTTATCAGTACGAATGATACAAAAGCTCCAAACAACACAACGCAGCATGGAAAGGTGCATGCTAGGTTATACCAGAAGAGACCGAAAACGTAATGAGTGGATACGAGCCCAAACAAAGGTTGAAGATGTTATAGAGGTTGCAAAAAGACTCAAGTGGAAGTGGGCTGGACATATCGCCCGAGCAACAGATCATCGTTGGACGTATGAAGTAATCCAGTGGCACCCAATAGGTATAAAAAAGGCCTGTAAGAAGATCTAAGTCGCGCTGGGTGGACGAAATACGTAAACATGCAGGTATTATGTGGCAGCAATGTGCAAAGGACAGGATTTTGTGGAGACAACTTGGATAGGCCTACATCCTGCAGTGGATAGATACAGGCTGATGATGATGATGATGATATGATATTATGGCAATTCTTGAATCTTTCATTCTGTCGTGTAACTCATGACTGATCATCGTGACTCCCATGATAACCTCCGACGACTCCTCTCCATCCATTCCTGCACTCCGCGGTTCGAAAGGCAGTTGTTAAGGTTAGTCCAGTTGCATCTCTCACTTGGTCAGTCTAATATATTGAGATTCTCCGTCTTGTGCGTCGTTTTTCCACGCCTCCAGTAACCACAAACCTCTCAATTTTAAAGTGGCCATGCTTCAACACCACAGAGAAGTGCGAAAAATACGTGTACTATATATAGCAACGAAAAATTCGCATACGTAATGTGAGATTGAAATTCTTGTTGCAGAAGAAATCTTGCATTTTGAAGAATCATCTTCGTGACATATCCACTCTCACTTTCATCTCTTGGAATTGATCCCATTTAATTTAACAACATATTTATTTTCCGTTCTGTACTCAGAAGAACGCAAATAAGTCTAGTTAAATCTCTGGTAATCTCCATAGCACTGTTGAGAGTAGAAACATCGAAGATGAGAAAGAAGAACAGAAACATGATAGATGCCTTCGAGATCCAATCTTAGAGGCGGATGCTAAGTGTCCCAACACCCCAAGGTGCACCAACGACTTTATCACCCAAGAATTAAAAAATACCGAAAGACTTTCGGTAGCATGCAGGATAAGAATCTTAACATACTTTAAGGCGGCTTGTCGACAGAAAGAATAACGAAAAATTGGAAAAGCTGATGATCACGGGGATATTGAAAGAAAGTGATCAAGCGAAAGGTACCCTACATGATGAACGGACCAAATACAGAAATTAAAAGAATCAGCTTTAAACGTTGCATTCACCATGGCTCAGGACCTGAGGAGATGGAGACAGGTGTTGCACCAAGTTCCAGATAAAGTCGATCACCACGACGCTCAACATTGAGCACGTAATTATAAAAAAGAAGAAGAATGTTTATCCGTAACAATTTTTCACTTAAAATTTGTTGATATTTCACACGAATGAATAAAAATCTATTGATTTCGTTCCACTAACTTTTTTTTACCATTTACCGGTTTCGCTCTTCACGCGAGCATTTTTAGAATCCATCGTCAACCATCGACCGTGCATCATACAAGTTAAAAATATTTGTGTATAATTAATTTTATCATTGTGAAAGTACTTAATTTTGCTTACTTACAGAAATAAATACAGAAACATGCTTTAAAATAAAAAAGAACAATTATTCATACCATTAGCAAGTGTTAAGTACCGTTAAAACGTCAATAACTTTTGCATTAACCCAATATCATGACGATAACTTGCCTATATAAATTGATGTCTCGAACAGTTAAATAGTATTACGGATCGTGAATACGATTCAGTGTATAAATATTAATACAAGTGATTGTAAATGTTTATTGCACATCTTATGTCCATAATTAAAGATAATAATCGGAGATGTATGCAATTAAGTGAACTGGGTTACGGTTACCGGCTTAGAATCGCCATATAACTGATTTTTGTATTCAATAATTTTGCTGAATATCCTTATCTCTTATAACAGTGTATTATGTAAAGTTATCTGTTTTATGGAGTTGAGGCGTGGAGACTGTAGGTTGAACATCCACATTGAACCAATTTAAATGCGAATTTATACACGTATATTAGCATTCACGCCGGGTGAGATGTCGATCGGGCATCTGTTCGACTAGTTTCGACATGTCAATCGGGCGCCTGCTAGACTAGTTTTTACATGTCAATCGGGTACCTGCCCTACTGGTTTTCACATGACAATCGGGCGTTTGCTCGACTATTTTGACATATCACTCGATCGTCTGCTCGACTAGTTTTGATATGTTAATCGGCCGTCTGCTCGACTAGTTTTGACATGTCGATCGGACGTCTGACTCGACTAACTTTCACATGTCAATCGAGCATCTGCTCGACTAGTTTTCACTTGTCAATCGAGTGTCTGTTCGACTAGTTTTCTCATGTCAATCGGGCGTCTTCTCGACTAGTTTTGACATGTGAATCGGGAATCTGCACGACTAATTTTGACATGTCAAAGCGGGGAGTGTGAAATAAACCATAATTTCGAGCGGGCTTTATTTCACTGATCATCCGCTTCCACTGTAGCATATACCATATATAAAGCATTATTTTCACTGATCATCCGCTTCCACTGTAGTATATACCATATATAAAGCATTATTTTCACTGATCATCCGCTTCCACTGTAGCATATACTATATATAAAGCATTTTTTCTCAACTTGTTTAGCCTTGCGACTCCTAAAAGATAAAATCAATAAAATTAAGACTTCGAAACTCCCTCAGCAAAAACTTTAACTAAATGTGTTCATTTTTCTCAGAAAATGTGTTATTTTCCTTTTGTACGTCTCAGTTATGCTTATTTTCGCGATCGCCTGACATTTCACCGCGACCCCCTGGGGCGCAGGACCCACAGGTTGAGAATCGATGATATGTAAGAACCATTATGCATGTGTGAATCACTTTTATTTTTATACTTTTTGCCTTATTAAATGATAAAATTCAGATACTAATTGCGGTTTTTTTCTTTATTTTCAGGTAAGTTTTCCGCCTTCTTCACTCAGCACCAATAAAAGCAATTACCAAGACTCAAGGTATAGTTCAGTTGTTTCTATTGCCCGTTTGTATAGGTGTCTATTAGACCAGTACTGCTCAAACTATACTCTCCTGTTTGTTACTGGGCCGCGTCGAGAGAATATTATAAAACAAATAAGAATTATGCATTTAAGAAACACTAACAAAAAATATATATATTACATTGTGAGTGGAAGGCGTACTAGAGGAAAATCAAGGAATGTATGGTTGGATCAAGTGAATGATATTTAAAAAAAAGGAAAAGTATTAAGTTAGATAAATCATAGGAACTCTATAAGTTATAGTCGTAAAAGAGACGAAGGATGTGTTTTGAGATAGGAAAGTCTAGCGCGTTGTCCTCTGCCTATCCCGACAGGATGGCGCCATGTTAGTAATGTATGTATCTATTCTACTTACTTATACAATCTAAAAATAAATTAAAATTTATTTCAACTGCGTTCTGTTCGTTTTTGATTGTTTTTATTTAATTTCACAAAAAAATATTCGTGCGTGAAAGATTTGTAATGAAAAAATTTATTCCATGAATACAGAAACTTTATTATGCCTCTGTATACAGAGAAATAGACATTTTGATTATAAAAATACAACGTTAAGGACGTCAAGCACAAACTTTTATGATATGTACTTTTTAATCAGTTTTGTTAAACTTGCTTTGGCATTTATTTTAGATAATTTGCAGGTAGCACTTCTCACGAATTTCAATTTAGAATTAAATTAAATTAAATTTTATATTAAACACAAACGATTCGTTGTTTCGGGTATATTAAACAGAGATGACACTGTCTTCGACCCCATCAATCGAGTCTTGGAGTTATGACCCTCTGGAATAGGCACGGATCTCGCGGATCGACATCGAACGTGTTAGCAATACTACCCGCACACGAAGAGACAAAAACACCCGCACACGTCTAGTGCGTGATAATTTTGTATTACACTTTCGTATAATACTGTCGAGTCTCGATTATTCGAGGTGTTAGGAGGAAAAAATGCTCCGGACAATTTCCCGCCAAAAAAAAATCGGGAAAAAATTAAAACAAAATCTAAAAACTATCCTGCATACTTTCATTTTGTTTAAAATATGACAGCAAACAAGTTTATTTTTCCTTCTGTCACTTTTCGGCGAATGTTGCTACGCAGATTTCGCAACATTCTGTTTTTTTTTTTTTTTTCAAATACCTGAGTAGGCTTTCAACGTTGGTTATAACATACAGCGCTGTGCTGTATACTTTTCTCGTGTATGAAGGCACCTCCTTCCTCATCTGTCATCAGTAGCTGCATGTTCATTAGTAGTAACACGTTGCACGATCTCTTCACAATTTAAAACTTTATATCCAGGCTTTATATCAACTACTGTTTTTTCAATCGTGCACAGTTTTGCAATTTTTCACTGTCCCGGTTAATCTGCGATCCGGTTAATGCGACCCTGGATAATCCGGTTAATGTGACCCCGGATAATCGAGAGTCTAGTGTATACGATATTAATATATTAAAGATGTTTTACCAATCTTCCATCCTACACTCAACTTATGTGTGTAACATATATGTATATATTTCTTTTGTAATATTTCAAATCTATCAATAATGGTGGGTTCGAATCCTGAGTTCGAGTGCCTGTACACCGCGCTAAAAATCAAATTCCACGAATCCTGTGCGCGGCACAATTTCGTCGTTTTTTAATTTCTAAGTTTAAACGCGTATTTTGTTTAGAATCACTGATATTTGATTACACCACCAAGTAAACATGACATTCAAGTAATTTTCTGATAATAAATAATAGTCATTACTCTTAAGGAGACTCATTAAATAAACGAGATAAACTAAACATTACGTAAAATACACAAAGGAATGCTACAGATCAGATCACAGGCGTTTGTGCTTCCCGCGAGGAACACGTTAAAAGTTGACACAACTACCCTCTATTCTGCTTTGGATAGTATATATTTCAACAGACAGTCTAAAAATACAACTTATCGATATTGCAGATAGATCACTTAGAGGTGCATGGCCCTGCGGCAACGCACTGGACTTCGGGTCGGAAGGGCGTCGGTTCGAACCCCGCGCTGTGCTACTTCCGTTGAATGAAACGAGTACTCTTAAGGAGTACTCGTTATTCTTAAGGAGACTCATTAAATAAAGGAGATAAACTAAACATTACATAAAATACACAAAGGAATGATCAGATCACAGGCGGATCTACTACAGATCAGATCACAGGCGTTTATGCTTCCCGCGAGGAACACGTTAAGGAGAATTAGTTCTCTAAACGGCGCTGTATAAATTGTCCTTTTACTATTATTATTTAGCTAAAATTGGACTAGAATCCTTTTTTTTTTAAATCTGGATTCCAACAAGAATCGAAACGGCAATCCCCGGATTAGTAGACAGACGTCCTATCAACTAGGCCACAAGTAATGTCAGCTGACGAACTTACTCGACTAAGACTAGGATCTTTTTTTTGTATCTTCAAAATTGAACCCGAGACCCCCGGTTCAAGCGTCTTACACACAAGACAATAGATTTCGTTAGTTTTTAATACACCCCCTTAATCGGAATTTTACAGAGACCTGTCTCATCCGTGTTTTCTTAAAGTTCACATTTATGTGGACTTAAAAAAGGTCATCACGAGCTCCGTCAAAACTATTGATCCACTCTTTTCGTGACGTTGTGCCGTTTCGGAAGGCGTGTAGTTTGTTGGATGCAGCGCACATCTACAAAGCTTGTGTATGCTGGATTGCTGTATTCAGGCAAGAACAGAGGCAGCGGTATTTTAATTTTTATTAGATGTTTTATGACCAATCTTATTGGATTTATATTGTGATGTTTTATGACCAATCTTATTGAATTTATATTGTGATGTTTTATGACCAATCTTATTGGATTTATATTGTGATGTTTTATGACCAATCTTATTAGATTTATATTGTGTCATAATTGTGTCGTTATAATTTAGATATGTAACCAAACATCAGAGACAACATAACCGGTGTCTTGTTATTTATTATTGGCATTAGTTTTAGCATTCGTCCAGACTTTTAACCTGGATTTAGAATCGTAGGAAGAGTATGCCGATGACAGAAATCTGTTGGGCTAAGTGCTTCGGTGAGGCACGCAGCTGCATACATAGCAGGTACGCTTTAAGATAGGCAAGTCGAATGATCTGCCTACTCCGACAGGGAAATGTCGCGATAGTAAATGTATATTAATAATGGAAACGAAGACGACATAATTTTCATACTTCCTTAAACAAGGACTGCTTATGGTGTCGTGTCATAAAGACAATAAGAGAAATGACGAGGGTGAGAATACAATACCTGCTAATGCAATAATGTAAATGGATTACTCGTAATGGCGACAAAGTAATTTTGTTGGGGAAATCACCCTTTCAGCTAATTTGCGTTCTATATTGCTAATCATATTACATTGTTCCTGTCATCTTCTATAATTCAGGGAGAGAACGCCCGTCTTCCAGGTTTCGTATGTATAACATACTATGTCGGCGGCCGTGGTCTAACGGTTAGCGTTAATGATAAACAACCGGGCGCCCTAGGTTCGATTCCTGGCGAATACGTGACAGTTGAGTTTGTTAACTTTATATTTATTTTTGTATAACACTTTCGTTGTATACAATAACACTTGGCGGGCTTATTGCAATGTGGTAATATCCTACAACCCACCAATAAGATGTTAAAGAGGTGTTATGTGAAAATCAAGTGAGTGAGTCGTTGAACACTAGCAAACTCACCGGCCACACCGCTGCACTCGGTCCGATGACACACCGAAGTGAGACGATTGGAGCGCACCATCATTTTGTTTTGAAATAATATATATAACCGAAGTCATAGGTATCCTTATACCCCCGAATACTAGGCGGAAAAAATGTCTACGTCATTCGAGGGAAGTAGCACCTCAATTTTTGTATCGTATACCATTATGGTCTGGTTTTATTCTTAGATCATTTTACATCTGAATTTATGACTTTATGTACTGCTTATCACAAAATTCTTATTCCGCCTTCCTTACCCAATGCAATTATCACATTTCGATATAGAAGAGATTGACATAAAGTCTTATTACATTATTTCAAACTGTAAAATGATTAACTAGTTGGCCAATTAAAACAATGTGACGTAACAGGAACCAGCCTGGATAGAATCTTTCTCCAGTGACGTCATACTTTAGTTTCAAACTATAACATTTTAATAAATTACACCTTCAGCAATTGCGATACGTAAAAATAGATTTAAGTTATTTTCGTCTTTATTTTGAACCAATATAATGGATGATTAACTAGACGGCCAATTGAAACATTCATACATACTATCACGCCATTATACTGTCGGGGTAGGTAGAGATGACAGAGCGTCAGACTTTCCTATCTCGACACACATCCTTAGCTTTTTCTATATTCATACACCTCGTACAACTTTTTCATTGATTTGCAACAATTTATTTGACTTTATACGTTTCCGTCTTTCAGAATATAATTCACTCAATCCAACCATACTTTCCTTGGTCTACCTCTTACACGTTTATATTTGCACTATTTATCTGTTTTGTTAGTCTTACTTCATTCATTCGTTTCACATGCCTAAACCATCTTAGCGCGCTGTTCTTCATCTTACTCAACACATCAGCCTTAAGTTCACATCTATCCCTAATCACTTCATTCCGTATCTTGTCATACATTGTCGCTCCATGTATTCTTATAAATGTACATCATTTATTCGGCTCTTCTTAGTTTTCTTCCAAATCCACGTTTCCCGCCCATTTTACAAAGTTGACACCAAAATACTGTTGTGGAATATCAGCTATCAGCAGATTTTGATACTGCCGGTTCGAATATATATAATTTAATGCCCAATTAACTTTGTTTCCTATCACTACACGCCGTTCAAAATCCATCGTAACTCTTTCATCATATGAAAAAATACTACCCAAATAGCAGAATTTCTCAACTTGTTCCAATCTTTCATTATTCACCCATATATCGTACTGCATTTATTAATTTTCTTTTCACACTTTTTTTCACTCTTGGGATTTCGCAACATTAATTCTCAGACCGTTCTCTTCACATCTCTCATATAATTTACTCATCAACCAATTGAAACTATGTAACGCAAAATTAATTGACCTGGAGGTACGCTTTCTGCCTTCACGGCAAACTTAAGTTTCGTGTAAAATCTTCTTAATAAATTACACCTTCAGCAATTGTGATCGGAAAAAGAAATTTAAGTTATTTTCCCCTTTATTCTGAGCTTATTATACAATTGATGATTAACAAGTTGGCCAATTCAAATAATCTGACGTAATAGGAGTTGGCCTGAAGAGACTTTCTTCATTTACGTCATACTTGGGTTTCAAACGGTATAATATCCTTAACAATTTATGCCTGCAGAATTTGTGATCGTATTTGAGTTATTTTCGACTTCATTTTGACCTTAGAGCCCACCTGCCGGAGCCGCGACTCGCTGGAACAATACTCGTACTCAATTGGAAATGTTTTAATATGCCTCCGGTATTTCCTGCGGCATCACGTCACCCATTGTTCTACTAAGTTAAACGCTTCTTTTTTTGTTCGACTGGAAATCACTCGACATTCTTCCACAAGTTGATCAAAAACGATAGTTAGTTCTAAATCTACAAAAGTCGTTGGAAATTTTGATTTCTTGCGTCGTTGGAAATTTTGATTGCGATGCGATCAATATATCGGTCTAGTATTTTTTCATTCCCATGTCATCATACATGCCATCACGCAATTTTCCTGGCGGGATAGGCAGAGAGGACAAAGTGCCGGACTTTCCTATCACATCCTTTGTATCTTCTACATCCATACGTATTTTCGAACAACTCCTACGATTTTTGTTTCTTTTTTTTTACGTTTTCTTTTTTGGAAATAGCCTTGATCCAACATTATTTTCTTGGTTTTCCTCAACCACGCCTTCTACTCACATTTGCGCTGTATATTTTTTTGTTAGTTTTATTCATTCGTTCTAAATTTTTATTTGTTTTAATTCACATTACAGGCTTCGCCCTCGCACATCGGAATTTTAAATTACAAAAAATATTAACATATTGAAAGAAATGAAATACTTGAATCATTTAAATAATTGTCAAGTGTTTTCTAACGTCCCCAGTCTTAGAAGAAAACGTTCTTTTACTTTGGATAATGTGATATGAAATATGTCAATATCCGAAGCAGTCCCGTTCAAAAAAGTTAAGGGCCTTCCAACATGCTTAGCGGCTGGGAGACCCGTTCTTGCGTATGTGATTGAGAATATAGTAGCTCCTGCCAGCGCAGTCTTATCTAATTGTTAAGAACATTTAACGCTAATCTTTGTATTAATGCTGGACAGCTCACAATTCCTCGAACGAGTCTGACAACGTATACTAGGAGACGAAGATTTTTTATCTTACGCTCAAAGAGTTATACCCAAAATGTCCAAACCATCTCAGAGTGCTTTCCTTCGTCTTACTCAATACATTAGCCTAAAGTTCACATTAATCTCTAATCACTTCATTTCCATATCAATAGGTAGATTTTCACATTGTTTATTGGGCTTTCGATTGAATGTCTAAATATATTATCGGCCTCATCCTTCATTCTTGGTCGCTGATCCATCGTCATCGGCTATATCCTGTTATTTTTATTTCTCGCAAGTTAGGCCTGTTGTATATTATCATCAAGACTGCCTCTCTTGATATTTTTACTCCTCGTCTTCCTGGAAGACGACTGCCAACGAGTCATCCATCCATTGCCACATAGGGAACTCTTGTGCTATATATACTTTCCGCATAGCGTCAAACATATTCTGTCAAAGTGAAAACCAGGCAGAAACCCATTTCAAAATAAATCCAACGGGGATCAAAACCGTAATCCCTGAGTTGGAATATAGGCGTCTTACCAACCAGTTCACGGAGATCGTATACATGTCACTTTCATAAATCAATGTAGACACTAATACGTTGTTGTGAACCATATTTTTGGCAGGTCTTAATATTGTTTCGTTCGAGTTCCATACCTTTATGAACTTCTGTTAAAAAGGAAAGTTTCGACGAATGAAGTAATCCGCTTTGCCAGCTTATTTTTCAGTAAAAGTTTTCACTTACTTGAGGACGAGCAATACAACATCGACCGCAAACCGCTAACGCTGACCCAAGTTTCCTCGTCAGTTCGTCTTTTTTGCGTCGATTAATTTGAGTAGGTCGAATATATTGTTATCGAATTTGAACCTAGTACGTAATATAAGCTGAATGAATTATTATCGAACGAAGATCAACATTTATTTTCTTCTTATCCTTCTAACATACAATGACGTTTTATAACACCATCCCAGACTCTCAGATGACAGAGTATCATATTAAATGTCTTTGCATTCACCTCAAGAGCTATGACGATGTTTCTGACGTTCGTTTTCGTTGGCAGAATGCATAATTAATTTGTAAAATTACCACCAACAGAGATACCGCGTATCCAGCCACTGATTCCATAACGTTATAATAATACTCTTCTTTTAGTATTTTTCTATTTGTTCATCACGGTTTGTGTGGTATTAGTGATCTATCTGCGTCGTCTTCGTTGCTGGGCCTCGTAGTCGAGGATCCTTTCACCATTCCAACGTCAATCCAGTTGGACAGCCAAGCTGTGCTGTGGAGTTAAGGTTTCTTTCTCATCTGTAAGTGAGTGAGCTGTTGCATATCAGCAAACTTACCGGCCACACCGCTGTACTGGATCCGATGGAACACCGAAGTGAGATGATCGGAGCACACCGGCATGTTTTTCATTTGTTTTTTTTTTTTAAAGAATAGATATGACCAAAGTCATAGAAATCCTTATACCCTCGAATACTAGGCGGAAAAACTACCCGTTTCATTCAACGGGAGTAGCACAGCGCGGGGTTCGAACCGAAGCCCTTCCGACCCGAAGGACAGTGCGTTACCGCGGGGCCATGCACCTCTAAGTGATATATCTGCAATATCGATACGTTGTATTTTTTTAGACTGTCTGTTGAAATATATGCTATCTAAAGCAGAATAGAGGGTAGTGGTGTCAACTTTTAAATTATATTTCTTTTATAAAATATTGATGCGTTATCTTATGATTTATAATTGTTACTGCGATAAGCAAAAGACATTTAAGTGTCGTTTATGTTGTCAATAAATAAATGGATAATAAACGTTTTCACATTCTGGTAAGTTTAAACTAATAAGAAAATGATAATTAATATAGCACCGTTTGGAGAGCGATCTCTCTTCAAGGGCGCTATAACTTTGGACTCGAATCCATCATAATTGACATTAAAATATTACAAAAATAAATATGTATATCATAAGTTGAGTGTAAAGATATGGAGGTGGTGACTGCGGCCATAAAAAAATCATATTTGGTAAGCAAACTGCAGAAAACTCACCATGGGAAAATGAACTACAAGGAAACCTTTAAAGATCTTCCGATATGTGATAATACATAACACATGCGATTTGAGAAAAACTAATCAATAGTCTCTAGAGCAGCGTTTCCCAATTATATTTTGTAGAACATAACGGAACCCCTTAAATATTAAATTGAAAGTTAAATTTTCCCAAGGATAAGACAACTACACGTTTTGTCCTCTTTCACGTCCGATAAATAAATGCAGCTAGGCTGTATACGTGCCCGACTAAAAAATAATAAAGTTTTACTATTAATTAAATGATAATTGTAGTTTCTCACCATGTAAAATACGGATCCAAATACGGAGCGCAACCAATCATAGCGGTTTTCTTGTATTTTGGTAGGTAGATGCGATAGTATATGTTGCAGTGATGTAATGTGTAGGTTTTAGATACAATTGTAAAGGTAATATACCCAAGTTATGCAGTAAAATTGACTTCACCTAAATATTGTCTCGTCCGCTAGATATAAACGTACTTACAACTTTGTTGTATGGGAGTGAAACGTGGATCTGGAAAAGGACTGAGATGAGCCGAATACATGCTGTAGAAATGCGCGCTTTGAGACAAATACGTGGAGGGAAAATGTATAACAGAATACAGAATAAATTGATTAGGGATGAATGTGAATTTATTTGGGTAGTATTTTCTCTGATGATGGAAGAGTTAAGACAATGGAATTGGAAATATGGAACGGCGTGTAGCGATAGGAAACAAAGTCAACGGGACACTGAAACACATATAGTATACTCGAACCGGACAGTATCAAAATCTGCCAAGATGACTGTCCACGATAGTATTAGGTGTACCGGAAAAGAATGTCGTTTTTTCAATAAAACAATTTGGTGCATTTAATGTATTTATTTATTAAAACTTAGTTCAAAATATAATTGCCATCGTTTGATATAACCTCCTTCCACCTCTCAGTCAATTTTTTAATACCGCGTTCGTAAAATTCAGCTGGTTTCGATGCAAAATACTCAGATATGCCTTTTTTGACATCCTCATAATTTTTGTATTATTTTCCATTTAAAAAGTGTTGCATTGACCGGAACAAATGGTAATCCGATGGAGCAAGATCCGGTGAATATGGTGGGTGACGTACAATTGTCCAACCTAGGGCTTTAATTTTTTCTTTCGTAATTTTTGAGGTATGCGGTCGTGCATTATCGTGCTGTAAAAACACTTGTCCACAATTAGCCAGTGCAGGTCTTTTTTTTTATTATTTCTGCATCTAAATGCTCTTGTTGATCACAATACACTTGGACGTTAATTGTCTGTCCGGGTTTTAATGTTTCGAAATAAATTATTCTCTTGCAGTCCCACCAAACAGACAAAAGAACTTTTTTTGCAGTGAGCCCGAGCTTAAGGGTGGGTTTTGGTACCTGGCCCTTTGAAAGCCATTGTTTCTTGCGTCATTGGTTTGAATACAACACCCATTTTTCGTCACCAGTTACAAGATGTTGTAGAAATGGAGTTTTGGTATTTAATTCCAATTACTCAGTGCACGCGTTTATACGCTCACCGAGATTCTCTTCAATTAATTCATGACGTATCCATTTTCCTTGTTTCCATGTCTTGCCGATTTTTTGATATGCTCTTGCACGCTTGACCATGAACATCCGAGTTGCTCCGCGAGTTCTTGAATCGTTGAAGTTGGATTTTGCTGAATCAGCTCAGTTAAAACATCGCTATCCACTTTAACAGGTCGACCACTTCCAGGGTTATTTTTTAGATCAAAATTGCCGGATTTAAATTGTTTAAACCACCTATGGCATTTACGAACATTTAAAATATCTCCCAGTAAATCACAAATATTTTTTAAAGCACATGTTGTACTTTATTTCTTCATTAAATGGTAAAGCATAATATTTCGAATAAATTCCTCATTCGGTACAAAGCTCTCCATTGTATATAGGGTTGTAAATGTTTTTGTTTAAAAGTCCTAATACACTCCAGGTATACGTAGTCAGAGAAACAACACAGAACACGTTGTAAAAGTTCGACTGCCGAAGCACAACTGACCACTCAAAAGCGATAATAAAAAAAACGACATTCTTTTCCGGTACACCTAATATTTTGTTGACGGCTTTGATGTGTGGGAGTGAAATGTGGACGTGGAAAAAGACAGAGGGGCCGAATAAATGGTGTAGAAATGCGTGCATTGAGAAGAATATATGGAGTGACAATGTATGACAGAATACGGAATGAAGTGATAAAGGACAATTGTGAATTTAAGGCTGATGTGTTAAGTAAGATGAAGAAGAGCACGCTTAGATGGTTTGGGCATGTGGAACGAATTAATGAAGAAAGACTAACAAAACATATATAGCGCAGATGTGAGAGGAAGATCAAGGAACTATGGTTAGACCAATTGAATAATTTTCTTAGAAAAGGAAATGTAAAAAAAAAGTCAGAGAAATCGTAGAAGTTGTATGATAGAATGTAGAAGAGACTAAGGATTTATGTCGATATAGGAAAGTCTGGCGCTCTGTCCTCTCTGTTTACCCCGACAGGGAAATGGCGTGATGGTATGTATGTACTATATTTTAATGCGTATTTTTTATTTTATTTTTTCGTGAAAATTTTACCACATGGAATGATGGGTTTCGCGGAACCTCATTTAGGAAATGCTACTCTATAGCACTGTCCTACGCAATAAAGACTAGTTTCTTTATCGCTTCCTAATTACTTATCACATTGAGTG
Organism: Odontocerum albicorne; assembly: GCA_949825065.1. Lineage (NCBI taxonomy): Eukaryota > Metazoa > Arthropoda > Insecta > Trichoptera > Odontoceridae > Odontocerum > Odontocerum albicorne. Next base: position 15,245,732 of record OX463860.1, on the reverse strand, counting down.
TAAGGCTCTTGATGGGGGGGCCTAGGCCTCTCTCTGGGGCCTAGAATGTCTAATCTAGACACTTCTATTGTCATTTGCAACAAACTGGAATTTTAAGCCTTGAAGCTAATTATTGTCTATGATAAGTTATCTCCTTATTATTGATTGTAATAAGTTAACTTAGAAGAATACATGGGATGACAAAATATGACAGAATACTTAAAGGAGTGTACGCAGGGAGGACAGATCACCAGACTTTGCTATTTCGACACTCATCCTTTGCCTGTTCTACGTCCATGCGCTTCATACAACTACGATTTCTATGAATTTTTACGTTTCTTCTTTTCAAAATATCATTCATTTGATCTAACCATACTTTCATTGGTCTTCCTCTATCACGCCTTCCGTTCACATTGCAATATATATTATTTTGATAAGTCATTCTTCATTCGTTCTACATGTTCCAAATGTTTTCGTTCCGAACCATCTTAGAGTGATCTTTTTCATCTTAATCAACAAATCATCCTGCACATGTCCAAACCATCTCAGCGTGCTGTTCTTTGTTTTACTTTACACACCAGCCTTAAGTTCACATTCATCCCTTATCACTTTATTATATATTCTGTCATACATTTCTACATGATTTATTCGGCTCTTTTCAGTATTTTTTACATCCACGTTTCATTCCCATACATCAAAGTTGGTACTAAAAGACTGTTGTGGACTGTCGCAGATTTTGATACTGTATGGTTTGTGTATTTATATTTTAGTGTCCCGTTAACTTTTATCCTATCGCTACACGCCTTTAGATATATCTCGTAACTCTTCCATCATCTGAGAAAATACTAGCTAAATAGCAGTCAAGCGCTATTTCTTCATGTACTTTGACAATAAACGCTAATGTTTTTCTTACAATATTTTTTTGTTTGACATTGAAGAATAAATAATTCATTCATACGTCGTGTCATCATTAGCATAAGTGTAACGTTTTCCTTTTGTATACGAGTATAACTTTTAATAATCATACTGTCGATGAAATTTCGACGGATTTGTCATGTAAAATTGTGTGACTATTGAAAAAAAAAATGGAAAAGTAAATGCAATATTTGGTGTATTATGCAATAAAGGTTAGGTCAAGTTGATGAATTCTGCTATTTGGAATGTATAATACGTTGTTCTCAGACAACGAAAACGTGGAATAAGATATTGAACGGCGAATGTCAATAGGAAACAAAGTCAATTGGTTTCTAAAAGTTCATATTTAAACCAAAAAAAATCGAGATCCGATACAATGTTAGTTCATAACAGCGTATTAGTTAGAAGTAAGAGACACAGAAGGAGCTGTTTGAGAATATATATATGGGTGTGGAGGAGGCGAACGATGGAAATGTCTATCATGTCGTGATTGATAGATTGTAAAGTTTGGCGCTCTATCCTCTACCTACCCTAACAGGGAAACTGCAACTGTTCTAGCAACAAAGCCACGAAGGTATCAAAATGTTCTAGTTTTTAAAATATTTTTTGATCCGTGAATTCTCTAGGATTGACTTCGATCAGGATATTATTATCAACATTACTAGTTGATATTCCCAAAGACGTCCGACTTTCACCGGGGTTTCGGCTTCGATTCCCGATAGTATTATATAAAAGGAAAAGGACCCCAGGCTGGCATAAAAAATCGTAAGATAACAATATTCCCCGAGTACGTGTGCTAACAACCTAGTCGTGTTAACAACGCATGCAATGACAAACTGCGAGGTCCGTGCTTTCTCCAGTAATTCTAAACCCGAAGGCTATGGGAAAAAAAAAACAAAAAATAGTTTATTTTTAGAGGGAGGATCCGGGGGCGGATGGTGGCCGAGGGTAATTGAGCATATCGCATGCCGGCAGCAGAGCGCGCCCCCATGTAATGGCTTCCGTTGCCTTTGACCTTCTCTCGCCCGCTGCGTCCCCGTGGACCACGTACCAGCTCATGCAGGGCTGCTTCCGACTCCTACTTCAACTTTACATATTCGATCGGCGTTCCCAGACTTAAAAATAAAAACAATAATATTTTTATTGCTTGTTATTTTACACTGGTTCAAATTTTCGGACGTACATACATACGAGTACATATCATTTCCCTGTCCGCTAAGGCAGAAAAGACAGAACGCCAGTTTTTTTATCACAATGTATGTAATTTGCCTCGTATATTTCCATTAGATAATTTGTCTCGTCTATTTCCGTTAGTGAGACTTTTTGACAAAGTAATTAACTAAAAATCAACTGTCGGTAAAATACACGCATACCAATTGAAAGCGACATGTATCAAATTTGAGATATTAAGGACACAAGTCTTTATAAAATCTTAAAATTTATTTATGAAACATTTATTAAAAAATAATGTAATTTTAAAAAGTATGAGGTTTTAAGACTATTCTGTTTGAGGATTAGATTTTTTAATTATACCCTTAACTATCTAATTTGTAATTTTGAAACTCGTCTTTTAATTTTGTCGCTTACCATTATTTACTGCCGAGCCCTTCAATTAATAGCGGTATAAGTGAGATATCTTCAAAGAAAAAAATAAGGGATGTTTGAAATCATGAATGAAACACGTTATATCACTGACTCGAAATTAAAGAGTTTCTTCAATCGCTTTTCAATAGCAAACATGCCAATGATGAACTTACATACATACCATCACGCCGTTTCTTTGTCGAGGTAAGCAGAGAGGAGAAGGTGCCAGACTTATTTTATCGCGACATACCTCATTCGCCTCTTCTACATCCGTACACCTTCTCATTCAACTCCTACAAATTCTCTGACTTTACATTTACTTCTTTCATATCATAATTAGTCAAACCAAATGTTAGTATTATTAAACACGTTTTTTTTACTTTCTAAACATATCCAATGTTGTATATAATACAACCCCCACGATTTCATCATTTTTGACATTATTTTTTTTTTCAAATTATCGTGCACTTGATCCAACCATACAACCCATTTATTCATATTCAAATATCGTCAATAAAATACAGGCTAAAACCTGGTTTACTGGGGTGGGGTCACAATGACGGACAAAACAAACCCAGATGCATATAATTTGATTGTCTACTTGAAATTATTTTTTCTATCTGTATTGTTTATTCGTATATTATGTATATGTATACGATAGTAATAACCCGTCCATAATAACTCAACTAAACCAAAAAAATTATGTAATTTAAAAGTTTTTTGATATTTGTATTTTACAGTCAAGTCATCCCTTTATAATAAATACATTTTACTGTTCAACAGTCAAGTCATCTCTTCATAATAAGTACATTTTACTGTTCAACAGTCAAGTCATATCTTCATAATAAATACATTTTACTGTTCAACAGTCGTCATCTCTTCATAATAAATACATTTTACTGTTCAAGTCAAGTCATCTCTTCATAATAAATATATTTTACTGTTCAACAGTCAAGTTATCTCTTCACAATAAATACATTTTACTGCTCAACAGTCAAGCCATCTCTTCATAATAAGTACATTTTACTGTTCAACAGTTAAGCCATCTCTTCATAATAAATACATTTTACTGTTCAACAGTCAAATCATCTCTTCATAATATATTTTTTTTAAATTTTTATAATAAGCAATCCACCCAAACTAAAATGATTATTTAAAAAAAACATGCCGGTATACTCCGATCGTCTCACTTCAGGTGTGCCATCGGATCCAGTACAGCGGTGTGGTCGGTAAATTTGCTGGTGTGTAACGGCTTAAAAAAAACTCCACGACGCAGCATCGCTTTCCAAATGATTTATATCGGAATGACGATGGGATCCTCGACTACGAGGCCCAGCAACGACGAGGATTGAAGTTTTCCTAACGAATGAATGAAATAGTGCTCATTTGATTCTGTTTCCTATCGCAACCCATAAAACGTATGCAAAACGGTGTTACCAGTCTGTATCCCTCGAGTATCCGAGCAGAAACTACCCCATTAGGTCCGGTGTTATAACCAAGTCTGTATAACGGACTGGCGCTGAACCCGAAATAACGGGCCGACGTTTTACGATCGCTACATTCTACACACAGGCGATAAATCCAATGGGAATACTCTAGACCAAGGGTGGCCAACCCGCGGCCCGCGGGCCGGGTGCGGCCCACTGGGTGTCTACTTGTGGCCCGCGGAGCATATGCACACATTTTTTCTTCTAGTGTACATAAAACCACCAAAAGAACATTCTATCGTGCGTAGTTCGTATCATATCCCATATATGGAAGTATCTCAGTAGATTGATTCAATTATCGTCACAATTTCTTCTATGGTATATTCGTGTTAACAAACAATCACAACGTTAAGCTGATTTTAAAAAGCGCACACGCCGATCTTGCGTGGATAGCCGTGAGCGTGAATGCAGGACGGGATGCGTCGTGCGACCGCCAGTCTGTGGCAAGCGTGCTTTTTGTTGCATTTGCAACGCCATTCTCCGTAGACGTGAATTTATTGCCAGGAATTTTACAAATGGAACATTGTGAAATGTGTTGTGATGCACAGTTAAAGGAGAAATTCAATCAGGTTGGTTTGGAAGAGTTTTACAAAACATATTTGGACAAGGAGAAATATCCTGCATTTTACAAACATGCCCTATCGATGATTTTGCTATTTGGAAACACTTGTGAACAGCTTTTTAGTCGAATTAAGCATATTAAATCTCAAATGAGAACACGAATCACTGATGAGCATTTGGAAAACTGTTTGCGTGTAGCAACAACATCAATCGTTATCAACATTGATGCACTTAGTTCTGACAAACAAAATCAGACGTCTCACTAAAATTTATTATATTTTGTTTATTTTTTATTATTATTTTTGTATTGCCTAACTCTAATCTAATAAATATGTTTGATTCTCATTTTTGTTATATCTTCTTTAAAAACCAATATATTTCTTGTTTGCTTTGAATAATAAAAGAAATTTTGTTGTATGGCCCGGTAGGAAATCTCATTTCTAAAATCTGGCCCGGCTGCTGAAAAGGTTGGCCACCTATGCTCTAGACACTGTTAGGGTTGGCACAGATTGTTTCGCCGGCGGAAATAAAATTAAGTTAACCTTGAACACCCCGATCTACGGAAATGGGACCGGTTTCCGGAACGGGGTACTAAATGACCCCGTTAAAGTAGTATACACATACATATATCTATTGTACATACATACGTATACCATCACGCCATTTCCCTGCCAATACTGAAAACCGGACTTTCCTATCTGGACACACATCTTTTGTTTCTTCTGTATCTATACACCTTGTCATACAACTGCGATTTCTCTGAATTTCTATATTTCCTTCTTTCAAATGATAATTATCATCCAACTATGCTTTTCAAATACTATGTCTTCCTCTACCACGCCTTCCACTCACATTTTGCACTATATATTTGTTTTGTTAGTATGTCTTCATTCATTCATTCTACATGCTCAAACCATTCCAAAACGCTTCTCTTTATCTTCTCAACACACCAGCCTTAAGTTCACATTTGTCCCATATCACTTATTTCCGTATTCTGTCATACATTGTCACCCCACGTATTATTCTCGATGCACGGATTTATACAACATTTATTTGGCTCGTTTCAGTATTGTTGCTCTATTTCCACGTTTTACTCCAATACATCAAATTTGATACATAGTCAAGTACTCGTACATCAAAATAGGTGAAATTTTTTTTGCTGGAAATATTTAAAAAATAAACTATTTTTATGGTCATTTATCTGCCAGCATTCAGTTTGGCATTTATCTGCCAGCATTTAGTTTGACATTTCGAATATTTATCAGCTTTTTGGGTTAAAATGTGATCGAGTATATTTCTCGTAATCGAGTATGATTGTCAGCCATCTTACGGATGGAAGATGGCCATATTAATTATTATGTGTAAGCTGTTGCACTTCGCACTGTTTTTGTGTTGCTTAATACCGCTATAAGAATTTATGATGATCGACGTATATGCTACAGAAAAACAAATTCTGATGTAAAACGGTATAAGGCAAATTCAGAGACTGGAAATCGATTGTTTTTTAAAAAGCATTTTTTAAACCGGGTAAAAAAACTTGATCTACTGTCATTCAATTTCACAATTTATTTTATTTTATTAAATCGGCAAAATTTGGAAAGCTCATTTGGACAACCATACTCCATGCTGCTGCCGATACGAGATGTGAACTGATTAAGGACAATGCCCAAGTTCAAGGGCACGCTGCCATTAGGGGGAAATTATTGAACTATGTTAAATAAAAAACCCTTATCAGGGTTTACGTTATAACATGAAACATACATTTTCGTTAAATGCGACTGTGATTTATTGTATTTGATGTAAGCACACCTTTATGAAGGCATGTTCTGAAAACATGTACTGTTCTTAATTTCTTATCACGCAGACCCAACAAGTAATTTTTTTGTCAGAACATATATCATATACATACATACCATCACGCTATTTCACTGAGGTAGACAGAGAGGACAGATCACCAGAACTTCCTATCTCGACACACATCCTTCACCTCGTCCACACCCATAAACCTTCTCATACATTCCTACGATTCCTCTGACTTTTTACAATTCCTTTCAAAATATCATTCACTCGATCCAACCATACTTTCCTCAGTCTTCCTATACCACGCCCATCAATTTTATTTGCACTACATATATATTTGTTTTATTAGTCTTTCTTAAGTCATTCATTCTACTTGCCCAAACCATCTTAGAGTGTTCTGCTTCATCTTACTGGAAACATCAGCCTTAATTTCATATTCATCTGTAATTATTTTTTTCAGTACACTTTTTATAAACTTAGTACACTTTTTATAATCTTAGTACACTTTTTTATTAGTTATTTATCAAAAAAAATCTTAGTATCTTGTTCTTACATGTGCACATGGCCGTACTTGCGCATTGACGATAAACCTTATCAGGTAAGGATTTCTACTATTTTATATCACTAACAAGGCACCTAAACAGTTTATACTTGCCGCGAGCATGTAGCACCAAGCCCAAACTGTTTAGCACTAGTTAAATTTGATATGTGCAAACACGTGCACTTTGCTAATTAATTTTTTTAAATTGCTTATCCGTAGAACCAGTAACTAGCTTAGTTACCTTTTATTCCTTAGTTTGATTATGATTACATTACTTACACTACCTACGAGTACTAAACACTATCACTAGCTATATAATAGAATAGATATACAGAGTTAACTATAGGAATAAACAATATATAGCAGTGACTTGGACTGTAATTTAAAAAAAAAATGTGTTCGTTTTTATTAGGAAATATGTTAGTTTTTCTTAGAAAATGTGTTGTTTTCCTTTTGTATATGTTAAATTATTTTTTTATTTTCACAACCCCCCTAATATTTGACCCACAAATAGAAAAGTAATGCTTTAAAACAACAAATCCATCAGCTGTATTTGTATAAAAGTATAAAATAATCAAGTAAAAAGTATTCTTTGCCATTTTGATTCTTGTTTTAAACGAGAAAAGTTTTTAATGGTAGTATCATTTTTCTTTTCAGTCAATCTGTTGCGAAGCACCTTTCTCGGACGACCCAGCTGCATTGGACGAGCTCGAGCGATGCGACTACACAATGCGTTTGACCCGCGCACAGACCCAGGCGGGCGCTGCCCCCCGGAGGGTGCGCGTCTATGCCGACGGCATCTACGACTTGTTCCATCAGGGACATGCCAGGCAGTTGAAGCAGGCCAAGAATGTGTTCCCCAATGTCTACCTCATTGTTGGAGGTTGGTATACTATTTGTTGTTCTTGAGGGGCCGTTTTCTATCGAAGATTTGCCACCAAATTATGTAGTACAGTAGAGCATCGAATTTGGGTTTAGTTTGAGGGATACTCGATACCGAATAATTGAAAAATACGCTTAATCCAAATTTAGTTTTTATCAAGTTGAACATTTTAAGAGTAGAAATACTAGATACAATTTGTTAAACAGTTGCATCCAAACTAACCACTTAAGTTCTTGAGCCAATAGATGTAGCATCTTCATTTACCTCTTTAATTTATTTATTCATAAATGGCACAGTATGCCTTGTAACAAAATTTAAACATTGAATAGTTAGTGTTTTATACATAACAATAGAATAATAAATAAATTGAAACATAAAAGAAATAATTATCAGATACAATCATAAAAAAGATTGAAAAAACACATCAACCAAATCAGGGTTTCTTGACTAGTTTTGAACCAACACTCCTTTGGAGTATCTCAAGGACCTCTATTATAACACGACAGTTACTATGGCATAGTTAATTAGACACCTGTCTTCTAAGCTTGAGATTGGCAGGTTCGATTCCCGTTGGTACCAAATTTTTTTTCAAATAGAGTTCCAGCCTCGTTTTTATATTTTTTCATATTTTTTTATTCCATACATTAACAATATCATACTGTAAACTAAAAATTCCACATTTCAAGTGAGTTAATGGTTAAAAAAAATTGATTCATGAAATATTTATTAAATACCACAACACTCTTGAAAGCTCTTAACACCCTCCTAATATATTATTTACAGTTAAGGCATTAACACTGGAGGTTTAAAGACATTGTCATTTGTTTAGTAAAACACTGTTTATTTCACTTTATATAAGGATATAACTCTACCTGTTTCAAGGTTTTCACCTAGTCATAAGGGGAACACAAATATGTCTTGTTTGTGATCTCCTCATGGTGAGGTGAAAGTTTGGAAACCGATAGGGTTATACCATTATATAATGTAATATAAACAGTGTTTGACTAAACAAATTACCTTCCTAATAAATTATACACCTCAACGCCCTCCAAAATTTGAAATACGAGTATATTGCCCGTTGAGAATTGCTGAACTGAATAAACAAAATCACAAAGAACAAAATATATTTATATTATAGAACAATGAGTAAAATAAAATATATACGTAAAAATAATTACACACCTTCTTCATATAAACAAACATTGAAACTTCTTTCAAGCAAACAAACATTGAAATACCAAAACTCTCACACTAATAAACCAACAAGTTAACACTTTCACCAAAATATAATAATTCAACAATTTACAGAGTTATTATTGCCTCCAGGCGGATAGCCCACACTCCTCAAAATTGGGCGTCACTATTGACATTCATGAGCAAAGCAATTATAGATGCATACAAATAAAATAAATGAAATCAATTTAGGCACTGTTTAAGGGCAATATAATATTAATACATCTTCCCCGCAATACTTAATGATCAAGATATTATTTTGCAATGTAAAAAAATGGAAGCGGGAGAACAAAAAAATTGCAAAAAAAAGAAAGTGCAATGCGATGAATAAACTATAGAACCGGTAAGTTTAAATAAACGTCATTGTGAATTGAAAGATGCTTAATGAATTCTACAGAGACAATCTACAAATCACAATAGACTGGTTAAAATAAGTTTTGTCAAAAATGAAATGTTTTGTCTTTGATTTTATTTTAGTTGAGTTATATTGTATCTTGTACCTATCATTATATGACTGAGATATTCCAATTTGCGAACTTTCACAGTTTTAAGTAATTACACGGCAAAACAATGAAAATTTTATTGATATCAAGAGTAGCCATTCTTTATAGATTTCGAGGAGCTGAATTCATAAATTACATTAACTTTATTAGAATATTTAACCATAAATTACTTTGTTATTCCACCAATTACATTAATACCGCTACACATGGATCATGTTTTAACTCCACTGGATCATGTTTTAATAATTAGGAAATACTATATCGTATGCCATATATGTAACTTTAAATACCGCTACACATGGATCATGTTTTAACTCCACTGGATCATGTTTTAATAATTAGGAAATACTATAGCGTATGCCATATATGTAACTTTAAATCAATCAGCACAAATCACTCTAAGCAGGGTAAATGTCCTGAACAAAGAAAATGGATCAGCAAATGCCGTTATTACAAAAATATAAAACATATTTTGAGCAGCATAAATTAATAATAATGTGAATAATTGATTTTTGGTGATTAGAAAGTCATTGTCATATAAGTTGGTCTGCAAAATACTGTCGCTTTATGTGTTAGTGGGACAGCCACATTAGAAATATCCATTACAAACAAAAGGATTGACCTCTTCGAAAGGCTACTAAGTCCCAGTAAAGTTTTGCTGTCACCATAGACATAAAGCTGGGTATCATGAAAGCATTTATAAAAGCGATGAACAAGGATGGACCTGCATCTTGTGAACCGGAGTCGATCCGGAATTTCAACTGTTGTTTTCAAATTCAGCTCTCCAAAATGTATTGTATAAAGAAAACATACTTTAGTTTTTGTAAAAATGCAAACTGTTAAAATTTGTAGAGCAGTGTTATTGGTCTTTGCCCATATATGTAAACACTAACATGTTTATTAAATGATTCGCCGAAAGTGTCTAGATATAGTCGCTTAATTATCGATTGAATATATTTAGCAAAAGTTTGAATAATCTGTATTGTTACAGTATGCAGTGATGCCCTCACACACAGCAAAAAAGGCAGAACAGTGATGACAGACGAAGAGAGGTACGATGCAGTACGCCACTGTCGTTACGTTGATGAGGTAATATTTCTTTCTACAACTAAACTATTAGATTTAGTTTATCAGGTGATGGTATTCTTGCTAAGGTCTTACTCTCCAGAAGGCATCATAATACGCTAAGATCAAGTTAACGTCCGAATGCTAACCGTCTTGTTAACGTAAACTGTGCGAATAGGGCTGGTTATTTTTATTACATTTTTTTAGTGACTTGCCCTTTTGCTTGATATAAAATTTCTCTGGAGTGTCAGAAGATTGAAAACATTAAAAAAAATTTACATACTTTTTAAGAAGACACTCCTTTAGACATATATTATGTTTCTGATCCCCTTTGGAAAGAGAACCATAGACATAAATTCATTGATTAATTGAAAAATAAAACTAACATATTAATTACAAAAAAATAATGTATAAGAGTCTATCTATGATTTTATTCTTACTTCTGCATGCAGTAGTTTTTCCAAGATATACTATGACAGACATCAATTTAAGTGGATCCTTCTCCAGTGGTTCTTAGCCTGAAAGCTCCATTAATGACGCTGAAGACAATATTGCCTCCCAATGTTGTTTCCAAGCTGCCACACTTTTCAGCATGTTCGCATCCCAATACTGATATTTTAAGGTCAAATCATGAATATTTTTTAAATAACACTCAAATGCATTGATGATTGTTATGATTTTTTGTGATCATTTCTTAATTTATTATTAATTATCATGACCCTATATGTTCCCATCAGAAAGGCCACCTTACCGCCTGGCACTTCGCACCTCTATTCAATCTTGCACTTCACATCCTTCGAAATCATGATAATTATGAGTTCGAGGCGATCTATAGCTATTGTAATAATTTATTTTAACTACATTAGGGCAGCGGTCGCCAAACTTTAGGACCTCACGGACAACTAAATTCATAATTTTAAATCCCGCGGACCACTAATAGGAGTTTTTAGTGTTAAATATATTTAGAAAAAAGTGATCAAAGAACACATAAAATATACCTAGTTGATAAAATAAAACTATTAATTGTAACCAAATTATAAAAGCTTTATTAACCTTCCCGTAACCATAATGTAATATTTGTAGTAAGAGGAGCTTCAAAAATTAATATCTCACTTAATAGGCTGTAAATCAATTTCAAATTTTACATATTTGTAGATAAAACACTTTTACATTTAAATACAATTTTGTGAAAAAATCGTGGAATGTATTCTTTATAAAAATGATAATTTCACGACAAACGATCTGATTTTTTTATCCGATATTGTAAGAATATGATAGATGTATATAAAAAGACTTTAGTTAGAAAAATACACATGATATTGAAACAGCACTACATGTATTATTGGTTGGGTAGAGATAGCAACATGTGCAATGCAGCTAGCTACACGTCTTACGAGATTGTCATGATTTCATGCATTTTGCATCGTTCATCTGTGCAAGTCACTTATTTTTCCGGGTTGATTTGCTGTGGATTAAAAAATGCAAATAATGTCCACATTTATCTGCGGACCAGCGAAATTTACTCGCGGACCACCACTTTGGCAATCGCTGCATTAGGGGATTAACCCAACAAACTGCGGGAAACCCTAAAGACGAATCACCCTGGATTCTTATTCGAGTTTCAAAAAAATAACCTGAAAAAGGTAGAGGCTGTATTCTCCTTACCCCACAACTCCACTGGATCATGTTTTAATAATTAGGAAATATGTTTTTCAATCTGACTATTATAAAAACTAACAAATCGACATTAGCTGACCATTAGAAAACTATCAAATTACAAATATTGGGGTTTCGTTTGAACTTTGATGTATGGGAGTAAATCGTGGATGTGGAAAAATACTGATAGGAGCTGAATAAATGCGCGCATTGAGAAGAATACATGAAGTGACAATGTATGACAGAATACAGAATGAAGTAATTAGGGATGAATGTGAACTCAAGGCTGATGTGTTAGGTTAGTCATTCCTGATTTTTTCTTTCCTCTCCACCATCCCTTCCTTTTCTTTTGATTGATGATATCTCACTTTATATGAAAAGGAATGTTTAGGTGATTGCCCGTCTTTGTGGTGTTTGTGGGCGTATGTTCACGTATGTGTTCATGGATTTCATAGGGATGGACAGTCATTTGAATGTTTTTTGCGACCATGTGATTTGCTTCATTTACTTTTCTCTGGCTGGTTGGAAGAGATTGCCGCCTGGCAATAAGCCCGCCGGATTATATTTGTAATAAAAGTGTTAAATAAATAAATAAGACAAAGAAGAATACGCTGAGATGGTTTGGGCATGTGAGAATTAAGATAGACTAACAAATACCATATATAGTACAAATGAGAATGGAAAGCGTGTAAGAGCAAGACCAAGAAAAGTATTGTTGGATCAAGTGAATGATATTCTGAAAGAGAGAAATGTAGAAAGTCATAGAAACCATAGAATGTAGAAGAGGTTAAGGATGTATGCCGAGATAATAAATTATTGCACTCTGTCCTCTCTGCCTACCCCGATAGAGAGATAGCGTGATGGTATGTTGTATGTGTATGTAGTATCTTGATCCATTGAGTATTGTGGGTATTGATTTTATATTGCGTTTAAACTGATTTCGTGTCGATTTATTTTATTTTGTTTGTATGATACAAAATAAGGAAACCACAATAAAATAAAATGTCCACTGGCACATTGGCCATAAGAATATAAAATAGGATGACAGTATATTTTGATTCAAAAATCACCATATTCATTTGGTATTGTATTTATTTTTATTGTCTGTGTCTGTCTCTGTCTACCCACACATCTAATTCTCGCTACCCACGCTCATTCCAAATTGCAAAGACCTTCAATTATAATATAAAACCTTTTCTTCCTCTTCCTAGTTTTTTTTTTATTTCAATACATTTTGTTTGCACTAATAATTAACATAATCAAATTCTTTTTAGAAAATCATAAACTAAGGATAATCATTAATATTGATTTCATTACATTTATTAAGAATTCTGCTATTTAGGTAGTAGTATATTATCAGATGATGGAAGACTTACGGAGGATGTCGAATGGCGTGTAGCGATAGGAAACAAAATCAATGGGGCACTAAAATATATATACTCGAACCGGACAGTATCAAAATCTGCAAAGATGATCGATAGTCTTCAACAGTATTTTAGTAGCATCTTTGATGTATGGTAGTGAATTGAAGACATGGTACAAGACTAAAAAGAGAAGAAGAAAACATGTAGTGACAACAGAATACGGAATGAAGTGATTTGGGATGGGTGTGAACTTATGGCTGATGTGCTGAGCAACATGAAGAAGAACATGGAACAAATGAATGAAGAAAAGCCTAACAAAAAAATTTACAGTGCAAATGTGAGTGAAAGGTGTGGAAGAGAAAGACCAACTTAGATCAAGTGTATGATATTTTGTAAGAAGTAAATGTAAAAACTCTCAAGAGAAGTCGTAGAGGCTGTATGAGAAAATGTATAGATATAGAGGTAAAATGTGTGTTGCGATAGGAAAGTTTGGAACACTCTCATTTCTGCCTACCCTGATAGGGAGATGGCGTGGTGGTATGTATGTGTACATTTATTATATACCCGTATTGAGGAAATTTTATTTACGAAAAAATTGTAATTATTTACGTGCAAAATAGTAAAAAGAAAATTCCTTGAAAATGTGACTAAAACATTAGTACTCCCCTTGTTATCAGTAATCGTTCTATACATATATTGTGTCAATTCCATAGATATCAATTAAAACCATAGATTCCATATTTTAAATTTTAGATATAAATTTTTTTCCAATTATGAGACGAATAATGTTTATAATGAACTAAATGGTTAGGTCAATGCCTCCTTTAAAGTTCTAACACCCCTCCAATCATTCTGTTCATGGAAATGCTCCCTAAAAGTTAAAATTGAAAAGTTAATACCCCTGTTGGAAATCGCTGCTATAAGAAGCTATTCTGAGGTTTTAAGAACTATGCAGGCATTACAAAGACATGTTTCAAGTATAAACAATCCATATTATGTATTCATCAAGTGTGAATCTTAACAAGGCACCATTTTCCGAAATAACAGTTGTATAAACAATGAATTATTACATATTTTATTTCTTTACACAACTGTTGTATTTGTAAAAATAGTTTACCTGTATAATTTCAATTAATATAGTTTATCAAGTTATTGACACAAACTGTTACGGGTATTTAAAAGAGTGAAAGGTAAAATAAATGCCATATTTGAGTGAACAATGAAACATGAAAACGAGTTGAGAAATTCTACTTTTTGGGATGTAGGACAACCTCCATGACCTAGTGGGCAAGATGTTTGTCTTGCAACCCAGGGCTGGAAGTTAAAAAGTGAAGTGTTAATTAGAATGAAAAATAATAGAATATCATATGAAGTTTCTACTTGTGGTGATCACAGGTACTCTAATATCCACGGAAATTAATTGGAACATGTATATTTCTTATCTGTGTAAAGTAGTTACGCGGGATTTGGAATTGGTTAAATTTTGCCTAGAAATCCCGTATGTTAACTCCACGATCAAGTAACTTAATGTGTTTATTTATTAGCCTATTTTTATCAATATTTTTTTCATCTAAATGTATTGTTCTTTCCAAGGCCATTTTTAATTCCACCATCTCTACTCTAACTTACCTACTGATTCCCATATCAGATGAAATGACCTTAATTTTTTTTTACATGAAATAAACATATGCATGAAATTTAATGGTACAATAAATTGAAATATTTGCACGGAAACGTATAAAACTCTATTGTAATATTTTATGTACCTGTAAAAACGTGAAGTCATAATAACTGCGAGGCGAGGTTAGTTCAATTGTACTTGAATTTTCATTTCATCAGCTGATGTTCGGCCGTTACGAGACATAGGTTTCTTTTTTTGATATTCACAATTCTCCGTTTTGAGAGTTTTGCTTCCAATTTCTTCCATTTAACTTTCAAACAGATTCGATTACATATGTTTTAGTGCACCATTTACATTCTTTACTATCACTACACGCCATTCGATATCCCTTGTAACTCTTCCATCATTTTAGAAAATGGTCTTAAACAAATCTTCTGGTAATCTTTATGTAATAGTTTGATTCTTATGATAGTCTTCAACAAATCATTGATGATACAGACATGTGAGAAGAATATGGCCAGAAGAAATTTTGTATTTGAATCTGTTGAACAAGCCTTTGGGTCTTTTGTCATATATGTTTATAGTGTTACTGCACACAGCGAGGTAATAAGTACCAGGCACGGAATTATTCTTTTTGGGTACAATCAAAACAACATTCTAACCTTTCAGAGATTTTTGAGAGGAGACTACTATATTAACCATTTCAATGCCAAATACGGAATTATCCGCGTAATCAATCACACAGGCAAGTATGGTTATATCCGCGTTCATATTATTAAGCTTATGCTATATTTCCTAATTAGTACAGATACTGCCATCTCTGTAGAAGATTATAAATATTTTTGCTACTTGATCGAGATATTGTAATTTTTCTTAAGGGATTTTGCCATTGTGTGCCGTGAGGGTTGGCATGTTAACCTTTTATTTTTGTTTATATTTATTCTATCATTTTTAATAGATTTGCCATAATTTATTAGTTATTCGTGTTTCAATACTTCTTGGACTCCATTTCTCTCATTTCTTGAAAATGTTTTTTTTTAAATGTGAATTTTAACGCTAATTTAATATTTTTTTGGGTTTTTATATGTAAAATATTTTTTAATACAACATGAACATGTATTCTTTTTACATAAGTGGTAATCTTTCAGTAATATATGAATTAAATTTGTGGTATGTATAATGAATGAAATGAAATTTGTGCATTGTGTTAATAGTTGAAGTTTCTAAATGTAGTGGCAACGGTGAATTTATTTTAGACATTAAAAAATCCATTGAATTCAACAAACCTTGAGTAATCAACTTATTACTTATAACGCTTGAAATATTTTTTATAACAAAAATTTCCAAAAAAAGTCAGACCAATAGATACATATTATAAATCAATTTTTGAAACCATGATTTAATGATCGTTTGCGGACGGGCCACTGCGTGGTGGCTAGTCACCTTTACAGAATGGGTATTGTGGATAGTCCCGACTGCGAGTGTGGTCTGGATGGTGAAACTATAGACCATATATTTTTCAGTTGTCCTTTGTGAGACAGGTTTGATTGACTAAAAGTCATATCTTTACCGCGTCCAATTAAACTTAATAAGTTGGAACTTTAAACTATAGAATTGTAATTTTTTTAAATTTGTTATTTTATATGGACTCATAAAATTGCATAGATACTTTAATTTGGTGACACAGATCATCCTGGTTTGGATGGATTGCTTATTTAAAAAAAAGTAGATACACCACGTACTCCACATCTGGCAGGAAAAATGTTAAATGAAAGGTGCTAATGGAAAGACAGATCATTAAACAGAGACATAAAATTTTATTGATTGCACGAACACACAACTCCTGAATAGAAGATAAGCGTCAACTAACCAAGCTGTGGGATTGCCTATCAATAAACTATTTTTGATATCAATATATTTGGTTATATATTTAATTATATTTGTTGTCTTTTCAGGTGGTTCGAGACGCTCCATGGGAGTTGACTGATGAGTTCCTCGAGAAGCACAAAATAGACTTCGTGGCTCACGATGACTACCCTTACCTCACCGAAGATGGCAGGGACACCTACGGAGATCTCAAAGCCAGAGGAATGTTCGTAGCCACACAGAGGACAGAAGGTAAATATTCTATGGTTTTCACAAAATCTAATTGAGCTTTTTCTCTAATACACTAAAAACACTTAGTATATGAGCAACATTTATTAGACATCTAGTTTCAAACTCAGGTATTTTAATTTTCTCAGATGATTGAAGAGTTATGAGAGATATCGAACGGTGTGTAGCGCTAGGAAACAAATTCAATGGGGTTTGTACTGAAATGCTATGTGAAAAAAGACTGAATATTAAAGACATGGTTAAGGATACCAATAATAATTATGAAACAGAAATTTATTGATTGGACAAAATGGATTGAAAGCAAAGATGGACTTACATGAAAACAAAAAAAAAATCTTTCTGTTTTTCATACTTTTCTCTCAGTTTAAATTTGTCAAATTATCTCCTATTCTATATCGCTCTCCTATCGCTATAGCGTAGTTGCGAATTTCAATTCATAATTCCTTGGTTTTCTAGTTAGTATGATTTTAAAAAGTAATTTTGAATAGCAAATATGTTTCAAAGAGATGTAATTCTTAAATTATTCATAGTGTACATAGTACAGTACTACATTATATTTAGAACCAATGTAATAAGTGTGTGACTGATTAATATGAGTCGTGTGGATTCATATCATGAGTAATAGGATGGTAATAAATATGGGTGAAGTCATGAGATATCCTTAAACTCACATAAACATAGCAGAAAAATCTTATGTTATCATTTTCTTAATATATTGTATTACACTTTCATTGTATACAGTACAACCTAGCAGATTTATTTCCATGTGGCGATCTATTCCAACCAACCAGAAAGATGTTGAACAAGCCTTAAGTAAAAACTGGTTGGGGTTATTAAGTAAAAACTGGGCTGGATGACAGGCATCTTACCAACTAGGCGACGTAGGTCTAGGATCTGTTAGAAATCATTTCTGGGTCAACAGCTGTTTCTTCACATTTTAGGCAGTCTTTCTGGCATGCGATGTCCTGTGAGGATCTCATGTCCCGCTTTCTATAGGATTCTATCATTGCCTGTCCTATCTACATGGTCATGCCCAGTTTCACCGTCTCTTTCTGCTCCATTGGACAATATCATAGTATTTTATTTTCAGATGATCAAAGCAGGCTTTTTGTTCTAGGTATGTCGACTCTAGTTCGACACTATAAGTTATGTTCTGTCAAACACAGGTTTCACATAATTATATAACATACATCATGTGGAAAAGATTTGGACATGTGGAAAAGATTTGTGTGGGCTTGTGAGTGTGGGTTTCTTCTTGTTGTTTTGTATTTGTGTTTCTGTATATTTTTGTTTATATTTTTATTTTTATTCTTACGATTGTGTGCGGTATATTGTGGGATGAATATTTTTGGTGTTTCTGGAGTGATGATGTGTGAGGAGTTTACTTTCGCATGATGTTTCCAGTTTTAATTTAGTGTCACTGTTTGTCAGGTTGATGAGAACGTGCAACGCGGTTTTGTTTTTGTGTAATCAAAAATCAGAAAGAAGTATCGATTTATTTGTTCATGCTAAATATCCTCAGTGAGATACAGGCAAAAGCCTAGTTTACTGGGGATACGACAAATGAAAGGCAACAAACCCAGATCCATTAAAATTGTGTGTCCAAATTAAATTACTTGTTGTTTTTTCACAAATTATGTATATTTCTTGTCATGTGTAATAATAAATAAATCATATTTAGCAGTTTATTCGGCTTGACTTTTGAACAATCTTCCTGGCTCAACCAGATATGTTATCATCACTATCAATCTTCCTGGCTCAACCAGATATGTTATCATCACTATCAATCTTCCTGGCTCAACCAGATATGTTATCATCACTATCAATCTTCCTGGCTCAACCAGATATGTTATCATCACTATCAATTTTTAAAACTAAAGCATTATATATCTCAAAATATTCCTCAACATAATTGCTATACGATTCCCGTCCTTTTCTCTGTTTTTATTGTGATTTATTTTTATTACTTTTACTCAAATATTACACTTTTTTAATAAGTTTAAGACACGACATCACAGACATGGATAATAATTTTGAGATTAAAGCTGGTTGCTTGATTGAAAGAAATTGCTTGAAAGCAATAAATCCGCCAGATGTATTTACGTGGGTGTTAAAATAAGCCTAGAAGTCTTAAAAAGGCTACTTCAGTTTACACTACTTGAGAAATGTTACATGATAAATCTTAGGTCACTAAATGGTGCTAGAGAAATAACTATATATCATTGTGTGACTCAGATTCACTTATTTATAGTCACTCATTCAATGGTCTGATTTCCCTTATGGCAAATAATTGAATAACTTGTTTTCATATTTTGGGATTCCCTACTACTATTATTAATGAATATAAAATAATCTTTATGAAGATATTTGAGTGATGGCCTTAATTCTTCATAGATAACGCACGGAGATCAGTATTTTACACAATATTTGTTATCAGTTGTTCATAAATATCTGTTGCACGTGTATTTTTTCACCAATTTGACTAATTAAGTTATTTTTTAATCTTTTTTGTGAATAATGTTGCATCATTATTTTTTTTAAATAAATGGATCTATATTATGAGTGGGTCAGAACCAGACATGACTATCCCACATTTATCTTGTTTTGAGATAATTGACTTCAAAGTTGCAGATCTATTAAAAAATGGTTTGTTTTCTGTTGTTTCCAAAATTTAACGGTAGATGTTCTGCTCTTATGGTGAACTATAAACTCATAATCATGTTTGGTTCTGATAGAAATGGGTATAAAGATGTAGCAGCGTATGTGCCTAACTCAAATTTTATATTTTTGTGGGTTAGTCATGTCTGGTTCTGACCCACTCATATATGAATGGATATCACTAATATTGTAAAAAGAGCCAATAAACTTCTTTACATTATAAAGATAACTTTCGGTCCGATTAAACCACAAATGTTTCCGTAAGTCTATAAGACATGGATATTTGATAGAGTTTGGTTACTAATGATGTACCCTTATCTTATAAAGGACATTAAACTTCTTGAAGGGTTCAAAGACGAACAACAAATTCCGAGATGTTTGACCAATTTGACGTACAAAGAGACCAGAGTTCGGATATAAGTTAAAAATGGACTTAGGTCAAAACACAACCTTTATTTAGCGTGCTAATGCATTGAGGCCACTGAAAAATCTAAATAAATTCCTATGTTTTGAATTTTAAAGAAGATGAAGAGGGAAGTATGAATAATAGATGTTTGCGCGTGACGAGATATATGAATGTGGAGGAAGCGAAAGTTGTGTGCTTGGATAGATGTTTGGAGAACTTTTCTCTCTGTCTACTTCGTAAGGTACACGATGTGATGATATGCATGGATATATGTTGAATATTTGTCAAAACTAAATTAATAGAAATACTATACTTGTACAAGATACTACAGTAAATTAAAAAATATTTGAAGAGTTTATGAAAGCGGCGATAAATTTACTTTTTGTTCTTGGCTAAGGGCTAGCATTCACTGACTCGATTACTGGCTAATTTAAATTGTTGGTGGCTAAGGGTTAGCATTCACTGACTCGATTACTGGCTAATTTAAATTGTTGGTGGCTAAGGGTTAGCATTCACTGACTCGATTACTGGCTAATTTAAATTGTTGGTGGCTAAGGGTTAGCATTCACTGACTCGATTACTGGCTAATTTAAATTGTTGGTGGCTAAGGGTTAGTATTCACTGACTCGATTACTGGCTAATTTAAATTCTAGACTAGTTTTACTCTTAGACCATTTTACATGTGAATTTGTTTTTCTATAGCTTAAATGGTACTTTTCATAAATTCTTCCAGTACTATTGAGCAACATACTTGTAAAAATAGCACTATCTAAGACTGTCTAACTAAAGATTGCCGCAGATCAAACTTGCTGATCTTCCTCGAACTTGGATCTCCTTTTTATCAAAATTTCGGGTTTAATTTGTAAAAAATATATGCTGAAGTGCAACAAGTTGCACACATTAAACCAAAACACGTACAGGTGTCTTCCATCCACAGAATAGCTGACAATCATACTCAATCATGAGAGGATATCGCATATCGTCTATAATATTTTCTTTTTAATAAATAAATTAGACTGTATTCCCGACCAACTGAAAAGTAGTTTTATATACAATAATCACCCTGCCGGGTTGTATAACAATTTTCACTATCTAAATTTTTTTGCTCGTAAAATGGGATATTTCGTAATTCATCCTATTTGGAATAAAATCGACGATTTATAATTAATTCTAATATATTTTTCTAGGTGTATCAACATCTGACATTGTGGCCCGGATCGTACGAGACTATGACATCTACGTCAGACGTAATCTCGCGAGAGGCTATTCCGCCAAAGAACTCAACGTTTCCTTCCTGTCAGAGAAGAAATTCCGGCTACAAAACAAAATGGACGAGCTGAAGGACAAGGGCAAGAAGGTGATGAACAACATCGGAGAGAAGAAAGGGGACGTGATGCTCAAATGGGAAGAGAAGTCGCGGGATTTTATCGAAGCTTTCTTACTTATGTTTGGCAGAGAAGGCAGGCTGGTGAGTCGAGTTTCTGAATGTTTATTACGCTAATATAATATGATGAACATTGATGATACACAGAGATGTTTGGTTTTGGTTCATGCTGTTAATACACTAGTGGGGCACTAGAGATATGTTCCAAGATCCCAACCCAGTGGATACCTGAAACTGCAGATAGTGTAGAACCCTATATATATATACTATGTGTGTGTGTGTATATGTATGTACGAGGCATATCCAGAAAGTAAGTGTACTGAATTTTTGTAGGTTACAATTTTTTTTATTTAAACAAAAAAATTACGTGATTACCGTAGTACATATGCAAGCTATTTTTCGACATAGTCGCCATTCCTCTCAATGCAGGTGGTGAAGCGGGGTATCAACTTTTTGATGCCTTCCTCGAAGTAGTTTCCCGCCAACCCCTCCGTCCACTTCTCCACCTCCTCATTTACCTCCTCATCGGTTGAAAACCTTTTTCCACCCATGTGCAGCTTCAGGGAGGTTAAGAGATAGTAATCTGAAGGTGCTAGGTCAGGGGAATGCGCGGGATGGTCCTGGGCATCCCATTTAAACGAGGCGAGCAGTTCCTTCGTGGCGTTGGCCGTCTGTGGTCTGGCATTGTCGTGCAGCAGGCAGACTCCCTTTGTCAGCTTGCCTCTCCTCTTGTTCTGAATCGCCCTCCGCAATTTTTTTAGGGTCTCACAGTATCTTGCAGAGTTGATGGTCTCCCCTTGAGGCATATATTCAATTAAAATTATGCCTTGACAGTCCCAAAACACGGATGCCATGATTTTCTTGACTGAAATTGTGGTTTTGAACTTTTTGGCGGAGGGTGAAGAGGTGTAACGCCACTGTTGAGACTGCCTTTTGGTTTCAGGCGTGTAGTGTGCAACCCAAGTTTCATCTCCAGTAACGATGGAGCGGAGAAATTCATCTCCATGGAGTTTGCAGCGCCTCAAAAACTCTTGCCTTTTTACAAAATTTCGCACTTGGCGGGAGATTGGTTTGACATTTTTCATGAAACGTGTTGTCGCGTCGACACTTCTCAACGTACTGACCTCGAACCGGTCTCGTTGCGGAGGGGAAGGGTCAGGCTACACGGAAGTGTAGCCAACATGTCGAAAATAAAATCCATCCGGTCGTGAGAGCCTCAGTACACTTATTTTCTGGATACGCCTCGTATATACAAGTATATATATACTAGGTTAGCCAAAAAGTTTTGAAAGCGGAAATGAAAATACATTTTTTTTGGGGGGAAATCACTTTTATTGCTCAGTATAGTCTCCCATAAGATCAATACACTTGGTCCAACGATCTTCCAACTTTGTTGTCCCATCACGGAAGTGACTTTCTGGAAGGCCTGCAAAATACTCCTCTACGACGGCTATAACCTCTTCGTTTGATGAAAAATGCTTTCCACGAAGGAATTTTTTGAGGTGTGAGAACAGCCAGAAGTCAGAGGGAGCTAAATCTGGCGAATAGGGTGGATGCTGCAACAATTCGTACCCCAATTCACTGATTTTCGCGATGGTTTTTTGAGCTGTGTGAGCAGGTGCATTGTCTTGATGAAAAATGATTTTTTTCTTCTGCAAACCGGGTCTTTTTTCACAAATTTTTTCATCCAACTGGTCCAAAAGGTCACAATAATAATCAGAGTTGATTGTCTTACCAGTTTGGAGATAATCTATCAATAAAATTCCTTTTGCATCCCAAAAAACTGACGCTAACACCTTCTTGGCCGATTTCTGGACACGAACTCGCTTCGGAGCCAAAGTGCCTGGTTCACACCACTCCTTAGCCTCTTGTTTTGATTCAGGATCATGGTGGTAGACCCAAGTCTCATCCACAGTGATGAATCGACGCAGAAAATCCTTTTTATCCTTTTGAAATTGCTCCAAATGTTGCTCAGAAAGTCGCATTCGAACGTGTTTTTGTTAGCAAATGCGGCACCCATTGTACACACAGTTTTTTGAAACCCAAAACTTCAACCAAAATATGCCATGTTGTTCCATGTGAGATGCCTATGGGGTCAGCTATCACATCCACAGTCGATCGATGATCTTCCAAAACCATATCCTGTATTTTCGCTATGATTTCTGGTGTTGATGCACTTTTTGGACGTCCTGAGCGTGGATCATCTTCAACGCTTGTACGGCCACACTTAAACTCCAAAACCCATCGGTGAATGGTTGGAAATGAAGGAGAAGACTCCTTTAATACTTTCACCATCTTTGCATGGATCTCAGTAGCCGATAAACCTTTCAAAACAAAGAATTTAATCACTGCACGATATTCGGATTTTTCCATTGTTAAAAAATACACTGACACGTCAACTTCAAATGGCTTGTAAACAAGGAATGAATTGACAGATCGAAATGAAATTTTGAGTACGTTCTTATGAAAGATGAAATATTAAAATGGCGTAGAAATTTTGGTTTTCTACTACTCCATAGATGTCGCTTTCAAAACTTTTTGACTAACCTAGTATATACAGGTGTCCCGTATTGAGTGAATCATATTTAGGGTGGTGATAGATTGGGTCAAGACCTACCAGAATATCAAAACTTGACCTCAGTAAAAACATTACCGTTTTTAAGTTATTCGGACTTTTGTAAAATTTCGTAAAATCCCTACCTTGCATCAGATTTTTGCTGCGTTGTGTACAAATCACCGCTTTAGTATTTTTTTTTAATCGTGAAATACTTTTGAATAGTAGCCTTATCTATCGCATACAAAATGATTTCCAAAATTATTAGGGTGTACAAAAAAATTACTTGAAAAATAAATAAAATCTTAATTAAAATTTTTACGCTAAATTTTGACATTCTGTGGTAAAAAAAATTGTACTGGGCATTTCAAACATACTACTTTAAAAAGTTGCTCATTTAATGGAGATTTCAGAATAGTGCAACACTTGTATATTTATTTACGAAAAACGAAATAATACTATTTTTTATTCAAAAGGGGCTGATTCTGACCAAAGTTCAAGTGAAAGGTATTAATGCAAAATCTACTTCATTTTGTTTCTGTCACCTATTAACTGTTGTAATTCGTGTAAGCAATGTCTTATTATAGCGCAAGATTTCACTACCTACCACCGATTGGTTTAGACCGAACAAAAGGTGAGATAGATAGCAAATGGCATCCATTTGCTCTCTCGCTCCTTTTTATGTCAAAACGTGTAAGCCTTGACTATCAGTACGATATCTTACACTGTGTGCGTCGCATCTCCTTTCTCGCAAGTTATTGTTTTCATACCTACTGTTTTGCTTTGGACCCGGACTTTGTTTTGCCTATCGATTTGGACTTGTGTGAACTTAATATTTTGGCGTTCCCCTGGATTTTGTTGTGTTTATCTACTTGGACTTTTTTTGTGATCATAACGACTTGGCTTCCTCTTTGACTTTTTGCATCCTGTGGAGACAAACAACTATTACTAACATGGCGAACCGGAATTTTGGGTATATTCCACGTGAGTATGCCGAAATGCATTTAATTTATGGCGAAGCGGGTCGTTGTGCCAGAGCAGCTGCAGCACTTTACGCAGAACGTTTCCCTAATCGCAGGCATCCTAACTATGGGGAATTCATCAGAACTCATAACGCGTACATGGAAGGCAGAATCCCTGGCCGACGTGGTTGTGAAAGACGGTCTCAAATTGTACATGATGATACAATTTTGCAGGAAAGGGAAGAAGACCCGTCAACTTCCGTGCGGATGATCCAACAGCTTACGGGTATACCAAAAACTACCGCGCACAGAGTTTTAAAAATATATGCATTTCATCCCTATCACATTCAACGCGTACAGACCCTGTTACAAGAATGTTGCAAAAACCCCAAGAAGATTCAGATTTGTTTAATAAAGTTTTATGGAGTGATGAATCTGCCTGCAAGAGGGATGGCTACATAAACCTACACAATATTCAAAGCTGGCAGCTTGAAAACCCATACGAGATGAGAGAGGACCGGTCCCAGTATCAGTTAAAAATAAATATGTAGACCGGTATCTTCAATGGGAAAATCTTGGGCCCAGTCGAGCTGCCACCAACACTAAACTCCGACAATTATTTGGAGATTTTGGAAGATCAATTGCCACTCCTCCTCGAAGATGTTCCTCTAGAACTACGGCGTACAATGTGGTCGCAGAATGATGGGTGCCCTGCACATTATTGGTCGACAAGTAAGAGCCCAGTTGGACAACGCGTACCGTGGGCGATGGATTGGCCGTCTTGGGGCAATTCTGTGACCTCCTCGGTCACCTGACCTTGATCCTCTGGATTATTTTTACTGGGGCTGTCTAAAAGATAAAGTTTACCATAAAGCCATTCGCAATGAGGCTGAACTGCGCCAACTAGTGAATGCGGTTGCCCGTGAAATTTCAACGCACAGTTTGAGATTGCTTTCGAGCATCTCCTATAAAATTTGTTGAATAAAACAATTTTTTTAACATCTTAATTTGTATTTCATTCATCATCATTAAATTAAATCACACAAACTTGCACATTAGTGCTACAATAGGCGCGCTACGAGAAACCAAATTAAGTATATTTTGCATTAATACATTTTACTTGAACTTTGGTCAAAATTTCGTTTTTCGTAAAAAAAATCTAAAAGTGTTGCACTATTCTGAAATCTCCATTAAATGAGCAACCTTTTAAAGTAGTATTCTGGAAATGCCCAGTACAATTTTTTTACCACAGGTCAAAGTTTAGCGTAAAAGTTTTAATTGAGATTTTATTTATTTTTCAAGTAATTTATTGTACACCCCTAATAATTTTTGAAATCATTTTGTATGCGATAGATAAGGCTACTATTCGAAAGTATTTCACGATAAAAAAAAAATACGAAAACGGTGATTTGTACACAACGCAGCAAAAATCTAATGCAAGGTAGGGATTTTACGAAATTTTACAAAAGTCCGAATAACTTAAAAACGGTAAGGTTTTTACTGAGGTCAAGTTTTGATATTCTGGTAGGTCTTGGCCCAATCTATCATCACCCTAAATATGATTCACTCAATACGGGACACCCTGTATATTTACATACATGTCTGGGGCCACTGTGTAGTGGCTAGTCACCTTTACAATATCGGTATTGTGGAAGATCCAGGTTGCGGGTGTGGTTTAGGTGATGAAACCATGGATCATGTGTTTTTCGGTTGTCAGATTTGATTTACTAAATGCCATATATTTGCCATGTCTAATGAATATTGTGCTTCTTCTTTCTTGAAAGTGAGAACATTCTTCATGCACAGCATCTAAATGCTTTTCCTTTCTTTTAAAATAAAATTGATAACTTAAATTTTTTATTTTAAAATTTTAGAATATAACGCAACATGTCTTCTATCGGATCTAGTTGTCATACTATTAAAGGTAGAGGTATCAAATGTTACTTTAACATCGCCTGACCATGTGCTGGGCGTGGTATCTGTCCATAAACGCTCTAACTTGAAGCTGGAAACTTTTCTTACATATCTTATTAATTTTCTGTCATCCATACTCATCTAATTCAATGAAATTTCTTTCCAGTCTAACATCTGGAACGAGTCCAAGGGACGACTGATGCAAGCTCTGAGCCCCCCTGGCAGCCCTGGAGGCAGTGATGATGGAGAAAGGGGAAGCTCGCCACCCCCGCGCAAGTCCAGGAGACTTGACACAAATCAGAGCGCATCAGGTAAATATTTTTATCTATAATTTATTTACAATATAAAAATAGGGGCAGATCAAATTATAAGTACATACTTAAATTTAGAGCAATTATAAAATATATTATTCATTTTCAACTAATTGTATCGTATTCATTTTTCATTGTATACTATACAATGAAAAAGTAATAGTCATGTGACAATCTCTCCTCTTTATTCCAATCACATAGGTATAACTTTATTTAATCAAACCTTTGGAATATCTTTGTAACGTATCAAATTAAAGTATAAGGAGTTTGATTTTGCGTGATGTATACATATGTAATTGAGTGTCACTGTTTGTCAGGTTGATGAGAATGTACAACGGGGTTTTATATAATTAAAAATCAGAAAGAAGTATCGATTTGTATTTTTATGCTATATGTCCTCAGTGAAATACAGGCAAAAGCCTAGTTTACTGGGGACACGACAAATGAAAGGCAACAAACCCAGATCCATTAAAATTGTATGTCCAAATTAAATTACCTGTTGTTTTTTCGCAAATTATGTATATTTCTTGTCATGTGTAAATAAATAAAAAATAAATAAATAAAATAAAGAAATCAACAGCCTCTCACCACTTTTTCCCACACTCATCAAAACATTAATTTACATATTTTCCATTCAGTGACAAGAAATCACTAAAAGGGTGCCTACTTTCCAACGTAAAGATCTCTCAAATAGTGTGAACTTAAAAGTACTCTTGAATGCCTTCAATCCATCATCCTTCCTACATTCCAGAGAATGTCTTCTATGCTGTATGGCCTGCCACCCCTAAAGACCAATCCAAATAGCCTGGTCTGTTAGCTTGATTTATCTCAACTAGATGGTTAGCACTCTGAGATCCTTTAGACTTAATTTGCAATTCGAATGTGTACAAACTATTTTTTCTTCTTGATGTAGATGTTGAATCTGTTATGTTGCAAAAATGATTCCTGGAAAACAGAGCACTTGCTGACTCTCCATCTTTTAGGTAACCTTCCTGACATGCAATGTTTTACAGGTATCTCGTGTGCATGTATGTATGGGATTCTGTCACTCCCCATCTTGTCCACATGGTCATGCCAGAACTGTTTACTCTTGCTGCTCCATCTGACTATATCCTCTGTGTTGCAGGTTTGTCGGATGTTAGAGTTTCTGGCCGTATCTTTAAAAGATTTTGCTACAACCGTTTGTAATATTATCATCTTGGATGTTCGAAGAAAGCTCTTTGTTCCATTGTGTCAGCTCTGGTTTCGACATAAGTCATGATCAGCCTGACACACGTTTTATAAATATGAGCTTTGTTATCGATGCGTATGTGTTATAAAATCATATATCTGACAACCATATGTTGCAGCTTATTTGTTTGTTCCCTCACTTTGTTGTATAGCTTATAGTGGCTGGAAATGTCGATAACGAAGTATTTATTTAAATTTCATAACTTGTTTCATTCAATTTATTCAAATTTCATCACTTGTTTGATCCATTACTTGTTTTATTCAATTAATTCAAATTTCATTACTTGTTCAAGGATTACCATCACATGCCTGTTGAGCGAGTGACATTTTTTACATACAGAACAGTCTAAGCAGATTGAAACATTGATTCACGGTTGTCGATGACAATATTATACCAATAATAACTATTTTGTATGTAGTAAACAACATTTTTTCCCATCTTACAGAATCTTCGTCAGCAGGCGGCAGTGGAGCGAATGCCACATTCGGAGACAGGAGATGGAGGAAGGGTCCCTTGCCCAATGTCTCCCGCCATCGCTGTATCACAGACGACTTCTCAGACGACAACAGCGACGAGGAGTCTCCCTCTTCCCCACTCTCCTCAGAAAGGAGCAAGTGACTTAGTCGCTGAATGGAGCAAGTGAAAATATGTCGGGACAATTATTATCATTAGTGGCTTCATGGTTTATTTTATATAGTCTTGCAAAATAGAACATATGTGGACTGCAATTGAAATGGTGACTGATTATATATTATACTTATAGATATTTTGTGAGATGTAATGAATAAAAATATTAAGACGATTTATAAATATTAAGCTAATTTAATATATTACATTTAATGTTGGTTTCTTTGTCTTTTTTTGTATTACTTTCATTTAATGGGCTTTTTATTTTGTATTCGGCACAATTTACTGAATAATACTGTGCTGTGCTTCATGTGAATAAAATGTTGTATTGCGGTGTAAATCTTGGGAAAGGTGTGATATCAAAGAATATTGTATTTTTTTAACTATTTGTATTTATTATGTTTGAAACAGTTTTTGTTACATTAAATACGCAAATGTAAAATACAATAAAATGAATGAGTTTTTAATAAAACATTTCAAACATCTGAAATATTTTCAATGTCTGATAAGGCAATCAAAATTTCCTTCATTATTATCAATCATCTATAGATATTCCATTTTGGATATTTCAAGTCAGTCAGTGACATTTCAAGTCAGCCATTTGGGATATTTCAAGTCAGTCAAGTCTGGGCAAATTTAAAAAAGGACTTAAATATTTTTCAATTATGGCCAGCGGACCATATACCACCTGCTTCATATTTTAATGTGGCCCGCAAGCTATAGCTAATTTACATTTACAATTTTTTTTTTGTGTTGTTTATATAATTTTTTTTTATTTTTTAATTATATCCTACGTCTACCGAAAAATTTAAATTTTAAACCCTGAGTAACATTATAAGAGTGAATGTCTGAGTACTGATTACGTAGCTGTGTGTGATTCACATCCCTCTGCCACGATTTTGTATATATATATATATATATACTATTTTTATGATAAAAGCATAAATCTACAAAAAATTGCATTTCATTTGGCGGCCCATTGTTATATTTGAATCCTTAATGTGGCCTACTAGTCAAAATATTTGCCCACATCTATCATAGAGAAAATATGATTTTTTGTGATGAAAATATGTCCTAGGAATAATTTGTCACCTAATGATGCTAGAAATATTAATTAATATTAATATTTCAGTACAATTGATGAAAACTTTATTTTTTTTATTGAAAAAAATTACGAAGTATGTTTATGTTCTAAAAAAACTATACTGAAAGTGTCTTTCTTTGTTAAGTTGAGTTGTCGTTGCTGGGCCTCAAGTCAAGGAACCTGTTTCTATGACAACAAAATTATGAAATTGCTCCCCTTCTGACATATGACTTTTTGTGGTAAATCATCCAAATTCTTTGGTTAAATAACTCAACTAGGATTCCCCATAATTTTTTTCACTTTTCAGTATAAGATTACAAAATGAGTATGTTAAAAAGCATGTCTACTGAATCAATTAAATTAACATCTATGGCGCCGTTCAGTAACCTAAATCACTCTATGGAAACATCTGATTCATTATAGCATCTCTCTTGAAGGTTTCAATACTCAGCTTTTTGATACTTCAGAGGATGTTTATTTACTCTGAAATCGCTATGAAGATTTCAGAGTAAATTTGGTGTATTTACTCGGTTTGCCTCAAAAAGGTGGTTTGTGACTGACACCCAGACAATATCTGCGCACTTCTCTTTAATACACAATTATGTCTTGCAATGAAATAATAAATAATTTGGTCAATATCATAGTCCAATGTGCTATACAGTAGCAATTGCCCATTTTAACATTCTTTCATGATTTTAGTATTTCAAAATCAAAAAGAAATATTTCAAAATGAGAAACTTTTTGACATCATTGAATTAACAGACATGTTTGTAATATGGGAGCAGTAATTTTGAAATAGAAAATGTTAAGATGGAATTCATTTTAATGCTCAAACTGGGTCAAAGAACTATTTAAATTGCAACATGTCAATTTATTTAAAAAAATCATATTGATAACATTGTGATTTACGAGTATATCAAAAAAATTATCGATAATCACATTTATCTGTTTCCAGTTAAAATAACATGCTTTAAGTACAAAATCAACAGTTTTGTAATTTTTTTACCTTAAACTTTTATTTAAATTCTACTAATTGCAATTGTTTTGCCTTTTCTATGTTGAATTTCCATTAACAAATGTTCACAAACATAATATTTGGAATCATATCCACAAAAAAATATGGATATGTTTCTAAAGCAGAGAAAGAAATACATGAATACCCTTTTCATTCCACCAGGAATACAGGGATGCCAAAACACATATCTAGGTTGTCCAAAACTTTTTATACACAGCACTCCCTTTTTTAGCCAAGACTGCAAATCTCTTTATCATAACACAGTACATGGTGTAGAAGGGCATCCAAATTTCTAGTGATAAGTAAATCAGTGCAGATCTTAACCAGCTTCTAGGTTGGCCAGGCATTCTCAAAGCATGACCTAACTACCTCTACAAGGTCTGAAGATGAACCGTCTCATTTGTTATGTTGTCATATCACTTGATACCCATCATCATTCTAAGGCATATTCTCAAAACAGGTGAGTTTTTTTTTTGTAAAAAATATCCTTAAAGAATAAGGCATAGTTTGTTGCTAAAGAAAAACTCTACCAAAATTCAATAGTTGTTATCCATATACCGTTGTTTCTGAACCTCTCTAGCGTACGACCCCCCTCCGAAAGATAAAAAAAATAAGACTCCTCACGACCCCTCTGCAAAAAATTAAATATGTTCGTCTCTCTCAGAAAATATGTTATTTTCCTTTTGTACACGTAAGTAACTTTTATTTTTGTAACAGATTGGGAAATTATGCCATACAATAGTGTCAATGATAACTCATTTTCTAGCGTTATGTTTTTTTTTCTTTCTATTTTACTTGTATGTACGGCATTTAGAAACATATGTGTAAAAATTATTTTTACTAAAGTATCATGTAAGTGGTATTTTTGTTTTGAATTTATATCTCATATATGGACAAATTTTGAGTGAAAAGTTGCAATCCTCACATGCAAATTTTACAGAAAAGATAATATACTATAAAAAAAATTGTAAAATGTATTTTAATTCATAAATACATACATAAATCTCAATTTATGATTTGAATCAACACTAGTGATTAGTAATTAATTAACCAAGACAAAACATGCCTGAAGATTTTTGTAGTCAATTATAGCTTTTTTTGTCCCTCCCATAAAGGTTACTCAGTGAGGGTTCCGCCTTTTTATACAAAATCTTTCGATATTTGGGCTTATTCATTTATACAATATTCTCTCATTATTTGATTATGATATCAAAGTGATTTATTATTATAGGGCGTCATATCTTATATCTTTTCAAATTAATTTTAACTAACAATTTTGTATTATATTGTATTACACTTCCATTGTATAAATTAGAACCTGGCGGACTTAATACTACATAGCAATTTAAAAGTCTAATTTTGACTGGTGCAATTGCATGTTGCAAAGTTACTTTCAAAATCTAATTTCAAAATCTATGGTTTCTAGTGTAAATTAAATTTTTCATTCTCTTTGGTTTTTTTTGTTTGTCTTAAAATTTTACCCATAGAAAGGTTTATAAGTTTCACAGCAATATGGAAAAAGGAATAATCAATTTTAATTGAAAACATCAGGAATAACTTTGTATATGATAACATATTTTGCATAAAAATAATAAAATATATGACACCTTTAGTGCAAGACTGCCAAAAGTGGAGTTTTTTTTGTAAAATGACATATATGTATATTTTGATCAAGAAAATGACTTCATAATGAAAAATTGTCATACTCTTATATTTTTATTTAAGTCTGCTGAAATATGATCGACATATAATATGTTAATCCAATAATGTCATAATTAGAAATATGACAATTTTGTAGAAAACAATATAAACAAGGTGATTCAATGTCTCTTCAAAGTATTGCAGTATGCTTTAGATCAAGAGTTCCCAAACTTTTTTATGCCGCAGACCCCTTTACCAAAAACTTTTAAAACCGTCGACCCCCTAATAATTTACTTTACTTACTCAAATTAATAAGTGTACAGTACTCGATATGAAATATTTCACTAGATATCAAACTTTTAATTTTAACCACTTGTAATTAAGGATTAAAAAAGATAAAAGGACAACCGATTATGACATTATCTTGTGCAACATTTAATATTGAAATCTGCGCTGACGAAAATTAAAGCAAAAAATACAAGCAGTTTTTTTTTTCATTTTTGACATGAAATAAATATGTAAATTCAAAATAAGTACAAATATTTTTAATTAGGTAGCTATTGGAATCATAGATATTTTGAAGTGACAAACAAATAGCAGTAGTAAGGGGGTCTATTTTTGCTGTTGTCGACCCCCAATTTTTTTTATTGAAACTATCGACCCTTAGAAAAATCAATTCGACCCCAGGGAGTCGATATCGACCACTTTGGGAACTCTTAATTTAGATAATAGATGTTTTAAGTAGTATCAAAAGATCACGAAAATTTTGTTAGCAAAGTGTTGTATTTCGAGCTAAAACAAAAGTATTCGTTTTTAATTGTAGATTTTAATGAACAACCGTCAAACCTGATGAATAAAAGATTTTGTTTTATTCAATAATGTATAATTTCTTTACCAGTTTCTAAAAAGTTTGAATTTACATTTATTTACATACTTTTAAAATATTGAAACTAAATTAGTTGGAAAACAATGCTCTTCTGACTTATGATAGTCTTGCATTAAAGGTGTGAAACTCAATTAGTTGGAAAACAATGCTCTTCTGACTTCTGATAGTCTTGCATTAAAGGTGTGAAATGTTTTCTTATTTTTCTCTAGTCTTTTTTTCCTTTATTCTTTGAGGGATTGGACTACTAAAATAATAAAATCAAAAAGCTCAAAGTTTTTTGTTAGCTAAATGATTTTTATTTACACATTCCATGAATGTTGCTGTGATTATTTTAGCACTATTGTTTATTGCAAAAATGTATTCAGAATTACTTTTTTTATAAAGAATAACAGAATGCTTTTCAAGCAATCTCATATGTTTTCATCAATATTATTAAAAATATGTAATATTTTTGAAACAATAAAATTATTAATGAGTTGTACAATATTGAGTTAAATGATTTTCACAGAAATGTGTAAAATATATACAAAATTAGAATAAGTGACAGACCTGTTTCACTTTATGAAAAAGTAAAAAAAGGCTATCACTTAGCCTTCACTTACTCAATATTTTTTCTTATTGATAATCATCACAGTAGAACCTCGATTATCTGGACTAAATGGGGATGAAGGTGGTCTAGATAACGAAAAATCCGGATAATCTAGAGAAGGGGAAAAAATATTTATTAGATAATACTATCTAATAACTATACTTTTTATGAAAACAATAATATTGTACATCTTCAAATAATAGATATAAATTTAATAAATACTCTAAGAAAATAATTTTTTACATTTTATTTTTGATAACATCAAAATTATTAAAAATAAATATTTGAATTGGGATTAAGAGTATTCATTCCGATGACAAACTGACAAAACCCCTGTCCTGCATCTAAACAGCTACTTATTGACATCATAGCTACAAGTGCATACTTCAGTTTAGTTATTTACATATACTGTGAAACTGCTTCGAAAACCATGTTTAAAAAAAAATGGACTAGTAAAGTTTTGAAGCTGCTGATGAATTAAATTTGTACTCCTCGATAGATGACACTGTGCTGTCACGTGTTACGCAAAACATATGTATAATCTAGTTTATTATATCTAACCCATATAATCTAAAATCTCGATAATCAATGTTCTACTGTATGTCAAAAATGGACTTCTACAATTTAATTATACTGATTCAATCAACAATAATAAATCTTGATGAAATGATAATTTTAAAACTGTTTGAACTATGATACTCAATGAACATTTTTATGCCAAATTTTAGTGTAAAATTATATGTAGAGAACAACGATATTATTAATCGAACTATCAAGAAATTTAAAAAAAAGTTAAATTTTCAATTCAAAATATATAGAGGTTTAATAGATTTAGAAAATAATGCTCCAATTTTTACAATTTAACACTTTTTTATTTTTTTATATTAGGTATGTTAAATAATAGACTAACTGTATTATAAAGCTGCATAGTGTAAAATAGCAGTTTTATAAAATAAATAATAATGTTGCACTATTATTTTCCATACTTTGTTTTATAATATTTATTAGTTATATTTTAATCAAGATACTTTGAAAATTTAGCTCAGTTACAGCTAATTTTCAATCTAAAGTACTCGTATAAAGTAGTTACGGTTATTTAACAAGACTGGTCAATGTCAAATTTTTATTTCATGTTAAATTTCTTTCAACAACAATTTAATTGAGGATAATACTATCTACCTATAGTAGGTTTTGTGCTCATTTTCATATAGCAATTATTTAGTAGGAATATATATTTTTTTCAATGTAAATAAAATATATTTTTCTAGAAGTGTGCTTTGAAATATTGATAGCAAATGATGTAACATATTTTATTAAAATAATTAAAATTTTATAATCTTATAAGTATGCCTAAATGGTATAATTGTCTATAATTAAAAACATAGAATAATGTTTCCATAAAAATGATTAAAATGTCCAATTTGAATTTGAAAACCAAAAAAATTTATAGCTAAAAATAAAAATCTTATTTCATAAATACATAAAGTTAACTTTTTCATTTATTAACGTATTCAGTGCTGAAAATATCTATAGTCATTCATTCAAAACTTTATTGTGACCTCAAAATGCCCAATAACGTTCTATTCCTAATTTATTTAGATGAATTTAGAAACAAGCGAGCCTGGAGTGGCCTAACGGTACTGAAAGAATTTATAAGGGTATATGATAATGAATTATACTTGCTCACCATTGTATTATTTTTTTATAATTTTAAACACGAACAAATTTTTTAGGACCCTTTGATTTTAAAACAAATGATTCAGCAGTCATTGTGCTAGTATACAATTTTTCAAAGCCCAAGATTCCACTACACATTTTTTATAAAAAGGTTTTATAAAATTTTTAATAAATAGAAACATTTTTATATCATACTTTAGATAACTATTTCTTGAAAACTTATCATCAAAATAAATTTATTGGAAAAATTTAAATGCATAGTGAAAAAATATAATAAATGAGCTACAGAACCCGGCGGCAAGTACTACACATCGGGCTTAAGAAAGAGACTGCCGGCCATAATCGGCTAACTTCGTCTTTGTAGAGCGTCGTCTCTGTCATTCATACATGTGCTTCGTTGCGATTTGTCAGTCGTTGTTAAGCGCTCAACGGACAGAGACGACGCTCCATAAAGCCGAAGTTAGCCGATTATGTCCGACAGTCTCTTTCTTAAGCCCGTTGTGTATTACTTACCGCCGGGTACTGTAATTGTGTTATGGTTTATTATGTATTTTTTATTTATCTAACTTCAATGATATATGTGGTCCTCGGACAATCTATGATATCTAAAAAAGGTATTTCAAAATGTGAATATCTCTTTGAAAATTGAATGAATGTTGCCAGTTTATATAAATTAATTTCATGCAAAAAATTTGTATACAAGATTCTGTGTCCAATTTTTATTAATATTATACTGTTTAAGAAAACCATACTCAAGTTTAAACCCATGTCGTATTCAATTTTTTTTATTGCAACACCCAAAGATCACAGAATATTTTAATTCTTTGCATCTTAAGAATTTGGATTTTTTGATAGAATACAAAACATTAAGATAAAATTATGTTTGGTTACGAATAATTTTACAAATCATTAAGTCTGTACAGGCGTTTTCTTATGAAGAATATAAATTTTATGTGTAAAAATGTAAAATTAGTTTTGAGTTGTAAGAATATCATACATAATTGTAGACACCAACTTATGTTTAACCTATATCCATAATTGCAAAAAAAAATATTATTTACTGTGTTCCGATTTTGTTTATGGTCATATACTATCTGATTCTTTTTAACAACATACTACAGTTTGTACATTTTTATAGAATGAAAAAAAATGCTTCAATATTAAGAGCTTCAATCCTTTTTGAGTGTGTCTGTTGAAAGTAAGCGAGCCGACAGTTTTAAATATAGTATTGTAACTCACAGTACCTTTACATTATTTCTCCTTCTATTTTATAACTTGCATAAATAAACCAATCATTAGTTAGGTAAAAAAAAAAACAAACATTCAAACACTGCAGTTTTTTTAACGAGATGTGTAAATAATTCAGATGGAACGAATGCTGCACTGAAGAATGTTTGGGAATATTTTATTCAAAGAGGACGCTCTCAAACACAAAGTGACATGGAACCTTAAAAATCAAACAAGTTCTGCAAACTAAATTAGTTCTAAATCCGTCTGTAATCGAACTTAAGACACCAGAATATAATGATAAGTAAACATCTTATATATCAAAGCACCTTTGTTTTCTTTTCATTTGCTATATGCATATTGCAGAGAATCTCTCTTAAGATGTTGTCCAGCTTAAGAACACTTTTGATCATTGAAAACAACCTCAAATACGACCCTGTTAAGAAGTATTTCTTTGTTGACCCTTTGAAAGTATATTTAAAGGATGTTTTTGTATTTTTAGTATAAGGAATGTAAATGATTTTTTGAATTTTATTATCATTGTTATTTTTACCCGTTTATCTTATCATTCCAGATAATGGAGAGTCTACTGTAATCATATTTTGTTTTAATATTTAACCGACACCCTTTCCTCTTTTTCCCCTTATTTTTTAGCACATTTGACTATGATATTTGTAGACAATAATTTTATGCCTCCTTTATTTTCCTCACATACATATGCATATTATTAGACTTAATAATTGAAGTGGTGTTCAATAATTATTAGTTTCTTAAAATTTTCATGTTGGGTGCTTTATTAAAAGATAAATAATGCTCTAGTTTTAATATATGATGTAAATAATAACAAAAAAAAGAACAATTTTTTTCTATTGACAAAAAATGTCGCACTTTTTTTTTTTTTTTAGATCTGGTAGGTATTCGGTAAGACAGAAAGAAAAACATTCATTGTTTTAAATGCAACAATTTTACGAGTGATTTAATTCCTTTCTAAGTTTTGCTTAAGGTTGGGAAAATTCTGCTTATTTTGTCAAATAATTGCACAAAAAACATGAACAAATTTTCCCAAAAATATCTGTCAAAATTGTGATACACTTGTGATGTAAAATTTGAAAATTTGATACTTGGCAAAATGAACAGCACAAAACAGTCATTACTAGTAAATCACTTACGAGGCAATATTGACATCAATAGTGGAATTTACAATGTGAATTTTATCTATGTATGTTTTTTGCAAAACTCCATATATTTTCTTAATTACAGTGATCGTCTACTGTAAATTTACTTGTTGGTGAGTTAAAGTGTCACTGTAGCAAATATAATATTTAACCGTAACAAATTTACTTCAATCAGGTTTAAATGAACAGGATTTAGATAAAAAAGCTATTTTATATAAATATGTTTCAAATGATATTCTAGGGGTACTTTTACTCATAGCACCTTGCGTAGCAAGTTTTATACTATAAAGTACCTACTTAATTTTTATAAATGTTCAGTCACAGCAAAAGCTTATATTTTGAATTTCATTGATCTTTACCAAACTTGAAAAATGTCATTATTTACATGTAATAATTTATCGATTTTGGCTACCTCAAAAACCATGAAGGTTGTTTTTACAGGATTTATTAGAGCTAATCAGAATGAATAGAATCAAATATTTTCTATCTGTGTAAATTAATATAAGAAAATATCTTCAATCTGTATAACTAGTCAAAATTGATACAATAAAATATCTTCAATCTGTATAACTAGTCAGAATTGATACAATAAAATATCTTCAAATCTGTATGAACTATTTAGAATTTGTACTGAAAAAATATCTTCAATCTGTATGAACTAAATAGATTTAATATGAGAAGATACTTTCAATATTTATAAACAAATCAGAATCGATACAATTGTTACAGAATTAAATGCTATGTTTCACTAAACATTTGTTATGATCCAAATATTTCTTTATGAAACCTCGAATCAGACCTACAGTACACTAATTAAAAATATAAGAAATATTCCTTTACAAATATTTTTTAATGGAATTTTACTATTCTCTCTCGTTTTTCAAAGTTCTATTTGCAATCAAACTTTTGCCCGGACTGGATTTAAAGTGAATTTATTCTTGTATCACAATTCTCAAATTTATCCAATTAACTTTAGATCCTTTTCTTTACTCGGACACAATCAAGTCCCATATTGAAAATAAAAACATTCATATTTATTTATTAATTGACTTTCTTTTTTTGTAAAGTAGTTGTAGAAAATGATGTTTCCTAATGTTATTATAATTTCCAAAAATTACTTTTACTCTTAGTTATTAATAATTATTTATTGTATTTTAGTTTTTTCTATGTTTATAACAACACTCGTAAAAACTCTTGAGGAGTGTATATAAATATTTATATGATATTGCTGAATTAGATGTTAGTTTATTATTTTTAATACTTTAATTTAAAAGTTATATTCGTTGAAAAATATTTGATTATTAAAAAAATTAAATCTCTGCAAATCACTTACTTCTCAGAGAGTTTATTTATCAATCTTATTGCAACAATGTGTTGGTATTTGAGACAGTCAATTTTTATAAGTAAAAATTTGGACTTCACTCAAAAACATTTTCAATAATAAAGTTTTTTGTTAATAATTTATATTATTTAATTTTTTACCACTTAAAAATATTTTCATCAGCCGATCCTCTTACATTATATCCTTTCATTTTTCCTTTCTGTATATAATTTCTAAATAGCCTAGTGTTATTGAAGCCTACTGTTATAGCTTATTTTCTATCTCGAGTAGTATGCTACTCAAGAAGCTATGTAAAAAGCAGTAACAGCGTTACTTTACAGCTACTCTTAGGACAAAGTACGCTACTTATTTTTCATATCTTAAGAATACTAAAAATGTCCAACATTTTTGAGGCAACAAGTAGTATTTGATTCTGAAAGCAAAGTTTAGATACAGACAAAATAAAAACTTTTTTTTACTGTTACATTCTTTATTAGGGCCGTACTCTAGGCGTACAGTGCTAAAATGCCACTCTTAATTCAAAATAAATAAGATGATTTCTATTTCCTGACTTGATCGGAAACACCACAAAGTGATGCACGAGAAAAAAAACACACATGTTTCGCAACAAACAATTTAAATCAGGTTCCATAAAAAAGTCTGGGCTTAACTTGCATGTCACCCAATCAGGTATCAATCACCGCAGTGTAAAGAAAAGAAACCTGACTGGGGACATTGCAGACGTTTTTCAGCCCACACTTAATTACACAGAAAAACATAATTATATATTTATTTAAATAACACCCAAGGTACATAAAGATATATCTTAAAAATATTTTTTACTGTCTACCAATCAAATGTTAGTATATATTCATAGATATAAACACACAAAACACATAGACATCCATTCATACTCTATATATGCATACCTACACAACATACATGATATACATACGCATTAATTAATAACATAAGAAAATACATGGAGATGTATACTGAAAAAATAAAACCAAACATAAGAAAAAATATTATTATTCAAATACAGATATATTTATAAGGTCTTTCTGATTGTTGTACCGCATGGATTGACTTTTGATGTTGAAGTTTTGAAAACTTTGCAGTTTTCATCTTCAGTGCTTGTTTATAGTCAATTTCACCATAAGTTAATGTGCACCGGATAACTCTTGTCCTATAGCGGAATCGCAACTGTAACGTGAGTATATGGGTCCAATCCCGTTTGCGACTGTAACATGAACACATGGGTTTCTTCCAACAAAGTCTGGATCCAAAGCAAAAACAGTAGGAATGAAAACAATAACTTGCGAGAAAGGAGATGCAACGCACACAGTGTAAGGTATCGTACTGGTGGCTTACACGTTTGACACGAAAAAGAGCGATAGAGCAAATGGACACCATTTGCTATCTATCTCACCTTTTGTTCGGTTTAAACCAATCGGTGGTAGGTAGTGGAATCTTGCGCTATAATAAGACATTGCTAACATGAATTACAACAGTTAATAGGTGACAGAAACAAAATGAAGTAGATTTTGCATTA
Source organism: Odontocerum albicorne (assembly GCA_949825065.1). NCBI lineage: Eukaryota > Metazoa > Arthropoda > Insecta > Trichoptera > Odontoceridae > Odontocerum > Odontocerum albicorne. The sequence continues at coordinate 15,204,208 of OX463860.1, read as the reverse complement.
ATACCTTTCACTTGAACTTTGGTCAGAATCAGCCCCTTTTCAATAAAAAATAGTATTATTTCGTTTTTTGTAAAAAAAATTCTAATAGTGTTACACTATTCTGAAATTTCCATTAAATGAGCAACTTTTTCAAGTAGTATTCTGGAAATGCCCAGTACAATTTTTTTACTACAGAAGGTCAAAGTTTAGCGTAAAAATTTTAATAAAATTTTTTTTTATCTTTTAAGTAATTTTTTTGTACACCCCTAATAATTTTGGAAATTATTTTGTATGCGATAGATAAGGCTACTATTCAAAAATATTTCACAATAAAAAAAAATACGAAAATGGTGATTTGTACACAACGCAGCAAAAAATCTGATGCAAGGTAGGGATTTTACGAAATTTTACAAAAGTCCGAATAACTTAAAAATGGTAAGGTTTTCACTGAGGTCAAGTTTTTATATTCTGGTTGGTCTTGACCCAATCTATCACCACCCTAAATATGATTCACTCAATACGGGACACCCTGTATAGTTCACGCCCATTATTCAAGAAAAAGAAAAAAAGGCATTTCCATTCAGAACTGTCCCTATTTTTTTCAGTTTTATATCAGCAATCCAACTAGTTAAGGAGGAAAATATGTTTTTTAAATATTTTTCGTCAACATCACGGTTTAATTATATTTAAAAAATATTTTTTTTTAGTTTAATGAAAACTTTTGATTTAAATCTATTTAAAAGTATTTTATGACCATCACTTGACACTGGTGTAAATTCCCTCATATGAGTATATAGGATTTCACGACTCTTGTTCGAGAAGTTTTTTTTTTTCGTATTTCATATATATCCGAATTAGTGTTTCGGACACATTGAAGAACATGGCCAGGAGACAATATATATTTGGTCCCAGTAAGTGAGCTTTCAGGTTTAGAGCCTCTGGAGTAGGCACGAAACTGACGGTTTATCATTGAACGTATTAATAACACTACCACTAATTACGTGAGTTATTACTATACAAATTCTTAACAGATTGGAACCCCTTGTTTTTAGATACCACAGGGAATCGAACCCGAAACTCCCGGGTGGTCAAGAATGTTACCACTAGGCTATGGAAGTCATTAAAATTAACCGTTCGAGTGCTGAGAGTCTATATATAGAAATTTTATAGTATTGAAAAAATGTCCAGCAGTAAAACGGTTAAATAAAAAAATGTGTACCACCATTAAAGTAATCGATTCATTTTCCTCCATGTTTAGCTAGAACAGTGTCTGCCAAACTTTTTTACTTCACGGCACACTAGTGAATGGGATTTGTTCCGCGGCACACCAAATAAAAATGCCTTAAAAAAGGAAATGTACCTAATTAATATGAATAAAGGAAATCATAGTGTATGTAACAATTTTTTGAAATATTTTATCAACATATATGTTACATAGGTGGTAATAAGTTTATTAGTGAGAAGGATGCAATTGATTTTTAGAAAGAATTCTGTCATAATGCGGCTCTAAATAAGATAAACAAACACGGAACTCCTCATCTACCATGTGTAACCGCTCTCGTTATTTTTATTTCATTTCCACGAGCTCTGAAAAACCAAATTCGCAAAGATACGACGATCCAAACGGCAACGGAGATTTAATTGCTGTTGTAGCCAATCGAGGATATTGACTCCAAAGCGATATCCAAATGAGGCTTTGTGTACAGGGTCGTTTTTTAGATCTATTAAAATTTTCTCTACTGTTAGTGTCAGGTGTGTACCGTTGAATCTTGCGAATGGATTGATGACCCACTGGTACATTTGATAATCAAGTGATGGAAAATACTTAAAATTTAAATGAATAGGCATTATTTAAAATTAACAGTTTTGAGGCTTCTTCCTTCGCGGCACACCCTGAAATTTCTTGCAATACACAGTTTGGCAGACACTGATCTAGGATGAAAAGCTCGGATACTCCATATTTAAGATTTCGTGGCCATTGTTCAAGAAAAGAGAGAGAGAAGAAATAAATTGGTGAAATTTTATCTATGGAAAACAAGTGTCAGATTGCTGTCATTGTTTGCAATGGCTTGGTTTTGTAGATATTTTTTATAAAAAATCAATAAACAATATCAAAATGCTTTTTTAAAATATAAGTTACTGACTAAAACAAAAAAACATTTTAAGTTAATTTGATTTCATTGTAAAATATATATTAATCATTTACATTATGCGATATTTGTTTTGTTTTCTAAATCTCAAATAATTACCAAGTTTAATTTGTAAATATTGAAATTTAATTTTTTTTTCTCCAATAATATAATGGCAGCTTGTCGAATTTGTCTTTCAACAGAATCAAAAATGAAACCGTTGCATGTAAACGGTTATATGTCTGATTTAGAGATTTTAATTGGAAAAAAGGTAAAACAAAATTATACACCGAATCGAACTGTGTTTCAAAATGAAAATAAATAATTATTTAGAATGCTTTTATCATTCTGCGAATCGGTTCTCTCAAGTTTAAGTTTATGAATAGTTTTTAATTAAAAAAATACACTTTCTTATGTTGCTATTTATGAATGTTTTTGCAATCTCAATTTGATCGATTTTGAAATAAAATATAATTATTCCATATTTTTAAACAAGAAATTTTTGTTTTCTAAAACAAAGTGACAATTTCTGTGGCTCAGTTGTTTTTTACACTTGGTTTTCATACGGATATTTTGGGTTCGATTGCTGATATATAGTGACCTCTTAAAATATGTTCCAGCCTGGTTTTTTTACATTCACGTCTTTTATCAACTTTTTGATTGTTTGAAATATGTTAATAAATGGGTCACCTGGTTATATATTATGAAAATGTATTATAATTTTTAAATGTTATTTTTCATTTGCCAAATTTTTACACCAATGAGCACTGTACAGATGTTTAAATGAAAAAAGAAATTGGAAAAAAAGACATATACTAACATTTTGAAGGTTAGCTATTTTTTATGTCTGAAAAACTGTGAAAAGGTGAAGAGGGCACTTTCTAGGGACTGGTTTTATTGATGTGGTTTTACAGCCTTGTTGACTGTGTCGTAATAATTTCATCAAACAATTAACTGTTTTAACCAGGGATACATTTTTTGGGAATCCATCAAAATCAAACTAGAAACTCCTGGGTAAAAGACAAGTGTTTCATCAACTGGGCTACAGAAGTTGTCAATGTACAATGAAATTGTAATTAATAAATATCAATCATCCAGCACTGCAACCCTAGATGCGTATTGTGTACCTTCAGGGTCTGTTGTCAATTCTTTCTGTTTATAGCTTCGCTTCTCCAGTACGTCACTCCCAGAGTTTAACAGTTCACCTCCACCCCACCATTCCATATGAATTTTAGATGCCCTCTCTCTCATGCCCTATTGCAGTATTTCTCAAATTCACAATATTTTCGTGCTTTTTAGACGCCCTTTCTCTCATGCCCGATTGCAGTATTTCTCAAATTCACAATATTCCCGTGCTTTTTTTGAGACAGATTTTACTGGTGAAAAATAGTTAGGGATATTATTTTTCAGTAAGCTTCTTGTCTTATATGCAACAGGATATACCTATCAGAAATTGATTGATTTACATAGTCATCTCCGGTGGCGTCGCATCGACGTCAAATATCCTTATCCCCCACTATATATTGTGACTTCTATTATACTTGTCACGGGTAATGGGCATTCATGATGTATTATATTACTTAAAGTTAAAACTTTTTGTCTCGACTGTTGTCGAGTATGTTCATTACCGAGCGCTCCATTCGGATCTATTTGTGTTGCGCAACAGATATTTTTATTAAAATAAGTTTAACCACGTACCACAGTTTGGGAAACACTGCCTTATTGGATCACTATTAAGTTTTTTCACAAATAAATAAGGTATATAAAAATACTTCTACAGTCTTAGCAAGTGTTGGTCAAAGTAGAACAGACTAAGGATTTACTATAATATCTGTTCAAAAAAGCTTAACTAATCAGCTAGTATATGATCAGAACTTATCAATGTTGATAAAAATTCATATCCAAAAAATGAAAATTTCCATTTTTTTCAGATGGGTGTCAGTGGTATGTCAGCTAATATATGCTACAAATGTGGATATTTTCTTAAAAAAGTATCAGATTTTCGCAATCATTGCCTCAAAACAGATGCTATTTGGAAAAAATATTTTAGGTTTCAAGCTCGCGGAGACATTATGTTGGTAAGTTTATAATAAAACACTGTTGATTTGTAAAACATCTGAAAAAATAAGAATAGCCCGGTTATTAGAATCCTGTCAAACGTTTGGGTCGAATTAAATTAATTTATAAAATATTTACACAATTTTAAACCAAGTATTTACTATCACCAAGTTTTGATCTTTTTCAATTGATTTTTTTTGTAAGTTTAAATAATTAAATACATATCTTTACAAGAATTATGACTATGGTTTGATATTTCTTACTGTTTTTAGAGTGATGTCAATTATATTAAACGAGAACGTGCAAAATTAACCAATATCAAATTCAATCTCGTCAAAACTCCGAGTATATGTGTTTTCAATGACGAATCATCAATCAAGACTTTTTCTTTACAAGTTATTTCATTTGTACATGGTAATATGAAATGTCGTAATTTCACAAAGGAATTAGCTGGGCCTTCTCCAGCTGTAATAAAATCAGAAAATGAATCTGATAAGTATAATATTGATGACATTAATCCAAGCATCAACAATGATATCAATCCTATGAAAGATTTTATCCCAAAACTTGTTAAAATTAAGGCAGATCAACCCAACCTTTTAAAGACATTAGAAACAAAAAAAGGCATAAATTTATTTAAAAAGTCACGAAAGAAAATTATACAACCTAAGAAAGTGCAGGAACAAATAAATGAAACACAAATTGAAATTGAGGAAAAGGTGGATCAAACAAATTATGCAAAGAGCGAAAACGACGATACTGACGATGGTGGAAGAAATGTAGCGAGCAACACCGAAGAAACCCCATTCGAAGATATGACTGTCTTCAACGAATCTAGATCTGATAAAAGAAAAAAGAGAGAGTTGATTAAAATTAACAGCGACGAGGGTGTAGAAGTTAATCTGAGTGTGGAGGAACAGAAAGACGAACTGTTGAAGAGATCCAAGGAGGAAAAGTTTGTAAACGCAGAGTTTAAGTGTAACTACTGTATGATAATTTTTAGAAGTGAAGACACACTGAAGAATCACTTGGAAAAACATAGTGAGGTTATCATTTTTTTTTATTATTGTCATTTAATTTATTCTGTCAGATTTCCAAGCCTTATTTCTGTTAAGTTGACTATTTGACCTCAGTCAGTAAACTTCGTACTTAGGTCCAAAAGTTTCCGGTCTAAAATATTTCTACTTTCGGGAATGTTGTTTTTACCAATGACTATGCAACAATGTTTCTTTTAGACATGTTGAGTTATTACTTCTGAGCGCAAGGAGAGATGTGAAAGTTTCTTCTTATATCTTGAGATTGTTGACAGGAGCAACATCTAATCCAACTATGTAAAAAAATATATGATTTTATGTTCTTGACAACTATTTGAGATACAGAAATATTAATTTGTTTAGACTAGTAATAAATATAACTAAATTATCGAAGCTCTTCCTTTATTTCGCAGGCTGCCTGTTTTGAATGGGACTTCAAATATATCTTCAGTATTTCAAAAAATGTTTTTAAAGAAAGCATATTACGCTTTCTTAGTAATGTTTTATATTGTACATATATATTTTTAAGTTTTGTATATAATTGCGTTTAACTTGTATATATTATGTATCCTATATAAAAATAAGACCAATGAGGCTCTTTAATTAGGATTAGGATTATAATTGAGGTAAATAAATTTGCAGAATTAAGGGGTTAACTCTTTCCCCGCAGCGCGCACAAACGCCTGTGATTTGATTTGACAACATTAGCCCGCTAAGCGCACAGACGTCTGTGATCTGACGACAACTCAAATTTGAAACGACAAATACTTATAAAGAATGACACAAAACCGGGATAAAAACTAAACTAAAATTTAAAATAATCTTTATTCTAGCGACATATCTCGAAACCTTGTCAAATAATGTATTAGTTTATGAAATATTTTTGAATAAACAGAGCGCAGATTGTTTCTCAAATTTTTATTTCCTACTATCGCGTCGTATGTGTGACGCATGACAATATGTGTGAACAGTATGTGACACACGACACTGGCGCGGTCCAGTGATACCTGGCGCGTCTCTCGCTTACGTAAACATTACTAAATATTTTATATACGAGCAGCATTCAATCTGATTTTTTAAATTTCTTTTCAAATATTTTTAATTAGTGACTTTTTAATTGTGTATGGTTCGTTTAGTTATTGTCAGTTTTTAGTGTTTTGATTTCAAATTTGATATTTGTATTTGAAATCAATAAATTTTAAATTTTCTGTTTTATTATTTTTAACACTTATATTCATTATGACTAAATGTGGTCTAAGTGAAGAAGAAATTGGCGATTACGTATGTGAACTTGGGTCAAATTACGGATCAAGTGTTAGTGAAGACGATAATATTTCGAACCTTAGTGATGTTATTGATTCTGATAATGATGAAAATGTTGGATTTGGCGGTGAATCGTCTACAGAAACGTATTCATCTTCGTGGCTTTCGGGTTCACATATTCCGGTTATTCATAATTTCTACGCATTTTCAGGAGTGAATCCAGACATTACGTTTTCTGAAAACTCCACCGAACTTGACTATTTTGAACATTTTCTCAATGAAGATATAACTAGCAAAATTGTTGACGAAACGAATAGTTTTTATCAACATGAAGTTAATAATAAAAGTTTTGGAGATAAATCAAGGATAAGAAGATGGTATGATACATTTATTTACGAAATGTACATATTTGTAGCAGTTACAATGTTAATGACGAGGAATCGTCATCTTACCATCAAGGAGCACTGGTCAACAGATCCTCTTCTGCTGAGTCCTATTTTCGGGCAAACAATGTCTAGGGACCGATTTGAGCTCATTTTACAGATGCTACATTTTAGTGATAACGCATCAAAATCATCAGATAGACTGCATAAAATAAAAATTTTGATTGATTTTACCAGAAAAATATTTAAAGAAACCTTCGCACCTCTTCAGAATCTCTGCATAGATGAAAGCATAATTGCTTTCAAAGGGCGCTTGGTTTTCAAACAATATATCCCGTCAAAACGGCATAGATTTGGAATAAAAATGTTTGTACTCTGTGACGTGATGACTGGATATATATTAGATTTCATAATTTATACAGGATCTCAAACTGAAATTGACAATGAAATGGGACTCGGTATATCTGGTTCAGTGGTCACAACTCTGTTAAATAATTATATCGGAAAAGGACACAGTTTGTTTTGTGATAACTGGTACACTAGCCCTGAACTCTTTAAAAGATTATATGAAAACAAAACAAATGCTTGTGGAACAGTGCGTAAAAACCGAAAAGGCATGCCAAAGTTTAAAAAATTGAAAAAGCGAGAAGTGGAATCTTTTAACAATAGAAAATTGCTGGCGCTGAAATGGTGTGATCGGCGCGACGTGCACATGCTTACCACTCTTCATGACGATTCAAAAGATTGTACTGGAAAAGTAAACAGGTCAACCGGTGAAGCCATACAAAAACCCAAGTGCGTAATCGATTACAACAAATGTATGGGTTTGGTAGACAAAGCGGACATGATGCTAAGTGGATTAAATTGCATGAGAAAGTCCGTCAAATGGTACAAGAAGGTGTTTTTCCATGTAATAGATTTGTATTTGCTCAACGCCCATATTTTGTACAAACTTGTTACATCTAAATCGGTTAGTCTGGCTGAATTTCAGCTAGCTGTTATTCGGCAATTGATTGAGAAAAATTCGAAAAAAGTAATGCTCAACAAAGTTCAATGCCCCACTACTTCTGCTGACAACCCTACAAGATTTATACCAAAAAAATATTTAAATCATGAAAAGATAAACATTCCATCTACGCCAAAGTGCAAAAATCCACGTCGAAGGTGTCATGTCTGTGCTAAAACTAAAATAAATGTTATCATCCAACCATGCTTCAGGGCATACCACGAGAAAAAGAAATATTGAAAAATAAACAATCTTAACTTTTATTTCATAATAATAAATAATTCTGAGTTAAGTATTTCAATATAGACCAATAAATATGGTGTGAACAGAGTGAGATTTATAGTGTTTGTGAAGTAAAAAACACTTCATAATTCATATCCTTGTGCCCATACAATACGCGCTGAATCCCGTGCCGTCCCAGTGCAGACTCGTCACACACACACAGATAGGCACTTGAGTGGGGGAGTGTGGAAATAATAATTTCTATGATCGTATCATTCGTTTGTTTATTTTACGTAATATTTAATTTATCTCCTTTATTTCAAGAGTAATGACTTTTATTTATTATCAGAAAATTACTTGTGTGTTATGTTTACCTAATTTTGTAATTAAATATCAGTGGTTCTAAACTAAATACGCATTTAAACTTAGGAATTAAAAAACGCCGAAATTGTGCCGCGCACAGGGGTTGTCGAATTTGATTTTTAACGCGGTTAAAAGGTTAAGGGAGGGGGCAGTAGTGCGCATGCACATGTTCCGATAATATGACTTATTTGTACATTCACCAAGTTTTAGTCTAATTTTAACAGTATTGTTTAAGATATCTTTGGGAGAGTATGTCAAATGTTAATAACATTCCAAGTATGGAAAAAAATTGAATATCGCGCCGTCATTAAGTTTCTCACAAAAAACACTCGTAAGACTAATTTATCAATTTTCTTTTCTTATTAAATGATTATGAGGAATTACTTGTAGCAAAGGTTTGTGTGAACTCTTGAGTGTGGTATGTTTTTGGTGATTATGTGCAGCACATTATGGGATGGACTTTTTTGTCTGTCTGGAGTTATGAAGTGTGAGGGGTTTAATTCGCACGATATATACATACATAATTGAGTGTCACTGTTTATCGAGTTGATGAGAGTATGCAACGGGGTATTGTGTGATTAAAAATCGGAAAGAAATATCGATTTATTTTTCCATGTTATATGTTCTCAGTAAGAAAAAAGCCTAGTTTACTGAGCACATGATAAATGACGGCCACCAATCCAGATCCATATAAATTGTGTGTCCAAATTTCTTGTCATATATTAGGTGTTAACATAAGTTGTGTCCGTTTTTTTCCAATTTAAAAATAAGCACCAAAAGTAAAACAAAAGGGTAAATGTTATATGTCATTCGAAAGAAAATTTTCTGCTCTACAAGATATTGAACCATATTATTCATGAAGATCGGTTTAAGCGGTCCTCATTGAAGTCCACTGGTCGTCCGGAATGCTCCATGTCTTTCAGGTCTAAATTACCGTCTTTGAAACGCAAAAACCAATGACGAGCTGTCCTTTTATTCATAGCATCTTCACCGTACACTTCGCAAATATCGCGAGCAGCTTTGGCAGCTTTATTCCTTCAATTGAACGCGAATAGAAGGAGGTGTCGAAAATGCTCACTTTTGTCTACTTGACATTCCATTTTGAAGGCTTGTAATCAAATAAAATAATATATGTAACATAAAAGCAAACACAATATCTTGTAGAGCAGAAAATTTTCTTTCGAATGACGTATAACATTTACCATTTTGTTTTACTTTTGGTGCTCATTTTTAAATTAGAAAAAAACGGGCACAACTTATGTTAACACCCAATATATAAAATAAATGAATTAATTAACATTGGGCAGAAAATGTCATAATAAACAGTTGGCGTAAATCAGAAAACAGTGACATTTATTTGTTTCTGTATTTATTTTTTATATTTGAAGCTTTCCAAACTTATTAGTAGTTGCGTATTTCAGGTCAGAGGCAACGTAGTATGTGAAATATGCACAATAAGGTTTGACACACATCGCCAGCTCTTGGGTCATGTTCGTTTGCACTCATTTCGAGTGGACTGCAGACTGTGTGGTAATAGACTGAGAGACCGTATTACCTTCGTGGACCATATGGACCTGCATAAGGGAAAGAAATATCCGTGTGATAAGTGTGAATCAGTCTTCAGGTGAGATTATTTATTATGTTGATTAAACTTCTAGAATATTCATTAACTATTAAGCTATTAAATATAGTAAAAATTATAATTTTACTGAGTGAAAACAATTTTGCCTTTGTCAAACTGGTTTAGAAATAGCTGTGACTCAATTGTTTTTCTACATATTATATTTATAAAAAATTACTTAACTGAAAAAATAATGTTTTTTTTTAAACTTTAAATATGTGTCCATCAATAAAAGAAACATGGACAATGAAAAGAAGAAAATAAATATAATACCGTATTTTACGGACTATAAGACGCACTTTTTTCTTCAAAAAATTGCCTCCAAAATTCAGGTGCGTATTATACTCAAAATTAATATAAAAATGTCCAGTGTTTGATTTAAAATTCCCGCCAGTCTTAAAAATGGCCATATATTCGATGCCGCGGTAAACCTATCTCTATCTGGCAACATTGGATTCAACTGGCAGCAGCAGTGCACCGATGCGACGAACATGAGTTGCGGGGATTCACAAGCTTGCTAACACTGTCTCCCTCCCGCCGTGCCATAACAAACCCAGAACATTGTCTAGCTTATGATGCGTCATTGCAGTCTACGGTGCCAGTGAACTTGAATTGAAAGTGATTTGTGTTATCGGTAACAGTACAATATTTTTGTTAGTAGCTAGTTTCGCAATGGGAAAAAAAAAGGTATTCATATGATGCGGGCTATAAATTGAAAGTAATAGCATATGCAGAAGAACATGGAAACAGAGCAGCTGAGCTGGGGGATTTCAGGTATTTTAAAGGTCAGTTCGGTTTTATAAACTAAGAATTTTTTTTAGTCTGACTTTGCAATCTAATAATAAAAATGGTAAAAATGTTTTTTTTTTTTTAAATTCTCTAAAAATTAAGGTGCCTCTTATAGTCCGTAAAATACGGTAGATATCTTTTTTTGTGGCATCCCTGTGTTTCTGACGGAACTTAACCTAACCTGAATTGAAGCCGTTTTTATGGCATCACTGTGTTTCTGATGGAACTTAACCTAACCTGAATTGAAGCCGTTTTTGTAGCATCCCGGTGTTTATAATGGAGCATATAGAGTAATGATGTAATAATTAATAATGAATACATTACATTTTTAGTGTGAAAGCAGCTTTAAAAATTCATGACTTGAGAGACCACGGGAACCAAAGATTTAAATGTGAGTTTTGTCATATGAGTTTTAGATGGAGAGCCAACATACGGAGGCATAGATTGTAAGTTAACACATTTTTACTTAATGTCAAGTCTGATTTGCGCTTAAAACCTCTTTAAAATATTTCTGGTTGGTTGAATGGTTGCCACATGGCAATAAATCCGCCAGGCTGTACTGCATATGATTCAAGTATAATTTAATAAAATACTTATCAAATTGTTTTCAGTTTCTGTATGAATTTGAAATGTTTATCCCATGTACGACATATTTCAAGCATGATTCATTACCAAACTTGAGTTAAGTCATTAAATAATTAAAATGTTTTTATAATTTATAAATTTCAACATTTTAATTCATCACTAACTACTTCATTCCGTATTCTGTCATATTATCATACATTATCACCCCATATATTCTATCATACATTATCACCCCATGTATTCTGTCATACATTATCACTCCATGTATTATTTTCTCAATGCACGCATTTCTACAGCATTTATTCGAAGAATAACTGCTAGAAGAAAAAAAAATGAAAAAAGGATATACTTTTTTTTCTTTTCAAATAAGTTCATTTTTATGCAATGACAATCAATACAAAATAAGTTCTGAAGCATAGAGAAAAATACATATCATAAATATATTAACTAGAATTGGAGAAGAAAGCAATTTTTTTGATATCCTCTATATTTTTTATTACCGACTACTGCTAATTAATACCTAGTACTAATTTTTTGCTTTGTTCCTTAAAAATTGCGCTAACCATTAGATAATTAACAATATATTGTGGCAATGTTGACTACGAACAAGCCCTGAATGTGAAAACTGCAACGTTTCTGAAACGCCGGCATCATAAGCCAAACCACATTGTAAAACTCTCTGAAAAACCTTATCCAACGAATTAACAATATGTACCATCTGTTGCTTAGTCCCGGGACTTATTGATCAATGTGTTATATTCATAAAAAATGTGATTTTTTTAGGACACACATTAAAAACCCCACATACCCGTGCAAAGAGTGTGAGAAAACTTTCCAGAACATGTATTTCTTAAGGAAACACATGAGGAAGCACGAAAACAAGTTGGACAACTATTGCGTGGAGTGTGATGCCCACTTTTCTGACTATGCCGCACTCAAAGCACACTACGCTACGGTAGCCAAACACAAGGATCCTGATAAATTGAAGTAAGTCTTTTGAAAATAGTTTTAAATTGAGCAAAACAGGATAGGGTAATTTTTATAGAGCCTTTGCTGTAATTGGTCCCATGAAGTGGAATTGACATATTTTTACATATTTTTTTAGAGAAATGGACTGAATTTTCTGTTTCATGAATCATTTAAAGACTACTCTTTTTGAAAATCTTTCAAAATTTATAGCCATGAATGTGAACTATACGTATTCATTACACTCTGCTCTCATACATTGGAAGATGTTTCTTGTACTTTGAAATAAGTACATTCACGGCACAATAAAGCTACGACTAATAATATATAAAGCTTAGTAACTGCAACTCTGGTGCCATAGAACATGGACAATCTTCTTCTTGAATACTGACCGTGAACTTTTATGTATGAAATAGTATATGCCAGTGTCAAGTGATGGAGCATGGACAGTGGAGAGATGCTAAATCTACATTGAAGATGGTGACAAATTGGAATGTCAGGACAAATTTTTAATAAAGATTTCAACATTCATTCATTTCCATGTCAGAACCATCAATAATCAATTATGCCACATGTTTCTAAGAGGCATCAGAGATTGCTTTATCATTCGAATCAATCAGGTCTTGCCCAGAACATTTTTAGGTCATCCAGCTTATGTTGTGAGTCTTGTATATCCCTGCAATATCATTTTATGCTACTCATACTTTCGTTGAAGAACCCCAAGTGGACATACAAAGAGATCCAATAATACCATAGAGTAGAAAGTAGAGAAGGACCAGACTTGAATATATTGAAATAGTTTCTAATATGAAATCAGCAATACGTAACTTCATTTTCTGAATACTGAATGTACCTTTCTAGACATTTTCTAGATCATCTCTCAGCAACAGACTACTGACAATTAAAGAAGGGCCTAGGAATCAATTGAGACCAGCCTTTTTTTTTATGTCAAATACAAATACACCCCTCCTCCAATTTTAAACAGTTATTTAATAATTTGCTTTTTGATGCTGAAATGTTTATTACATCATCTATCTAATCTTGCTCAAGAGATATTTTTCACAAGACATCCATGAATGGTTCGAGATGTGACTAAGTTAAAGAGTTTTTTAATCAGTTTACGATATATTTTAATAAAGAAAAAGAAAGGATGCGTATGTTAACAAAAGCTTATTATTCATAAGCTATATTAACAATTATTCATAAGCTATAAAAATGTGCTTATAGACTATTTAATGCAAGTCAAATTTCTGTAGAATATTAAAACAACATGCTGTGCAGTTTTCACCTAAAGCATATGTGCCTATATGTAGCCCAGTTTCCTACCTATTCGCAATGTCATTTTAAATTTTGTTGTCAAGTATAAAGCAAATAGTTCCCCATTTTCTAAAAAAAAACTAAAATTTCCGTTGAAACTGTATACTGAATATTTCAGCTCATTGTATATCAACCCACTGGGAAACCCCGGTAATTCACCAGTCCAGTCCATCACTGTAAACTCTACACTATAAAGAACCCTTAGCAATTTATTTGTGAGCAACGAATTGGATTAAATTTGTGCTATATTTATATTCCTTCTACCTGTTCTTATTTATTGACAACCGATGTTGTTTTAAACATTTTCTCTTTTTTTTTTTAAATGTATGAAGCTTATTTTTTATTCATGTATTATGATTGTCTTCTTTGTATTTTTAGGACTTACACTCTGTAACTTGAAACTATTTTTATAGATTCCCGTGTGACAAGTGTAAGAAACGTTTTGAAACAGAAGAAACCCTGTCACGTCACATTCAAAACTTCCATGAGAGGATACCCCGGTTTTCCTGTGAGCGTTGTGGCCAGGGCTACGCAACACAGATGGGACTCAAACATCACACCAGAAGAGCACACCAGGGCTACCGACCTCCACTTATCCATACCTGTCACACCTGTGGGAAATCATTCTCGGTAATAAATGATTACTTACTACTCTTAAGATATCAGAAGGTTTCAAAATGGGCAGGTGATTAACCTTTTGTACCCTAACATCCTGGTGGGTCTGCAACCTTAAGGCGTGGATAACCACTCTGGTTTTTTGGCGGGATTTTTATTAATTTAGCTTTAGTGAAGTTTTGCAAGAGATAGTTTGTCCTTTTAGACCAAGGACTTGTGCTCCGCTTAAGCAGAGATTGCCTATTCACAGCTTATCATTTTTCGCACTGTCTACTGTTCTTATGTTAGTAGACAGCCGGCTCTGTAACCAGCTGTCTACTAACATAAGACTCGCTCTATTATTAATGTGTTTCAAACAGCGACTTTCTACACAAATCTATAAAATTACTGAAAAATCATAAATTAGTTCACACCTCTTAAAAATAAAACCAGACATTTGTTCACCCGCTCTAATAACATCAAATAAATGCTTTGTTTAGAGTTTTTTAATATATATTTCAACCTCAAGAGTATTTTGTTTTTCAAATGGATAATTTTTTTTAATTGCTAGTTCAATTAATATTTTTTACGTGATAATGGTCCCGAAAAGATTTACTTTATTAGGGGGAGAAAAACTCTTAAATAGGTTTTTCTTTACTAATTTATTTTAATTTTCAGGCCAAAGGCATGCTAACCAACCATTTGCGAACTCACACCGGCGAACAACCATTTGAATGTGAACACTGCCACAGGAGATTTTCCCAGCAGAGCGCTATGAAAACTCACATCAAGCTGCTGCACCTCAACATGCGACGGGAACGGGAAACCGACAAAAACTCTTGGACATACAAGAGAAAGGAGGTGCAAAATGAAGCCAACGTGAATGTGATGGCGTTACCTGTGCCAGAATTTATAGGGGATATGTATAACAGAGACTGTTACAAATAGCAATATGAATACAATGGCCACACAGCCCAATATAAATGAAAATACAATATATTGATAAATTCCTTAAAATATTCTCCTGCATGTGGCGTGTCCAGTCCTTCTGATGTTGGCAATCACTCTTGAAAAAGTCTTTGGTGGCACGAACTGCCCCTCTGTCTGAATATCTGTCAATAAGTGAATATTACATAACCGTGATAGGCACCTTATACCAATTCCGCTTCGACCCTCAATTTTACCTATCAATATTAATTTTAGGAAAGGGGATATTTCTCCTTTCAATATATGGCTCAGATAGGCAATTTTCCAACATTTTATGGTAACTAAGAGCTCTGGTCCTACTTCCTGCTCGGTATAGTGCCTCGGCGTTTGAAATATGATGATACTAAGAAATTCTGAGCATTCTGTATGAATCCACATTTCGAATGCACTTATTTAGCACTCTGATCTTCATGGTCTATATCTCAACACTATTAAGTAGAATAGACCATATATTTCTTAATCATGCATTGCAAAAATTTTAAGATTCAAGTTATCATTGCAGAAAACTCATCTTATCTTGAGAAATCCTGCACTCGCCAATTCGATTCAGCATGTAACTTCTTTATCTGGTTAAACTCATAAGTAATTAGGCTTTCTAGATATTTGAAACTGTCGACTCGCTCCATAGGTTGCCAGGTCAACTGCAGATATACACTATTTATTATGAGATTGTCGACTTAAGATTATAAGCTTTGTTTTTTTTAATATTAATACGCACTCCTTGCTCGACACCTGTTGTATTTATTGTATTCAGTAAAAACTGAAGATCACTGCCAGGATCACTGTATGATTAATTACCAAATATAACTGAATCGTAGTAAAAATTATAGTCGTAATTATGGGGACTTATACTGTCCCTCATAACAGTAAACAATCGAATAAGCATACTAAAATATTAAAAAAAACAAATATTTTTTCTTTAATTCATTTGTGAGATTACAAAAAAGGATTAAGGTTGCCTAAGCTAGTTAGTGTTGAGTTGGAAATATTTTTACTCAAATGATTGTGCATGCTAAAGATTGTTTATAGATTTGACTCTAGCTGTGTTTACATGAAAATTCTATTAACTGTTCTTCTGGGTTATGTAGTTTCAAATAGTATTTTAACCCTTTGAACCTTGTAGGCCGGTTTATCAGCCTAAACAATCGATGAATATACCCCAACGGCCGGTTTAACGACATCTACCATCCCTACCTTACCCTATGGGCTGGTATAGCGGCAAAAGGAAAAAAATAGTGGGAGAACGATGTCTCATGTTACGACTAGCTAGTGTGAGGGGGGGGTGAGTGAGCGCATGAACGAACTTGTTTGTATCTGCGTGCAGTGTGATAGAGTTATTCGACTGGAGTGCTTGTTTGTGTTTTCTTATCTTACCTGCTAAGTTTACATACACAATTTTACATATATTGCGATAACTTTGTGGGTGCTTCACCTACAAAGTTATCGCAATATATGTAAAATTGTGTTTCAGTTACACATATTCTTGAAAAGTTGTGCTTTGCATTTATTGTATATTGTAAGTTATATAAGTTTTTCTTCATATATGGTAGATAAATCATATAGCTGTCATCAAATTGTGTTTTATTTGTTTTCAGTAACCACTAATAAAAAATTAAATTACATTTTTTTGACTAAGTAACAATAGAATATGTTATCTAAATTTTACATAGCATTCAATGGCTCCATTTCTGCAGTTTTCATTTATGTATTGTTTTCCTGCAACCAATTACCCACGTAAATGAAGGAGATTATTGTACTATTTCAAGATCTAATTAATCCTTGTGTAAAGAACTTCAGTAGTGCTAAAATAATTTTAGAGAAAGATAGTAAATACTATGGTGATTCATTCCTGATAAAACCCAATAAGCCTATTGTACTGTATGTTATTTATAGTTATCAAAGTGTATAATCTAACATAAATCTATTGTACTGTATGTTATTTATAGTTATCAGAGTGTATAATCTAACATAACATATTGCTTACTTATATAGCGCTGTTTCGTGATTGATGTGTACTCTAAGGATACTTTAATTTTAGCATATCTCGAAAAGTGTAAATTTAAAATTCTTCATAAAGGACTCGATGTCGCCAGCCTTCCGATATTTCCTGTAGTATACCTAAATCAAATACATATACAGTAGACTCGATTATCCGGGGTTGCTTTAACTGGGTAACAGATTAGCGGGGAGGTAAAAGGATTGCGAATTTGATGTTTAAAAATATTATTTAAAATGTAAAAAGCTTCAATTGATTACATAATATGTACTAGAAAATAAAACTGGCAAAATTGTGAGCACGTCACCAATCTGGTCTCAATACTGGTCGATGACGTATTCGAAAATTATGATTTGGATATTCTTAAATTCAGTGTTTACTTTTGATGGGTGGATCACATCAAATTGTAAATTTAAATAATTGTGTATACTTTTATTTTAAATCCTGAATTTGGTATTTTCGTGTCACATTGTTGTATACAGTACAACCTGGTGAGCTTATTTCCATGTGGCGATTTTTTCCAACCAACCAGAAAAAGTTAGGCATTGAATTTAAACCAAGGTTACGGGTTCGATTCCCATTTGGAATCGGGGTTTAAAAAAAATCTATGTTTCGACGGGAATTGAATTCATAACCTCCTGGGTTTGGAGACAAGCATCTTATAAACTAAGCCACGGAAGCCGTCTATTACTAGTTTTGTTTTTTTTCGGCAGAGATTATCCAAGTTAAGTTTTTCCCTACCGCCCCGGGGTACGAATCTACTGTATTTTATTTCACTATAAAATTATATTTATTATTACCGAACTAGATTTACGACTAGAATCAAGTATTTGTGAATCAAACATGTATTGTGAATCTCAAATAAAGCAATAAATTTTTTATGAGAATATTTTTGTTTTATTCATTGTATTGTATTATACTTCCAGCGGCAGACTGGCCATTAAACCGGCTCCTTTTAGATGTCAAAAACTTCGCACGCGCTCCCGTCCCACAATATTATTTTGTAATTTTGCTTTTTGATGCTAAAATGTTTGTTACTTCATCATTACTAATCTTGCTCAAGACATCGTGTACCATTCAAGATGCAATTGAGTTTAGGAATTTCGTAATCGGTGCAGGATTAAAAAGACCTCTCGCAACATACCTGTGTTGAGGGGTTACAAATATTTAAAAAACATGATAGGCCAATGCATCTTAAATTTCTGCAGAACATAAAAATATGCTGTGTAGTTTTAACACGATTCTAACCCAGTTACCTCACAATCGTAAGTACTTGTATTGTTAGTGTGGATTTCGTCATCAAGTGTCGAGTTGATAATTCTTCATTTCTGTTTGCATGATCTTACCCTGCCCGCGAAGGACTGATCAAATAAAGTGGCTTGTTTTTTTTTATTTACGGTTTTTTGTAGATTAAACCTATATACTGCATATTTCAGTCTATTACATCTAATCCACCAGGAAATTCCCAGTAACCTACAGGCCAGTCTACCGCTATATACTTCTGTTGTATACAGTACAACCTACCTTATTGATATATTTGTATTTTTTCTTAACCAGAAAGATTTTAAAAATCTATTCCAACCAATCAGTAAGATGTTGCAGAAGCCTTGAGTGATAACCAGACTGGTATCCTCTTTAAAAAATCTGGTTATCAATGAGAATCAAACCACAACCCTCCTGGTAAGACGACAAGTGCCTAGTATTATTAGCAACTAGATGCAGGAGGGCGTCGTCATATGTGTATGAATAAATTCTGGTATTTTATTCAACATTAAAGGAATGAATGATTTAAAACTTCTTTGTCTCATTGCTTGTGCATTTAAAATTACTACACTTAATAACATTTTATACTAAATTATGGGAATCATAAAAATAATTTAGAAACAAATATTTTAAGGTATTTATTTAATAAGGTTTCCTTAAATATAAAATGTATAAAACATGTAATGTATTACACTATTGTATGCAGTACAACCTGATGAATATATTGCCATACGGCAATCTCTTCCAACCAACCAGAAGATGTTATAGGTTTTAAATAAAAACCAGGCTGGAATCCATATTTAAAACTTTACCAATAGGTATTGAACCCGCAATCCTCAGGTTGAAAAACAGGAAAACTTACCAACTAGGCCACAGGGATTAAAAATATTACAATATAAAAAAATCTCAAAATGTGATAAAAACAAAGATTATAGAAAAATTATGGCTATTTTTTGCTTATTCAGTCTTCTTATAACAAGGTATAACACAAAATAAAAAATGTGATAAAACAAGACAATTATGGCTGTTAGACATGATCCAAAAATCGCTAGCATGTTTTCAAAATAATATGTAAATTTTTGTATTAAACATTAATTTTATACAGTACAACCTGGCGGGCTTATTTCCATATGATAATCTCTTCCAACGAACCAGAAAGATGTTAAAAAGGCCTTAAGTGAAAATCAGACTGACACCCATTTTAAAAAAATGAGTTTTAACAGGAATCGAACCCGCAACTCCTGCATTGGAAGTTCAGTTCAGTTTGATCCTACTACCAACCATGCTGTTATGGGGAACAAAATAAGTCCCGATCCAGCAAGATCTACATTATAAGATCGAAATCTTCCTTATTTTTTTTTATAAGCATGATGTCACATACTGACAAAGAAAGGAACTGTCTAAAGGGACTCATTCTTCGGTGGAGACACACCTGAATGTGGAAAGAATAGTAATGATGACGGACTTAAGGTCCGACATCACAGGAGAAGAAAAATTATTCACAGCGTAGTAAATTTTTTTGTTATATAAGGCCTGGTATTTAAACAGCCCAGCTAGTTACCAGTACTTTAACAGAAAATTTCGAATGCAACAAAACTATATTTTGACACCACTAGATCGGAGTAGTGAATCAATCCGAAGATAAACCGATGTAAAGCTAAGAGTTTCCTTCGGAAAATACTGCGATGGAAGACAGGTGTCCTATCAACTAAGACACGGAGGACATTTTTGTAGTGCGTAATTTACAATTTTTTTATGCAATTAACCAATGAAATTGAAGTCTTCATTTCATGAAGTTATCAAAAATATAATTTGTAGCATTATGTCTAGCGTACAAAAAAAACACTTATTTAATTATTTTCTAAAGAGAATAGATAGACCAAAGTCATAGATATCGTTATACCCCCGAATACTAGATGGAAAAAAAATGCCTGTGTCATTCGAAGGTAGTTGCAAAGCATGGGGTTCGAACCTGTGACCCACATAGAAGTCGAGCACTTGAGCGTGCAAACATGCACCTATATCTATTATTTTTATTTTTTTATCGAAACAATTTAACTATTATTTTAGAATCAAAATATATGTACATTTAAAAAAAGTATCTTACATCTAAAAAAAACTACTATCGAAAAATTACAACTTGGAATAAAGAATTTAAATATTTTGGTCCACATAATCATCAATTATTTTTAAATTGCTCAAAAACAATCCTCTTAACAATTAATCAATTTAAATTACAATTTTATTATTTATTACTCTGACCCAATTTTAGATTTGAATATAATATTTTTCAGGACTTTTCAATAAAATTAATTATTCTAAAAGAGACTTCTAAACTCCATTTATTTATTTTATTTTCGAGTCTTTTGCATATTCCAAGTTTCCCTAATTTGTACAATAAAAAGTTCACAAAAAACATGTATAAAAAATTTATAATTTTAAGATATTTAATAAAAATTACAATAAAAATATATTTGAACAACATTAAAACAATTTATAAACAACAGTAGAAAACAGTTAGATGATTTAATTCTGTTTGCTTTCATTTTTGTTAAAACATTACATATTAGTAATCTGTTAAATGTTTTTAAAAACCTGTAACAAAAATTTCGTTAAAAATAAATCGAGCGTTTTATGGTGAATTTTTAAAATTCCTATTTTAACAGGGATATCATTGGATTAAGTCACTTGGGATGATTTGAAAATTTTCTTTTCATTTCTTAAACATTTTGAAAATTAATTAAAAATTGTATTTTGAGAATTTTGAACACAAAAATTTTATTTTCATAGTCGAGTGTCGATTATCTATTGTAATGAGGGACACGCAAGTCCAGATACTAGGTTAGTCAAAAAGTTTTGAAAGCGGAAATGAAAATACATTTTTTTTGGGGGGAAATCACTTTTATTGCTCAGTATAGTTTCCCATAAGATCAATACACTTGGTCCAACGATCTTCCAACTTTGTTGTCCCATCACGGAAGTGACTTTCTGGAAGGCCTGCAAAATACTCCTCTACGATGGCTATAACCTCTTCGTTTGATGAAAAATGCTTTCCACGAAGGAATTTTTTGAGGTGTGAGAACAGCCAGAAGTCAGAGGGAGCTAAATCTGGCAAATAGGGTGGATGCTGCAACAATTCGTACCCCAATTCACTGATTTTCGCGATGGTTTTTTGAGCTGTGTGAGCAGGTGCATTGTCTTGATGAAAAATGATTTTTTTCTTCTGCAAACCGGGTCTTTTTTCACAATTTTTTTCATCCAACTGGTCCAAAAGGTCACAATAATAATCAGAGTTGATTGTCTTACCAGTTTGGAGATAATCTATCAATAAAATTCCTTTTGCATCCCAAAAAACTGACGCTAACACCTTCTTGGCCGATTTCTGGACACGAACTCGCTTCGGAGCCAAAGTGCCTGGTTCACACCACTCCTTAGCCTCTTGTTTTGATTCAGGATCATGGTGGTAGACCCAAGTCTCATCCATAGTGATGAATCAACGCAGAAAATCCTTTTTATCCTTTCGAAATTGCTCCAAATGTTGCTCAGAAAGTTGCATTCGAACGTGTTTTTGTTGCATTGTTTGCAAATGCGGCACCCATTGTGCACACAGTTTTTTGAAACCCAAAACTTCAGCCAAAATATGCCATGTTGTTCCATGTGAGATGCCTATGGTGTCAGCTATCACATCCACAGTCGATCGATGATCTTCCAAAACCATATCCTGTATTTTCGCTATGATTTCTGGTGTTGATGCACTTTTTGGACGTCCTGAGCGTGGATCGTCTTCAACGCTTGTACGGCCACGCTTAAACTCCAAAACCCATCGGTGAACGGTTGGAAATGAAGGAGAAGACTCCTTTTATACTTTCACCATCTTTGCATGGATCTCAGTAGCCGATAAACCTTCCAAAACAAAGAATTTAATTACTGCATGATATTCGGATTTTTCCATTGTTAAAAAATACACTGACATGTCAACTTCAAATGGCTTGTAAACAAAGAATGAATTGACAGATCGAAATGAAATTTTGAGTACGTTCTTATGAAAGATGAAATATTAAAATGGCGTAGAAATTTTGGTTTTTCTACTGCTCCATAGATGTCGCTTTCAAAACTTTTTGACTAACCTATTAGTTGAAAAATACGGTTAGTTCAAATTAAATTTTTATTGAGTCAAACATTTTAAAAGTTGAAATGCTAGATAAATTTTGCTACGCAAGATGAGTGAACAATGTTTAACAGATACAACCGTTAAACGCCGCTATCATACAGCGGCAATTACATTTCCATGTTGGTGTGGACTCGGAGAAACACCACCAACTTAATAGCGCTAGGCAATTGGTATAACGTAAACCATAGATTTTATAACAGCTTTTGATTTTACTTGGTAATTTTCGAAATGTGGCGTTTAAAAAAAAAAATAAACGAACGATTACTAAACTAAATTTTGTACTACAGAGGTACGACCACGGTTAATCCAACTCACGCATAATTGAGCCCCAGATAATCAGCACTATTCAATTTTGTTTTTATGTTTAACACAGCCCTCTTTAATGACTTCACAACTTCTAGAGAGGAAATTGTTCATTATTTGATCACAAATTAGTCGCTTTAACTACACAAAATGAAAGGGTTATGTTAACCCTTAAATTTATATTCAATGGATATTTGATAAAATAAAATGAACACAACATAGTATTTAAGTCATTTCATGGTAATCCACTATTATGGCTTTGGCAAAAGTGTCTTGTGCACTGAATGAGGTTTTTTGTGATGTTCAACACGTCAAGTAATTATTTTTTAATTTTGTAGTAAAAAGTAAGAAAATAAAATGACGTATTTTTGTGGATAAAAGTGGTGAAATCAATATTTTTTAGAATATTTAATAATATATTACTTTTTTATTCCAATAGCTCCCCATAACACATGTTTCTACCTCCATCTCGACTCTCTTCAAGCGGAATGATCCTGCTTTGTCTGATCCCAGTCAAATAATGCAAAAGGTTTCACCCGTCTTAAAATATTTTCCTTTGGGTTTAATAGACCACACACATTTCCAATGATACATGACCAGTCTGACCTAATCATTGTTCTCATTATAAACTGGGATCATTCTGCCTGAAGAGTCTTGAGATAGGAGATAAAAACAGTTGTTGTAGGGATTAATGTAATTAGTGGAATAACAAAGTAATATATGTATTTTAAAATATTCTAATTTGAAGTTCCACAAAGTTTAAACCTAAACCTTTTTTTTTCACTGCATATTTATGACTGAATAGTATAATAAGGGCTAGTACGTACAGACATGGCTAAATTTTTACCTCGGTGGGTCATATTTTGTCAGACAGAAGCCGTCCCGGGTCAGAGAACACAAAAACTTGAAATACTAAATAAATTAAACGTTACTGATAATAAAATTCTAGACATTTCTAGAAAGAGATATTACAAAATACTAATTTTATAATAAATACGAAAGAACATATGCTATTGCAGAAATTTTACCCACTGTGTTACTAAGTTACGCTAATGTAGTTTATGCTGTGTGACATCACGCTGGCTTATGTGAGCCACAAATATGGACCTTGCAGGTGGTAATTTGGCCATGCCTGGACAGTACTAAAAGAAATGTGTTTTCACTACAACTCAGATTTAACACCCGTTTCTCCCTTCAATTGTTCTTCTAAACATTTAGAATTTCCATTAGTCAAAACTCTCTGCCGACACAAATATTCTATTAAAGAAATCTCGTTTTGATGTTTCCAATACCAATCCTCAATATCACTTTCAAAGTCTTCTAACATTGTCTCGCATTGACTTTTCATAACTGTTATTTCAACAGAAGGCTTATCCCAGAGCTCTAAGGGAATACCCAAATCGACTTTAACTCCTTTATCAACAAGACCATGAAGAGTTTTAAAAGTCTGGCTCATCCCTTTGGCAAAACGTGTGCTATCTTGTCTTTCTTTATGTATATTATATTCTAAAATCCGGTCGCAAACGCCTTCGAGAGATTCAATTAACCTCAATTCAGATTTTTCGTATTTAACTGTCTTTTTTGGCATAGCATCGTCAATAGAATAACTAATTCCGAGAACATCGTGCGACTTGCCGGTTTCCGAGAGACGATTTTGCAATTCTATTGCCAATATTTTACAAGTTTCGCATTTGTCGGCATACTTTACGCCGTGTTCTTCCTCAACAGAATTTTCTGTTTTACAAATGACACAAACTAGTAATAAAATTGAGAAACAACGAAAATACATCTTGAGAAATGTGACTCAATTATCTCAGAATGTGACAAAAAAACCACGTAAGCGAAGAGAAAAATATCGGCTATATATTATTGTCTCTGATATCGGCTGTCAAATACTTTGACAATTATCTGTCCATCGATCTTCTTCTTCTCTTTAGCCGTGAACTCCTATATATATATGGAGTATACGCCAGTGTCAAGTGATGAACAAAGATCTTCTCTCTCTCTCTCTGAATAATGGTCGTGAACTTCTATATATGAAAAAGTATACGCCAGTGTCAAGTGATGATGTCTTCTTGAATAATGGCGTGAACTCTTATATACGAAAGAGTATACGCCAGTGTCAAGTGATGTCCATATTGAAATACGTACATGAATATACGTGCATGAAAGAGTATTTACAGAATTTCGGCTTCTCCTTGAACAATGGCCGTAAACTGTTATATATGAAGGAGTATACGCCAATGTCAAATGATGTCCACTTCATGGAATCTCTTTAGTTTTATTCACATAGGCGACATTGCGCATTTGATCGTACGCCCGTAGTTCGTATTTTGAGTATACTAAAAGCACCTCGGCCCGAGACTACAATTATCTAGTGAGATACTATGTAATGAAACTATTTTATAACTAAACTAAAAACTTTACGACTAAATTGATATTTATAATAAGATGAAAATTTAATATGTGGTAAGCGAACGAATGATTTCAATTTAAATGATGATCATCGATATGCACATATACATATATGTTATTACAAGTTAATCTTATTTTGGTCAATTAAATTATTAATAGAACGATCCTATAGTATGGAAGTTTTATTTTATTGAAAAAAATACTTGCGGGGAAAATTATTTTTGTTTGTTCCTTAGAGGTCAAATGGAAAGTATTTTAACAGAAGAAAAAAATATTTCCGAGATCTCCCTTCTTCTCACCACACACACAAAGAAGAATACTTCATATGGATTTTGGATAAGGGAACAATGTCCAAATCATATGCAGCTTATAATAGTTGCTTCTTCCGAATAATAACCGTGAACTCCTATATATGGAAGAGTATACACCAATGTCAAGTGGATCTTCTTCTGGAATAACAGTCGCGAACTTCTATATATGGAGAGTATACGCCAGTGTCATGTGGATCTTGAATAATGGCCGTGAATTAATATGGAGTATTTGCCAGAACGAAATAAACATAAAATACACTATTTTTATTTTATGCTATACATTTTTCCACAATTAAACACAGAGAAAATCTAATCCACGTATTATCTTCCGCTTGCAAAGGTATTCTGAGCACCCCACCCTTTCTTTTCAGTATTCCTTCTCATTTTTTAATAGAATATGATTGCTTTATAATACCACGAAGCACAGAAAAATCATTTTTGCATAGTGAAGCTGGGCTTAGGGGTCAACTCAATCAATCTGATTTGGAGACTACTGTTTAAATTTTTTGTTATCATAGAAGACAAATTTTTTATCACCCATAATAATACGTAAGGGTTAGCAAGCTCAGAAGTAAGATCATGCAGTACCCAAATATAGTACACTCTCTCCAGACCTTGACATTTTTTTTCACATGTTCTTGCACTGTGAACCAAGAACAATGTAGTTTATTAGACAACTAGTAACACTGAATTGTCTAATTGAATTGGCCAACTTCTTGTCGTACAGGGCCCCTCAACGAGACCTAAATTTCCTGGCTAAAAATTTTTAAACCATCGTCGACATGTATATAGTCACTTTATTTCCATGAACATTGTAAATATTGAAAATCACAGAAATGTAATAATAATATGAAGTTCTATAAATGAAACACCACATTATTCAAT
The DNA here is from genome assembly GCA_949825065.1 of Odontocerum albicorne. Lineage (NCBI taxonomy): Eukaryota > Metazoa > Arthropoda > Insecta > Trichoptera > Odontoceridae > Odontocerum > Odontocerum albicorne. The sequence continues at coordinate 15,177,568 of OX463860.1, read as the reverse complement.
TAATATTCATTTAATGTAGGCTTTAACTGAAGATATGTAACAACATTAATTAAATAAGACATAAAAGAGATATTTTGGTAGACATTTCACGGTGTTCTTAACCTTGAGTTCCGTGACAGTACAACAAATATCCCCTATGGTCTATAGAGCATTGATTAAATGGAAACAAAAATGAATATTTAGTAACTTTCATTAAAATTTTAAAAGTTTATCAGCGCCATGCTTAATGTTAACATGCTTGCATTCAGACAACTCAGGTTGAACTACTTATTTAATTTAAATTCACTGTTGTATTAACACTTTGTAGCTACTTAAGATAAATTTTCAGTGTTAAGTGGTATAAAATAGAGCTATTACTGTTTTTCTTACACTTACGAGTTTTTTTTTATATCAAAACAACATATTCATAATATAATTCTTTTATATAATAATAACTCCATTTTTATCGCGACTTCTATGCTGAAGAACGTAACACACTGAAACTGCTGTATGTCGTCCACATTCTTCTTCAGTCTTCCCGGCATTCCGCTGTCCACAGAGCATGTGGCAAAAGCAGACCCGTAGCATTATTTACTTGGTCGCTTCAGCGAATAGGTGATCTAACTTTGCACCTGTGACTCTACATTTCCAGTGTCCATGAGTCTTTCTATGCCCTCTTTGTGTGAAATGTAACTGAAGAATGTATCGACTGCATAACTTAAAGAACCCATTATTCAAAATCTATACAATAACAGTACAGAAATAAAATGCATAAACTACACAAACTTGGCCGAATTTCAGGTACAAAAAGAAGTAAAACAGGAATACATTTTATCTCCCTATCTATTTGACATCTGGAAAATAATTGTTAGTAAAGTTGGTGAAGTTCATAGAGATTCCAGTCCTCAGTAATGAGGCTATAACGGAGATGAGAGAAAAAAAAACTCAAATTTGAATTAACGGTTTGAGAATCTTTATATGTGTACTGGTCCAGCAAAAATATATAGAATGAGAACACTTGTATTATTGTTCTTTTCAAACTTTGTATTGTATAAAGATTTATATAATTTATAAATTTTGTATCACTAATATTTTTGTATAGTTAATACATGATTTAGAATGTGAGTTTGTCACTTCAAAATGGGATAAATCTAGCGAGACAAGAATTTAATGGATTAAACTAAAACATCGTTTTTCCACTTAAGATAACAGTATGACCCTACCCGTTTGAAAGTTTCCCCCTCATCATCAGAGGAGCTCAAACAAAAATGAAGACAAGACGCTTCTAAAAAAATAAGACTGCGGGTTGGTGATGAAGGAAGTCAGGAGAAGACGTCAGTCAGCAGTAGTAAGACCTTGAGAATGTATGTGTTGATCTGGGGTTTATTCCAATGCACAGACTTGGATATTTCCAGGACCTCTAATTTGCCCAATTTATTTTAATTAAATCAACTGCAATGATTTACCTTATAAAAATAGAGGTAAAAATAAGCTATCAATAATATTTCATTTCTAAATCTATTAGTATCCCAGCTATCTGATTCCAGTTTCATCTTTCATAATATTATCTGCGGAAAACTTATCGACGTTTAATTGTACAACACTACTGTCTTGCACAGAATCATCCTTCTCTTGGATGCTATCTGTGTTTGGTAGAGTACCCCAGGGATTGCCCTTGCCGCTGCGGTTCCTCTTCATCTTGAGGTGTACCAGCTTGATGTGGGTCCTCATGGAGGAGCGCTGGGAGAACTTCCGAAGACACTGATCACACTGGAAAGGTTGCTCGCCAGTGTGTTTTCTCATGTGGGCTGTCAGCTGGGTCTTAGTCTGTGGAATAAAAGATATATTTTTACTTATCAATGATTTTATTATTGTACATTCTAACAAATGTTCTAAGTATCTATATTAATGTTGTCAATAATAGGTTATCCCCAAATTACATCATACATAAAAAGAGAACTTACATACACACCATCACATCATTTCCCTGTCAGGGTAGGCAGAGAGGAAAGAGCGTCAGACTCCTATCTTGACACACATCCTTCGCTTCTTCCACATCCATAAACTTTCTCATACAACTATGATTTTTCTGACTTTCTACATTTTCTTCTTTCAAAATATAATTTACTTCATCCAACCATACTTTCCTTGGTCATCTTCTACCACGCCTTCCACTCACATTTGCACTATATATTTGTTTTGTTAATCTTTCTTCATTCATTCGTTCTACATACCCAAACTTAGTTTATTAGTTTTAAGTTCACATTCATCCTGTATTATTATCTCATTCTGTATTCTATCATACATTATAATCCCATATACTCTTCTCTTTCAGCCTTTTTTCATGTCTACATTTCACTCCTATACATCAAAGTTGGTGCTAAAATTTTGAAACGACTATCATCTTAGTAGATAAAAAGAGCACTCCAAAAAATAATGAAAAATTAATAGGATTTAAATACGGAAATTCATAGATTTCCAAACTACGTATAACTCAGTGCATAGAGAGGAATTCTGGAAAGTCATGCATGAATTTGGAGACACACTATTCATAATCTTGAAACAGTATGCTCAGAGAAGATGCAGTCTAAAGTTTAACTACTTAAGGGACAGACATTGGAGACCTTCCAAGTTGAGCTGGGACTAATACTTCTTAAAATTGGTCTGATAAGAAGCAGTCAGAGAATTGATGTTGGTAAAGGGTGACGGTGACATCAAGCTAAACGGTAACTTCTGAATCCTACAATGTAGAATCCTTCAGACTCTTTTTGCACAAAATGCCCAAAATTTCATTTTAATTATCAGCTATTTGAAATAAACATCATATAAATATTCTTTTTTTACCGTTCAGATAGTAAGTTAGCTTATAAATTTTCAGTGTTAAAACTGAAAATTTAAACGAAAAAATACATACTGTAAATGATTTATCGCACTCAATGCAGGTGTATTTGAGTGGTAATTTGTATCCGAGATGGGCTTTCTTGGTGTGGTGAAGGAGCCCCGTTCGGGTGGCGTAACCTTGGCCACACTTCTCGCAGGAGAACCTCGCCACCCTCTCGTGGAAGTTCTGCACGTGACGCGAGAGCTCTTTCTCCGTCTCATATCTCTTAGGACATTTGTCACAGGAAAATCTAAAGAATATATTTTTAAAATACTTAATTTTTAAGTACATACAGATTTTATCTTAATTTTAGTTTATCACAAGTATTTAAAGAAAACATAATACTAGAAAAGAAAACACAATACTGTACAACGATTTTTACTTATAAAAGAGATTTGGATCATTGTATATGTATCTGGTGATAGCAAAATCCTTTGTAAACCAACACTTCAAACAACATCTTTTGCAGTTCACTTGGTTCCAATTTTGAATGATATTTGTGGCCTAATCAAATGTGCTACATTCTAATCGATGTTTAAGAATAAACTAAAGAAGCATTATTTATCTTAAAATATTCCACTACCCATAAAATTCCCACACTAATGTCTATTTTCCTTGATTTATCTTTAATTTTAATTTTTGTGTTAGTATTTTTGGTCATGGTATCAAAAATAATTATGAAACAAAAGCTATTTGATTGGAAAAAAATGCATTAAAGCAATAAATTCACCAGGTGCATTTGCATGAAAGTGTTAAATAAATAAATAACATATGTCACAGTGGTAGTGGATTATTCATTCAGTGAATATAAATTATTACCAGTGAATTAAATGTTTTTGATAAATGTATGAAGGAAATTGTGGGATGAGCTGTAAATTTCTTCTAATTGATAGTGTGCCAAGGGTTAACTCACGTGGTACATATTTGTAATTAGGTCTCCCAACTTAACAAGTTATTGAGAATTTTTGACAAAGGAATTAAATAATAATCAACAATTGGTAAAAAGTATCAACCTATTTTTTCTTCATGTTTATATGTCCTCCGTAAGATACAAGCAAAAACCTAGTTTACTGGGAATGCGACAAATGAAATGCCACATACCCGGATTTATTTAATTTGAGAATGTCTACTTGTAAATAAAAAAAATTAATCTCACATGAATTATTTATATTTAACATAATCAAATTGTAGATCAAATAAATTATCTTAAAAAAATATATTTACGTAAGAGCCTCAGGTTGGCGATGTCGAGCAACAGTGGCATAATGTCCACGGAGTGCAGTCAGGTTAACAAAGTGCACATCACACTCCACACAGTAGCTGTCTCGCTTGTTCTGATGCTTCTTTAAGTGCTTCTTGAGGAAATATTCATTCTGTAACACCCGCCCACACTCCACACAAGGAAAAGTTCTGTTTTTTTCATGCGTGCTGTAAAATAATAAAAAAAATGCAAATTTTACACTTTTGGTTATTTTGACATTTCATATGTGTTAGGAACTATGACTCTCTTACTGAATAAGTCTTGTCTTCTATGAATCAAAGGAGTTAAATTATTTTTGCCCAGAATTCTGCCACCTTGACAGAACTGGGAATTCCACAAATCAAATCCTCATTAATTCTGAGTTAGCAATTATAATGGCTGGTCGGGACTTTATTCAAGTCTACAATTTCGTCTTTGTTGTACAGTAGGCAACTTTAATAAACGCCGTCTATCTTCATAAGTCAGATGTCAGAATCATTCACTTAAAAATGAGTTTAAGTTGTAAAACAGCATCGTAATTTTAACTATTCAACCCACAGCAGGTTTTTTCAAAAGTGTACTGTTTTGTTTTGTAATTTATAGCAATCAATTGTATGCTATATTAAATACTGACAATAGAGACAATTTTTGACATTGAAAAACAAAATATTGATTACATAAAATAAAAAATATAAAAATCAATACTCACAGTTCATGTATCGTGTAGGCATTTTTCCAGTGAAATGTTTTAGGACAAAACCAATACTCACAGTTCATGTATCGTGTAGGCATTTTTCCAGTGAAATGTTTTAGGACAAAATCAATACTCACAGTTCATGTATCGTGTAAGCATTTTTCCAGTGAAATGTTTTAGGACAAAATCAATACTCACAGTTCATATATCGTGTAGGCATTTTTCCAGTGAAATGTTTTAGGACAAAATCAATACTCACAGTTCATGTATCGTGTAGGCATTTTTCCAGTGAAATGTTTTAGGACAAAATTTACATTTGTAGTTTTGTACTCCGTGGACTTTTTCACGATGAACCCTCAAAGTGTGCCGTTTTCTGAAATTTATACGTAATAAATAAAATTATTTTGGACAATTTCACATATAGCACATTAAGTTAGATCCAAACATATTTCTGTGATTTATAACATAAGTTTCTGTAGACATTGTTTTAAGTTAACAAATTACCATTATTTTGATTGTAGACAGGCAGCATAAATGCTGTTAATATGTAAGTTGAACTGTTATATGTTCATAAAAAAAAGCAAAGAAAAAATTCTGCACTTTTGGGATTTGTATGTAGGAACTTGACCAAAAGTAAAACTGGTTCAATGTCACAGTACTCACTGCACTATTGGGCAGTTTGTTCCAAGATTCCACAACTCAGCAAAACAATATTTTCTTCCATCATAGTGGAATTAAGTTTTAAAGAGTTTCAACTGATTGTCCATTAAATGTTGTTTTGGTTAAAAATAATGTGGGTGTCGTACTGAGGAATCATGACTACTCAAGATCTTATAGTATTCAATCAAGTATTCAAGATTTCATCTTTGTTGCAGAGTAGGCAACTTCAATAAACGCAGTATAATTTATATATTAAAAAGAAAATACGAGTATATTCCCTCTCACAATTAAATCTATAAATCTTTTTTAATATACAGCAATTTCTTGTACAATATTTCTGTTAATTAAGCTTCGGCACACATTCAAAAGTGTTATGTAGTAAGTTTAGATTTTTCAGTTGCCTAAATGTATTTGCAACTAAATAAAGGTTATGCTTTGTCTTGAATTCACTTTTGACTTATGTCTGAGCTCTGATTCCAAATCACACGCAATAGCAAGGTGTTGCTGTATTATAAAAGAATCATAAGCAATTACATAAGTCAGCACCCTCTAATAATTAGACTGCTACTACAGCATCCAGGAATTGGGTCGGTCACGGTTTACTTTCAGACATTTTTTCATCTGAATTTAATGTTGTACTAGCACTTAGTAGCTATAAATTCTGACAATGCTTATGAACGCAGTATATAATTTTTTTGAAAGAGTAACAAAATAAATATACAAATGTGGGTGAAAAGTGTGGTAGAGGAAGACAAAGGAAAGTATGGTTGAATCATGTGAATATTTTGAAAGAAGGAAATGCAAAAGTAAGAGATATCGTAGAATATGAGGATACACAATTTGCTGTCTACGAACCTAAAGACTTGCTCACATTTTTCACAGTGAAAGAGCTGTCCCTTGTGTGAGGCCAGGTGGTCAATGAATGCAGAGCGGGACTTGGTGCGAACCCCACATAGCTGACAATCTACTCGTAGTGAGTGGCACAGCGAGTGCCGGGTCAGCTGTACTTCTAACTGGAACCTCTGCTGGCAAACTTGACAAACCACAGAGCCACTGGCCTGGAAACAGAATGGCTTAAGTTACAATTTGAATTTGACTTAAGTTACAATTTGAAGTTGGTGTTGTGGAGATAATGATGCAGTTGGAATGGATGGTTGGTTGTTTATGGATGTGAGTGGTTTTCCATTATAACTTTTTAATCACAGGTCTTGCCTAGTGAAGTGGTACTCTATATCCACTAACATAAATGTAGGGTTTTTAGTATTGGTACGTACTTGCACTGTTTGCTTTGCCTTTTCATTAAAACAATGTCAAATTTAAATGATATATTGTAGAAAAATCTGCATATAATCAAGGAACGAAACCATTTCAGAAAGGCAAAACTTAATTTATGTAATATCTCGGACAAGACCATACTTGGAATAAATACGAAATGTGAACCTTGATCGAACTACGGAAAAACTCTTTAAACATGATCAAAATACTAATATATTTGGCCCAGTATTGAAAAACGAAGGTGGTGTATTCGTTATGAACTAAGAAATCTATCCTATATCCAAATATAGCAGTTGCACGAAAATCAACAACAAAAATAGAACTTGTATAGTGCTATGTTTTGAGACTTTCACAGTTCCTCAAATCAGTTACATAAGGTTCCTCGAATTAGTTACATAAGATTATTATACTGCATGGTTTGGCTTATTATGCCGACGTTTCCAAAATGTTGACATTTTTATCTTTAGAGCTTGTTTGTAATGAACTTGTCAAAGGTGACGTTTTAATGAATTGATTACAAACAAGCCCTATAGATGAAAATTGCAACTTTTCTTAAACATCGGTCACGCGGTACAATACTGAAAGACTTGATACAATTGTATAGTGCTGTTTCATGATAAAATATTACCTTAAGAGCATAACATTTTTTTAATTTATAAAAGGCAACCTACTAAATAAATTTAGACGAAACGATGTTTAAAAGCATGTTTGAAACCATATTTTTTTCTGCAGTGAATTTGTTAGTACAATGGCTATGTATCTGATATGAAACAAACAAAATCATCATATATTTGGAGCCTTTAAAGGGCTAGAAGCTCGCTCATGTTAGAGAAAGTCCCAAAAAAAAAGTTAGATATATAGGTGAATTTGGTACCTAACAAAAAATTTGGTACCTATTAAAAAAACATTATGGTCAGAGGGGTACTTGATTACTATTATATTGGCAGTGAATGTCTCAGGTATCAAATAAATAAAATAAATACCTCACTGTGTTTCTCCATATGCGTGCTGAGAGTACTCTCAGATCTAAAGATGATCACACATTTTGAGCACTTGAACTCTGCCTCTAGGTATTTTTCATCTTGAGCCCTCTCCTCCAACTCCTGAATTTGCTCCTTGATATTCAAATTTAACTGCAAGCCTTCACTGCTATTGATTTTGAATCTCTGACGTATCTGCTTTGATATTTTTATATCTAAATATACAAAAGAGAAATTGAAGACAACACACGAAAAAAATTATAATAAATAAAACATTTTTTTTGTAACTACAAACTAATGTACTGGATTTTTTTTCATTGAATACCTTTTTTTTAATTCTAAAGTGTGTTACATTAATCTAAGGACTCTCCTGAAGGGTGCTCGAACTAAGGATTTGAACCCACTATTATTGACAGATTAAAAATATTACAAAAAAAAAACAAGTTGAGTGTAAGGATAGAGAAATGGTAGCTGCAGTCATTAGAACATATTTGGTAAGAAAACCGCAGACAACTTACCAAGGGTAGACGAGTTATGTAAATCTTGCAATATGTGAAGTAAAACATTTGGTGTAATGTGGAGCGTAGTGTATATGAGCAGTGTTTACATATAATCATAAGTTTTGATAAGGTTTCCCAAAAAGGGTTGTCTTCAAGCGCTTCCTAAAGCTGCACACGCCACCCATATCTCAAACACTTGGAGGCAGATAAAAATTTATCTAATTGAAATATTACTCGAGAAAATGAACGTTATACCGAAAATAAAAATCATTAATTCATTAAATATTATGCAGTATTAATATGATTATTGAAATAACAAATCATCAACTAAACCAGATTATAAATATAATGAAATATTGCGCAAAGCTTCAAGAATACCTAAAAATCTAAAAGATAAAAATTTACTTTAAAATGTTACTATTTAAATGCATTGTATGTTTCATCAAGAACACAGCTGTATGTGTGTGGACAGAAAAGTGTGAAAATCTGTTTTCTTTGCAAACCCCAAAAGACACGAGGCATAATGGTATGAGCGTATGTAAAAAGATTAATAAGGATTTATATTATTTTCTTAAAAATGTTTAGAATTAAATTTTGACACTCACCATCGCAATTTTCCGAAGATAAACTAGATTTATGTGATCTGTTTTTCTTTACAAAATCATTATTAAACTTCTTTGGGCTCTCTTCCTTTTGAGACTCTTCTTTGATAGCTTTTTTAACTAGATGCCCACTTTCAATAATGTCCGATTCTAGCTTGATTTTGTAATTATGAGGATTTAATATTTTATAATCTTCATCAGCAAAAAGGTCTTCTTTTATTTCATCGTTCATAGTATCAGTTACGATGAAATCTTCATTAATATTATCATCAATTGAGACATTGTCAGATGTAGGCGTAAATACATTTTGTTTATATTCATTTTTAAGATGTACTAATGGAATATTGTCAGATTTTTCATTTTGAGATTCAGATCTTTTCAATTTTTCAGCTTCTGATTTTATTTTATGAACATAATATGAAAATTCTTCATTCTCGCTAACATTATCGATACTAAATAGCGACACATGCAAAATTTCAGTAACTTTTAAGTCACACATCATCTTTGAATCCTGTTCGATTAAAGGTACTTTATGCTGAAAAAATAAATTGATTTGGTTCATAATCAATGAAACTTTGAATTAATGTTCCATATCTAAAGTTTAGTGACAAAAGAAGAAACAATGTTAACAACGAAAATTCTCAAGGATCGGTTTATATCAGAGAAAGAGATGTACTATTGAAGTGTTTTCTTATAAATAAATAATTTTGTATATTAATTGAATTGTTATTTATAATGTAAAACTCCATTTATAAATTGATAATTTTTAAATTTTATTAAAAGTTTCGGCATGAACTTTATTTTAAATTAGAATATTTGATAAATAAACTTGTTTGTTATTCCATTATTAATTTTTCTTTTATTTATTTATTTTACATGACAAGGAAAGATACAATTGTAACATACCTATAGCAGGAGTTTAAATACATACATTTCAATAATCATAAAAAACGATCCCCTATCAGGCTTAAATTACTATGTTCAGATACCGTAGACCTGCTGGCTGACTAACTAGGAATTCCTGTTTTAAGTCACCCAATTTATCACATGTGTCAATTAAATACTCTCATCATTGAAAACCACATAAAAAAACAATCTAAGATATAGGTGAGATTAGCACTTTTATAGTTCAAGGAACAAATTAAAAAAAAAGAACAATAGCAAGATACCTCAATAAAACCTTAAATTGGTATACGATGTACAAATATTAAGAATTCCAAATTTTAACAGAACCCATGGACCAAAAGAAAATAAGATATTAATTTCCGTAACAGATGTTTCTACCTCCTATCTCGAGGCTCCTCACAGGCAGAATGATTCTGATTTGTTACGAGAGCAATGCTTAGGGCCACTACTGTGAAAAAGCAGGATACATTGCCAGAATGTAGAATTGTCTAAGAGTTATTGTTGTCTGAACTTAAGTTGTGGAAAAGAGACCAGTGTCAGGGAAAAGATAACAGCCCAAAAGAGGTTCAAGGATGGCCTTAATTAAAACCAATTTCACACGACGTAGTATAAATACCCAGAACTGGGTTGTAGCAGTATAGAAACGCATTTAGTGGAGAGACGAGACTGTGAATAGCAAAAGTGTACAAAACAGAAAAAAAAATTACTAATAGTATACTCACAGCCATAGTTTTTCCTTTTTCAATAGAAAGACATAGTCTTTTCCAATATTCATTAGACTTAAGGCACATATTTTGGAAAAATGTGAACTTTTTGAGATAATGTGCACATTTTTTACATATCTTAGAATCGTTTGCATTGTAAGACAACTGAAAAAGAATTTCTAAGACATTAATAAGGAAAAATAAATTAATTTTAGACTTAATGCTGACTCAGTTTCATTCATTCACTTGTACTGTACTATTCAATATTTTTTAATTGGTTATGCGGACATGTTGCCAACCTTGTTACTGGCTCCATTAGTCGTACCTACGGGTTAAGAACCACTGGATTAGACACATAACTCGTAGTTCATCACCATATTCATCGGCAATACTACCACAAGTCAAGTGAAATTGTTACAAGATAAACTTTTAATACCCTTTTTGATTTAAATTTTGGGTACTATTGGGAATTAAATCTGAATCGGTGGAAGACATCTTACAATACCACCAGAAATTACCAGGAGAGTAATGCTTAACTTCAGGATAAGAATTCAGACTTGAATATGAAAATTAAGAGGGAGAATGAGGAGCTTTTGTAGGTCTCCACAAAGGCATGCAAGTGAATGACTGATGTGAATGTACAGCGTGTGATAACCAGTTGTTGGATATGATTTTGAGGCGGTTGTACAGGTTGTGATAGTTGGAATTGTATATGTGGGATTTAAGTGTATATAAGGATGTGAATGTTTACATACATACACCATTTCCCTGTGAGGGTAGGCAGAGAGGACATAGTGCCAGACTTTCCTATCTCCACACACATTCTTAGTCTCTTCTACATACATACAACGTCTATGATTTATCTGACTTGTTACATTTCCTCCTTTCAAAATATAATTCACTTGATCCAACCATACTTTCCTGGTCTTCCTCTCACACATCTTCCGCTCACATTTGCGCTATATATCTATTTTGTTAGACATTCTTCATTCATTCATTCCACATGCCCAAATCATCTCAACGTGCTCTTCTTTTTCTTACTTAACACATCTGCCGTATGTTCACATTTATCCCTTATCACTTCATTCTATATTCCGTCATACATTGTGAATCCATGTATTCTTTTCAATGCACATATTTATTCAGCTCCTATCAATATTTTTTCACGTCTATGTTTCACTCCATACATCAAAGTTGTTTAAATGTTTCAGCTGAGTATTTTAGCATTAAGGTCAAATATATGAATAATAATAATATAAGGACAATTTATATAGCGCCATTTAAAGAGCAACTCGTCTCAAGGGAGCTCTAACTCAGAATTTGAACCCACTCATCAATTTTGATAAGACTTAAAAAAGATTTTATATATTATTCATAGTTAAGGCATTAACATTGTGGAGGTTTAAAGACATTGTAATTTGTTTTATCAAAAACTGTTTATTCCATTTTTTGTAACGGTGTAACCCTACCGGTGTCAAGGCTTTCACCTCATCAGGAGAGTCTTGTTTGTGCTCCTCTGATGATGAAGTGAAAGCCTTGAAACCGGTAGGGTTATACCGCTACAAAAATATTGTATTTAAGTGCTTCCTAAAGCTACCCACACCACCCATATCTCTGACACGGGGAGGCAGACCATTCCCCATCACAGGACCAGCAAAAGTTCTATTATAATACCCTGCCCTGTTGGAATTATTAGATGAAAAAGAAATCGACTACAAAGTTATACTTCTCTCCGAAGGAACATCCCTTATACAGATTCAAAAAATAGAATTGAGACATCGCATAAACAGACTTAAATTTGTAATTAAGGAATACGACCACGCTTGCTTCAAGAAGCGGTTCTATATATTGATAAAATGGGGTTTAGCATATTTATGTTCTTGTACTCTATGGTTCTCCTTTCTATTAAAACAACGTAAATTTTAAATCATATGATGTGTATTATAATATAAATAAAAATGGGAAATGAGGTTCACTGTGGAGATTACAGAAACATTAGCTGACTGTGGTTTTAATGTTTTGCGAAGGCGATATCATTGAAGGGATTTTTTAATACAAATCAAATTATCTAATATTCAATAAATTGCTAATCAAGGAGTGAAGAAAGTCTTAAGCTAGGAAAACCGTAGCTTAAAAATATTTAAATAAATACCGGAAGTTTTTGTTTATTTCTAACCTCAACATTTAATGGAATCAAAAATTTATTCCTAAATTACTTCTATGAAAAATCTTGTTACCTTCTTCTTTGTTATATTTTCCAAAAGAACAAGAAGAGTCTTATTTTCTGATAATAATTTCATATCTAATTCAGAGATAAAGCAAATTTTACAAACATTATTCGGAGCACAAATTTTAGTTTTCTTTTTCTTGATTTTCATTTTGTATAAATATAAATGTATTCATAAAGTTACAATTCTTGTGAAGAATATAGAATAAATATTTAAGAGTATCTTCCAATTCTAGTAACAAAGAGTTAATGTATTTTGAAAAGTATAAATAAAATAAACAATTGAATGAATGCGCGGGACACGTAAAAACTAAGATGTCAAAAATGACAATAATATTTTCTTAACAAGGGAGCCAACTTTATAAAAAAAATTAGATACCCGGATATAGCTTTATGGGCTGGTAATCGCTTGACGAAGCAAAATATCGTTATGAAATTAAAAGAAAGTCGTTTCTATTTTATGTGGAACAAACACAAATTAATTGAATAATATTGATAATCATCAAATTATTTATTGGTTTTCTAATTACCAGCTTATGTTTCTACATTCTACTATAATAAAAATCTTCAATTGAGTGAAGGGAAGAAAAATATGAAAGTTTTATTACATTTAAGTTATGTTGTTCATCTTGTATCAAAGTAATTATATTATATATATCAGCGTAATTATACTCAATTTTGGGTGAACGGTATACAATTTGATCAAGAATACATCGTATCATTTAAATTGTTCAATCTTTATGGTCAACATGTGAGTACAATGAAAAATAAACTAAAAACTAGACTAAATGTATATTGGTCGGGGATAAACGTATTTTTAATCTAAAAACTGACACAAATAACACCACACTTATCAAATTCATATAAAAATTAGCAAATCGTTTTACCATGTTAAAATTGAGAGCCTAATAACGATTGTTGATCAATAAAACAAATCGATTTAAGAAAATTTCTAATGAAAATTCAACAGCCACTTCCGTAAGACTTTGGATGTCGTTTAAGAATGTATCTATTTTGACCATACCATCACTGACACGGGAGCACGTGAGGCATATTAAAAAGATTATCGGCATGGCGAAGGAATCAATGTAAAATATGACACAAATAAGGGCTTACATAGGTCATGGACGTAAACATGTTTTGTAAGATACGTCTATTTTTTATTTCGTGCGAGTCAAACATATACTGATATACTTACTTTATACTGATATACTTTTCTACTATGGATCAATTAAATGCTTTAACTCAGATCGAACCAAGAAGCATTTTTGTATCGCTTTGTTTCAAATGTAAAACATTGATAAAACTATCATAATTTTTGATACACAATTAATTTTTAATTTTTTTGTATAATATTAATGATATTTACTGGTATTATGACCCAAGTTAGTACATAGACTCGGATATGGCTCAGTGGTATCGAACTCATACACTATGAATCGTAAGCTCCTATGATTACTGTCGAATTAATTAATTAAAATGGAAAACTTTTAGCTCTCTCTGCTATATTATGCTGTTTCCAGAAGCGGATAACCTTGTTTATATTTTTTTCGATATTCCCATGTTGGTTACAATGTGATATGATAAAAACAAATGAAATGTCAAAATTGTAAAAATGACAATTTTATAATGTATAAGATAGTATACATTTTCTGAAATAATACAGATAACTAAAAATAAATTAAAGCATATTAATTAAATATGAATTCCAGTTGTCGTGTTTGTTTATTGGACAAGAACAACGTAAATGAAACTGAATTTATTTCAATATTCGAGACCGACCAAGAGAACGAAAATATTTCGTCAAAAATTATGAAATGTGCAAAAGTTCAGGTATATCATTTTCTTATGGAATATTTCCTTCGTTAGTTATGTTTGAAATTGGCATATATTTATCAAAATCCATAGCCATTTTTTTTGGATTCCTGAATGTATTGAAAACATTCTTTTAAATTTATTTATACTTTTTAACTTTTACATACAATTAAATGTACAAACCACTCCCTTGCCTAGCCAGGCATATATTCGTCCTAAGGCAGGTAGTTTTCACAAAACAAAACATTAGAATATTAAAGAAAGATAAATCCATACATTTCCCTGGTTGGGTAAAGGACAGAGCGACATACATCCTTAGTCTCTTCCACATCCATACACCTCATACAACTTCTACGATTTCTCTGAGTTTCTACATTTCCTTTTTTTCAGAATATCATTCACTTGATCCAACCATATTTTCCTTGGTCTTCCTCTCATACGCCTTCCATTCACATTTACACTATATATTTGTTTTGTTAGTCTTTCTTCATTCATTCGTTCCGCTTGCCCAAACCATTTCTCCATCCTCTTCTTCATCTTACTTAACACATCAACCTTAAGTTTATATTCATCCCTCATCACTTACATTGTCACTCCATATATTATTCACAATGCTCGCATTTCTACGATATTTATTTGACTCATCTCTGTATTTTTCCATGTTCATGTTTTGCTTCCATATGACAAAGTTGGCATACTATTGTGGACTATAATCTTAACAGATTTTGATACTGTCCGATATAAAAAAGTCATTCATAAGTATGAAAAATTCTACCATAATCACATTATATAAAAAAGAACATCGATAGATAATTTTGAAATTCATCTATCGTGATTTTTTATAAAATATTTTTCAAAATTGTGGTTTTTACAAGTAAGAAAATTTGCACAGTGATATGTGTACTGTTTCGGCAGTAAAGTGGAACCTCTCATAACGAGTAATTCGCATAACGAGCTAAACAGGTTGTGAAAAAAATGCTCCCTTAACGAGCGACATTTCGCATAACGAGTGACGCAGAAAGGGGAAGTCCCATCTTCACGTCACTCACTTGTGAGCCGGGGCTTCCGCGCCAGTGCGTCAGTCTCTGGTTAGCACTCGTTCCGCTAGCGCGTTAGTGTCACATGTGATCACACATTTTTCCAAACTTGTGTTCAGACATTATTTGTAATTTTTTTTGTGCAAAGTTTAATAACCCTTCCAAAAATGTCCCTGAAGAAAAAGCCACAAGAAGACAGCCATAAGAGAATAAAAGTAACTGTAGAAATGAAACGTAAAATCATTGAAAAGCGAGAACGAGGTGTGAGCGTGGCTGATCTAGCGCGCACATACAATCGGTCTACATCAACGATTTGCTCTATCCTCAAGAACAAGGACAAAATTAAGAAGATAGATGCTTCAAAGGGAGTGTCAAGAATGTCGAAACGGTTACCTATTCTTGATGATGTTGAAAGGTTGCTTCTCATATGGATAAACGAAAAGTAATTGCAAGGCGATACTATTAACAAAATATCATTTGTGAGAAGGCAAAAGTTATTTTCGCCGACCTCGTTAAGAAGACGCCAGGATCATCAACTGCTGAAAAAGAAGTACAATTTAAGGGAAGTCATGGATGGTTCGAGAAATTTAAGAGAATAACCGGCATCCACAGCGTTGTGAGGCACGGTGAAGCAGCAAGCTCTGACACAAAGGCAGCAGAGAACTTCATCAGCGACTATAAGAATCGTATTTTACATTGATTTATATGGGAAAAATTGTTTCGCTTAACGAGTGTTTCACATAACGAGTAAGATTCTGGAACGAATTATTCTCGTTAAGAGAGGTTCCCCTGTACGTACATTTGAGAAGTCTTTTCACCGAAGAAAATAATTAAAAACAAGCAAAGATTTAGCAAAAAACCTAGAAACAACATGCATAAACCCTGATATTAGTAACTTGGCTATGAAAAAGATTTTGTTGAGATCCATTTAAATAGTAAATTTTTCAAATGTTATACTATGGTTTTTTTTATTTAAAAAAACACTGAACAGGATACAAGTGGCACTTTGGCTATTTTCTGTTTGTAAAATGGCCCTTGATCGAAAATTCTTGCACACCACTGTTCTCCAATTTTTGAGCGGCAGCCATCCACCAGTCTTTGTACGTAGCAGTACACAGGATGCTTTCAAAATGGTTCAGTTTCAATCTAGATCAGCAATGAGTAAGTCCTAACTTGCCAAACTTTTTAGTGCAGACCTCTGATAATTTTTATGAAATCCATTTTTATCATAATAAAATAAATGTACTGGCATATCTCCTACATTTCTCTTACTGATCTATTTTTTGAATACTTGCCTGAATCCATCTTCCCTGAATTGTGGAAAAGAGGACTTATGTCACGAAACATTAAAAGGCCCATAGTATTTTTCTTTTTGTTAAATCTCTAGTCACAAATTAGAGAAAGACTGTCAGCACATTTTAAATTCAATTTTGAAAAGGGTGTTTCTAGTTAAGGCGCAGGCTGCAGAGTCTTTGAAGAGATATCTCTTAACATCTCGTAGACAACATCAAGTAGAAAATTCTATTGCAACATTTTCCAATCCTTAATTCAGTTTCAGAAAGCATATCTAAGGACATCTTTGATGGCACAAAATTAGCCTGTGACAAAAAGGTACTTATTGCTGCTCTAGATGAAAGGGACCTGCCTTCAGAAGAGTGGGTTTCTGTCAAGATCACTATCCTCAGACATGAAGACTGGATAAAGAAAGAAAGTCATCATATTTGTGTCATTTTTTTTCAGATATCTGGAGATGACATTTTTCCAAAAGAAATCTGCCTAAATTGCGTGAATAATTTGGGTGTAGCATACAAGTTCAAGGTTCAGTGTGAGAAGAGTGATGAAACATTCCGAGTTTTTCTAAGCACAAACTTTGACAAATTATGTTTTGATGAAAATGGTGAGTTTTTTAATTTACTTTTTGATTTATAAACATATATACATATATCTTTGACATTGTAATTTGTTTAGTCCAACACTGTTTATTTCACTTTATGTAACGGTATAACCCTACCGGTTTCAAGGCTTTCACCTCATCATCAGGAGACTCTTGTTTGTGCTCACCTGACGATGAGGTGAAAAACTTGAAACCGGCAGGGTTATACCCTTTTATAAAGTGGAATAAACAGTGTTTGACTAAACAAATTACTATGTTTTTAAACCTCCACAGTGTTAATGCCTTAACTACAAATAATATATATCTTTGTATGAGTTTTTTTATTCGATCGAATTGGACACCGATCCCTTACCTGTGATGTACAATAGTGAAATTCTCAAGTCCAATTTCATAGTCCAACCTTAACACTAAATTTTGACTTTTGTTTTACTGAAAAGTTAAAAGTATTTAAGTTAATATGTTGTTTATAGATAAGGCATTAACGTTGTGGAGGTTTAAAGACATTGTAATTTATTTTTATCAAACACTGTTTATTCCACTTTTTTGTGACGGTATAACCCTACCGGTTTCAAGGCTTTCACCTCATCTTCAGGGGAGCGCAAACAAGACTAAATGCTATTCGAATTGGTACCGATATACACGCTTCAACGGTTGGGGGCTAAGGGATGAGGCGTTGGAGGCATGGGACAATTTCGGCCAAGAGCGGAGAGATTTTTGGGAAATAACTGTTCAACAGATGTTCGGATCGGTGTACTGACTTAGAAATTTCTAGGGCCTCTAATCTGTCCAATTTATTTCCGTTACTACTGATATGTAAGAATTTGGCATCATCGATAGAAAAAGTATGGTTTTCACGATGACAATGATTAGCCATTTCACAATAAATTAGAGGATTTATTAAGGCGGATTTGTGTTCACGAAATCTCTTTTAAAAGATCTTCCTGTCTTTCCTAATTATCGAAACCGGTAGGGTTATACTGTCACAAAAAAGTGGAATAAACTTGATATAAAATAAATTTGATAAAAATAAATTACAATATATTTAAGTTAAATTGTGTACAAATTTTTCGTAGCTTCCTTAAATAGTGTGTCACGTGATTTCGTTCACTTGAACGTTTGGAGTGTATGGGGTCCCTGAATACAAATCACGAAATTTTAAAGTTTGAAATTAATTTCGCATTTAGACTGAAATATGAATTCGGGCATTACTCTTAGACTAATGTGGGAGGACGTGGAGTACCGAGATGTAGACCGACCTAGATGGAGGTATTTTACGGCATCCCTGTTTTCCTAATGGAATGTATTGATTGGGTAATGATGATGACAATGTTTTTCATCATAATTTGAAACACCTAAATCCCAGTTTGTTTTTTATTTATTTTACATGACAAGGAAATATACAATAATAAAATAGCAAAAATTTAAAGACGTTCATTTCAATAATCATAAAAAAAACATATTCCCTTTCCCTATCATGCTTCAATTACTATGCTCAGATACCGTATACCTATTGACTGATTAAACTAGAAATTCCTGTTTTTAAGTTAACCAGCTTACTCGTATCACATGTGTCAATTAAGTAAGTGCTTTCATCACTGAAAAAAACATAAAAAAACAATCTAAACCAGACGTGGGCAAATGCGGCTCCGAGAGCCGCATGCGGATCTTCGTTGGGTTAAGTGCGGCTCCCAATGTCTCTTATAAAAATATAGATACTTTCTTTCCCCATTATACTTATATTTTCCTTTCTAAATGTTGTAAGTGACAAGATACGCACGTATGAATGCAACTGTCTAAGATGCAAGTATTTGTGTATACGTGTGTGCTGTGATTTAAATGTGTAGGGTGCGCGCGCATCTCCTGCCTTTTTATGTGCGCAAATCGTTTGCAAAATCAAACCGAAAAAAAAATGATGTTTGTAAAATCAAAACATCATTTGCAGCTAACAAACGAGCATTTAACAGAATCGCTCCGAGTGGCTGTAACAAATTTTACACCGAATTTGAGAAATTTAGCTAAAAGTTAAATTAACTTTTTATTATATTATATTTTATTTTTATTAAATAAATTTTGAACTAATTATTTTGTGTTTTCTGTCTCATTTTTATATTTTCTTATATGTTTATTTTTTATACTTTATATAGCAATTAAGATTTGTGTAGAATATGTAATAAATTTGAATTTGTGTATTTAATACTATGTGAGAACGTGACTATGGTGTGGCTCTTTATATATATGAAAATCCAGAATGTGGCTCTCGTTGACCTCATGTTTGCCCACCCCTAATCTAGACACAGGTGAGGTTAGCACTTTTATAGTTCAAAAACAAATTTAAAAAAAAATAGCAAGATACCAGACAATATATCATGTTTCCGAAATGTGCGTGCTGTGGTGGGTTCAGGAGTGAGTAATAGAGACAAAATGAAGAATACTTATGTGAGAGGTACTTTGAAAGTTGCTCTTATCTTGCAGAAATTAAGAGAATGTAGACTTCTGTAATATGAATAAATGAAATTAAGTGAATTACAAGTTCTTGGAAATAGAGGAAGAGGTCATCCCAAAAAGCGGTGGATGGACAGCATTACCCAAAATATAAGAGATATGAAGTTGATTCCAGAAATGGTCTTAGAGATAAAGTGTGTTGGAGAGAAGAGACTCGTCACACTGACTCCAAGTAAATAGGTTTTAAGGCTCAAAAATCGGAACTAAATACTAAATTCTAATTTGTAACCTTCAGATTTAATTATTTGCACCATTTGCGTTTGCCTCAGGCAGCACCAGTACTAAACATTTATGTTTACAATGTGTTAATAACACAAGATGCATAATTGAAATATTGTTAAAAACAGAGCAAGTTTCAATTTGATCTAGTAACTTAGGCAATTTTTTAGTTCCATATACCAGGTGTGTACCTATGAAACTGGAATTTTTTTTTCATAGATGGCTCTAGTTGTCAATGTAGTGACTTTCAAACCTTGTCATTGGTGTCTTTTTTTGTGTTTACATTTGTCAAAGATTTTTAACTCACAACAATACAAGTTTAATACAACTACATATGTTTTCATAGCTTTGAACATGTCTGTTTTTGTGCCTGAAAACTACGAATCGCCGACAGCATTGATTTTCTGTCACCTTTTAAAGAAAACTGCTGCAGAATCGCATCGAATGCTTGTCGAAGCTTACGCTGAGCATGCTCTTGGTAAATCACAGTGCTTTGAGTAGTTTAAAAAATTCAAAAGTGGGGATTTTGTCATGAGAAACGAAGAACGTGGAAGACCATCGAGAAAGTTTGAAGACGCTGAATTGCAAGCATTGTTAGATGAGGATGACGCTCAAACGCAACAACAACTCGCGGATCAATTAAATGTGACACGAGAAGCCGTCTCCATACGTTTAAAAGCCATGGGAAAAATCCAGAAGGTGAGAAAATGGGTTCCACATGAACTGAATGAAAACCAAAAGTGACAGCAGGAAAACTGAAAAATCACTTGCGAAATGCTGTTGCCAGGTACAAAAGAAAATTATTTCTCCATCGAATTGTGACTGGCAATGTAAAATGGGTATATTTCGAGAATCCTAACCGTAAAAGATCATGGGTAACTCCAAGCAAACCAGCAACATCGACTAGAAGGCAAATCGCTATGGACGGAAGACAATGCTCTGTGTTTGGTGAGATCAGAGGGGGAATGGGGGAAACCGTTAATACTGCACGCTACTAACAATAAATGATGTATTTGAACCAAGCATTGCTTGAAAAACGACCAGAATTTTAAAAGAGGTAACACAAAGTGATTTTGCTTCATGATAAATGCACCGTAGCACACAGCAAAACCGGTCAAGGAAACTATTGAGGCGTTTAGTTGGCAAATACTTTTGCATGCGGCTTACTCACCAGACTTGGCTCCATCCGATTACTACTTATTTGCATCGATGGGACACGCACTTGCTGAGCAGCGCTTCACTTCTTACGAAAATGGCTCGATGATTGGTTTGCCTCAAAAGAGCAAGAGGTTTTTTTGGCGTGGCATCCACAAATTGCCAGAGAGATTGGAAACATGTGTAGCTAGCGATGGGCAATACTTTGAATAAAATATTTTTTTACCATTTTCATACAATAAATGTGTATTTTATAAAAAAAAAAAAAAAAAAACGGTTTTATACGTACAGATTTGGTATATACTGCATAATGTCTTCTAAGAGTATTTTTTTCTGATATTCAATTTATGTGTCAAATTTATTTTATATTCCAGAGTTAAAAGTCAATGGTGACTTAATTTGTGTCAAAAATGAGAGTGAAAAGTATTTTGAAAATGTATCAAGTACTGATGAAAAATTCCCAGCTACACAGAAACATAGTAAAAACCTCAACAAAGAAAAATCACTTATATCGGTATCTAAACTGGATACCAAAAAAGTCAAGAGATCTGCTCGATTCTTAGGTAAACGCATTATTCATATTATATCTTTTTATATGTGGGATTAAAATATATAATCACTGTTATATATTATAATACGAGTATATGTATGTTATAATCACACAGAGAGTATATGTTATGAGAAAAGCCCTTTTGATAGCTTCTCTTTTAGCTTTAGTTTTTATTATTGCCTTAAAAAATATTTTTTAAATTTGTTTATAACATACTTGTTAATTTGTACAATAAAATATACAAAGCACTCCCCTGCCTAACTAGGCGTATACCCGTCCTAAAGTAGGTAGTTTTCACAAATAAATTGATTTTTTAATAAAAATAAATTGAACACGTTTCTTCTTTACTGTATTATTTATTGAGTTCACTACTGATTTCAAAGGCCTGTGTCTTCTTCCTTAGGTGATGAGGATTTAAATTAAAAGTTGAAATATATTTGTTAGTGGTCATTGGTAGAGAAAGGGAAGCGTAGGTGGATAGAATTAGAAGAGTTTGTAGATGAAGTCAAGACGTTGGTGTTTAAATGGGAAATAGGTTGAGGAGAGGATTTTTACTGATATTGACCTGATTATTTATAATATATTAGGTCCTTACATATGAAATTGGCGTTTTGTTTGGGAGGAACATAAAGTTGATTTTTTTTAATATAATATATTTATTTAATCAAAGTATGTACCATTGCTATCTATGCACTTTTGCCATCTCATAGGTAGTTCATCGATCCCTTTACTAAAAAAACCATTCGGACGGGAATCAATAAAATCTTTGAAGTCGGTTTGGACTGCCCCATCGGAGTTGAATTTTTTCCCTTGCAAGAAGTTATCCAAATTTCGAAAAAAATAGTAATGTGTTGGGGCAAGGTCCGGAGAGTACGGTGGATGTCTTAGACATTCCAATTGAAGCTCTTCTAATTTGGTAGCCGTCTGTTGTGCAGTGTGTGGTCTAGCGTTATCATGAAGCAGCAGTGGCCTAGAGCGATTAACCAGCATCGGTTGTTTAGCAGCTAGCTTTTCCATCATGGTTTGCAGTTGCTGACAATAGACATCTGCCGTAATCGTCTGGCCAGATTTAAGAAAGCTGTAGTGAACGACACCAGCACTAGTCCACCAAACGCTCACAAGTAACTTTTTTGGAGTCAATTTTCGCTTGGGGCATGGTTTGGCTGGTTCGGCAGGGTTCAGCCATTGCGATGAGCGCTTCCGATTATCATACAGGATCCACTTTTCATCACAGGTAATGATTCGATTCAAAATCCCTTCATTATTGTGCCGGTTGAGTAATGCAACGCAGCAGTCAACGCGGGTTTGTTGATTTGCTTCACTCAATTCGTGAGGTACCCACCTTTCAAGCTTTTTCACCTTCCCAATTTGCTTCAAGTGGATTAAAACAGTTTTATCACTAACACCGCAGCCTGCAGCTAACTCGGACGTGGTTTGCGATGGATCCGCTTCCACAATAGCCTTCAATTCTTCATTATCAACTTTCTTCACGGGGCTTGTTCTGCAGGTCGAAATTTCCAGAACGAAAACGTTGGAACCAAAAACGCACTGTGTTTTCTTTTGCGGCACCGTCGCCATACACATCATTAATCCTTCGAGCCGTTTCTGCAGCACTGGTGCCACGGTGGAACTCGTACTCGTAAATAACGCGATATTTCAAGTTTTCCATTTTGTAAACTGAGTGACGCAAAGAAAAAAAACAATTGAGGAAAAAACAAATGAATTATAATTTTCGAAACACAAATACTTGAGTAAATAGCTGTATAAATTTTAATTTGGAATTCCTAACCAAAGAGAAGATATTTGAGATCAAAGTTGCCAGTACGGCAAAACGCCAATTTCATATGTAAGGACCTAATAATATTGTAACCTGATTTGATACTTTTCCTCAACATCAGACGAACAAGACAGAGATATTTGAAACTGGTAGTGAATTCAATAAATAAAACAGTGGTGAATAAAAACAAAGTGTTTATTTTAGTTGAATTGAAACTGTTTTTTTTTTTTTAGAAAAAAAGAAAAAAATTGAAATAAAGGAAGAGCCTTTAGAGGATGATTTTATTGTCAAGTTGGAATTGGATGATGAAAATTATAATAGCTTTAGTGAAGACCTTGCACCTGAGGAAACCATCGTCAGTAAGAAAAAAAAAGCTCGTGGAAGACCGAAAAAGGTATATCGGGACAATAGTGGGACAATTCTACCAGAAAAGCCACAGACATTGTAATTTTTTTTGTTTATTTTTATTAATCTCATGTAGAAATTTCTATTTAACTTGGTTATGGATAAAATTATAGAAGAAGTTTCCGACCTTAACCTGGGATACAAGATGGGTGACAATATGCTAAACATCATATGCTATGCTGACGATGCCACCATCATAGCCAAATCAGAGGAAGACCCGCAACAAATGCTACATCGATTCTACACTGGTTCTAAAAAATACAGCATGTCTATCTCCATCAGCAAGACTAAATGCATGACTCTAGCCAGAGAGCAAGTTGGATGGAGTGTGGCGATCGACGACACACTAATTGAACAAGTAACAAAATTTAAATACTTGGGTGCTAGCATAATGTGCAATAATGACCTCTATGGCGAAGTGCTTGAACAATCACAAAAGACCGCAGCTATTTCCGAATGTTTAAAGAACACTATCTGGAAAAACAAGTATATGAACATCCAAAGCAAGGTGAGGATATACAAGACCTGTGTCCGCCCCATAATGACGTACAGCATAGAGTCCAGAGCCGACACTGTCAGAACCAAAAATCTCCTTCGAACCAGCGAAATGAAGGTACTCAGGAGTATTGCTGGCAAAACCCTTCGTGATAGAGTACGAAACACAGAAATCCGAAGGATGTGCGAAGTTGAAGATATTGTCAGATGGGGACGACAGAGAAGAAGGTTCTGGAACGAACACGTATCCAGAATGGCGGAACCAAGAGCTGTACAGTATCCCCCAAGCAAGCAGACTTCCAGGACGACCTCCCAAAAGATGGAAAGACAGCTGGCAGTCGACGTCACAAGAGGGAAGCAATGATGCAGGACCATAACAGGCCTAAAATAAGAAGAAGAAGATGTAGAAATTAATCTTGAATTTCTTTTATTCTTTCTTCATATTTAAACTTACAAACCCTATCAGAACCTTTAGCCTACTCTGGGCTCAATTGATTTTTAATCATCTAAAGAAACTCGGAATAGAATGGTGATGGGAGTGGTAAATATAAACAACAAACATAAAAATATATTTATCATAAAAAGGTGCTGCACTGGAGTCTCGGTTGTTGGTCGTGATATATTGAATCGATTAAAATTGGCAGTTTAGATTATTGTAATGAAGTTCCACCCAGTTCCTGATTCTCAATTGACCAAATCTGATATGGAATTTTCTAATTCTTCATTATAAATGTTATAATTTTTTATATTAGTATTACATGTGCATATATTTTCTCTGCCTTTCATATTTCAGAATACACTTTAGTCTATTCTTAAATATTTTATTATTTTTTTCTTCATGGAACTATGCTATGCAAGTTTTATACAGAAAAAAATAATTCGATATACAGAATTTTGATTTATGGAAAACTTTTTAGAAACATAATATTCCGTAAAATGAGATATGGACGTAATGAAATTATAACCAGTATGAAATGTTTATAATTACATTGTTGTAACTTGGAATATATCTTGTCTGTTATTTCAGACTGGTGTGTGACCAATGTGGGCGGTCATTCAAGCTTATGGAGAGCTTACGTGGACATCAACGCCGGCATACTGGAGAGAAACCCTTCATGTGCAGGTACAAGCAATATAACTTTATTCAATCTGTCTATCTAACAACCTCTTCATTCTATCAGCAATGGAAGGATGCCACAAAAAGGTGCATCCAGTTTAGACAAATATCAAGATCAACAAGGTCAAAATAATTGTGTACAGTGGTGTGCTAGTGCCAACCTTGACGTATGGAAGCGGAGTCTGGGCAATGAAAGGGAGTGATAAAAGCGGAATAAATGCAGTATAAATGTGTGCCTTGCGTAGAATATCTGCTATTAAATTGTTTGATAAAGTAAGATATGATGGGATAAAGGATCATTTTTTATTAGAGCTGGATTTTATTGTTGGATAGGGTTTTTTTCAAGAGCTACAGCTTTTGTATTTTTTCCAGTTTTAATATAATTCTTGTATATTGTCATTATCCAGGCCAATTAATATAATATATAATGTTCAAAAATAAAATAGAGAACAAATCAGTTTTTAACACAAAATATGAATTATTTTAGCACATGTGGTAAATCGTTCCATGTGTTGAATGAGCTGAAGAAACATCTTAACACTCACTCGGGAGTTAAACCTTACAAGTGTAAATACTGTGACCGGCGCTTCACCGACTGGGGGAGCCGCTTCAAACATGAGAGGTAAAACTGTGTTTCGATTGCTTAGTTTAGTGCTTACTTAGTAAAATACACTGGCGCGAAGCGAGGGTTCTCACTGTTACCCATGTTAAGTAATATGTGTCCTACAATAACTACAAAGTCTAATTATACTGGTTTAGGGACACTATAAACAGAACTTTTATTAGTACAGGCTAACCTGCTTTACACCGCTTTGCTAATACGCTGCTTTAAAAATTTGTATATATTAATTTATATTTATTATTTATCTTTTATGCTTGCGTCTCAGGTGTCACCGAGGAGAGAGGCCCTACCAATGTGATGTGTGCCCCAAGAGCTTCTCTTACTCGTATGTCCTCAACAGGCACAAGCTGACCCATTCAGGAGATAAAAAATTCTCGTGAGTACACACTGTTGTCAACCTTACAAATTATTTTACAATTCACTGTAAAAATGACACTGTCCCTCTGACTTACAATTTGGTGTTTGGAATAAACTAAAACAATTGATAAGTTTTTTTTTATTCACATACTCAATGCTTGATAGGTGGAATAAACACTGAATAATTGTTTTCAGTCTTTCATTTGTTCAATGTCTTTAAACCACCTCAGAATACTATTTTCATCTTAGTTAACCAGTGTTGTTAAGTAACAAGCTAAAAGTAGTTCACTTAATCCTAAAAGTAACTGTAAATTAGTGTCGCTATTATGTTTTATTTAGAATATTTGAGTACCATGCTATTTTCAACCAAAATTGTACAAATCACTGAGAGGGTTGTCACTCAAAGGTGGAATGGGAAAGGCACATGGCCAGATATACTTATGATAGGTGGACCTAGAAAGTGTCGAGAGTGGCAACCAAGGACAGAAAAATGAAGTGTAGGAAGATCCCTAACAAGCTGGTTAGATGGCATCAGAAAAGTGATTAGAAGCAATGTGCTCATGATAGGAATGAGTGGAAGACAGGGGAGGTCTATAACACATCGATCAATAAGTCCCGGGACTAATCAACAGATGGCGCTTCTAATAACAAATCCATACCATTTTCAGCTAGTACCAACCTTTAGAAGTTACGTGTCAAATTTTCATGACATTCCGACATTGTGTCATTGAGTTACAGTGGTTTTAGTGATGCTACTTTTGCTATTTTGAAAACAATCTAAAAAACCGAATTTCGTGTGTTGATAAAACATTGCTTTTTAATGGGAAAAAATACCGTTCAAACTCAGCGATGGCTTGAAAAGTATTATCCGGGCTCTGCTCCGTTGAAACAACCATTTGTCGGAGGTATGCTGATTTCAAACGCGGTCGTACAGACACAAATGATGCTGAACGCTCTGGTCGTCCAAATGAGGCTGTTACACCAGAAAACATAAAAAAAAACTCAAAATCGTGATGGAAAATCGCAAAGTTAAGTTGCGTGAGATAGCTGACATCCTAAAGATATCATTTGATATAGTGTTTACACTATTTTGCTTGAACATTTGGTCATGAAAAAGCTTTTTTCGAAATGGGTGCTGCGTTTGTTCACAATGGAACAGAAACAACAACGCATCGATGATTCAGAGGGCTGTTTGGCACTGTTTACGGGAAATAAACAGGAGTTTTTGCGTCGGTATATGACAATGGATGAAACTTGGAAATACCACTACACTCTGGAATCAAATCGGCAGTCAGTTGAGTGGAGAGCAGCCGGTGAAAGTCGTTCGAAGCGACCAAAAACTCAACAGTCAGCCGGGAAGGTTATGGCCTCCGTATTTTGGGATGCGCATGGTATAATATTCATTGGATCACCTTGAGAAGGGAAAAACTATCAATAGCGAATATTACATAGCGTTATTCGAGCGTTTGAAGGCAGAAATTGCAAAAAAAACGGCCCCATATGAAGAAGAAAAAAGTTCTCTTTCATCAGGACAATGCACCATGTCACAAGTCGATGGTAACGATGGCCAAATTGCATGAGTTGAACTTCGAATTGCTTCTGCACCCACCGTCTTCTCCAGATTTGACCCCCAGTGACTATTGGCTGTTCGCAGACCTCAAAAAGATGCTCCAGGGAAAGAGATTTGGCTCCAATGAAGAAGTGATTGCCGAAACTAACGCCTATTTTGAAACCAAAGATAAATCGTTGTACACGGGTGGTATAGAAAAGTTAATAAAGCATTGGAATGAATGTATTGCTCTTGAGGGAGAGTATGTTGATGAATAAAGAAGAATTTTGGCAAACAAACGTTGTTTTAGTAGTTAGTCCCGGGACTTATTGATCGATGTGTTAGGCCTACTGGAGCCAACCTGGCAGATGATAATGATGAAACTATTTTATATTCAAAAGTAGCTTTAAAAAAGACACATTTTCAAGTGGTTTAACAACACCATAGTTACTATATAGACTCTTTACATTCATCTTGAATAACTTAATTTTATTAGGTTGTCCGGAAAGTAATTTCATATTTTTAGGTCAAATTCAAATGCACAATTGCGTCAAATGCTCGTGGATGGTGGTTTTTGATATTTTCCCTATCTTGGCAATCTCTCGTTTAATATAACACTGGTTATTCTTGATCAAAGTCTTGATTTGGTCATCCTTAATGGTAATTGGCCTTCCAGAATGGACACCATCTTTGAGTGTCATTACCATAACAAAATTTTTAGATCACATTTGGCACACCTAATTGCTTACTGCATTGTCTCAATACACTGTTCATATCTTTTTTATGGTTTGTGTTGCATTTTTTCTTTACGGGCGTAAAAAAGCATCAAACACAATTTATTGTTCCTTATTAAAAAAAAACAATTTATTGTTCCTTATTCAAAATTATGTCAAAAAAACCACCCATGCAATTTAGGTAAACAATAACAGAATAATGCGCTGAGCTTTTACATTTCATAATAATATACATTCAGCACTTTTGGAATGAAGTTAACAACTTTTTAAGATTTTTTTTCTTAATGACATGACTACTTTCTGGACAACATATTATATTCTGTCACATCACATATTCTCCTCAGTGCTGAGAGGTTTTTCACAAGTTGAGATATAACTTAATTATTTCTAAAATAACTATTTTCTTTTCAGATGTGACATTTGTAAAAAGAACTTCACTCTCAAGTATCATCTAACTAATCACAACAAAAAATATCACAAGGATAGTGAAAAAACAGAACAGAAACCTGTTCCAGAAACAAACCCTGTTTTACACTTTAGTATGAACTTGAATAACGAGCATGAAATTAAGCATTCAAATGATACAATCCTGAATGGTGGTAACATTTATGTTATTCAAGATAACAGTCACGTCAGTTCAGAAAAAGCTCCACAATTGTCCGACGGAAGTGTTCATCGAGCAGAGAATAATATTCAAGAGTTAGACGTAGATAAATTACACAATGTACCAATTTTTGACCACGTCGAACTTATACCAGATAATGTTCATGATAATTTAGAACAAATAGTCATAGATGA
The DNA here is from genome assembly GCA_949825065.1 of Odontocerum albicorne. Taxonomy (NCBI): domain Eukaryota; kingdom Metazoa; phylum Arthropoda; class Insecta; order Trichoptera; family Odontoceridae; genus Odontocerum; species Odontocerum albicorne. Next base: position 15,147,894 of record OX463860.1, on the reverse strand, counting down.
AAAGAATATTGTTAAAATCAAAGATGATTCTCCTGAAAAATATTTGAATATAGTCTTTACGAGACCTAGAATTTTGACTAAATGTAAAAGTATACGTTCCGAAGTAAAGCTTCAACCGGATCGGTAGCATTAGGTTTATTGAGTTTATAGTCTCAATAAATCCTTTATTTTTAATTGCAATACTTCAAAGTGGATTTCTTGATGTGTGATTTAAAAAGTATTTATTTTTGCGTTTTGTTATTATGTCAAAGCACTTTATTGCTTTCGCCAAGAAAGCTGCTACCAGGACAGCACTGGACTTTCCGCAAATGAAGTTCTCTTGGGTGCAAGATACCGGACTCCTCGGACACAGCAGCAAGTGTCGCATGAACTGCTCCTCACTACAGATACAGAGAATGGATCATCACGCAATATTCCTCATGTTGTCACGTTATTCTTGGTTCTCCCAATTCTCAGTTGCGTATCAAGAAGTTTCCAGATCCTTCAAGGCAGTTCAAAGCTTGGTGGTAATGCTTCTTCAGGCAAAATCCATCTACCAGGCCCATAAATTCCTCTCTACTCGTTCACTCTAAATCAGAAGAGACATTGGAAGCAGTGCTGAGAGATTTGGGAAGAACTCATCAATTGCATAACCACCAGCCCCAAGACTTGAATTTTAAATCTATAAGCCTCTGGAACATCACTTAGCCTGTGGAATAACTACTGAGATGAACGAGTGGTGAAAGTATTTATTATTTTATTTGATGATGATCATAATGCATTTGGTTTGATTAATATGTTCTTCATACATATATGCGGGTAACCTTTGCTCTACGTCAGGGATGGCCAACAGGTCGATCACGGCCGTATTCGTAACAATATGGCGTGTGATGTTGCTAAATCTCATTACATGCATGCACTTGTCAAGGCAGTCAACACTAGTCTGCCCTCACAGTGTGTTGTCGTTTGGTTTAACTCCTGTGTTTCTCCTGGTGAGCATACAACTTTATATTTGAGTCTACCACCCAGCGTATCACACAATCGATAGGAATAAACTTGATTAACTTTCTAATCAGTTTCTAAATTGTGGTGAAAAATGTGTACAATCCTTTCTTTTGGGAATTTTAAGACCCTTCCAATTAAAGTGATGAATTTGAAAAAATTCAAGACTTACCATTCTCACGAAGAATAGGAGCACGCTTTTTAACAATGTAATGTGGGATCGCGTTTAACGAAGAATATCTGTACTAGAAACAGCAACAGTCACCAGGATGCCGAAACAAAATGGAGTATTGACAACTTTAGGTACAATGGTTTGATGATATACAAAAAGTAGACGGAGATATACCACAAACAGAAAATTGTGGAAATCTAAAAAGGGAGGCATATGTTCAACACTGGAGGCAGAATGTGACCTAGTTGATGAAATGTTTGTCTTCTCTTTGGTTCGAAGAAAGTAGAAAGCAAAAGAAGTCGATATCGTACAGTATCATCGATGAGTCCTAGTTCCACGGAGTCACTTAGTGAGTTCCAATTTGGTTTTCCACATAAGACCTCTTTAATATCTTTCTGGTTAGTTGAAAGAGGTTATCACAAGGCTATAAACCCGCCAGGTTCTACTTTATACATTAAAAATGTAATACAATACTCATAGTTTTCTAGGGATATCAAATTCTGATTTATTCTTTATTGAATCTTCAATAATGTCATCCCCAGGAGGTTAATTTGGGAGGATAACATGCAAATAAAATAATTCTGGATAAAATTGGGATACTTTTCAATTAGTCAGGTAGTCATTAGTCAAATGATAGGTTTATTAATATAAAATGTGTGCCAAATAAAAATTCATTATTTTTTAAGCAGATTGGGTTGTAACATACACGTACGTATATTTGTCCCGTTTTTTTAGTGATTTTAAATCATTTGCTTGTAAATTCAGAAAAGTTTAATCAACTATGTATGTGACCTTTTTCTATATTCCTGGTGGTTGAAGAATTCCTGGAACTTGTTAGCGAAAAAATGATCCAAGTGGTTATGATAGGAATTCTAATTTGGTAAATTTACATCATTAAGAGTTCTGCAAATTTTAAAATGAATGTTAGTCAGAAAGTAAAAATTTCAGACTAAATGGTGGATACACTAAAATATTTCAGCCAAATTGCAATTTTTTTACCGAGTGACCATAGAAACATGTAGTCTGGCATTGTCATGCTGGAACACAATGCTTTTTCTATTGGCCAACCTTTGTCTCTTCTTGTTGATTGTTTGTTTCAATTTGGCCGAATGTGAGTAGTACTTATTGGAATCAATAGTTTGATTTGGTGGCAACAGCTCATAATACACTTCCGATCCCACCAGATATACAACATTGCCTTCTTTGGATTCATTCCCAGTCTTTCCGATCATCATCCTGTCGTGACCATGATCTTTTTTGACTAACGATATTGTAAATAATTGACTCTTTATCACCAGTGATGATTAGTTTGAAAAAAAAACTCATTTTCACTGTGTTGAAGTAGTGAGTCACGATCAGAAAATCTATTGAATTTATTCAAGATGTGGCACCCAAGTATCCAGCTTGTTGACCATCCCAAGCTTATGTAAATGTCGCGAAATAGATATGACTAATGTTTAGTGCCTCAGCAATCTCACGTGTCATCAAATAGTGGTTGCTATCGGTTGCCCTTGATTTTATCCACCTCTGTGTTAACAGGCTGTCTGATGCGAGGTGCATCATTGTCATCAACTTTTCCCTCTCTAAATCTCTTTGACCACTTTTATGATATGTAGAATTACCTGCAGCATCGGCTCTATATACAGCATAATATTTTTACAATGCGTCTTTGCCGTTTTAGAAGTAAAAAACCATAATATGATGAAGATGTTGTTTATTTTGTAACATGTTAAAAATCTCACAAAAAATGCTAAGGATCACCGATTATAACAACATTTTATTAAAATGACCGCTGAAATGTCATCTTTCAAATTACATAATATTTCTTTCTATGAAATTGATAACGTGTCAAAAAACCGAGCGTAGAAAACGGGACGAATATATGTTACAACCATATAAAATTGTTTGATACTGTGTTTATTGTAAAAATGAGACAATAAAATTAGAATTATAAAAAATGAGTTGTTTTATTCATGTCCTTACATTACATCTATACAGGACTCACAACATATGCCAACTTATTCGAACATTGGGAATACACACTTTGAGCAAGACAAGTGTATATGGTAGCAAGTATATATGGTAGGTTGCCTTGGAACTGGTTCGGCCATGGCTTCATACTGGATGATAATTAACTTTGTGAATAAAATATTTTAATGCCAAATTTAATCAAGTCAATTGTTTATTTAAATAAATTTTATTATTTATTTATTTAAATAAATAAAATATTTAGTCAAACAGAAGATCACATGATCAATGTGAGGCGCAGCTCAAGATTGATGTTGGAGTGGGGAGGGGACCCTCGACTAAGAGACCCAGCACTATTTCCACGCCTTGCACTTACATTTTCACTGCATATTTTTTTATTGGTTTATTCATTATTTGTACATGCCCAAATCATCTTAGAGTGCTGGTATACATCTTACTTAATACATCAGCGTAAGATAATTTTCTTATTTGGAGTTCATTAAGTTTTCTTTATGAATTTGATTAGCTTAAAAAAATCAAATAGTTAAACCAACATTTTTTTGCAGTAGTTTCTCAAGCCCCAGTTCAAGCATTTACTATACTTAGATTGCAAGAAAAATGCATTTCGTTATAACTTCTATAATGGCTCTTAAATGTAATCTTTAAATATAATATGTAATTTATGACTACTGACTCCCATCTTTTTAAATTTCATATAACCATAAAGAATAGTAAATGATTATTGATACCATAAATATAATTTCCACTTTCAATAAATTGCAATGCACTCATGATCACCTGTAATGCAGTCATTATGTAATTTCATGATATGACCCTTTAACCCAAATTCATAGTGATATAAAAGTGTGAAAAGCAAAGTAAATGCGATATATGGGTGAACAGTGAAAGATTTGAGCAAGCTTAGTAATTCTGCTTTTAAAATAAGTAAATAAATATAGGTTTATTGATAGCAACATAGTATGTATGTTACATAATATATTTAAATAAACTTCAAAAACACATAAATGGCAGAAAATACGTTTAAGAGAGAAGCTATCAAAAGGTCTTGGCTCATCTAACAACATCCCCTCGGCTAAGATACACCCTACCAGTATAGGGCGAGCCCAGCCACAGGGATATCAGATGTTTTTCAGCCTACACCCTTGCACATGTAGAATAAGAAGAAAAAACAGAAAATAATAGATGGCAGAAAAAAAAACAAATCCACAAATACCACCTCAGATTAATTAAAACAAATAAATAAAGGTTCCTTGACAACAATACAATGTGTACATAACATATATATATATATAGTATAATAAATTCATTGCAAGTATCGCACATATATCTCAAAATAAAGACATTAAAAGGTCCGGGCTCATCCCACACCATTCCTCCGGCCGAGATACACCCCACTAATGTAGGGTAAGCCCGACCGCAAGGACATCAAGGGACTTTCAGCCCACACCCTTGTACATCTAGACTAAAAAAAACAAAATATATGTCAGAAAACAAAATAAAAAATAAACCCACATATACCACCTCAGGTTAACTGTCGGCAAGAACGAAAAAAAGAAAAGCCTCAAGGAGTCAAAATTTTATAAAAGTAAAATGTCAAATGGGATTTTAAGTAGTCTTTTCTCAAATAATGGAAGAGTTACGAGAGATATTGGAGGTATGTAGCCATAGGAAATAAAGTTAATGAAGCACTAAAACATATATACTCGAACCAACCGAGCAGTATCAAAATCTGCTAAGATGATCATCCATAACAGTATTTTAGAACAAACTTCGATTATGGAAGTGAAACATGGGTAGGAAAAATACTGAAAGGAGCTAAATAAATGCTATAGAAATGTGTGGACTTAATAATGCTATAGAAATGGGGTGACAATGTATGGCAGAAAACTAAATGATGTGATTAGGGATGAATGTCAACTTAAGGCCGATGTATTAAGTAAGATTAAGAATAGCACTCTCAGATGGTTAGGGCATGTAGAATGAATGAACGAAGAAAACAGTGCAAATGTGAGTGGAAAGTATGGTAGAGGAATACCAAGGAAAGTATGGTTGGATCAAGTAAATATTTTAAAAGAAGGAAATGACTTCCACTCGGGGGTTTCGGATTCAATTTCCGATAGTATACAAAATAAAAAAGGAAAAAATGGCTCCAGTCAGAAAAAAGAGTTCGTCTAGTAACAATACTCGCATGCGCTATATGTGTGCGAGTGTTGTTGCTTCTTCATGTGCGATAGTATTGCTAACACTTGTGATTACGAACAACGAGTTCAGTGCAGTTATTTGTATGTATGAGATTTTCGCAGATATAAATCATTTATCTCAGAACAGGCAATAAGCCTAGTGAGACGGCTGATATCTATAGATCATTTCCACTATTTTAAAGTGAGAAATGAAAAAAATGTGTATACGGTGTACAAAGAGTTAATAAATGCACAACTTAAATGCTTTAAGACACCAATTGATTCCCATCAAATGCATACCTAATCTTCATTAAACAAATTTCACTACTGAGGTACTTAGCATGAATTTAATGCTGGTGACTCCTTGCATATACAAAGCGGAATAATATTGTGCCTGTGTGTAAGTGGGTTGGAAGGGTAACCAAACGTTTTTATAATAATTTATTGTATTGTTTACAGTTAGGGCATTAACATTGTGGAGGTTTAAATACATTGTAATTTGTTTTATAAAACACTATTTATTCCATTTTTTGTAACGGTATAACCCTGCCGGTTTCATGGTTTTCACTTCATCATCAGGGGAACACAAACAAAACTAAATTCTGTTCGAACTGGAACCGACATACACGATTCTAACGGTAAACATTCGGGTTGGGGACTGTGGGTGGAGGGAGGGAGACAACCTCGGCGAGATTCTTGGAATATATGTGTTTGCCAGATGTTCACCCCGATGCACTGACTTAGAAATGTCTAGGGCCTCTAATATGTCCAATTTATTTTCGTTACTACTGATATGTAAGAATTTGGCATCATCGGTAGAAAATGTATGGTTTTCACGATGAACATTAGACATTTCAGAATAAATTAGAGAATTTGTTAAGGCGGATTTCTGTTCACGAAATCTCTTTCTTTTCGAATGATCTTCCCGTCTTTCCTATATATCATATATTATTTTACATTTGATACAGGTTTAACCACAATTACATCAAATAACAAGATTTTTTCATTGAAATCTTCATCTGCCTTCCTAGTAATAAGTCAGCGGATCGAAGGTGAAGTGAAGATCTGTATTGTATGTAGCCAGGTGAAGATTCCACTCGGCGAGGCAGTCGGGTGGATCAGCCATGTGGCCGGTTGGAGAGCCAATTCAGAGTTCTAAGATTTATGTTCAAAGTAGTAATGGCGTGGGATCCACGTGTTTCGTATTTTATGTCACTGATTTGAGGGATTACCTATTCCACTGTTGTGTTATGTGTGTGAGTATATTATTTATCTGTGTATACTTATAATCTAGTTAATAATTTCTACTCAGAGTGTCGGTCCGATTTGAGGACACCTTACTCCTTCATCGGATATTGTGAAACGGACTTGGGTTGTTTTGTTTGGATATTTGGGTGTATACTTATAAAAAGTTTGTGGTTTTATAACGACCACGATATATTTTTGGACGGCGTCAGTAAATCTGCTTAGCATGTCAAGCATCTGCCTAACTCTTTTATATTCCCCCTGTTCCGTTATGGTCGCGACTGGAATCGGTATCGGAATGGCCGTGGCTGAAGGTGTAGCCAGTTTTCCATCGCTTACTGAATTAATTAATTCAATTGAATTAATTTTTCGATGTAATTTTGTTTTTTCTTCCATTGGGATGATGAATCTCATTACGACGGGTAACTGGTAGATAATGACGCCTATGGGCGCATCAGTCTAAATATGGCATAATGACAACACAAACAATGTTACTCGTGCTTTTCTGTGAAGTGTCTCAGTTATACTTACAAAGTTTGTTAAGAAGTTTAATCCTCTATGTATCTACCGAGATGTGGAAGATATCGATATCAGAAAATTCATTCAAAAAGGTCATTCCGTGTGCGAAAGGTGATGTTCTTAAGAATTCAGTCAAACAACCTTAAATCACGATAAATAATTGTCTGGTACATAAAACAAAAGTCTGTGAATCAACACAGGGCTTGCTATTTTTCCTGATAGCAATTTTTAGTAACATACTCGTATATGTCTGTGTATAAACATGTGCGTAGATCTCATCTAACGTTTAAGGAATAATACCCAAGCATATTCATTGAAAATATTATATTACATTACTTATAATATCCTCACATCCTAATATTCCTTTGTTTCCCTTCCTTATCCTTGAACGAATTTATTTTCTCAAGTCCAGTGGGCTTCAAATTTCTAACGTTAATATCTTTGACCAACCACAAATATATTAAAGAGGTTTTAAGTGAAAACCAGACTGGAATCCTTTTTAAAAAAAATTGAGTTCCAGCGGGATTCGAATTCGCAACCTCCTGGTTGGGAGACAAGCGTCTTCACAACTAGGCGACGAAGGTAGGTCAAAATCATACAATGGAGAAATATTTATTGAACAGTTCCCTTTTCCTTATTTTTTTTGGATTGATGTGTCATTTTGTGTCAACCAATCAGTAAATGATCTTTTGTAAAATAAATATTTCTAATTTATAAATAAATGTTCTTTTTTGTATAATGAGATTATGGTGGGATTTTTATACTTATAACTTGATTTTTTATACTACTTTATTTTATACTTATGATTTGTATACTGATGTTTCAATATTTTTGTTGTTTTGTTATGTATTAAGACGGGTATACGTCTTAATTGCCAGGAAAGTGCTATATATATTTCATTGTAAAAAATAAAAAAATCAAATAAATAGAAAGAAAAAAACATCCTTCTGGTTGGTTGTTAGATATTGTTCTAAAACAATAAGCCCGCCAGATGTACCATGTACACAAAATAAATAAATTAAAATAAATATATTTAATTTTAAAAATCTTGGTCGCCCTATACACACCTTCGTCGCTATTGGCTAAGCAGGTTTGATAAAGTCAAAGGGAAGGGGGAATTCTTTAACTTCTTCGTGGTTTTGCTGTTCGTTGGTCACGCAACGCTGCGCCACTTTTGTTTACCAAATATTATTCAGTGCGAGTTTTAACACCGGTCGTACGCGTAAACAAAAACATTGTTCTTCAATTCAACGCGACCTAAATCTGTAATAAATTTCAAGTTTTTTTATGTGAAAATACATTTCAAACAAAGAGAAAACATTTGAAAAGTTTTTCGTGTTCGAATCCAATCGGAATCTGTTGATAGTTTGCGAAATATTGCTTCGCGGAAAAAATTATATGTGTATGCACTTCATTTTGAGTGTTCTGATGCTGTGGTAAAAATTGCGTGAGTTTTGTATTTTTATGTGTGAAAATGTGTCTTTTAACTAATTTCATGTGATAAAATGATGATTTTTTATCTGTATTTTCCACCTGACGAGCAGGTGGGGTCGTTTATCTGTGTCGTTATCTAGTTTCTCGAAGTTTTGATGATACACGCCAAATGGGCGCCAAAATATGAAATATAACTAGGTTTTTTATAATTATTTTGTATATTTTTAATACGACAAATACTATGTGGTTTTGTTAAAATTTAAGTTTTATTGTATAGATATTTAAAAAAAATTAAACGAGAAACGCTTTACGACTTTGGTTAGTATTATAAATTATATTTTATACTTCCTACATATTCCGATGCTGTATTGTAAGTTTCATTGTATATGTTATAATGGAAGCGGATAGCCAGTGAGCGTCAACTATTGCCAGTGAATGTACACACACACTTATGTAATATGTGAATGTGTATTGTATATAGTGTTATCTGTATACATTCACAAGTGAAAGTGTACGTCCGCTACTCGCCGTTATAGTGAACGTTCTAGAATACGAATGCGCAGCTGCAGTTGATATTGTATATTCAGACTTGTAGCATTCAGGTTATGTTTTAAAATTCACAATACGCGTGATTTAAAAGTAGTGTTTCGATTGTTTGAGTTATTTATATTCACAAATATTTATAAAGACATTTGTTTTAAAAAAAAATGGTTAATTTTAGTCTGTTTCGCGATAAACTCAAAGATGATCGTGAACATTCCCGGTTCAACTCCGTGTCTATGGACAAAGACAAATATACACAGTTAATTAGCAAAGTGATCAGTGTCAAAGAAAAAACGAAAAAGGACGGAAACGAATATAAATTTTTAAAACGTTATGATGTACTAGAAGTGAATGGATCTCTCAAGTTAATTTCCCCTATTAAAGAATCCGGTACTATTAAATATTTCGTGTATGATGAGGAACTATTTGATGTGTTAAACGATGCCCATACGACAACTGGTCACGGCGGACGAGACCGAATGATGAAACATCTTCGAAATATGTACCAAAATGTAACTTATAGAGATGTTCAAACCTTTCTTAATATTTGCGAGAAGTGTCAGCAAAAGCCAAAATGTAAAAATAAAACTGTGGTTGTTAATCCGTTGCTGTTTAAAGAACTACTCAATTCTCGATGTCGAGTAGATTTAATTGACTTTCAATCACAACCAGATGGTGATTATAGATTTATACTAAATTATCAAGATCGTTCTACCAAATTCGTAATACTTAAACCGCTCAAAACAAAGACAGCAGATGAAGTATGCAGCAACATAATTGATATATTCACTCTTTTTGGCGCACCTTCAGTACTAGAGTCAGACAATGGCGAAGAATTCGTTAATAAAATTATAGAAAGTTTAAAAAAATTCTGGCCTAATTTCAAAATAGTTCATGGCAAACCTCGTCAGAGTCAAGATAATGTTGAAAATGTGAACTTAGATGTAGAAAATATGCTCACTACATGGATGCAAACACATAATACTTCTAACTGGAGTCATGGCTTAAAGTTCGTTCAATTAATGAAAAATAGCTCATTTTGCAGTGGTACAAAACGGACTCCGTACGAAGCTATGTTTGGATGCTTGCCTAAACATGGATTAGCTTCCTCCAATATTCCACAGGAAACCTTGCAGCTTATAAAGTCTGAAGAAGATCTAGAAAATGCGGTAGGAAATATTCACACGTTCGGGAATGATGATTATGCTCAAAGTGTTGCAGATTCTGGTACTCATATCAGTTCAGATCAAAGAGATTTGATGATAACCTATTTGGATGAGTCAAACGAAAGAACTTAAACGGCTAAGGGAAGAGCTTAATTGTTTCTTTCAATTCAAGCTAAAAGAACAAAGAATACTTTATTTATGTACATTGTATTGTGTTATACTTTCGTTGTGTACAGTTCAACTTAACAATTTTTACCCTATGATAATATCTTCTTCCCAACAACCGAATATATGTTTAAGAGGCCTTAAGTAAAAATCAGACTGGAATCCTTTTTAAAAAAATCTGCGTTCTGACGGTAATCGATATCGCAACTCTCACGACGATTAATTAGGTCGGGATTCTTGCTATGCAATAATTTCGTCCAACTAACCAGTTTATATTGAATACGTCAAGTTGCTTGAATTCGTGAGAGAGTTTCCATTATTTTTTCATAAAAAATCAGACAAAAAATAACTTATCTCTAAACAAGAAGAAAGCAATTCGTTTAAGGAAGAGAATAAAAGGATATTCTGAATATTGTGATAGTGTTTTTAATTTCCTCTTGAACGAGAATAAGGATGGTGCACATCTTGAGAATGACCACTTGGAAGGCCGTTCCATAGTCGCGTCGCGTGTGGTGTTTTGGTATGCAAAGGAGTTTTTCATCGAGACATGTAAAAAAGGCATTACAATCATAATCCCTGTTCCTGGTGTGGATGATGGAATAGAAGATGCTCAATCCGGTTTTTAGTTATTCTCGAAATTCAAGACGTTGCTATCGACTGTACAACTTTTCTCAATTATCGACTTGCACAGAAAAATTTGTTACACTTGCACAAAAAACATATATCTGCATTTGAAGTTCTCTCAGACGAAACTGTTCCAACTTAAATGGAGACTTAAGTGTTCTTGCACTTGAAATGCGAGGCTCTGAAGTGTAATTGCAAGAAAAATGGCACTTTATGCACGTCAAAATGTCATATCTCGTTGACTTGTTACAATAAATAAAAACTTGAAAAGATTTTTTATCGTTTTATTTTAAATTTACTTTCTCCACTCCCCATAAGTGAAAGTTAACACACAATAGAGGGTATACAATTACTAGTGAATATGTGCATTCACTAGTAATTGTATACCCGTTGTATATACTCGTATGTATAGTATATTAGTACGGCGGTTTCCAACATATTTTAATCACGGAATATTTTTACTGAATATAAATAAAACGACAAATAAAAAATCATTTATTGATAATATAAAAAAACAAATATTAATTCAAATTGGTAATTTATGAGACGGATTAAACTTATTCCTTGCAATATTATTTCAAAATTTGGTTTAATTGTGGACAACTGAATTCTAAAATCAGGAGTGGTACTCGTATCAAACTTAGTGTTTACCTTAATGTAGAGCGAAAATCCGCTTGCACGCAAATATTTTAAACTGCCTTTTGTCTTTTTTAATAAATTTAGAAATTCTTCTTTTAAGTTCAAACCAACTAACCAGATGTTAAAAATAATAGTCGTCATCTATAGATGTATGTTTGCGATTGAATGTAAAATGTATGTAAAAATTGTGTACGATGTAGAAAAACTGGAGAAGGTTGATGAGTTGTGTTATCTGGGCAGTATGTTTACGTGTGATGGGCGAGTTGAAAGGGACATTGAAAGAAGGGTAGTGATAGGGAACAACGTAAATGGAGCACTTAATGTTACAAACAATAACTGCACAATATTAACAGTAGCAAAACTGACAGTACATAATAGTGTGTTGGTGCCCACTTTGATGCATGTAAATGAAACTTGACAGAAGAAGGATAAGAGTAAGATTACTGCTGTGAAGATGCGTGCACTAAGGAAAATTAGTGGAGTGTCAATGTTTGAAAGAACGCAGAATGAAGACATTAGAAATGAATGCATGGATAAAATGGTTGTTTTAAGTAAGATGAAGAAAGGCGCTTTAAGATAGTTTGGACACACGGAGATAATGAATAACTAAACAAATATACAAGCTAGAAGTGCAAGGTGCGCGTGTTTGAGGTAGACCGACGAAAACGGGACTGAATCAAGTGGACCATATTTTGAAAAAAAAAGGCAAAGTGAGAAGTTTGTGCATGACGAGAAATATGAACGTGAAGAGGGCGAAAGTTGTGTGATTGTATAGAAATGTTTGGAAACGTATTATCTCTGCCTACCCCGCAAGGGACACGGTGGGATGATACGCATGTATGTCACCTATGTTAATGAAATTAATTATACCCTGTGACAATGCCAAAGCACATAAGAATATCACGAAATTAAAAGTTCAATAGGTCAAAATGGAGAACTTGGACTAGTCATTTCACACATTCGTTAAATGCTATACAGTTTAAATTAATGGCCGCATAAAAATGATGACAATAACTAAGGAAAATAATCCTATGTGAGTTAATAGTACATACCATCGCGCAATGTCCATTTTGGGGTAGGCAAAGGGGATAGATCTTCACACTTTTCTATATATATATATTTTTTATATTATTATTTCTAGATTTATATATTTCTGAACCCTAGAGGATAAACCACGAGAGTCCACTTTTTGTTATTTTGGAGTTAACAATACAGAAATTATTGTAATAAGCTGTGTTTGTAAAAAAAACTATGTTTCCTGCACATTCATTAAAATGTGACTTCCGTGATTTATCTTCTGTTTAAATCATGTGCCAAGCAAGTCAACCATTCAGCGTATAATGAATAATTTGGAAAATTTGCACACACTGGGAGATAAAGCAAAGTCTGGGCAATAACGTAGCCAACGTACGCCACAAAAGATTGATGCAGTGAGGCAGAGCGTTGGTGAACGTCCGTGCACCTCTCATCGACACCGTGCACAAGAATTGGGAATGTCTCCATCATGTCTGTTAAAAATTATCATAAAAGATCTGCATTTTTATCCGTATAAAATTTAATTGACACAAGAGCTACAGGAAAATGACCATAAACGGCGACGATATTGGAGTGCTCGGGTTTTACAGGTCGATATAGACGACCACCATTTTTGGCAAAAAAACATCATGAGCGACGAGGCACATTTCGGCTTGGCTGGCCCTGTTAATAAACAGAATAGCCACTATTGGGGCACTGAAAATCCTCAATTGATACATCAACGACCATTACACCCTCGTAGTGACTGTATGGTGCGCCATTTGTGGCGGCGCGCGGCGGCATCATTGGGCCATATTTCTTTGAGGATGCTAGAGGCAATGCGTAACATTTACTGGTGATCGCTATCGTGACATGTTGGTAAACTTTCTTGTGCCCGAATTGGATCAATTGGGCATACAGCACATGTGGTTCCAACAGGACGGTGCCACATCACACACAGCTCGTGCTGATACAAATTTTGGGAGAAAGTTTTCCCAGCCGAATAATGTCAAAAAGTGGTGATATCGACTGCGCCCCACGATCCCCTGATTTGACCGCCCCCGATTATTTCCTATGAAGATACTTGAAGTGAAAGGTATACACCAACAAACCAACCACAATCCCGATGCTTAAGGACAACATTCGAAAATAAATGCTGAAATAACACCAGAAGTCTGCGAGAATGTTATGAAAAATATGCTTGAAAGAGCTCGCGTTTGCGCCACTGCCAGAGGCGGCCACTTGACCGACATTATATTCCATACATAATGGTAATAACCATATAATCAATCAATTAAATATAAATTATAAAATTGTGTTTCACTTAAAAGTTATTAAAAAAAAACATTGGCCTGGAACATAAAATGCACCTGTATATGCGTATATCTGTAGTGATGGGATGTATTCAAACTGTAACCGTTACTGTTATTTTGGAATAAAGTAACGGATACTTTAAAGCCGGTACTTCTTTTTTCCGGTTTCTATTATTTTTCATAGTATCGGTTATGGTAGCGAATATCGGGTTCTGGTAGCAAATAAACAAACCCTAATATTTCAATTTTACTTCAAACAGTACCCGTCACTTTCACAGTTATTTTTTATTCCGGTACATGCTGGATACTGGTAAGGAATTTTATATTCAGTATTAATTTTGCTATATAATATAAGCTGATGGGAATCTCCGTTATTTCAGACTAGAAGTGCTGGTATAGGAGAACCGAGAAAGGTATGGGTGGACCAAGTGAATGAAATTTTGAAAAAAGGAAAGGTAAAGAGTAAGAGAAACAGAATATACTTTATGAGATGATGTATGGATGTGGTGAAGGCGAAGGAAGAAAAGGGAATGGAAGGCATGGTAGAGGAAAACCAAGGAAAGTATGGTAAATTATATTTTGAAAAAGAGGAAATGAGAAGTAATCGTAGGAGTTTTATGAGAAGATGTATGGATTTAGAAGAGCCAAAATATGTGTGTCGCGATAGGAAGGTCTGGCACTCTGTTCTCTCTGCTTACCCCAGCAGGAAAATTGCATGATGATATTTATGGTTGTATAATGCTGAAGAACTAACTCTTTATGGCTGAACTGCAATAAACAAGAAAGATGTTTAAGCATCTTTAATGGAAAACCTGACTGAAACCTGTTTTTTTTTTTAATAAATTGGGTTTTAACGAGAATTGCATCAGTAATCTCTGAGTTGGAAGACAGCCATCTAAACAATTAGACCACAGAGATCGTCACCGTGATTATAATTCGTGTTATGGATTAGATCTTAAAATATTTATGAACAATGCTTTTTTCTACTTTTAGGGCATTACCATGAATCAGTACAAAGCAGAAAGACAGCTTTCATTCCTGTATGCAGCTATTGTTGTATCCGGGTTATTCACAATAGTTTGTACAGCAATTCCTTGGAACCATTGGAAGAGGGTCCTAGATGTATGCCCTGATGATAACTGCGGATGCATTCTCTATGGAATATCAGCACACACATATTTCACAGGTGGAAAAGTTGCTTCATGCCATTTTGTCATATATGGAACTATACCAATTGTCGGTGTTGCTCTAGTGATGGCAACATTCCATATTTTAAGGGTATGCATCAATAATATTGGGAAATATGAAAATGAAAATACGACAATTGAACAAAGGTCAGTAAATATTTTTTTAAATTTTTTATTTTCACACATAGATTACAAGGTTTGTACTAAAGAATAATGGTTATTTTTCGTCCGAGAATGATCCACCTTAAAATGTTTTATTTATAAGGTTTAATTGAATGCTATTTAAGTTACTATGAGACTTCTTATTCTTTTTATGTCCCATATCTGGTTTCCTGACGTTGATAATCACTTTTGAAAAGATATCTTCATCTTTGGCGGCACGGAGCAGCCCTGTAATTGCTTAGATACTTGTCCATTCACAAATGTTGTGTAACCAAGACAGGGACCTTCTACTGATTCCATGATTTTGTCCATCAATATTAATTTTAGGAACTGATATTTTTCTCTTCTCAACATATTACCCAGATAGATGATCTTTCGGCATTTAAGATATTTAAGAGCTCTTATTCTACTCCTACTCTGCACTGTACCTCGGTGTTGAAGATATGATGATTCCAAGAAATTCTTAGCATTCTCTGATTAATCTACATTTTGAACGAAACTGAGTTTTCGACAATAAATTGAGATATGTGACTGTAAATTAGTGGAGAGTAAAAAACAAATGTGTGGAACATATTGAACAGACGGCGGAACATATTGAACAGACGGTGGAACATATTGAACGGATGATGGAACAGATTGAGCAAACAGTGGGACAGATGTTGAAACATATTGAACGGACGGTGGAACATTTATAATTGAGTCAAGGTCACGTACAGGGACATTTTAAAGAAAATATGTTACCTGTTTTTTTTGCTATCTCCCACACGATATATGAAGGGATCTCTTTTATATAGATTTTATAAAGTTGGCCTCCTACCAGACATTGTCCGATTTTTATCTTGGAAATGACAGACACAATTCTTTTGGTCAGGTTTCTTTTGTGAAACTAAGGGTTAGTGGATATTTTAACTTGGATATTCCATCAAGTACAATTTCGTATATATGTGTCCAAACTCATGGACCACAAGCTGCACCAACGTCTTATCATTCAAGAATTAGTGATTACTGGAAGACTTTTGTGAAGCAGCAAATGAATTGAACATGATGCTAGAAGGAATAATGAAAGTTCTGGAGAAGCTGGTGAGTAAGGCCTCAGCCACATAGGTAGGAGCCTCGCTTGATGCTTAGAGCTACGCTGCGAGCTAGGCGACATATCCTAGCGAACCAACGCACCGCATACTATCGTAATGGCCACACTGCACGCTTCGCACCACACTACATGACGATTAGTCACCGAGTGAATCTCCTTGCGAACAGACGTGTTGGTTAATTTTATTGTGTCACTGTGATTTTACAAGATGGCGGAAGTTTTAATAACAGCTGTGTATAAAAGGGAGGCTTTGTGGAACCCATCGAGCAAATTATACAAAAATGTACCTGTAATAAAATCACTTTGGAATGAAGTTGCATAGGAAGTAAATAAAGATGTTAAGTTGTAATGAAATTGGTAAGTTTTGAGAGTGGCATCGTTTTTTGACTGAACCGCTCCCAAATATCAAATGAATTTGTGCGAAGCACTTTGGTGTAGCCAAGTATGAAGTCACTTAGTATATGAGTCACGTAAAACCTAGCTTAGCACCTAACGAAGCACTTTGGTGTGGCCTCGGCCTAAGAGAAAGGTGTCCTATTAGTTGGATGAACAAAATAAAGGAGTTATTAGGATCCTCTTTAAGCGCTGTGTTCAACATGGCTCAGGACTGGAAAGGATCGAGACAGGTGGTGTACCAAGTTCCAGACATTGCACAGCATTGAGCAATATGATGAAGAATTATATATTTGATTCTTAGTATGTTACAATAATAATAATATTTTTTTTTACATGTTTTTATTTTGGCTCATTGAAAAATTATTTTAAACCAGTTCAATCTTATTTGCAGGGAAGGTGAGATGATAGTGATGAGAACTCGTGCCCCTGTGAGGGACAAAGTGGACCCAGTATCCTATTGTTGGATCCCAGCAGCTGTCTTTGGCTGCATCTTTGCTCTGTACTCCTTGGCAATAGCTGCTGTGCTAACTGATGGATATTATAAGAGCTGTAACCAGTACCGAGGAGAATTGATCAAAGTATGTGAAAAAAATTGTGAACTACAACCAACCCCTCAATTACTGACGTTAATGGGTACTTCAAAAGTTCTGCATTATCAAACAACAGTGTTCAATACAAAATAGTGTGATTAGTTCTATTATATGATATACATTCAAATACATTTTTTCTTCTATTTTTATTATAATACAAAATACAGTAGACTCTTGATTATCTGGGGTTGCATTAATTTTGTTGTGGATAAACGGGGATAGTGAATTATTCCAATTTTTCAGCAATAATTTAATATGATTTAAAAGGTAAAAATAACTTTTCAATAGACTACATAATATATGCTAGAAAATTAAATTGGTGAAATTGAAAATACAAGTGGTGAATTTGCCATCCATCGAAAATCCCACCCGATGACGGGTTCGCAAATTATTATTTGGGCACGTTTAGATTCTGTGTTTTATTTTGGTAATTCTGTTTGAAAAATTGACTCTTGTTTTGCGTAATAAAAAAATCAAACTAAAAAATTATGAATGTTTGAAACTGGAGCATGTCTAATGGGCCGCCCTATATCACTGTGTATTTTGAATCGGGGTATTTTTTGAAGGACAATAAACAAGTGGTCGGCAGTTTATTATAAGAACTGTGACAATGACCCAAAATGAATCATTCAAATGAATTAAATATCACAAGGTTTATATCTTACATCTTGTTTCACCCTAAAATTTTCATAATTATATCTTTTTGCAGTCTCTTCGAGCCACTGGAAGTCAAACACGCGTAATCCACTCTAGACTACCCTGTCAGGCCATATTTGACTTCATGGATTATCTTCAGCCAGATGTATTAGATCGCCGTCGTGGGGATTTCATTAATACTGGCCTGTCCCTTCAGTTCGCCATCGTGACAGCTTGGTTCACATTCTTCGCTTGGATATACTGTGCGGTTCTCAGTTCTGTCAGGGCTCATAAGGATAGAGATGTATCAACATGTTGTGGAAATTAAAAAATATAAGAATTCACTGTGTATTTTGAAGTGTTCAAACAATTTTAAGTCAAAAGGTTTTTTTTTAATCATAATTATGCATATAATATAATATATCTAAAGTTTCTCTTACTTATAAAGAGAATTAAAATTAATATGGATCTCTTAAGAAAACAACAGATGATTTATTGTTACTTCTTAGTTTACCAATATTAAATAAGTAAATGATTTTAAATACAATATTCAATGTTGTTCAAGCTACATTGGAAAAGTAGCAGTTTCAGTAGCTACTAGTAGGAAGAAGTGCATTATTTCAGTCAAAAATAGCATGTTGCACAAGCAGCTAAACAAAGAAGTAGTAATGGCGCTACTTTACAGCTACTATTAGGATGAAGAACGCTATTTCAGTCAAAAGTAGCATGTTACTCAAGCAGCTAAGTAAAAAGTAGTAATGGCACTACTCATAAGATGAGTACGTTATTTCAGTCAAAAGTAGCATGCTACTCAAGCAGCTAAGTAAAAAGTAGTAATGGCACTACTCTTAAGATGAAGTACGCTATTTGAGTTAAAAATATGCTACTCAAGCTGCTAATTAAAAAGTAGCAATGGTTCTGTTTTACAGCTACTCTTAGAATTAAGTGCGCTATTTGTAGCACATAACTTAACTGTTACCTGTATTTAGAAAGTTATCTGTTGACAATAAAAACAACTGATTTGTTATAAACAGTTTTTGGTCTACTATGAAGTATATAGTTTTGGAAGGCTTAATGTACAATAACATAGGTAGGCTTGTTAAGCTTTGGAAGGTTTCATTTTACAATTGTACGTATGTATTCTAAAAAGGATCCTTTCCATTAATATTTTTTGTTTATTCTAAATAATGAATAGAATAAAAATATCAAGTCAATTTCATGGTTTGAAACAGTCATAAAAATCATTCCATACTATCCCTTACAGTGCACCATTATGTTTCCTCAAAACAGAGCATGTAAATATGAAACCGGATTTTTTTTATCGAAAATACACATTGTATGAAAATGGTAAAAAACATTTTATTCAAAGTATTGCCCATCGCTAGCTACACATTTTTCCCAACTCTGGCAATTTGTGGATGCCACGCCAAAAAAATTGTTGCTCTTTTAAGGCAAACCAATCATCGAGCTATTTTTGTACATTTGCGTAAGAAGTGAAGCGCTGCTCAGCAAGTGCGTGTCCCATCGATGCAAATAAGTAGTAATCAGATAGAGCCAAGTCTGGTGAGTAAGCCCCATACGAAAGTATTTGCCAACTAAACGCCTTAATCGTTTCCTTGACCAGTTTTGCTGTGTGCGATGGTGCATTATCATGAAACAAAATCACTTTGTGTGATACAAAAGAGGCACTTTTGATATTCTGGTCGTTTTTCACGCAATGCTTGGTTCAAATCCATCATTTGTTGTCGGTAGCGTTCAGTATTAACGGTTTCACCAGGTTTTAGCAGCTCATAATAGATAACACCCTTCTGATCCCACCAAACACAGAGCATTGTCTTCCGTCCATAGCGATTTGGCCTTCGATGTCGCTGGTATGCTTGGAGTACCCATGATCTTTTACGCTTAGGGTTCTCGAAATATATTCATTTTTCATCGCCAGTCACAATTCGACGGAGAAACGATTTTCTTTTGTACCTGGAGAGCAGCATTTTGCAAGTGGTTTTTCGGTTTTCCTGCTGTCTTTCATTCAGTTCATGTGGAACCCATTTTCCCACCTTCTGGAGCTTTCCCATGACTTTCAAACATATGGAGACGGCTTCTCGTGTCACATTTAATTGATCCGCGAGTTGTTGTTGCGTTTGAGCGTCATCCTCATCCAACAATGCTTGCAATTCGGCGTCTTCAAACTTTCTCGGTGGTCTTCCACGTTCTTCGTTTCTCACGTCAAAATCGCCACTTTTGAATTTTTTAAACCACTCAAAGCATTGTGATTTACCAAGAGCATGCTCATCGTAAGCTTTGACAAGCATTCGATGCGATTCTGCAGCAGTTTTCTTCAAATGGTAACAGAAAATCAATGCTGTCTGCAAATCATTGTTTTCAGGTACAAAAACAGACATGTTCACTGCTATGAAAACATATGTAGTTGTATTAAACTTGTATTGTTGTGAATTAAAAGTCTTTGACAAATGTAAACACAAGAAAAAGGCGCCAATGACGCGGTTTGACAGTCACTACATTGACAACTAGAGCCATCTACGAGTATGAGCAAATTCCGGTTTCATATTTACAGACCTGGTATGTGTGAACGAAGCGAGATATGTAGAGGATCGAGTAGTATAGAAGGGACGAAAAGACTTAGAAAAAATTGCATCACCAAATTAATTGAATTCTGAAAGAGAGAAGAGTGAAAAGCCTTTATCATATGAGAGTATGAATGGCAATGTGGATGGGGCAAAAGCTGTTAAATTATTCAAAAAGTATGAATTGTTGAGTAAAGAGTTACTTTGTTGCAAATTTTATGAGTGGTATGATTTTATTTGTTGTGATTTTATAAATGTATTTTAATATGAAAATAATATATTTTGTTTCATAAGTTTTAAAGAACTGACGAGTATGGTTTTTAAAAATATAATATGCATATTTTATATTTTTTTATAATCATGTAGATAATAAAAATTACTATAGACTATTTATTATTCAGGGTTGAATTAATCAGGGTGCAGATTAACCGAGCTAGTTAAAAATTCAGATTTTTTTTTAATAACAATTCATAATATTATTTGAAATGTAAAATTGATCTTTCATTAAATTACATAATACGTACCAGAAAATAACACTGGTGAAATAGTGTTCGCAAATTATTATTTGGGCGCACTTAGATTCAGTGTTTACTTTTAATACACGAGAAATGTACCCTCATACAAGAAAAGTATTTAGCACAGTACTGCTTTAACTAACGTTAAAAGTTTGCTAATTATTTGGAAGAAAAGGGATACAATAGTACTCTTGCCAATAAACTAATGTTGCAAAATCCATATAGCACCATTTGCCGAAAAATTAACACAGGGAAAACAAACTTCTTTATTAATTTAACACTTCACTGTAAAATAATCTGGGGAACTTATTGTTGGGTGAAAATTTATTCTAACCAATCAGACAAAAGTAAATAAAGGAAGTTACATGGTTACAAAACACATTCAAATGATTATTCACCTTTATAGATAAAAAATTTATGAACAATATATATTGTAAAAATAAAAGTGAGATATCATCAATCATAGGAAAATGAAGGATGGTGGAGAGAAAAGAAAAGTCAGGAATGAGATACGTTATATTACTGACTTGAAATTAAGAGTTTTTTCAGTCGCTTTTTAGAACACGCTAATAACACATCAGAAAACTTCTAATTATTCTATCTATGTAGAATAATTAGAAGTATTTTCATAACTTTTTTGGAGGAGATTTGACATCTTGGTCAATTTTTTATCCTTACCACTCTGGAAAATCGCAAGTTTACTGTATATAAAATATCTTTTATTTTTACATTCATATACTTATTGTGTTTTCATACATGTCACAACAGTGCTGTTAAAGCTTTGAAAAAGTAGCACTGTTACAGCAATTTTTCAATCTTAAGTAGCATACTATTCAAACAGCAAAATAAAAGTAGCATCTGTGTTACTTTATAACAACTCTTAAATCAAAGTGCCCTACTTATAGTGCTTTATGATACTACCTCATTTTAACATATGTATAAAATTGTGCATAATTCTATATTTAAATGATTCTTTAACAAGTTCATTGCCGATCACATTATATTGTGGGGTGTATGGCATACTTTAGAGACCAACCAGGCAATATAGTGTAGTGAGCTACAGAAACTTGTACGAGGGTCATCCAGAAAATAAGGTTACAACATTTATGTAGGATCGAAAAATGCTTGTATTCAATTGAAATTCACAAATATATTAAACTATTTTCAACGTAATCGGTGTCGAGATCGAGACATTTCTCTAGTCGGGGCACCAGCTTTTGTATGCCAGTGTCATAGACCTCCGCCGCCAGCTCTTTCAGCCACTTCTTCACAGCTTCCTCGACCTCCTGATCGTTGGAAAATTGTTGGGGTGTAGTGACACACCCACGTCTCATCCCCCGTCACGATAGAGTCCAGAAAAGCTTCTCCCTCCTGTACAAAACGATCCAAAGATTCACGACGGCGGTCACGCGATTTTGACGGTGCTCAGGTGTGAGCATTCTGGGCACCATCTCGCACACACAACTTCTTGTAACCAAGTTTTTCCAACACAATATTACCAAGGAGACTTCGAGAAATGTCAGGAAATTCTTCGTAAAGGTTGTCAAGCGTCACACGGCGGTCATTTCGCACTTGTCCTTCAATTTTTTGCACAAGTTCGTCAGAAATCACTGACTTGCCTCGTCGTATCAGTACGGTCTTCCCTGAACAACCTAACCCTCTTCCACATCCATACAACTCCTACAATTTCTCTGACTTCTTACATTTCCATCTTTCAAAATATAACCATAATCCAACCATCTTAAAATCACATTCATCCCTAATCACTTCATTCCGTATTCTGTGATACGTTGTCACCCCATCTATTTTTCTCAGTGCACACATTTCTACGACTTCTTTCAGTCTTTGGCATCAAATACTATTGTGGATCTTAGCAGATTTAGATACTGGTTGATATAGATGTCTGGTTCGAGTATATAACACATCGATCAATAAGTCCTGGGACTAACTATTAAAACAACATTTGTTTGCCAAAATTCTTCTTTATTCATCAACATAGTCTCTTTCAAGAGCGATACATTCATTCCAACGCTTTCCTAACTTTTCTATGCCAGCCATGTAGAACGATTTATCTATGGTTTCAAAATAGGCGTTAGTTTCGGCAATCACTTCTTCATTGGAGCCAAATCTCTTTCCCTGGAGCATCTTTTTGAGGTCTGCGAACAGCCAATAGTCGCTGAGGGCAAAATCTGGAGAATACGGTGGGTGCGGAAGCAATTCGAAGTTCAACTCATGCAATTTGGCCATCGTTACCATCGACTTGTGACACGGTGCATTGTTCTGATGAAAGAGAACTTTTTTCTTCTTATAGGGCCGTTTTTTTGCAATTTCTGCTTTCAAACGCTCCAATAACGCTATGTAATATTTGCTATTGATAGTTTTTCCCTTCTCAAGGTGGTCGATGAATATTATACCATGCGCATCCCAAAATACGGAGGCCATAACCTTCTCGGCCGACTGTTGAGTTTTTGGTCGCTTCGGACGACTTTCAGCGACTGCCGATTTGATTCCGGAGTATAGTGGTGGATCCAAGTTTCATCCATTGTCACATACGGATGCAAAAACTCCTGTTAATTTTGCGTAAACAGTGCCAAACAGCGCTCTGAATCATCGATGCGTTGTTGTTTCTGTTCCATTGTGAGCAAACGCATCACCCATTTCGAAAAAAGCTTTTTATGACCAAATGTTCATGCAAAATAGCGTAAACACTATACCAAATGATATCTTCAGGATGTCAGCTATCTCACGCAACTTTGCTTTGCGATTTTCCATCACGATTTTGAGGGGTTTTTTCATGTTTTCTGGTGTAACAGCCTCATTTGGACGACCAGAGCGTTCTGCATCATTTATGTCTGTACGACTGCGTTTGAAATCAGCATACCACCGACAAATGGTTCTTTTCGATGGAGCTGAGCCCGGATAACACTTCAAGCCATCGCTGAGTTTGAACGGTATTTTTTCTTATTAAAAAGCAATGTTTTAACATACGAAATTCGGTTTTTTCCATTGTTTTGAAAATAGCAAAAGTAGCGTCACTAAAACCACTGTAACTCAATGACACAATATCGCAATGTCATGAAAGTTTGACACGTAATTTCTAAAGGTTGGTACTAACTGAGAATGGTATGGATTTGTTATTAGAGGCGCCATCTGTTGGTTAGTCCCGGGACTTATTGATTGATGTGTTATGTCTTAGTACCCCATTGACTTTGTTTCCTATCGCTATACGCCATTCGATATTTCTCTTAACTTTTCCATCTGAGAAAATACTACCCAAATAGCAGAATTTCTCAACTTGTTCCAATCACCATTACTTTGGATTTTGCAATATTCAATTTCAGATTGTTCTCTTCACATCTCATACAATTTACTTATCAAACTCTGCAATTCATCTTCAATCTCTGTCAACACTACCATATCATCTGCCTACAGCAATCCGCATACATTCCCATTTTATGAATACATGTGACTTCCTTATTTAAGGAAGACATGACAAATTTGTACAAAATTGAACTTTAAATATTAATTCTTCACTAAAAATAGTTAAGATTTAGTATTTAGTGTAAAGGTTGGACTATGACTTCCGGCCTTAGATTAGACTCTTTATTCATTAATTTTATATTTCTGTATAATTAAGCATTATTAAATAAAATTGACAAGACTACTATTTTAATGTTATATGACATTTTATAAACTTTAAAGATATCTTAATTATGCTTTTCTAATAAACAACTTATAAATCGTAGTACCCAAAGTACAAAGATTATTGTCATTATATTATTGTAATAAATAAGTTTGTAATATAATATTTTAATGTTTGTAATGATTTTAATAAATAAATCAATTATTTAGACTAGATTCCCACTCGACTGCATTCATACTGCGAGCTTTACAATGTCTATTTTTGGGTCAACAGCAGACTAGTACCCACAGTAAGACAAAGGTAGCGAACAAAATATTCTGACAGTACATCAAGTCAGATTATTAGGTTGCTTGTCTGCATTTTTAAGTTCATGTTTGATTATTGTCAAGTTTGTAATACGACCGCGCTCATGTGGGAATCGAGCCTTAAAGCTTAACATAAAATAAACCATTTATAATTTTGTTTACATTAAAAATAAGACTCTTTTTTTATTAAACCATATCAATACTGAAATATAATTTAAGAAAACCAAAAAATGCAGAATAGGTGGCATTTAGCATCATCTTTTTTTCCTGCTGTTCTCATGTTACCAACAACCTATTGCTGATTGACACAGGTAACTGTATCCACGGTTTCGGTTACCTGTGTCAACCGCAGTTGGAAAATATGAAATAGAAAATTCTAATGCATCGATAGTAGTGTAATACCACGTTACAATGCCTACGTCGTTAACCTCACTTCGTCGATCACATCGTTGCTGGGCCTCGTAATCGAGGACCCCCTCGCCATTTTAACATCAATTCAGTTGGAAAGCGATGCTGTGCCGTAGTTTTTTTTCTTTCTTTTACTTGAGTGAGCTGTTGTACACCAGCAAACTCACAAGCCACACCGCTATACTGGATCTGATGGCACACTGAAGTGCAATAATCGGAGCACAACGGTATGTTTTTTTTAAGTAATCCATATGACCGAAGTCATAGGTATCCTTATAACCTCGAATACTAGGCGGAAAAATACCTGTTATTCGAGGGAAGTACAGAAGTCCAGTGCGTTACCGCAGGACCACGCACCTCAACATCTATCATATCACACAAGAAGGGTGAGTATAGTACAATAAGATATTTTGAGAGACCACATTTACATAATTTTTATTACAGTATATTATTATACAGTGATCCCTCGTTATATGTTGAACTTTTATCTGCAATTTCGATTATACACATTTATAAAATAATAAAAAAATAGAAAACCTTAAGTATATGCCAGAAAATTTATGCTAAAAAATCTATATTCAGTATGACCTAGAATCATCTTGATTTTAAGTTTATATAATTTGAATTTGTACAACTAAGAAAACTTAAACCAATCAATTTCAGGATCACAGGCGAGTCCACAACACCATTCAATCTTTGATGCGAGTTGTAGCGTCATCAAAATCAAATAATTAAAATTTTTGTGTATAGATTTCACGACCATGTTTTACCATTTTATTAGCAGATGAATCTCATTGTGGCATCCTAAGTACGGGTTCACTATTCACTATAATTCATAGACTTGTATAATGGAAGGGAGATAGAATAAAATTAGTATCAAAATACTTTTAACAAAATGATTTTTTTATTTCATTATATTAGAAGTGAAATAAATATAGGATTTTTTTCCAATAACAATAAAATAATATCAAATTGATTCAAAATTGTTAAAAATCATGTTTGTACATAATAGTATCACATTAAATAAATCATAATTGAAAAAGATACTTAAAATAAGTCAACATAATAAAATATAAAAAAATATTTTAATGATTGCACTGGATGGACGATAGATATACTCGAGCGATTCACTTTAATATTCTAAAGCTGTATTTACAATTATTGAGAAAATATTTATATGAAATAGCTCAGTCAACGGTGGTTCCTGATGAATAATGACAAAACAAGATCAGAAAGAATAGACAAGACAATAAATTGTCTCTAGATGAAACCGGTTGTATGATCAAGTGATGCGCAAAACATGATGTGAGCAATTTGGGTTGTTGAATTTCCAACAGAAGAATATGTGATAATTTTCTTAAGTCAATAATAACAAACATTTATTGTCTATGCTTATCACCACCCCAATCTGGTGAATGAAACCTAGTTAATTGGGATCACATACCCAATAATTAGGTTGACTGTATTGTGTTTGAATATCAATACAAATTGTTTCTGACAAAATATTTTTTTACATTTTCCACACCAATAGAGAATTTATAAGATTAAAGCGCGGGGTGTATCGGAAATGGGTTGGCTTTTTCATCAGAGCTTTGTAAAAAGTTTTTTGTGTTCGATGGATATTATTTGTTTTTATAGCAATACCTATGTTTCATCACTGGATGGTGCCATTATTAAGACGGAAAAAGGTATTTGGTGTGAAAGGTGAGGATTTTTAAAGTTTTCGTGGAGAAATTAGTTTTCCCATTGAAATTTTTTGTCACCATTACAAAAAAAAATAGGTTGACTCTGTTATGGGGGAATAATACGATATTATCAAGGATTATATTTCCATGTCATAAAAAAATACAATTTGAAATGTGTTATCTAACACTGAGATTTGAACTATTGCTATATTAATTGACAAAGAATATAAATATTTTTTTACCTGACAACAGTTGGACTAGGGATGTTAATATTCTGGTACTAGAATTGTGGAACACAATGATTTTATTTCAAATGTCAAAAGGTTATTTGAGCAAAATTTTGTTAATACTGTATTTGTGATTTTTATGGAATTATTTGTTGATACAACACAGTACTAGTTTAGGCAATGGAAGAGTGGTGGGGTGTTTATCGGTGGGATGGGTTGACACTGGGGCTTTTAAGATATATTTTTTTTCATGTTGTGTAATTGATTTTTGTTTTTATAGAGGCGTCTGTGTCTCCTCTCTGGACGTGATATTGTTGAAGCAGGAAGTAGTCATTTTGTGCGAAAGGTGAGGATTTATGAAATTGTCATGGGGAGGTTGTTTTTACGCCGAGAGGGATCACCACCATTTCAAAGAAAGAAGTAAACTCTCCGTAATGGGAGAAAAGTATGAACCTGGCAATAAGGATTATATTTCCATGCTATAATTGTCTTAAAAAAATTAGTTAATGGAATTATTTTTAAATTGTTGAGCTTTTTATACACTCGTATTTCACATCCTAGTAAGATTTGATTTTTGGCTAGTAATAAACAAGTATTTATATTTTGATACATTTTAAAGCCAATTTAATAAAGAAAAAATACTTGTTGAAACCAATTTATGCTTATAAACATTTATTATTTGCCAGTTTGACTGTATATAATTAAATTACAAATATTAGCAACAATTTGACAAACATGCTGAGGCTTCACATGACTGGGCCATTTTCTCGTAATTTATTTAGCATAAAAACAGACATTAACAGAAAGATATCACAAAAAATATGCTGAAGGTCATTCTGAATCAAGAAACTGTTATTAAATTTAGCCTTGCCTAAATGCATAGAAATTTCAAGATAAAGGAAAAAATTTCATTCAAAAGAATATACAACTACTTCAAAATTATTTGTAATATTTTAAATATTATTTTTCAATACTTCTCACTTTATAAGTTCCCCATATTTGTTTTCCAAAGCATTTTCACAATTATACATTTATTTTATTTATCTTCATAAGAATTGCATATTTTATTCATAAGAATGCATACATAAAAATATGTAATATTTTTAATGTTGCCCTATGTCAAATCTGATTTTTGTGGATGTGAGTTCCATTTATGATATTATTTCTCATTTAACGAAGGAAGGTTAGAAATACTTGTTAATGCAGGTAATAACTGTATATGTAACTCAAATAATATTTTACTTTAAGTTTGTAAGATAATTTTTAATGAGACTAACTTGCTTTATTATTCACTTGTACAAAAATGTAAAGGCAGTACAGTACGTATTTTTTTGGTAAATTTAAGCCTAACAAAAATATATAATACACAGGTATCCTTCGTTATACACAATCTCTCTTTATGCATTTTCGCTACACCATGATTTAAAATAAAAATAGATAAATACTATCACGCCGTTTCTTTGTTGGGTTAGACAGAGATAACAGAGAGCTAGAATTCCCTATCTTGACACATATTTTGCCTCTTCCATATCCATACACCTTTGACAATTTCTTAAGACATTTACATCTTTTAACACATTTACGTGATCCAACCATACTTTCTTTGGTTTTCCTCTACCACACCTTCTATTCACATTTGAACTATATTTGTTTTGTTAGTCTTTCATCATTCATCCATTCTTCATGCCCAAACTATCATAGAGTGCTCGTCTTCATCTTAATTGACACATTACTCTAATGTTCACATTCATCCCTAATCATATTCACATTTGTTCATTCCATATTATCTCATATTGTTACCACATGTATTCTTCTCAGTGCACACATTTTTACAGCATTAGTCCATGATAAAAAAAGAATAATAAAAACCCTATTTAAATTTCGCAATTGGTTCATATTTTAATATAATTGTCTTAAAATTCAAATTAATTCACTTCACACATTTTTCTAGTTACACAATTTTTCCTAAAACCAATAAATAGCGTAAAAGCAAGGGATACCTGTAATGTACAATTTCTTTAAACATGACAATAAAAATATATGATGGACTTTTTTATGCATACATGAATTCAATTGAGGAAAACATTCGATTATAATTTGATGTTGAAAAGACTAAAGTTATATTCGTTTAGATATAGATTTCACATAATCTAATTTAACTTGAACACATTTTTATAAGATTATATTTTTTACATTATTAGTTTTACATAAACTGGTATTTTTTATACACGAGGAATGTTAATATGTATATATGTGTTGAATACAAAAATTGAAAAAAATCCTATCTGAAATATTGAACTTTTATGAGGCTTTCATAAAAGTAAAATAAATTCAAAAACATTCAAAACCTTTTAAATGTGAAAGAGGTTTCGCTGTATTCAGTAATGGATAGTAGCCAATGTGGTAACATAAATGAAATGTCGCTTTGAATTCAAAATTGCTTCCGACACAGGGGGAATATATAATCCAAAGAGGAAAAAATATTCATTCTATGAAATTTTTCCTAACGAACTGTGACAATTAACACTCAAGAAAAAAACAAAAATCAATCAAGTAGTTGAAAGTAGTTTCATACAAATTAAATGAACCTTTTAGCCAATTGAATAATTGATTTTAAAATTATTTATTAGAGTGCATTTTATCTCTAATTAAGTACTATTTCTAATTGTTTAGTTTTTTGTTTTAGGTAAAATACCCTGCCGATATCAAATTGTTCAACTTGTTAAAAAGCTTCAAATAATTTCTGGGTTTTAGTTACTAGATTAATATATTTTTCAGAATTGTTGAGTTGGCTTAAATGATGGCCAACATTTTGAAGGTATTGCAACCTTTGTGACTTCGACCATAAAGGTTGCACCACCTTCGAAATATCGGCCATCAGGTGATGTCAAAAAATATTACCAAATATATTTTTTGGCATCCTCCTAAGGATGATGGTTGTAACACCTTGAAACGTTGAATATCATTTAAGTCAAGTAAACACGACAACAACTTCAAAAAACATTTTAAGCTAAAGAAAACAGTCGTGAAAATATTCGAACTTACTTTCGGTTACTCGATAGATTTTTATTTATCGATTATATAAAAGGTGACACTTTCTCTTAGAAAATGTTTCATGGAAAGGATAATTTTGTCATCTTTCCATAACAGTATACTCCTCCTGTATCAGACAGAAAAAAACATAATTTAGGTGATGGAATTCAGAGTGAGATGTATTGTGTTCAGAATAGACAAGGTATTTACAGAAGCAGAATTTGAAAGTTTAAACAAAATATTCAAATGCGTAAAAGTATCTTAGATTGGTATTTTTTCCACTTAATTCACTAAGTAATAAGCTGATTATTCTATTTAAAATAAAGGCAGAATGACCTGTACACGTATAAATAGATTATTAATTAATCTTATTCCACATTTATTTACAATTTCAATATTTAAATAAAATTTTAGACAGTTTTTGAAACTGTATACAGTTTATCACTGGCTTAAAGCGACTTATTACATTTTTTTATAATCAATCATGCAGTTTTAAATTGCAGCAAACAGAAAAAAATTTACATTTTCACAACATCAATATTTTCTTCAACAATTAATAATTATGATTATTTTCTCAAGATTCCATTTATTTACAACATTAATTCTAATAATAAAATCACAATTAAAAAATGTGAATAGTGCGCATTAAGTTAACAACGAAGAATGATAAATATTTTTAACAATTTACCTACACGCCATCTTTGATGTGAAAGAGTGCCATAAAAAAAGACAAATTATCTTGACATAATACTCACTGGCCCGAATTCATTGTCCGCCCTAAATGAAAACTTCGTGGTTTGTATTTAGAGTTAGACTTCATACGCTCCAAACTTTACAGTGAGGTAATTAAACTATGTGACTTCCTTATTTAAAGAATTTACGACAAATTTGTACAAAATTTTACTTTAAATATTAATTTCTTTAGTAAAAAAAAAAAGATTATCAGAAAAGAAATTTTGTATTTTTAAGTCAAATTCTAATGTGAAATTTTTCCAAATACTCGTATATGGTGGTTTTTAATATTATCAGTATCTAGCAATCTCTTGTGTTATAGAACGCTGGTAATTCTCTATGAAAGTCTTGATTTAGTCATCAGTGGTAATTGGCCTTCCAGAGCGGACACCATCTTCAAGTGGCGTATCAGCATTATGGAATTTTTAAACCACATTTGACACACAATCTCTTATTGCATCATCACCATACATTGTACCTTTTTTTGGTTTGTGTCACATCTTTTCCTTTACGGTGGTAAAAAATCATCAAACACTGAAAAAATAACTTATTTTGATCCATCTTCAAGTGACAGCTAAAAAAAATGTTTAAGTAATTTGGATAAATAATGACTGAAAAAATGCACTAAACATTTATCTTTCATAATAATATACATTCAGCACATTTGGAATGAAATTAGCAATGAAGATTTTGCCCTAATGACATCTACCTGAGTAATAAAAAACTACTTTCTGGACAACTTAATAATATCTTACATTAATATTTTGTAAATTGTATTCAGTCAGATCTCATATGCTCCAAACTTTAAAGTAGAGTAATAAAACCACTACTTGTTTAAGAAATTTAATTTTAAATACTAATTTCTTTAGTAAAAAATAGTTAGGATTTAGTGTTATGGTTGGACTATGAATTGGGGCCTTAGCGTCTGTACAGAAAACTTTTTTACAATTGAATAATATTCTCTAGGAATATTTCCCATATACTATAGCAAGGATGTGCACGATACATGCAAAGCTATCGCTTCCACATATCCAAAGCATACGGTGCACATAAACCACTCATTCTGAATCTACTGTATTTCACTCATATTTAATTATGTGAAAAATTGTATAAATATCACATAGCAAAATATTAAGCATGAATATGAGTAGATAAAACCAGTTTGTTTATTTATAACAAATTATTGTTTATGAATCTGACTGTTTAATTGTACTATGAAGGTTCACCAATAAATGTTGATATCGTAGTTTAATTACTATTTAACAATATTTATATGTAATCAATGTACAATTTTATAAGTATTAAATAACACAGCAATAATGATTTCTTACGGCAAACCTAAAAAAAATATTTCAAATAGTAACATAACAAAGCTTGTAATTTTTGTAGGTTTTTTCCTCATTTAAATGAGGAAAAAAATATACTGAACAGAACATTTTCATATTAAAACAAGGCATTTTATATTTTTGCATACAGATTACACTATTCACAGTGATTATTTACTTAGTGTAGCATTATTCAACTGGGGATACACGAGAGATTAATAAAAAAACAATAATATTTTGGAACAATTCAAACACATTTTTTAACTTAACCATATTCTGTAGTAATTACATTACTGTCATCATTACGCTATGTGATGTTTCTTCCGAAGCGAAGATGTATTAGATTTTTTATTTAACCGTGTTTTGTATTATAAAAGTCAACTTTTTAAAAGCACTTAGAATTCAAATCTAGAGGTTTACTTGTAATAAAATATAGTAGACATACATATATGGGGTAAAAAAATAAGAATGAGGTTCTTTAGGGGTACGCAAACAAAAAAGATTGAATAATGATGATTTAGATTACATCCCCATGCCGCTTGGCTTCTCTTAAATTTTGGATATACGTAGCTTTGCCAAGTTTTCAGTACATAAGTATACAGAGTGATGAAACCATGGCATGTATCAAAAAATCCACTAACAATTATACTGAGAATTCATGTGGAATATAGTTTATAAAATACTGACATTTTGATTGCTGCGTTGTCTCATTTTATTTGGTTATGACTAAATGTGTATTTATTAAGCCATACAACTGGGTTTAAGCTCAGAAATATGTAAAAAATAAATATAGTTTTTATTTTAACACAGTGAACATAATGTCGAAAGATTTCAAGATCATACACTAAATATATTTTTCAGACAGGTTAGTATTCAAAATTATGTTAATCTATGTGTGCTTTCCACCTATGACGTATGACAACAAAAGAATAAATAAAATAATATGTATGTACAGCAGTCGAAATTATAAATAAATAAAACAATATTTGTATTAAGTCTTCACATCAAGAGCAGTTTTAAAATTCAAGACAGCTATTAAGCATTAGTACATGATAATCGTTAATATAAAATTTAAAGTGGTATACACCAGATCTAACACTCATACATTAAGAAATGTTAGATGAGAAATAAGGATTAATTCGGTAGTATCATAGTTTTTTAAGAGAAATCTTTTCGAATTATTGAGTTACAATAAGTTTAAGTACATATATGTATAGTTATGTCGATGTGTTTAGATACCTCATTTTCATTCATATTAAGAATCCTCATCTTGACAAATCAATGATGTTCTTTAGTGAGTGTTCTTGAACTATCTTTTGATTCCAAAACTCAAAATTATTCTTTTTCTATGAGTATAGAATTATATTTATGATAAAGAAAAAAAGAATAAGAAACGTGTCCCCGGAGGTTTGAAATACTAGGTGTATCTAGAAAGTAAGTGTACTGAGGCTCTCACGACCGGATGGATTTTATTTTCGACATGTTGGCTACACTTCCGTGTAACCTGACCCTTCCCCTCCGCAACGAGACCGGTTCGAGGTCAGTACGTTGAGAAGTGTCGACGCGACAACACGTTTCGTGAAAAATGTCAATCCAATCTCCCGCCAAGTGCGAAATACGCGGCGTCATCCGTTATCTCATTTGGAAGGGAAAACCTCCAGTTGAGGTTTATAATGAGGTGAAAACTGCATATGGTGATAAAGCTATGAATCGTACGAGTGTGTACAAGTGGTGTCGCGAGTTTAAAAACGTCTGTGCATGATGATCAGAGGAGCGGAAGACCTTCAATTGTGACTGACTAAATTGTGGAAAAAATCGAAAATGCGCTCCGTGACGATCGCAGATTGACTGTGGATTCCCCTGCGCATTCCCCTGACCTAGCACCTTCAGATTACTATCTCTTTACCTCCCTGAAGCTGCAAATGGGTGGAAAAAGGTTTTCAACCGACGAGGAGGTAAAGGAGGAGGTGGAAAAGTGGACGGAGGGGTTGGCGGGAAACTACTTCGAGGAAGGCATCAAAAAGTTGATACCCCGCTTCACCACCTGCATTGAGAGGAATGGCGACTATGTCGAAAAATAGCTTACATATGTACTACGGTAACCACGTAATTTTTTTGTTTAAATAAAAAAAATTGTAACCTACAATAATTCAGTACACTTACTTTCTGGATATGCCTCGTATGTTTCAAACGTATGCAAAAAAACTGGCACAATTTTTATAGAACTCATGGTAACTTTTTCAAATATATGGCCACTTTAATATCATCAATAAACTAAGTTATCAAAATCAAATATTATTTATTTTTAACACCTGATAACATACAATGATTTAGATTAAAACTGAAATACAAATACATCCAAACAAATTTTCTATTAATATTGAGTCAGTAACCTTCAATTTATTTATTTTTATTATTTTCAATTATTTTTATTATTTTTTATTATATCAATTTTTATTATTTTCAACTGAATTGCAGGATTTGCATTTGTTATTGAAAAATATCCATTGAACTTTTTCTAAATTTGCTAACATCATTTAGTAATCCAAAAAACTTATAAATTACAAGACATAATTTGAAGCAAAATGAAATCTGTAATAATGTGAATAATCCCAATACACTATGTAAATTTCACAGTTCATAAATATATTCTGTTTTACTTTCGATAATTTGAGAACTTTTTAAATGCTAAATAGTTTTTCTATGTAATGGAAAATTCAATTCAATTTGTAACATTAAGTATTATCTGTGAAATAAACACTTCATATAACTGTGAAATAAACACTTAACATAATTTAAATCCAGGATTTTTACGGAAAATTATAACAAATTAAGAATAATTATTAAATACTTCAATACATTTCACCTGAATGTTCAAAATTAATGTTAATAATTTCCTTCGATTCAATGTAAAATATTTAATACTTTTATCAAAAAGTATTAAAAATATTTAACATCATCTTATTTTAATGTGAAGAACATTTTTAATACAGTAAATCGTGCAACAACTGATATGCTGCCGTTATAATTCCCCAACTTAAGAAAGCTCGAGTGCAATTCATTGAAGCCCCATGATAAAAATTCCTTAATTTACTACCACGTTCCCTGTATACAATCATGAACGCCTCTATCATACTTTGGTGAGGTACACCTATTCGTGTTTGCATTGTAATTTTAATAACATTTAACGGATAGTATAATGTACTCAAGAAAGCACCTATCGAAGCGCCTGCAATAAACTCTTGAATCGTTTGGTAAATGACAACATTTTGAGTGGGCAATCTATCATGCAATTCATCTCTTATTATAAAATACAAAGCGTTTGAGGGACCGTTCCTTACCAAAATGGGTACCAAACCTCTGTAAAATTCTTTCATACCATAATTTTTTGCTATATGATAGGTTATATGTTTTGTATTTTTAAATTTACTATTATAGGAAGGATCGACTAGTAATGTTTGTATTCTTTCAAATGGCATTAGTATAGCTTCAACGTTTCCTGCTAATATTGCGGCAATAGTTTTTGCTACATATGGGTTTAAGTCTGTATCCATCAATGGCTTTCTACATTCTTCGTATACTCCAAACATAAGAGACATAGATAATGTTTTCTGGCATAATGGTGGCAGAATCCCTCTATAAAGACATAAAAGACCTTCACTTTTTATTTGTTGAAAAGCTGATGTGGTTTTTACTCCATGAAGCATCTGACAATAAGAAAAATATTTATTAACAAGCTTGATCATATAGACAAAAAATATAATTTAAAATTTCAAAGAGAAAGTGAAGGAGATGAGTGACACTCCAAAGATATTGGGTGAACAAGATTCATGTTTGATGATTTGACAGGAAATAAAATAGTAAAATTTTGTTTTAAATGTGAAGTCAACTTGAGTCTAAAAATTAAAACATACAATAATTTTCAAGATTGAGTATATTTCATTGCAACCACATTCAGCCTGATCACAATGTGCACGGTGTGATATATTTTCATCAAATAAAATATAATAGAGCGAAGTTGATTAGCCTTATGGATTAAACACTTTACTTTCAGGGTCAAAATAGTTCTTGAAGAGACTTTACCTCTACGATAATACCATTCTGTATGCCCCTCCCCTTCCCAGCCCCTTTAGGTAATTATGCACTTAGTCAAAAATGTCAAGTGCAATTATATTCATATATAACTTTCTTTAAAATGTTTTTGAAACACCTTCATTATTTAAATAAAATAAAAGGCTTCAATTATATGAAAAAAATATTAAAGCACTTTAGAAATGATGTGTTTTAACATTTATGTACTTTAAAAAAAGCTAATAATCATTGTTCAAGATATATTTTTTAATTTGTTCCCTTTTCCTTGATTTTTTTATGTTTATGCGTGCTTTTTTGTGTGATCATCAACCAATCTGTGATTATTCTTTGTAAATTTAATATTTCTAATTAAAATCATCTTTTTTTTGGAAAATGTGACTATGGTGGGATTTAATTTGTCTTCTGTTAAAGTATGATTTTTATTCTTATGACTGTTTTATATTCGTTTCTAAAATATTTTGTTTATTTTGTGAAACCTACCTGCCTTAGGATGAGCATACATCTAGTTTTATTAGTTTTGTTATTTCATTGTGAAAAATAAAAAGCATAAATAAATTTTTTTAAAAGTAATCAAAATTCTTATTTGATATTAAACGTCTTATTTGAATCCAGTTGGACTACAGTTGGTATATCATGTTGCTTTAATATATATATTAACAATACAATGTAGAATCTATTCCAACTATAATAATTGAATTACTAATATATTGTAATTTCAGAAATTAATTAAACAGTAAAAAATGTATAAATTAATATATTGTTCAACATTTCAAATTAAAT
The DNA here is from genome assembly GCA_949825065.1 of Odontocerum albicorne. NCBI lineage: Eukaryota > Metazoa > Arthropoda > Insecta > Trichoptera > Odontoceridae > Odontocerum > Odontocerum albicorne. The sequence continues at coordinate 15,110,522 of OX463860.1, read as the reverse complement.
TTAGGGGGATTTGAATAAAAATGAATTCATTGTTCAAATTATTTTAAATTTAATAAAACTTTGAAGTACTTCAAAAAGCGAATTTAAAAAACATAAATAATACACTGATATTTTTCCTGGTTTTCGTTCATTCTTTTTTCCAACCTCCCTTTCCATCAATGACCTTGTTAAATTTGTATTTAGTTTTGTTATTTTGGTATTGCTTACATTTTTCTTTCCTACATTAATAATATAAATCTTTCCCTTTTCAATAAAAACTTTGTAAAAAAATTGTACAGGTGTTTGGAGGAGATTGCTGCTTAGAAATAAACCTGACCTATTGTACACTGTACAATAAAGTTTTTGAATAAATAAAGTAGCTAAAGAATAGATTTGTTCAAAATCTAAATAGAAAAATGACTTAACGTGCCTTATGACAACAAGTGATATATTTTCAATCTTCATTAAATATATTCATAATTCAATGAATTTATTATATCAAAATTAAATAAACATACCAAGTACATCATAAAATATATATTACCATATGATGTTTTATTTTTCCATTATGCGCAAACTTAAGTATTCAAAACAAAAAAATAATTATTCATTTTTTTTCACAATGATCACATTTAATAAAAAAAACTATATGAATTACTCAACGATTTGTTTTTTTACTTATTTTTTTAATGTAATCATTTACAAACAATTAATAAAATAATTTTAAATCAAGATATGGAAGTTCAAATAAATATTTATTTACCTGCCGGAAAATGATCTTGTTCATCGGATAACTTATAGTTATATTAAAAAACGCTGATCCCCAACCGCAAGCAAATTCCTTCCAATTGATATCTTTTACATTAGCCAAAGCCATCGTGAGTTGGTGGGCCATGTATTCCTCTTATGTGTAAAATAATATATTTTTAAAACAAACATTGTGAATATTCGATAAACGTTGTGTTAATGAACAAATACATTGTTTTATATTGACACAAAACATTTAGGTTATGTAAGGATTCCCGATATAAAATAACATACTACTGATATAACAATTCACTTCGAATGACATAAACCCACATTTGACAACACTATTAATTGGTTTCTACCAGATATATGGACACTCGTATGTTTAATTTATATACGAAAAGACAATTTACAAAAAAATATGACCCATCAAACTAGCCATAATCATATGATTTCGTTGACATTTGTGTTTTACCATATTTGCATAAAATGGTATTAATAAATCAGCAGAGTATCTACCGGCCATAATTGAAGAAGTACAGTATCTACCTATTTTAGAATAAAAATATTTTAGTGATGTAAACTAAAGAACGTGAAATACAAAACGGAAACAAGATCACCATTCACCTAACTGGCCATATATATATTTTGCATATTCATTAATTATACATTTTCATTAATTATGTATGAAATATTTATTGTAGAAAAAGCATATCTACATACTTTTATGCACATGCCAAACTATTCTAACATTTTTTGCCTTTTCTTTTCGTATTATTTGGATTTATCTGTCAAAATTTTCTTTTACTTAAGAAAAAAACATTAAACATATGAAGACATGTTTTTCTAACATATAAGACATAAATATTTTTCTTATTCTTGATTATTTCACGCATTTTTTTAATGTGTCCTAACCGACCAAAACATTCTCAGTATTCGTCGATAATACCACATCCCAAAACATCAATTCTTCTTCGATTTTTTATCTTTACTATCCAGGCTTCTGATGCATTAATTCTCTTTTCAAGATGAATTTTGGTTGAAATATTTTTTTTCGAATCGGGATATTGCAATTTTGGTAATATTACTTGACATTCTAATTTAAGCTTCGCATTTCCGATAATTGTCAATTCGGGATTCAAAATAGACAAAGTTATTTACTACTTTTATGCCCTGTAGCATGTTGTTATTATTTTATAGTTGATTGTTTCTAAAATTTACCATGATTTTAGTATTTTGTCTGCTGATTTTGAGACCCAGACGGTTGGTCTTTTTTTCAGCATTATTCATTATTATAGTAGTGTCGTATTATCAGCATACCTAAGGCAAAATTGCCTCTTACCTCCAATAAAAACTCCATCGTTCTAGCATCGAGTGCCCTGTGCATTATAAACTTTCCATAAATGTTTAACAGGCCAGAAGACAAAATACACCCCTGTTTCACTCCTTTCTGTATTTGAAATTTAGAGTTTAAGGAGTTTACGTGCACTATTGCTTTGCTGTTATTATACCGGTTTTGGATTATGTGACACGATGTATTAGAGCTTCCAAATTAGACAACTCCTGCTATAGTAATTCCCTATCCCTACAATCCAAGTTTTTTTTAAATCCACAAAACAAAGAACTATTTGAAGCTGAAATTTTTGATTTTTATCAATGAGTTGGATATTAGATCTTTTATCAAATATATTATAATTATTCTTTTATACTCCTTACTCTGATGACATATTTCATTTTTTAATGATGTACAAATGTATAATAAATACATTATCTTGCTAGTGTGTAATATGAGAACTATGTTATGTAGTTCATATATTTTTGTGAATCTTTTTTAATATAAACACGGAGAATATAGATTTTATTAAATCATCAGGTCAATCCCAACTTACCAATATTTGATTACATATATCACGTATTACCTTTATATTTGAATCACTAAGCTCTTTTAAGAATTTTGTAGACATTTTATTAGTTAAAATGAAAAATAATTCTTACTGTATAATTAAATTTCTTAACATTTTAAAAATAAAAATTTCAAATTTGTCCTGTTTAGTTAAATGCTATTTTTATTACTGAAAAGAAATCAGCAGCTTGAAATATTTTAACATTAAAAAGATTTTATTTTATCTTTCTTAACCAAAATTAAAGTAGAAGTAAAATCAAAATTTTAATAATTTTGACAAAAAATACATAAATAAACGATTTTCATTTTAATTTTTTTTATACATTTCAGATTATTTTGTCTGTATGTTTTTTCAAATGAATCCACTTTTATTCCAGAATTTATTTCAGTTGAAAAATAATAAAATATTTCGATCAAACTAATCTAAAAAATAAGGCTGAAAATATTATAGAATGCCATGAATACATCATTATCTTGCTATATTTTTTATCATAGGACAAGATTTTTATAATTCACCCGTTTTATCATTTTAACTGCATGCAGTTTGATAATACGTACTTCAAAATAAAAAAAGTATTATGCTTCCCACCGCTACAGTAATCGGACCAAAGACAATTCAGATTTAATTTGACGTCTGAACTGTCGTTGACCATTCTATATTGTCTCTGACAATATTGTGGACAATATAACGCAGCGCTACTGTGTTTTTATTCATTTATACGCCGTAGTTTGTCTCGTTTTGTTTATTTTAGAAGAATGTACAAGTTATAAAATTAAAATGGCTGCTCTTTTAAAGAAACGAGCTTTGGCTGAATACGGCGAGAACTTTCAAGTAAACATTCCCTAAATCTCTTTAAGGTTAGGTATATATTTTTATTTATGTTTTTTTAATACCATTAATTTTTTTAGGAACCTTCACATTCTCAAGCAAAGAAGCTTAATCTCGTGAAAAAGCCTTTGATCGGCAGTTCTGCAGCTGCTTTTGTTGGCTTACTTGAAAAATGCAAATCCAGCAATGATGCCCTTCAGTTGCTATTGCGTATATCTGATTCACTGCAATTCCAAGAATCAGATCTCGAAGAAGCTGTTAAAAAGCTCGCTGAACACTTTCAATCGGAAGAAGAATCAGCAGTAAGAGTTAAAATATTATCTTTATTATGTGACATCGGTTTAGAATGTCCCGGAGCAGATATAGCTCTTATGATTGAAGAGACTATATCTTTACTGAAGAATGAATCATCTCACAAAGTCATAGCTCAAGGGATCACTACCATTTTAAAGCTCGGGGGTAAGATATCAGACGAGACTTTGCATCTTAGATTGATTGCTGTTGCAAAGGAGTATTTGAAAGATACAAGTCATCAAGTGAAGTGTCGCTGTCTCCAGTTGATCAGCGAACTGTTTCCCGTAAGTTTGGAGAAAAACAACGGCTCGGCAGAGGTAGAGGGTATACTTAAGTTGCTGGGAGACTATACACACTCGCAGGTAATAAATATTTTTTTATTCTTTCAACAGTATACTGTACCTTATAACACTATTTAAAAAATATAAGTAGTGAGTGTTTCTTTCATAACAAAAGACAAATATTCCAAAAACAATTACATTAAAACTAAATAAAAAGATACAACGACAATAAAACAATTCAAACAACACTTCACAATTCTTACAATATACACAGTTTTTAATATGATATGAGATCGCTTCAAGGCGGGCAGCCTGCATCGTACCACACTGCGCGTCACTTGACATTCATGTGAAAAGATAAGTACAATTGCATACAAACAAAATAATAATTAAAAAAATAACCTATTCATGGTTTAAACGCAATCAAAAGTCAACATTACTTACATTACAAGATGCTTCCGATTTCGTTTCTGATTTAAAAAAAAAATTTTAGCATCAAAAGGTTATTCCAAAAATATTTCAATAATTGACAACAAATTTAACAATTAATAAATTCTATAGTAATGTAATGATTTTGTGAATAAGATCAAAGTAAAAGATTTATTTCAAAATATTCCTAACTCCTTAATTCCAACATCATTCTCATTTTAATCCATATTTTCCTTTAGTTTTTTTTTCTTTTTACTTTTGATAATTTTTCTCGAATATTGTTTTCATTGATTTAGTTTAAAACAGGATACCGATAATAATTATGAAACAAAATTTGTTTGATTGGAAGAAATTGCTTTGAGGGAGTAAATCTGCCAGATATCTGAAAGAGGGTATTAAATATTTTTGAATCTTTTATATATGGGAGAATATTTTTTCATATACATAACTTGGTTATAGTTAATAAATAAAAAAAAAATGGTTTCTACATGTTTTTATACAAAATCCTAGTTATAATGAGCAAAAATATGAAAATAATTCCAAGAAATTTGGATATTTTTTTGAAAATAATTCAAGGAAATTTGGATATTTTTTTGTGTGGTTTTAAAGTAATCGTAACACTTCTATCATAAATTTAAAGTTTTCTCCTTAGAAATTTTAAAACTGTTTAATTATGAAATTGTGCTATCCTCTGATTGTTGTTCTTTTTGTCTCTATCACCACATGTTTTACATCTTCCATTTTAAAAACAATTACTCAAAACGACTCAGTTTAGGGATTTGCAATAAATTTGATCTTTCTCAAAATAAACGTATGTTTCGTCAGATAAATACCTTATTTCTTCTACATTAATAGTGTCACCAGCTCAATTTAGTCGAGCGAGTCCGAGTTTCAATGTTAAAAAATAAAATTGAAAATGTATTTCTACTATTCTACTGGTTTTATTATTATAGTTCGAAAATTCTAGGATGAGTCCTGTGACAACTCACGAATTTGCCCCAATACAACCTTATGTAATGTATTTACCTAAATAACTTGCTATTTATTAGAATCGAGGCTTATATTAAAGTTGATAAAATAATTAAAATTACTGAACATCGTTACAAGGTTGTATTGGGGCAAATTTGTGAGCTATCACAGGACTCATCCTAGATTTTCCAAACTAAAGTGATAATTTTTTTAACTCAATTACACTAAATAATTTATTAACTTCAAGCTATTGTTGCTCATGGATAGTAAATCATCCTTATAAAATCAGAAATTCGAGATTTACATAATTTTTAGACATGATTGGACAATAAGTTTTTAGTAATTTATTACTCACTGGATATTATATTTTGTGTAGATAACCACGTTTCAACCTGATCGATCAAAAACGTGTGATTCCTGAGAATGAGCTATGTAAAAAAAATTATATTTATAGTCATTAACTGGCAAATAATACAAATAAAGAAAAAAAATACTACTTTTAATTTGTTTTGATCTGAAATAATATATTTTTTATTTAATTAGGAGTATTAAATTAACATTAGTCAATCTTTTATGTGAAAAAAAATATCAAGTAAGAAAAATGATTATTTCATGGTTTATTTCCTCTATACAATCCCATAACAAGCCTCCGTAGCCTAGTTGGTAAGATGCCTGTCTTCTGACCCAGGGGGTTGCGGAGGTTCCCATTATCACCCAATTTTTTAAAAGGCTTTGAGTCTGTTTTTCACTTTCGCAATCTCTAACATACTTGTATTGCATTGCACTTTCGTTGTATGCAGTACAACCTGGTGGGCTTATTGCCATGTGGTAATCTTCCAACCAACCAGAAAGATGTTAAAAGACCTTAGTGAAAACCATACTGGATTTTTTTTAAATCTGGGTTCCAATGGGATTTGAACCCGCAATCTCCGGGTTGACAGGTGTGTTACTGACTAGGCCACGGAGGTTGTCATTTCTGGTTGGTTGGAAGGCATTACCAGATGAGAATAAACACAACAGGTGTATACAATTAAAGTGTATTACAACATTCTGTTTCTTCAAATATTTCAAGAAAGGTCAAATGTATGTATACTCGCACATCACATTAATCTAGTGCAGGGAATGACAATTTTACTATGTAATTATTGAATTTTAATTGAAAAATTTTTTTTTTTCATCTATTTATTATTTTAGGATGCTAGAGTGCGATGTGAAGCATTCCAGTCCATGCTGACCTTACAAAACAGAGGACTCAACTTGGACCCTAGGCTTTATGACCAGGTGTGTCCTGCTCTCTCGGATGACTATGAAACTGTCAGACAAGTGGCACTCAATATTGTAGCATCTTTGGGGAACAAATATCCTGAAAAGTGAGTAATTATTTTGGCATTGTATTTGATGTAGGCAGATTCCCAACTGATTTTTCATGTAAATTTATTGTATGTGCTCTTATTACAGTAATCCTTCCATTTATGCTATTTCACTTGAAATGCGTAATATATATGAGAAAAACTATTAAGTCATAATTTGGCTTGCAACTTTGTATTATTTTGTTTCTTGTTAGAGTGCTTATTGATCAGGTTAGGATGACATTGTCATCGAAACTTTGAATATCCTATTTTTCGTATAGGGTGGTTGATTTTTGTTCTTTATAGAGGCACCGTCTGTGTTTCCTCACTGGATGGTGTTATTGTTAAAGCTGGAAGAAGTTATCGTGTGTGATGGGCTAGGATTTTTATAAGTTGTCACGGGGAAATTATTTTTTCCACTGAGAAGGCTTACCACTATTCCAAAGAAATAAGTAAATTCCCCGTGATGGGAAAAAATACAAACCTAGCAATAAGGATTATATATCTATGTTATAAATTGTTATTAAAAAAAGTGACAGCAGTTAAAATGGAAGATTCATCCAGGGAAGTGGTTTTAAATACTTTCTCATGAAAATAACTGTAGCTCGCCACGCTATTTCACATGGGTGACCCCTAGTGTGCACCTGACACCGTGCAATATCACTTAATTGGCAGCGAACGTGTTAATGATTGTGTGATATACTGACAGAAGAAATTAATAGTGTTATATATTGTCTTTTTTAGTACCGTGACTCTACCAGATGGTGAGTCCACACTCCGTTTAGTGGATGATGCTTTTGTACGAATTTGTGGAGCAGTGAATGACCTGTCCATGAGCACCAGGGCACTGGCTTGCTCCTTGCTCGGGAGCATGCAGAAAGTTAGCCAGAAGTTCTTGCAACAGACTTTGGACAAGAAACTTATGAGCAATATGAGAGTAATATTTTGTTTTATCACATATTTTAATTATATAGCAGCTACCCCCACCACAATTCAACTAAGCACTTGTCGCTTGTAGAGTCGTCTAAACAGCTGCTACAAGTGTTTAGTGACAAATTGAAATGGCAAGTGAGCACACATGTTCGTTCTTTTTTTGGTATTTGAACCATTTCTCAAAACAAGGCGGCGGTTGTCCATTCCGGATGGATGTCGTGCTACTAATACATCTTCCTAACACCAATGTGTAAACGATTTCTTCTCACTTGTCACTAAGCAGCTTAGTACAAATGATAAGTACTAAGCTCGTGTAAACATGACATTAGTGTTGCCAATATGTAAAATTTTGAGGGGCGAGTTACATGTTTACTCTAGTGGTTCTAAAATCCAAAGGCTCAGTTAATGCTAAATACAATATTATCTGCTGAATTTGACATTGCTATTCTCTTCAACATGTCTGCATCACAAATGTGGATATTTTGAGGAATATCATATTTATTTATTTGAACACTCATGAATATACATCTGGCGGATTTATTGCTTTTAAGCAATTCCTGTAAATCAACCGGCTTTTGGTTAAAAATTATTATCAGTAGCCATTAGCGATGTGTCGTAAGCTTAGTGAATTGATATTTTATTAGAGTAAAAGCAACAAAAAATAAATCTTAAGATAAATACAGATAAGATAGGAATTGTATGCGAGTTATAGACGAGGGATATTTTGAGATTAATTATGCTTCTTAAGTTTATTCTTAAAGATCTATCACACTTGATGGAGCCAGGAAGATTGTTCCAAAGTACACAGCAGAAGATGATGTGTGATACATTGGTATACAAAAGATTCTGTCGTTACCAGATCGGAGGGGCAATTCACGTGGAGGAGTATTTTGAGATAATGTTTTTTTAGTTTTTCATTCAAAATTTATAATGAGGAAGCACATCTAATTGAGCTAGAAAGATCATTCCAAATAATACGAATGAATGAACAATTTGAATGTCTCCACATGAATCAAAACAAGAATATGTTAATCTACATATGTTATTTAACTTTTAACAGCGCAAGCATACAGCTCACGAGAGAGGAGCTAAACTCTTGGCTTCGGGAGAGTGGGCAGACGGTAGGAGGTGGGGCCAGGATGTCCCCTGTGAGAGACTGCAGCAGTCTGCTGTGTCTCTGATGGCTGGAGGTGCGGCCGGAGCATTTGTGCATGGCCTGGAAGATGAGTTCCTTGGTGAGATGACATTTTTAATATATTTTGTTCCTTGACATCACTCGCTTTGAAGAAAAGTTTGAGTCCAGATTGCTAATCTTTCATAGTCGAATTGTTGAGTAACTATATTCCGTCAGAAGATTTCAGGTCTGATTCTCAACATTTAGGTTTTTTTTACATCTTTCTGGTTGGTTGGAAAAATTGTCAAATGACTACGAGATGGGCAAGATCTGAAAGGAATTGTAGCGCTATAGATATATAGATCCACATATGTTTAGACAGTTTATTACAAACATATAATAATAGATATATAGTGAATAATAAAAGTATAATTATTATACTGTATTATAGTTTCACTGTATACAGTATGACCTGGCAGGTTTACTGTCATATGGCAATCTCTTTTAACCAACCAGAAAGGTGTTATATAAACTTTGAATGAAAACAGTTTGATTGTTTGGGTTATTAATTATTTTTACAGATGGCTTATGAGCAGTTGATAAAAAAAATTATTTTAATTTGATTAAAACATCATCTCTCAATTGTTGTCGAAAGAGAAAAAAAATACCTACAAAAATAACGGAGTTTAAAAAAAAAGTTCAGAATCAATAATTAGTCTTATCTGTTACTAAATTTGTCCCAATTTTTCAATTACTTCATTCTGTATTCTGTCATACATTGTCACCCCATATATTTTTTTTAGAGCTTGTATTTCTGCAGCATTCATTCGTTTTTTTTTTATCTTTTCCCTCGTCTAAGTTTCACTCCCTTACATCAAAGATGGTACTAAAATATTGTTGTGGACTAGCAGAGGATTTTGATACTGTCCGGTTGAAGTATATATATTAGGTCCTTACATATGAAATTGGCGTTTTGCCGTACTGGCAACTTTGATCTCAAATATCTTCTCTTTGGTTAGGAATTCCAAATTAAAATTTATACAGCTATTTACTCAAGTATTTGTGTTTCGAAAATTATAATTCATTTGTTTTTTCCTCAATTGTTTTTTTTCTTTGCGTCACTCAGTTTACAAAATGGAAAACTTGAAATATCGCGTTATTTACGAGTACGAGTTCCACCGTGGCACCAGTGCTGCAGAAACGGCTCGAAGGATTAATGATGTGTATGGCGACGGTGCCGCAAAAGAAAACACAGTGCGTTTTTGGTTCCAACGTTTTCGTTCTGGAAATTTCGACCTACAGAACAAGCCCCGTGGACGGCCGGAGACCAAAGTTGATAATGAAGAATTGAAGGCTATTGTGGAAGCGGATCCATCGCAAACCACGTCCGAGTTAGCTGCAGGCTGCGGTGTTAGTGATAAAACTGTTTTAATCCACTTGAAGCAAATTGGGAAGGTGAAAAAGCTTGAAAGGTGGGTACCTCACGAATTGAGTGAAGCAAATCAACAAACGCGCGTTGACTGCTGCGTTGCATTACTCAACCGGCACAATAATGAAGGGATTTTGAATCGAATCATTACCTGTGATGAAAAGTGGATCCTGTATGATAATCGGAAGCGCTCATCGCAATGGCTGAACCCTGCCGAACCAGCCAAACCATGCCCCAAGCGAAAATTGACTCCAAAAAAGTTACTTGTGAGCGTTTGGTGGACTAGTGCTGGTGTCGTTCACTACAGCTTTCTTAAATCTGGCCAGACGATTACGGCAGATGTCTATTGTCAGCAACTGCAAACCATGATGGAAAAGCTAGCTGCTAAACAACCGAGGCTGGTTAATCGCTCTAGGCCACTGCTGCTTCATGATAACGCTAGACCACACACTGCACAACAGACGGCTACCAAATTAGAAGAGCTTCAATTGGAATGTCTAAGACATCCACCGTACTCTCCGGACCTTGCCCCAACAGATTACTATTTTTTTCGAAATTTGGATAACTTCTTGCAAGGGAAAAAATTCAACTCCGATGGGGCAGTCCAAACCGACTTCAAAGATTTTATTGATTCCCGTCCGAATGGTTTTTTTAGTAAAGGGATCGATGAACTACCTATGAGATGGCAAAAGTGCATAGATAGCAATGGTACATACTTTGATTAAATAAATATATTATATTAAAAAAAATCAACTTTATGTTCCTCCCAAACAAAACGCCAATTTCATATGTAAGGACCTAATATATGTTTTAGTGCACCATTTACTTTGTTTCATATCACTACATCTGTTCGATATATTCCTCTGAACTCTTCCATCATTTAAGAAAATACTACACAAATAGCAAAATTCCTTAACTCGCTTCAATCTTTCCTTGTTCACCTATATATCAAATTCACTTTTCCTTTCACACTTTTCTATCGCGATGACTGAATTTTGCCACATTCATCCTCTGATGTTTCTCTTTATATCTCTCATGATTTAGTTATTAAACTAATTCATCTTCATTTTCCGCTAACACTAGCATGTCATCAGCATACAGAGGTCTGCACACATTCCCATTCGACGTTTGTATGCCACCCATTGACCTCTGTAGTTTTTTTACACATGAATATGTGTAAATATTAAACAACCAGAATGACATAACGCATTCTAATAATAATAATACAATATAATACATTTTGTTATAGAAAAATAATTTTAGATGCTTTGACTGGAAAGAGTTAATACATACAATTATTTTGTTGGTTTCAGAGGTTCGCTCAGCTGCTGTTGAGTCCGTATGCCAGCTGGCCTTGAACAATCCCACATTTGCCATCACCTCCCTGGACTTCCTCGTAGACATGTTCAACGATGAGATTGAAGACGTCCGACTGAAGGCTATTGACAGCCTCACCAGAATATCAAGTCATATTGTTTTGAGGGAAGATCAGTTAGAAACCATCTTAGGTGCTTTGGAGGTAAATTCAGTATTATTTTTTCTTATTCTATCTTCCTATCCTTACTCTCTACCTCCGGCTATCTTTCTTTACCTATATAAGGGGCTGTAATAGCATTTCAACTGCCCAAAAGTTAACTTCTGAACTAACATGTACACCTGCTAGTGAACTAATGAGGCTATGACGACTGAATATCGAAGGTATAACATAACATAAGGTAGAAACCAATATCTTTCCACATTTAGGGAGAATAAAAAGATTATTCAGGGCAGCTCAAGCCCTGTAGATAACCTTGTCGTCTCAGTTTATCTGTGTCATGTGATCACCGCAGAGTATAAGCCCAAACTGGATCGGAAGAGTGATTGGAACTTAATTATACACAGTTCATATATGTAATGAATGTTAGTTATTTGATTTATAGAACAATACATATTAGCTTAACTGCTAACACAGCAGTACAAAAAACGATTGAGATATGAAGACTTCTCATTTTTTATTGTTAAAGTGATCACAGCCTAAGACAGCAATTTTATAAGCTTCTTTTATTATAATATATATTTATGAAAAATTGTGAACTGCATTGGAATATCACTCTAAGAAATCTTTTTGTTTTCCAGGATTTCTCAATGGATGTTAGAGAGGGCTTGCATAGAATGCTGGCATCCAGCTCGTTGGCCTCCAAAGTTTGTTTAGAAATGTGCGTCAATAAAATTCTTGACAACCTGAAAAAATATCCTCAGGTAATATTTTAATTTTATATGTTTTGCCGTATACTTACATTGTTATTTTCTATAATTAATTTTATATGTTTTGCCGTATACTTACATTGTTATTTTCTATAAATAATTTTATATGTTTTGCTGTATTCTATGCATTATTATTTTCTATAAATAATTTTATTTTATATTATTTATTTTGGAACATGTTGCAAACATATAAAATAACAATCAAAGTAAAATAAACCCTTAATTTTAACTTCTACCAGTACATGGTATTAGAGAGTTCCGAGTAGAGCTGCTCACAGGCAAACCTAGGCATTAGCCTAGGGAGCATCAAAAGATTCGTAAATAGGTTATAGGGGCATCGTCTGTATAAATGCGACACTGGTTCTGAGCATACGAGTTTGTATACATCAGGAAGTCAAATAAAGCTGATTGTCACAGTGTCTTATTAGAATATGAAATATTATTTGTTCCAAAAGATATGGACAATTTATCCAACCGTGAAGAATTTTGTGTAAAAGTATCAGTGATCATATGACGATCTGAACCGAACGGAAAACCTTAGCCAATGACAAGATCTCTTTAACACGCAATGCAAATTCAAAGAATTGGCTGGGCTGCACACAAAGTCATCAACTGCAACATCAATGGATGACAACAACCAGCCAATCTTGGATACAAATCGTATGCCAGAATCATGGATTTAATATATTAACACTTCCCTTACTGTGCTAAAAAATCACGCCAGTAACGGTGTTGGACACTAAGAGTACAGTAAACATGTATGTTTCAAATTAAAATTATGAGAAATCTGCTAGGTTATTTTTTGTTATTAGCTATAAACATCATTTTATTATGTAATAAAATGTCGAATAATATAAAATAAGTGTAAGAAATGATAAAATAAGAGCTGAAACAGAGAGGCGACATTTCTATAAGAATATTATTTTTAAGCTGCATCGTTAGGTCTGCGCAACGTTCAGAATGCCCCTCTCCTGCGCATGCGTGATAAGAGATTTCCAACCTTTCAATTTTTTTTCATAAAATTATACAATAAAATGTAGCGTGTATTTTTTTGGCAATAAAACCATAATTCGAATAAAGACAATAAATAACATATAAACAAAATTTAAAATGAATATATAAATTCAAAAATCAAGGTTTTAGGGCGAGAATTTTATATAAACAAACACGAAATTCAAATCAATAAAATATATGCAATTTGGAAAATATAAACACTACAGAAAATTTGAAAATAGGACAAACATATCATATAATCAAAGTTTAATCCTGTGGAGAAAGTTATCGCAATTGGGGCACGAAACAACTTTTTTTTCTATTCTACGTACTAAACACGCAGGTGTTTGACAAATATTGCAGAATAGCCTGGTTTTTTCTCTCGAATGTTTTTAATAAAACCCACAACTTCCTGTTTTGAGGACCTCACGGGGTGCCAACAGGGTATTATTTACTAATGTTTCGGGTATTGACTCGCCACAATATGTTAAAACTGTATTAAAAGCATCTTGTTGCTTGTGATATTTGATGTTGCTATTTTTCCTTTTTAAGATATTGGGCTTTGCCAATTCCAAACTTAACTCTCTTATGAAATGTTTTCTGTGGTATTAATTATTTTGTTTCCACTCTGGATATTTGTCTATCCATAAGAGGTATGCATTCAATGCAGCCATATCTATAATTTCCATAAAAAGATGGAATGGCCATCTTCTCGTTGACCTTGAGCAAGAGTACTCTCTAGTAATTTGGTCTCCCGTATCTACTCCAATTTTCATATTATTATAATGATGTATATAATTAGTGGCTTTTTTTTCTTCTGAATAATCAATTTCTGCATCATTGATTTGAGTGGATAATAATAATACTGTTTTATTTTTTGTGGTACACACGAAACAAGTATTTTATTTTCAGCTACTATGGATTGTTTTCTCTCTAGACGGTATAAATTCAAGTGAGATTTCTCTTTTATTTTTTCAAAGCGTGCCAGTTAGAGTTAAACCTTGTAATAAAAGATTATCGGCTAATTTGATGGAGATAATAAAAATATCTGTGGTTATCCTCCTGTTTGTGCCATACTGCGGTTGAACCATTCCCATAACTACTCAGTTACCTTGATTTATCTCTCTCTACGATTATTTATCATACCAGAATAAACCTGTAAATTTGTTATGTGTCATATGCCATCGCAGTCAGCAGCAACCCAGATTTTGATGCCATATTTACCAAGTTTAGACTTCATGTACACGCCAAATGAACAATTCTCTCTAAAGTTTGCCAAACATTCGTCTACAGTTATATTCGAAGATGGAGAATAATTGCTCTTGCACATATCCACAAACATTTTTGAAATCCACTTAATTGGTTCTAATTTATCTGAAAAAAACTGATATCTCTCTTCTCGGGTTTCTTTATCATCAAAACGAATATGACTGTAAAAATATAGATGAATCTATCTCGAGACAGAGCTGCTGTGAAAAATGACTGGCAAAAGGGACTTTCACTTATCCACAATTAACTCAAAGATAGCTTTCGTGTTCGATTTCTGCCAGGTGCGAGCAATATTCCAATGAATTCGTATAACTCGTCTTTTGATATTGGTTGGTTCTTTTCTGAATGAATTCGATTTAAATGACGATTTGTTTCTTAAATATCACTTTTACCACCTCTTCATTTACAAACAGACAACACATATATTTTATGGAACATACATTTATACTTGAATTTCTCAGTCCAGAATCTTCGATGAGAATATTTGATACCCGACCGATGCCTTGAAGATTGAGGTGGTACTCGTAATGAACTCCATTCGAATCCATGTTTTGATGTAAATAATATTTCTTCGTCTTCTTCACTCGTCTCCAAATCAGAATATTCTTCATCCTGTACCTCGACAAAATCTTCTGATTCTGATATATTGCCTGTCGCCTTAAATTCCAAATCGCTATCATCGCCATCGATATTTCCCGCCATCTCAATTATTATATTTTTGAAAATGAAATAATAAATAAAATGTACATTTATTATAAAAAGAGTAATGGTTCAATATAACATACCAGATAAAAAATAACAATAGAAAAAACATACCAGATAAAAATAGCAAAAAATAAAAAATAACAATCAGGATTATAAAACTGGTGACGAACCCCTGGAACGAATGTAAAATATGAACTGTCAAAAAAGAATGAGTCATACGCAGGTGTTTGACATTTCGTTGATTCGCGATTTAATATCATTAATTTCTGTTGATTTAATTATGAATGTTTTGTTTCCTAATAATATTCAAATCATAGAGGTTTCGATGAGGAATACATAAAGTATGAAGACCCTGCAAGCAGTATATTTCGAGAAATTAAATAAAATGTAAGTCCTGGTCACGCGCGTCCGTTCACAGATAGGCAAGGGTTAAAGACCTTTTCTGTAACAGTAGAAAATTTCTACTTTGATAGGAATATTATTAGAAGAACCTGGATTTATTACTTGAACAATTAAAAAATATTTTTAGAGTAGACTGTTTTGACGACCTCCGTGGCTCAGTTGGTAAGATGTTTGTCTTTCGACCTAGGGGCTGTAGATTCGATTCTTGTTGGAATCAAGATTTAAAAAAAAAAGGATTCCAGTGTGGTCTCTTTAACACCTTTCTGGTTGGTTGGAAGAGATTGCGATGTGGAAATAAGCCTGCCAGTTTGTGTTGTATACAGCGAAAGTGTAATAGAATACAATACAATTTGATTTGGAATGTTGAATTTGACTATTTCTTACTAGTATGTAAAATACATAAAAATTAATTACTCAACAATTTATAAATAATTCTATTAACTGATTTTTTTAATAACAATTTATGGCATGGAAATATAATCCTTATTGTCAGGTTTGTGTTTTTCTTCCATTACGGAGAGTTTATTTCTTTCTTTGGAACGGCAGCGAACCCTCTTTGCAGGAAAAATAACCTCCCTATGAGAACTTGATAAATCCTTGCCCATCGAACCAGATAACTTCTTCCTTTAACAATAACACCATCCAGTGAGGAGACAGACGGTGCCTCTATAAAAACAAAAATCAAAAAATCACCTCAACATGAAAAAATGGATTTTTAAAGTTTCAATCAAAATGTCAACCCCCCACCACTGTATCGGACGTATGCGTCATCATAAAACATATTAGGATTAGTTTCTTAATTGTTAAATATGTGTAGATTCTTTTGTATGTGTTATATTTGATATGTAAATTAGATATTTGTTTGGTTTTTCTATGTAAATATTTATGTTTGTTTGGGTCCGCGCCGCATCGCGACCACAGCGGAAATGTAGACTTATGGACGATCGTCGAGACTATATCGCTGGCTGGCCGGCCTCTGCATTTGCGCAAACTCCTGAAAATTGTGGTATTTCGCGAGGTGTGAGCGCAGGCAGTGGCGGAAAATAGCGCTTGCGATGACCGATTGACCGTTCATAAGAAGGGTCCCTTTCTAAATAAATTCACTTCTTATTCTCAGTTGACTCTACCTACTGTGTTTTACTTGAGACCTGCTATACCTCAGAGGAATCTCTTCACCGTTGCTACCTTTTTAACGATCTACGCCTTTGGAATTGACCTGAATTCTCCGAACATTGCGCAGCAGCCATTTGCCTATGATACAGTTCTTTGTATCGGTGTCGTACAGGCACACTGCCACTTCAATGATTTCTTTAAAATAGCATTAAAATGACTTTTTCCATCAAAAATTAAGTTAATCAAATTTAAACTGAAACCCATTTGTTTTACGATTTAATATAATTGAATTTTAAATTTAGATATCGAGATATTGTACAGTAATTTTTCTCTGTGCGTATAATTCTTAGATTATTTCTTATTTCAGGACAAAAAATCTACTTTCCGCTGTTTGCAAAAGATCGGGGCTGCCCATCCCGAGTTGACTCTGCCCTTGGTGCCTCAGCTGTTAAATATCCATCCGTTTTTCGACATGCCACAACCAGATGTGGAGGATCCAGCGTGTATCCTTTCTAAATATGTCTAATTTCATATTTGTTCATGATACATTCATTGTGTGCAAACTGTTTAGCAATTACACGGACTTGACAGAATTAACTCAAAGTTCCGATGTCATAGATATCTGAGTTCTAAGATGATTGGTAGGTTTAATCTATAAAAACTTTCTTTGGACAATTTGCAAAAGCTTTTTTTTTGTTGCTACAAAGCATTTTTTGAATGTACAGAAAACAGCTAATAAGCCATGAAAATATATTGATTGCTGAATAATTATTTTAAATCACAACAGTGTTAAAAGAAAATCCCATGTTTAAAATTGTTAAAAAATAGTATACAGGTGAGAGTAGGTATAATTCAATGTTATGTACACTTCAAAACCTATCAGTGCCTTAAGGTTAGTTACTTCATGCTTACCTGTTTTTGAAACAATCTAAAGAAATTCAGAACAGAATGGCGATGGGTGTTTATGAGCACTTAACAAAATTTTGTATTAACACTTTTGGCTGTTTTCAAACTTAATATTATTTAGTCCTCCTCCGTGGTTGCAGTCCTAAGACTGGTTTGCAGCAATTTCAACTCTTCTCCTCCATTCCCCCCTGTCCTGTGCGGCTCTTTTTAAATCTGTATATGTTGAGCAGCGCACGTCCACCGACAGATCCTCCAGGTACTCTCGGCGTGGGCGTCCCCTAGAGTTTGTCCCCTCGGTCATACCCTCCATTATGGCATGCAAGAGGCCCTCTTGTCGTATTATATGACCGATCCATCTTGCACGCCTTTCGGACAGGATCCTGAGCAGGTGCCTTCCTCCTTCGATTCGTTGGAGAACCTCTTCATTTGTGATGCGGTCTCTCCAGGAAATTCCTAATAGTCTTCTATAGGACCACATCTCAAAAGCCTCTAGTCTTCGTCTATCGCTTTCGGATAGGCACCATGTCTCGCAGCCATAAATCAAGATACTCCATACATAGGTCTTGATGAGGAGTATTCTCAGTTTTAGGTCTATATTATTTGATTCTATTATTTTCGACCTTTTATTAAATGCAAGTCTAGCCTGATTATTTAGTCATTTCGCCTTAATAGAGCCTCGGGACAGGAGGTAGAAATATGTGTAGCAGGGTTTAATGTAATTGTTGGAAAATATTGTAAAATATTCTAATATAGAGTTTCATAAACTTTTGGTAAATTAATATTACAGTACCCGGCGGTAAGCAATACACGTCTCTGTCGCACGATGCGCTAACAGTCCGGTCCGGTAACGACTGACAAATTGCGACGGAACACATGTATGAATGACAGAGATGACGCTCTACAAAGCCGAAGTTAGGCGATTATGGCCGACAGTCTCTTTCTTAAGCCGAATGTGTATTACTTACCGCCGGGTACTGTACTTTGTTATTCGACAAATTAATATTCATCCCCGAGATATTCAAGGTGGATTTATTTCAGGGTGTCACAAAAACATAACATAGGTTTAACTGGTCTCCTGTTTTTTTTTTTTTATATTTCTGTGGTTTATAGACCTAAAGCAAACATTCAATTAACTTTTTGTTATTAATTGCTGCAAAGGCAGACAATTGTATATATTGTCTCAGGGAAAGTGGATTGTACAATGAATTATTACTTGTGAATGTACAGCTTCACTAACATAATCAGTGAATGTGGAATAAATATTTTTTTTGAAAATAATGCAATCATATTCACTAATGATTGTATACTGCCATTATTTCATTTACACTTTAGAGTCTCACAGAAGTTCAAAGTGCATAAACTGCAGCTGCGCGCGCATTGATCAAATTATAGAACATTCACTAACGAGCTGTGGAAGTACACTTTCATTAGTATTTGTTAACAGTTAACACTGTAGTACACATTCACTGTTTACTTGAGAGAAGGTGTACTGGTGATTATTATGCGTCATTAATGTACAAATTAAAGAATGCCATAAAAAAAAAACACAGGAAAGCTGTCACAGGGTGTGAGATTATTGCACGACAATTCACCAGTTTATATTCACAGATCATTTACTTCTATTGTACCATATAAAGATAAAATGATAAATTGAAATACAAAGAATATTTTTAGTGTTTAGTTAATGAATGATTTCAAAGATTTTTTCACAATACATATATTATTTATCTTTGACTTAAATAATAGATATTTGTATATTGATCCTGGTGTTGAATGCTGCCCAGCACTGCAGTGCAATGTTGCAACTCTTCGAAGAACACACTACAAAACATTACTCCTATTTGAGGGACACTATGCCAAATTTTGTTCCTCCTCTTCCAATAGGTTTGTATACTTTATGAATATTTCTTTTACATTTTACTTTATTCTTGTTCCCTTCTCATTTGGGTCTGGCTTGAAACATTCCTAAGGTCATCTTCCACGCCAGACAGACCTACATACTTTCTCAGCATTAAATGTGTTAAGTAAAACATTTTTTTGTGGGGCTACTTAAAAATCGAGTACACTCAAAGAATCCAATGACTATGCTGCAATTGAAACAAAACATTTGTTAAGAGATCGAATAGATACTTTGGGAAACATGCAGGTGTATGCTTCAAATTTATTGTTTTATTATGAATTTTTCAAAAGTGAACTTTAGTCTGGGCCACCTGTATGTTAAATTAAGTGTTCCCTTGCTTTGTTCCTTGATGCTACTCTTCTTGCAATGTAATACCGCCATATACCAAGTCTGTAAATATGAAACCGTAATTTGCTCATAGATGGCTCTAGTTGTCAATGTAGTGACTGTCAAACCGCGTCATTGGCGCCTTTTTCTTGTGTTTACATTTGCCAAATACTGCATTGCGTGAAAAACAACCAGAATATCAAGAGGCAACACAAAGTGATTTTGCTTCATGATCGCACACAGCAAAATTGGTCAAGGAAACGATTGAGGCGTTTAGTTGGCAAATACTTTCGCATGCGGCTTACTCACCACTTGGCTCCATTCAATTACTACTTATTTGCATCTATGGGACACGCACTTGCTGAGCAGCGCTTCACTTCTTACGAAAATGTATGAAAATGGCTCGATGATTGGTTTGCCTCAAAAGAGCAACAGTTTTTTTGGCGTGGCATCCACAAATTGCCAGAAATGGGGAAAATGTGTAGTTAGTGATGGTCAATACTTTGAATAAAATATTTTTTACCATTTTCATACAATAAATGTGTATTTTCTTTAAAAAAATTCCGGTTTCATATTAACAGACCTGATAGGTTAGATTTTAAGTAAAAATGTATAGGAATGGTGAACATTTAATCTTTGAATCCTCTTACAAAGTATCTTTTCTTTGCTTTTCATGCCCTTTAATCGAGATTAGTTTGTCTATAAAATGGTTATGGGATCATCTGTGGGTTTTCATTTTGTTATAAAGTTTAGAA
Organism: Odontocerum albicorne; assembly: GCA_949825065.1. Taxonomy (NCBI): domain Eukaryota; kingdom Metazoa; phylum Arthropoda; class Insecta; order Trichoptera; family Odontoceridae; genus Odontocerum; species Odontocerum albicorne. The sequence goes on along the minus strand of OX463860.1, from coordinate 15,089,652 downwards.
TAAGATATGTTTTATTGTTTGGCATTTCAAAAAAATACATATATTCTTAGGTGACACCTTGATGTCAGCTGCGGCAGGGATGAGAACAGATCTGACTACACATTCTATCAAAGGGCAGGCGCAGATAGCTACCAACACAAGGAATCTTCTGGACACAATAATGTCCAATGTGGACAACGCTGGAACCTCGATCAGGATCAGAGCCACCTTATTGGAGGCTGCACAGAACCAGCTTAATAGGTTAATTATAATTAATAAACAATATATCTTCATATTGGGATTGGTAAAATTATGCATTCAAATTTGATTCTGACATATCTCCTTTACTTTCATTTAATCAATTATTTATCCAATGCATACTATAGACTAAGTTCTCTTTTTTGCTAAGGAATTTCTGCTGGCTCAGCAATTATCATAGTGAGGATCTTTTGTGTCAAAGGACAAGACATAACATCTGCACTCCCTAGCACAAAGTATAAGTTAAGTGTCATGGGAATAAGGTGGAAGTGCAACTGCCCAGGGCAAAGCCTGTTCATGCATTTGTTTCAATGTTTAGTGTATTTTTTGCATACATTATGCATAAATCATAATATACCTTTTTAGTTTTTTTCACATACCATATTGACCTGATTATAAGACAAGGTAGGTTTTTATTTAAAAAACCAACACAAAAATGTAAGCGTCGCCTTGTATTCGAGTCTCAAACAAATTAATAATATATTCATTACTGTTCAATAACCCAGACTGATATATTACCTCAAATACACTTATCTCTCTCTCTCACAATATTTTTTAGTGAGCTTGTTCAACAGACAGCATTGTTTACAAACTGCTGGCGTTCTGCTAGTTTCTGATTTTTATGTTCTTTTTGTGCAACATTTTTCATATTCTTACTCTCTCATAATCATATTGCGATGAGTGACTGAGTGAATATCAAATCAATCAAGAAATTTGCAGAAGCTACGATTCCAATTTAAAGGTTATTGTAGGGCAAGCTGCAGAAGCTACAAATAACTGGGCTACCAGAAAATTCGGTAGTAGAAAATAATGTTGCCAAAGTTTAAGATTCAAGTTATCATTGCAGAAAACTGAAATCCTACATGTGCCAATTCAATTCAGCATCTGACTCTATCTGGGTTAAGGTGTAAATGTGTAATTAGATATTTCAATATATCGACTTGCTCTATAGGTTGCCTGGTCAGCTTCAGAGATCATCAAGCTCATCACTATGAGACTGTCAACTTAAATTCGAAAAAACAAATTTAATGTTCTTAAGTTGAGAGTAATTAATCGCAAAAGTAAATACATAATATTAATGCACAAGTCTATTTATTGCCTTCTGTTATTTCCAAGAGTCTTATATTTGTATGCGGACAGTCACTGCTGTCAAAGTGTTGAATATTGTTTAAATTTCATATATATATAGGGTCTTTCAAATTGATCGGTTTTTTAAATTTTTGGATAAAACACAGGTGGCGTCGCGAACTTGCCTGGGACTTGTGACATTTGAGAAGTGTAATGTATGGCATTTATAAAAATGGAGTCGTATACAATATAACAACGCGTTCAAATTGAGAATTATTGTATCTATTGGAATCTCCGGAAACGATGATGTTAATTGGCCACCAAGATCATGTGATCTGACACCGTTGGACTATTTTCTCTGGGGTTACGTGAAAATCCAGGTCTATAAGAATGACCTCCAATCAATTCCTGAGCTGAAGGACGAAATAATTTGCATTATTGGCGAGTTAGAACAGCAATTATGCCAAAATGTCATTGAAAATTTTGACAAAGGAGTGGACATCTGTGGAGCTGCAAGAGGTGGACATTTGGCGGATATTGTTTATTGTGTTTAAATGGCATACATTATACTTCAATGACCAATAAAAAGTTTTTTGAAATCAAAGCAAATTGTGTGTTTTATTCGAGAATTAAAAAAAATTTAATTAAAAAAACCGCTCAATTTGAAAGACCCTATACATACATTTAATTTTTTAACATGTCATTGAAAATCTCTTATCTTATTGCTCTTCTATATAAACCTGCTTTTTACTTTTCTCACCTCTACATTTGTCCAGATTCGGTTCACAATGACAAGCTCTCCTTGTCATTTTATGATTTGTTGTGAATGTGTTTCTTAACTTGATTAAAATGATTTTTCTACGATAGATTGGCAGAAATTGAGCCGAGCGTGAGTGGTGCTGCTCACTTCACAGCCCTGTACATGGGCAGCGAGTTACTGCTAAGCTCCGTGCTTTCCAGTCGCTTGTGGAATAACCCCACCGCACTTGCCTCACCACAGGGACTCATCATCAAAAATAACATAGCCACTCTGGTCACTAATTGTCTCAAGTGAGTATCAATATATACCATAACTAGTTTCCATTCAGAAGCAGTTTATAGATGCTGTCTACGGAGAATCTTCTCCGTCATATTCCACAGTGAAAGATTGAACTAAACAGTTTCACTCAGGCAGAAAATCTATTGAAGATGATCCTCCTCAAAGCAGACCAGCAAAAGCACTCACTTCAGAAACAGTTGCATTAGTACGTAAGTTTTACAAGATAGAAGACTAAAATAAAAAATCCACCTCGGTCTATTTTGGGCATCTTAGAGTGCAACTGTCACAGAGGACCCGGTTGTGTTCTTGACTTGGTTAACCTATTGGATTGGTGATCGTCTTCTGCCTTGTCCCTCCATACCGCCCGTCAGCGCGATCTTTCCAAGTTATCTTCTCTATGCACTGTATATCCAAAGAACTGAAAAGTTCTTATTGTAAACAAATCATTAACATTCTGTTATATTTACAAATTCTCGCAGGAAAGATACATTCATGCATTACTATCTAAGGTATCCTCAAAGGTACGAGGGTCATCCAGAAAGTAAAGTTAGAACATTTATGCAGGATCGAAAAACGCTTGTATTTAGTTGAAATTCACAGGATACTTCACAAATATATTAAACTATTTTTCAACGTAATCGCCGACAAGATCGAGACATTTCTGTAGTCGGGGCACCAGCTTTTGTATGCCAGTGTCATAGACCTCCACCGCCAGCTCTTTCAGCCGCTTCTTCACAGCTTCCTCGACCTGATCGTTGAAATATTGTTGGGGTGTAGTGACACACCCACGTCTCATCCCCCGTTACGATATAGTCCAGAAAAGCTTCTCCCTCCTGTGCAAAACGATCCAAAAATTCACGCGCGGCGGTCACGCGATTTTGACAGTGCTCCGGTGAGCATTCTAGGCACCCATCTCGCACACAACTTCTTGTAACCAAGTTTTTCCGACACAATATTATCAAGGAGATTTCGAGAAATGTCGGGAAATTCTTCGTGAAGGTCGTCTGAACTGAAGGTCGGTGACTGAACAAAATGGCCGCAAAACACGCGGGACCAAACAAACTGACCGTTAAGATCCTCCCTACACGCCAGGTGCACTAACTTTGAAACAAAAAATTTCCCCCGGCCTCAGGAGCCCTTGTAACCTTAGTTTCTGGATGACCCTCGTATAATTTATTTTATTGTAGTAAAAACACTTGTATTGCATTATATTTTTACTATATGCAGTACAGCTTGGCAGACTTTTTGCCATGTGTCAATTCTTTCAACCAATCAGAAATATGTTACAAAAGTTTAAAAACCAGACGGGAACCCTTTATAAAAAAAATCCGAGTTCAATGGGACTCAAATCTGCAACCCTTGAACTGAAAGACAAGTGTCTTACCATCTAGGCTACATAGATTATCGACGGATTTATGTTGGTTTACAATGACTTTTTTACATTTCAGACTGCAACATCTGTTTGTTGGGTGTACCAATGATGATCAATCTGCGGTGAAGCAGCTCACCCTCCGTGCCCTTGCCCTACAGCTGGTGTACATCGTGAGGGGCAGCAACCAGTCTGCTCTGGCTCCCTGCCACGCCCTCATGCAGGAGATCGAAGACTTGGACAAGTTCCTCAGTGAATATGGTAAGGTTACATGCTACGTAGGTCTAAATCCAACCACTCAATTTCTTAAAAATAGTGATCTACCACTGAATATGTGCTTTGGGGATGTGAGATGGGGAGCAGTTTCATAATTCCGTTGAAATGGCAAGGGTCCAGCAATGATAATAAATCACCCTACATGTTCCATCAGGAACATAGCGATACCATACAACACCTCCATCCAGATCAGTCTACAACCTGGCACTCCACCCCCTCCCACATTAAGCAGAGGCTTTTCTCAAAGGGTGTTTATTTTGTATTCACCACTGTTTTATTTGAATGCTCTGCCGGTTTCAAAGACATCAGTCTTCCTCGTCAGGAGAAGTTGAACTAAATTATATCTAAAATACTTAAATTATGTCTAAATAGGGGAGTAGGTGTGCATCTACTCCTACTCCCCTACTTCACTCTCCTACACCTACTAGGAGTGGTTTCATTGTAGTACCATATATATAATAAATAAATAATAAATATAGGTTTTTTGATCGCAACATATTATATATAATATGTTGCTATCAATAAACGAATAATATCCTAAATCACACATATATCTCAAGATAAACTGTAGAAAATACATTTAAGAGAGAAGCTATCAATAGGTCTGGGCTCATTTCATAACTTCCCTCCGGCCGAGATACACCCCATCAATATAGGACAAGCCCAGCTGCGAGGACCACCAGTCTCCAAAGAAGAGATTAACTTTAAAGAAGAATAATAAAAACATAAAAAAAAACAAAAGATTAAATGTTTCAATAATACCTCTTCGAACATATTCATATTGTTTTAGTTTTTAAAATTATTATACAATTTTGAAACATTATTTGACGGTTTTGATTCTCTTTCAGCTATGGAACCTGATCTCTTCACCATCGGAGTATTCCAGCAAATATCACAACTGGTGGAACCTAAGCCAGGCCCGGTTGCCCGTTGCCTTCTCCCATTGTTGCAAAGTGTGCCACCTTCTCAAATTCCAAGACCAAATGTCAATGTAAGTTGATAATCATTCTTTATGATAAATAGTTGAAATACGAGGCATATCCAGAAACTAAGTGTACTGAATTTTTGTAGGTTACAAATTTTTTTATTTAAACAAAAAAATTACGTGGTTACCGTAGTACATATGTAAGCTATTTTTCGACAAAGTCGCCATTCCTCTCAATGCAGGTGGTGAAGCGAAGTGTCAACTTTTTGATGCCTTCCTCGAAGTAGTTTTCCGCCAACCCCTCCGTCCACTTCTCCACCTCCTCATTTACCTCCTCGTCGGTTGAAAACCTTTTTCCACCCATGTGCAGCTTCAGGGAGGTAAAGAGATAGTAATCTGAAGGTGCTAGGTCAGGGGAATGCGCGGGATGGTTCAGGACATCCCATTTAAACGAGGCGAGCAGTTCCGTCTGTCATTGTCGTGCAGCAGGCAGACTCCCTTTGTCGGCATGCCTCTCCTTTTGTTCTGAATCGCCCTCCGCAATTTTTTTAGGGTTTCACAGTATCTTGCAGAGTTGATGGTCTCCCCTTGAGGCATATATTCAATTAAAATTATGCCTTGACAGTCCCAAAACACGGATGCCATTATTTTCTTGGCTGAAATTGTGGTTTTGAACTTTTTGGGTGTGACGCCACTGTTGAGACTGCCTTTTGGTTTCAGGCGTGTAGTGTGCAACCCAAGTTTCATCTCCAGTAACGATGGAGCGGAGAAATTCATCTCCATGGAGTTTGCAGCGCCTCAAAAACTCTTGCCCGGCCTCCACTCGATTCAACTTGGCGGGAGATTCGATTGACACTTTTCACGAAACGTGTTGTCGCGTCGACATTTCTCAACGTACTGACCTCGAACCGGTCTCGTTGCGGAGGGGAAGGGTCAGGGTACACGAAAGTGTAGCCAACATGTCGAAAATAAAATCCATCCGGTCGTGAGAGCCTCAGTACACTTACTTTCTGGATACGCCTCGTAGTTTATTCTTTTTTGTTAATATTAATTTTTCTCAAAATATCAAATTATAACTGAAATCTGTAAAAAACTATACTTGAAAAATGACTTGGTGCAAATAACAGCTGCTTATGAATTTTGAATGTCAACTGTGTATATGAGCTCTGATTATTTCAATATTAAGCCGTGAACAATTTGACTAACTACAATAATTTTTGTATATATAATAGTGAAAGCAAATGGTCAGTGAACATAAAATATTATTAGTGAATTTATACCTTCACTAAAGTAATCAGTGAATTTGTACTACAGTTATAACCTTTTATATTCACTAGTTAAAAGTGTATGTCCACTGCTCGTGAATATGAACATCCATGATGTACAGAATATAGAATCTGAATATGAACATCCATGTTCAGCTGCAGTTCTTGTACTTTGAAGCGCAATACTCTGAAGTTTAAATGTAAGAAGAATGCCACTTGCGGGTATAGCTTTCATTAATACCTTGCGACTTGATCACACTCATCTAATTTACTGGTCAAATTAAAGTTTTACTGAAAATCTGATGACCTTCGTGGTTTAATTGGTAAGACTTCGGTCTTTCAGCCTGGGTTCCAATTTGGTTTTCACTTAAGGATTATTTAACACCTTCCTGGTTGTTTGGAAGAGATTACCATTCACCAGGTTCTACTGTATAAAATGGCATTTAATGTAATACAATATAATAGGAATATTTTATTATGAGTGTTTATTTTCCAGATAAAAATGTGCAGTGCATGTATACTTGACCCAACGGGAGAAACGGAAACTGCTATTAAATTCACCGCTGGTTTGGTAGCAGCCATTCCACTGGAGGCCGAGATCTTCCACATTCGGGATTCCCAGACCCTCAGGGTCAAGGTAAAATACCCTGACCAGCATTCCAGAGTTGCCGTGCCCAGGGCAGGAGACCTTAGGAAGTTGGACCATGATTGTAAGTATCATATCATTCTTAATCATTAAATAGTCTGTGGTAAAGTTGGAGATTATTATACAGAATATTCCGGTCAATTGAGATTCAGTGGGAATAGATATTACAATAAAACGTCATTTTTAAGATTACTTTGAAACAGTAGCCTTGTTACAATTACTTTTCAATCTTAATAAATTGACTGCTGAATTTTTTTAAATCAGTGCTAAAAAAGTTGCCCTTATTTTAAAATCTCAAAATATAGTAAAAAGGTTCGAGCAGGTATATTTCATTGTCACAAATCCTTATCCACCATATCTGTACCATTAGGCCATCTTGAGATAATTTAGTTTTGTATCCCTTTAAATAAATTCAAAATAGAATGTTGATGAGTATTTAGGGCACCCAAGTAAAGTTTGTATGAACACTTATAGGCGTGTTTAGCACTGAATTTATTAAGTAGCATGCTACTCAAGCAATTAAGTAATCATTTTTACTTAACAGCTATTATATTTAAGTAATTTTGTATTTATTTGTTAATCTTTCTCACGGGAAAACAGCTCAGTTTATTATTTTGTTTTTTGTATTTGTAGTGTCAAACCACACACTCATACACTTCCACAGATACACACTCACACGTCCAAAGAGAAAAGAAGCAAAAAGTGTTGAAAGATTGCACGAAGTAAATGTAATGTGAAATGTATGACCTCAGAATAAATTGAGAATTGAAGAGTAAGACATGTACGAAAGTGTTGCATAGCAAAATGATGTTGGAATCTTTCAGTAGCAGGATTACTGCTGACGTGACAATTAGAGTGTGACTGTATTTTGACTTAAGAACTCTTAGTACATTACATTTAATAATTTAGTTTAGTTTATTTATTTAATTTCAATTACATTTTTTTAGCTGTGAAGACAGAAGATGGAACAAATCTCCGCTTGCTAACCAAAGTCCTCGTATCACATCAAGTATGGACGGAATCCTGTCCCATCGAGATATCACTGTGTCTTGCTGTACCTGATCAAATTGGCATAGGCAGGAAAGAGGCATCACTGATAGACTTGAGTAAGCCCGTGAAAGTTAATATAGCCCCAAAACCTATTAAAAGGGGTATTTAAATGGAAAGTGTTAGAATTACAGTATTTATAATTACTTAAGACAGTTATTATTAGTTGTAAGTTGTATATATTGATTGTACCACATATTGAGAAATATATTTTATTTATAACAAATGATTTTTATTTGTTTAGTCATTTATTATCATTAATCCAAAGTAATAGAAGTGTGAAAGGAAAAGTAAATGTGATATATGGGTGAGTAATGAAAGATTAGAGCAAGTTAAAGAATTCTGCTATTTAGGTTGTATTTTCTTAATGATGGAAGAGTTACAAGGGATATTGAATAGCGTGTACCGATAGGAAACAAAGTAAATGGGGCACTGAAATATATAAACTCGAACCTGACAGTATTAAAATCTGCCAAGATGATAGTCCACAGCAGTATTTTAGTATCAACTTTTTGTATGGGAGTGAAACGTGGAACAATACTGAAAAGAGTCAAATAAATGTTGCAGAAATGCGTGCACTTAGAAGAATACATGGGGTGACTATGTACGGAACGTGACAGAGGGTGAACTTAATTAAGGTTGTTGTTTTGAGCAAGATGAAGAAGACCAATCTGAGATGGTTTCGATACGTGGAACGAATGAACGAAGAAAGACTTAACAAAACAAATATACAGTGCTAATTGTGAGTGGAAGGCCTAGGAAATTATAGTTGAATCAAGTGTACAATATTTTGGAAGGTTGTAGGTAGGTATATAGGTGAAAGTTTTGTTATAATAGGAACGTCTGGCGCTCTCTCCTTTCTGCTTACCCCGATAGGGAGATGACGTGATGGTATGTATGTATATATGAATTATTATCAATTAATTAATATCGAGTTTAACTATTATATGTATAAAACATTGAAATAGCACTTCTGGATTTGTATTTAAGAACTTGTCTAGACAGTTTTTACACTGGTGCAATGTCACAACACTCACTACACTACCGATGACCTCCGTGGCCTAGTTGGTAAGACATCTGTCTCCCAATCCGGAGGTTGCGGGTTCGAACCCAGATTATTTTTAAAAAGGGTTCCTGTCTGGTTTTCACTTAAGGCCTCTTTAATATATTTTTGGTTGGTTGGAATAAATTGTGACATGGCAATAAGCCCGCTAGGTTATACTGTATACAACGAAGTGTAATATAATACAATATACTATTGGCCAGTTTTTTCCAAGATTCCACAATTCTTTTAGCAAAGCAATGTTTCTTTAGTTTATTATGGAATTTAGTTTGGACAGTTTTAACCAGGGCTGTGGAGTCGGAGTCGTGGAGTCGGAAAATTTTAGGCGGAGTCGGAGTCGGAAAAAATCAACCGACTCCGACTCCGTTTAATTATTTTAAAATTTTCTTTAACTCATCCAATGCTGAGAACACGCCTAGCGTGTCCATGTGAACATCGTTTTATTTAATTCTTTTTTTAAATATTAATATATATTTTTAATATTATTTTTGTGTGAAGATATTGCTTAATGCGTATAGTTTATATATTTTTTTATTAAATTGTTTCATTTGTGTACGAATATAATTAATTTTTTATTTATACCTGTATCCATTATTAACAAGTCAATATAAATACATTAGGTAGACGCAATAAATTATAAAATAAAATAAAAATTGAAGTCAGAGTCAAGAGTTGGAGTCGGAGTATAAAATAAAGCCGGAGTCGGAGTCGGTAAATTTTCATCCGACTCCACAGCCCTGGTCTTAACTGATGCCTTATCAAGTGTGTTTTTTGGTTAAATGAAAATCATTTGAGGAGTTCTGAGCAAATCATAATGACAGCTCAAGATCTTATAACCAGGGCTGTGGAGTCGGAGTTGGAGTTGGAGTCGGAGTCGCGGTGTTTGGGCCGGAGTCGGAGTAGGAGTCGTAAAAAACGTGCGACTCCGACTACTTTTTCGTTAAAATTTAAAATACATTTTTTTTAAATTATTATAATGAATGTGTATTGTGCACGAATATTAAACATGCAGGCGCAAGTCGCGCCGATATGGTGAATCACCGAGATCCATTTAATGCATAAAGTCTACGAAAATGTGTTTGTCTCCTTTCTCACGTCGAAAGAAAATTCTGTTGGCTGGGATCTATGTTAACTCCATGGTTCGATCCATATTGACGGAAGAACAAATAAATAGAGCTAAAAACGCTCTGTTTGAATTAACCGTTCGTATGAAAGGCCTTCGACTAGAAAAAGAGACGACAGCAGGCAGCGTACACCAAGTATCATCATCTTCATCCGACACCGCTGAATCTGAAGACGATTTAGAAAAATATCTCAATGAACAAGATAAACTAAAACGTCCTCGTTTGAATCACAGTCCCAATATAGATGAAGGAGACTCTATTTCAAAATTTAAAATTGAATTTTATGATGCATTGAAAATAATGGAAAAAATTGACCGAACTTATAAGTTAAATGTTGAAATGGCAATACAGCGGTATCTAGAAATCGTAAAAGATTCAGCATTGATCGTTACAGCATTACCGCCAACCCAAGTATCCGTAGAGCGGTTATTTTCCGCTCTTAAAATTCTCAATTATGATTTGAGAGCCTCTACGAATACAGATTTAATAGAAGCAATGTTGTTTTTAAGAATAAATTCTAATAAATAATTATTAAAGTTTGATCTTGTTTTATTTTTATCCGTATACCATGAAAAAAATGGCTATATGCAAAGGTAGGAAACAACCTGATAAAATTGAGCTTTTTTGAGTCGGAGTTGTGGAATCGGAGTCGTGGAGTCGGAGTCGTGGAGTCGGAGTCGTGGAGTCGGAGTTGTGGAGTCGGAGTCGTGTTGTTGGTAAATATAGGAATCGGAGTCGGAGTCGTGTTTTTTTTTTTCGACTCCACAGCTCTGCTTATAACACTTTAAATAAACACAGTCTAATTTATTTATAAAAATAAAATATATTTCCTCTCCTGTCCATAAATGTTTTTTATCACATAGAATATACTAGTAGTATCTAGAAAGGATTTTTTACGGTTTGTTTTCCCTTGGTAAATTTCCTACAGTTTTTTTACCAGATATGTTTTGCAAAAATAGTGCTATATAAATCTCTGCCTGATTAAAGGCTGCAGCAGATTAATCATTCCGACCATCTTGGAAATTGAATCTCCTTGCCATCGGAAGTTTGCATTTCATCTGTGAAGGCTGTATGTTTAAGATTATTTGTGGGTTAAAGATTATTTGTGCTATAGAGTTGCTGGTGAAGATTAACAATTTCATGTCACTGTCTTTTAGGGCAATATCCGGAGCACCACAGGGATCACATCTGGGTCCTCTATTGTTTTATAAATTATATAAATAGTTAGGTCAAAAACATTGAGTTTGTTCTCTTTGATGATGATCAAAAAGTGTTAAAAATGTTGATGATTTTAATATATTGGAGAATAATTTAAACTCTCTCCATGACTGATGCTTCTAGAATAATCTCTCTCCCTCCCCCAATATAAATAAGTGTATAATAATAACTTCCATACGCAAAAAAGGCGCCAGATCTCGACACCTATAGTAACAATATGCCATTAAAAGTCATCGAATGATCAGTTTCATTATCAGAAACACGAAGATGTTTGCCAGTGTGACAGCTCTAACAACATTATATAGGTTCCTTGTTCAAAGTATATTGGAATACTCTTCAGTTGTGCTGTCACCATATTATAATGTGCATGCGTGAGGTTTGGAGAGAGTCCAGATCAATTTTTTAAGGTTCATAACTTTTTAAATGGCCATTGAAATACAAGACAATGCTTATGGATTCATTTGCAGATCACTGAAACTGTCATTTTTCAGGAGAGGTGGGTAATGTTTAATGTAATTTTTCTATGGGGACTCCTGAACAATCAAATTGTCTGTGAAGAGGTTTTGCAATTTTTTTTCTTTTTTGTTGTATTATGTGTTAAGAGGTTTGTTTGACTAATGTTTTCATTTGAATTTTGTTTATTTTTGTTTTGTCATTTGTAATAAAAGTTTGAGTTTTGTAAATGCTGCAGCTGTTAAAAAATAATAAAGAAATAAAAACAAAATATGGGAAATATTTAATAATTATGGTGTTAAATGTAAATTAATATGTGGTATTGCATTTAATATGCCGAAAGTAAAGCATATATTAAAGAGTGAACGACCCTTTGACTGAATCGGTTAATATAAAAAAAGGGGTAACTCAAGGATATGTTGTCTCCTTGGTTGTTTAATATTTACATACGAGGGTCATCCAGAAACTAAGGTTACAAGGGCTCCTGAGGCCGGGGGAAATTTTTTGTTTCAAAGTTGGTGCACCTGGCGTATAGGGGGAATCCTAACGGTCAGTTTGTTTGGTCCCGCGTGTTTGTCGGCCATTTTGTTCAGTCACAGTAAATTCTTCCGATGGAGAGGTCGTCGCGCGCTCCCGCCAATTCTCGTCCGTGCGAGACCCGCGTGGTCATCAGTTTTTTGACTTTGCAGAACAATACCGCCGCGAATATCCATCGGAACCTCATGGAAGTTTATGGTAGTGATTTGATGAGTCGACAACATGTCACGAAATGGGTTAGGTTGTTCAGAGAATGCCGTACTGATACTCACGACGAGGCAAGGCAGTGATTTCTGACGAATTTGAGCAAAAAATTGAAGAAAAAGTGCAAAATGACCGCTGTGATGCTTGACGACTTTCACGATGAATTTCCTACATTTCTCGAAGTCTCCTTGGTAATATTGTGTCGAAAAAACTTGGTAACAAGAAGTTGTGTGCGAGATGGGTGCCCAGAATGCTCACACCGGAGCACCGTCAAAATCGAGTGACCGCAGCGCGTGAATTTTTGGATCGTTTTGCACAGGAGGGAGAAGGTTTTCTGGACTCTATCGTGACGGGGGATGAGGCGTGGGTGTGTCACTACACCCCAACAATTTTCTAACGATCAGAAGGTCGAGGAAGCTGTGAAGAAGTGGCTGAAAGAGCTGGCGGCGGAGGTCTATGACACTGGCATACAAAAGCTGGTGCCCCGACTACAGAAATGTCTCGATTACGTTGAAAAATAGTTTAATATATTTGTGAAGTATCCTGTAAATTTCAATTAAATACAAGCATTTTTCGATCCTACATAAATGTTGTAACCTTACTTTCTGGATGACCCTCGTAGATTCATGTGTGGGGGAACTACAGAGGTCAATGGAAGGCATGTAAATGTCGTGTTGAAATGTGTGGATTGCACATGCTGATACGCTAGTGTTACCAGAGAATGAAGATAAATTACAGAGTTTGATAAATAAATTGTAACAATAGGAAATAAAGTCAATGGAGTACTAAAACATATATACTTGAAAATGACTATATCAAAATCTGCTGAGATGATCTGCAGATATGGAAAACGACTGAAAGAGCCAAATGAATATGAAGAAATTCGTGGACTGAGAAGAATACATAGGGTAACAATGTATGACAGAATACTGAATGAAGTTAATAGAGGGGAATGTGAAATTAAGGCTGATGTATTAAGTAAGATAAAAAAGAGCGCTCTGAAATGGTTTGGCCATGCAGAACAAATAAATGAAAGAAGACCAACAAAACAAATATACAGTGCAACTGTGAGTAGAAAGCGTGCAGAAGAAGACAAAGGAACGAGTAATTGGATCAAGTTAATGGTATTTTTAAAGAAGGAAATGTAAAAATCATAGAAATTGTATGATAATGTATATGGATGTATGTCGTAGTGTAGGGATGTAGTGGTAAAATATGTGTCACGATAGGAAAGTCTGGCGCTCTCTGCCTACTATTAAGGAAGCGGCACATATCAAGTATGTATAAAATAACAGTTTACATTAGGTAAGGATCAAATGGAGTTGGAACTACGAGCTAGTAACGGATCGATCAATCGAACGATTATTTTGTAAGTTTCCTCCAATAATCGCTAGATCATGTCACATCATTCTCCGTCCAAAGGAAAGGTGAAGAAAGGACCGTAAAAATAACCAATGTTGAGATCAATCTTCTTGTCGCCCTGACTTATTTGAATGCAGACGTTTTCGGCTGCACCCTATTCCAGCCAAATGATGCCAATTTCAAAGATAAATAGAGCTGTCGCTGAAACGAGATACTGGCTTCAGCTGAAGGTTTTCCATTCTGCTACGCCGTTGAAGCTGATGCCTTACCTTGCTATTATGATTCATCAATGGGTAAAACGTATCAAATGAATGATCTCTGGTCCCCTCCAATAACTTTGTGTTCAAAAGTGATTTGGTTATTGTAAAATCGCTTGGAATTTATATTCTCTCGACCTCTTATTCTTTTGTTATAAGCAAATAATGAATGTAATAAAATACTAATTATGTATATTTATTCCTATATTATGTATATTTTATTCCTAATGCCCACACACTTCGTCGCTTCATATATAGATGTATAAAAAATAAGTAACATTCATACACTCCATCTAAGATTAAAATATATCTAAATATAATATTGTACGAGTAAAATGAACTCTCCACCTTTTATATCAACATCTGTTGGGCATCCAACGGTCCTAATTGTTTGCAAAGCGGTTTGCTAGATTAAAAGCCCCCGAAGAGACAAAATATTGCCTTGTGTATACTTGGCCGGTCTGGTTGAATTATCAGTAAAACAATTGATTTTAATTTGTCTTTTAAGTTTATGGTATTTGTCTATGTCTTTCTGTCACTTTTGAAACATGGCGGTCCCGAAGCTGACATCTCTCCTTTCAAATGTATATTTACTTATATTTGTAGGTTATTGCGCATTAATTAACATAGCCGATGGTAAGTCATTTGAATGTTTTATTTTTTAATATTTTCTTCACATTTTCTCAGTTTTGTAGTTTGTTTTACTGTTTTCGTAATGCCGAATTTCCATCACAATAACGTGTCCCGTTGCTATTGGTTATCAGAATTATGGAATTACGTGGCCTTTATCAAATTATATATTGTAAATTATGAATTAAAATAATGCGGAACAAGCAAATTAGACTATTTGGGAGTTATATTTTTCAATCGTTTCTAATTGGTCTTGTTATTTATAGAAATAAATTAAATGCTTTTTATGTAAAATAATAAAGGGGCGGATTGAATGCCGGAAAATGAATTTTCTTTCATACTGTGACTATGACCAGTATCCAGATATATTGATAAAAAAATATTGTCCGCATAATTGAAGAAATGTTTCAAAAACGAAGCTGAATTTTTATTATTGGATTTATGCATAATGTTTAAAAGGTCTATAATATAGTGAATTTAATGCTGTGAAAATATGTTAATTTTGGTCTCGAATTGAACTCGACACACTCACTTAAAATTATATTTTCCATTTCAGTGTATTCTCGAAATATTTTTAATGCTATTATAAACTGATAATATCTATATCACTGATACACAAAAGAAAACAGTTATTCCATGTCAATTCAGAACACATTCCTACTGTACCTCTTTAGATATTCTCGATTTTGGTTTACAGTTTATATGAATGGAGTACAACCGAACATTTTGTTTTAATTTTCTTTTATAAATTTTTGAAATGCCAATAATTCCAAAATACTTTTGGAAATACAAATTATTTCCTAAATGGTATAAGCTAGAGAAATCATATAGTGCTAATTTCAAAGTACAGGATTATGTCATTCTCAGTTATCCGACTCTCCTTCAATCCCATTTAGATCGGATAATTGGAACTCTATGGTACATATATATAAGAGGTTCAACAGCATGGACTGTACAGTACCCGGCGGAAAGTAATACACATTGGGCTTAAGAAAGAGACTGTCGGCCATAATCGGTTAACTTCGGCTTTGTAGAGCGTCGTCTCTGTCGAACGATGCGCTAACAGTCAATGACAGAGACGACGCTCTACAAAGCCGATTATGGCTGACAGTCTGTTTCTTAAGCCCAATGTGTATTACTTACCGCCGGGCACTGTAAAAGACATTGTGAAAAATGAAGAGCGGTGAACCGAAAAGTTAATAGGTAATTTCTGTTTGAGCGGAGCGCGAGTCTGTAATCGGACAAATGCTGTACATTTTCGATTAAATATGAAGACGTGGCAGAACAGTTAAATCTATAAAATAATTTCCGCTATAGATATTTCTATATTGGCAACTGTAAACTTACATTATGTGCTTTTATATTTTAGGTTACACTACGGAATTTGTGACATGTGGTTCCATATTGAAATTGATGAATACAGATCTCCGATTGCGGCTACATTCCCATGATGTTAAATATGGAACAGGATCAGGACAGCAATCAGTTACTGGCACAGAGGTACAAGAAGATGTCAACAGTCACTGGCAGGTGTTCGCTGAAACTGGGAAAAATTGTAAAAGAGGGTAATTATTCAAATTATTAACATTTTTGGAATAAGGGAGTAAAATATTATTTATAGTTAAAGTGTAAACACTGTGGAGGTTTAAAGACGTTGTAATTTGTTTGGTCAAACACTATTTATTCCACTTTATATAGCGGTATGACCCTACCGGTTTCAAGGTTTTCACTTCATCATCAGGAGAGCACGAACAAGACCTTTAAACCCGCCGATAGGACAGTCTTCGCCTTCTTCGGAACACGTTCGCCGGGTGAAGTCCACTGTTTCGACCATGTATCCATGTTTCGTCGACGGTCACGAAACGATGCAGAAACTCCTTCGGATTGCGCTTAAACATCGTCAAACACTGCTCTGAAGTGGTCTCACGGTTTCGCTTGTTGTCCGGAGTGAGCAAACGCGGCACCCATCGCGCCGACAGCTTTCTCATGCCCAATACAGGATATGACCCACGCGGTCTTTTGAGATGCCTACTGTCTCAGCTATCTCGCGCACCTTCAATCGGCGGTCTGCCAATACGAGATCGTGGATTTTTGTCATGTTATCCTCCGTGGTAGCCGTTTTTGGGGCACTTGGGCGTGGCTCATCAAAAACCGATGTGCGACCACGTTGAAACTCGTTAAACCAATTTTTGATGGTCGCCATCGAAGGAAAAGAGTCACCGTACACAGCACCTAAGCGCTCTTTGATTTCGCTGTGCGATTTCCCTTTCAAAAACAAGAATCGAATCACCGACCAATATTGCTCGTTTTCCATTTTTCTCAAATCCGCGGACACGCTCGCTTCCACACGCGGTCAAAACAAAACTACGCGTCCGATTCGGCTGAAATTTTGACAGTAGCTGTCAACGAGAATGTACTACGCCATAAAAAATTGCTCTTGCAATAGTGGTGCCATCGGGCGGTGAGGCTAAGTACTTATCGGACCGCCCTCGTATTTCTACAGCATTTATATGGCTCCATTCAGTCTTTTTCATCTCCTATATATCAAAGTTGGTACTAAAATAGTTTTGTGAATAATCATCTTAGCAGATTTTGATACTGTTCAGATTGATTATATATATTAAAGTGCTTGTTTCCTATCATTACACACTTTTCGATATTCCTCATAACTATTTCATAATCTGAGAAAATACTATCCAAATAGCAGAATTCCTCAACTTTCTCCAATCTTTCATTGTACACCCGAAGTGTAATACAATACTAATTATTTTTTTATTATTTTAAATTAATTTTTGTTTTATTTCAGTGAACCAATCAAATGTGGCAGCGTTATTCGCCTCCAACACGTTGCGACTAACAAGAATCTGCATTCGCATCACTTCAGCTCTCCTCTGTCGGGAAATCAGGAGATTTCCTGCTACGGGGATGATAATGGATTGGGAGACACAGGCGATCACTGGCAATTAGTGTGCAACAATGATTTCTGGAGGCGTGATAGCAGTGTGAAATTTAAGCATGTGGATACTGATGCGTTAGTTTCAATCTTATTTTTGCCCCAATATACATATCACACTTTTTCTATAATTTATTTATTTAGACTTTTTATTAATCTTTTTCAACCAACCAGACAAGAGTTGCACATATTTAAGCAAAGGTTACAACGTTATTTGCAAAAAAAAAAAACGATTCTTTAAGCATAAAAAACAAATGAAAAGATAAAAAGTCAAACAAAATATTTGCAAATGTTAACAAAGACCGGAAAATAAGAGGACTAGAAAATAGGAGTTAGGGATAAACATATTCTGTCATTGAAGAGAGATGTAATATTTTTTAAAGCGCTGTTTAAATCAAGCCAGTTCAGTTTGATCCCACCACCACCCACCCACACTGTTATGGAAAACAAAATAATTCCGCATCTAGCGCAATTTACACTATTGAATTCTTCTTTATTTTTTACAAGCGTGACGTCATGTAGTAATGAAGAAGAAACTGCCCAAAGGGACTCCTCAGGTGGCGACACACCTGAGTGTGAAAAGAATAGTAGTGGCGAAGTACTTAAGGTCCGACGCCTCGGGAGAAGGGAAATGACTCAGCACAGTAAATATACTTATAAGGCTCTTTAAGGCCTAGAGTTCAAACAGAGTAGCAAGTTGCCAGTACTTTCATAGAAACTTCAAATGAAGCAAAACTATTCTTTGACACCACTAGATCGGAGTAGCTAATTGGTCCGAAGATGAACCGATGTAAAGTTGAGTGGAGATCATTTTGGAAATTATTGATTAGATTAACATTACAGTACCACAAAATGTGATCTAAGGATTAATCCAGGTAGCCATGAAAATTAAGAAAATTAAGTAACTAATTCCAGAGTCTGACGGCATGGACAGCTAAGGATGATTGAAGGAGGACCTATGTTCATGTTGATGATCATTTATTTTTTGGTGCTTTAGTAACATTGAGTCATCCCAAATACTCCCTAGCTTCAATCAATGACCTAATGTAATGTTTTTTATTACAGATATCTTGCTGGTTCTGGCAGAACCTTTGGTCGCCCCATCAATGGTCAGGGGGAAATAGTAGGAGTATCATCGTTGTATAGTGCCTACACAGACTGGATTACCAAAGAAGGCCTCTTTGTCCATCCCAGTGATTTAGGGGCCAATCGAGCAGCACATTATGTTCACACAGAACTGTAATTTATTGTAGTTCAAACATTTGAAAAAAATAAACTTTTCACAAACTGTTTTAAAACAAATTACGAAGTGTGAACAATGTGTGTGTTTAGAAAATATCTGTTTTTAGGTAATGTAAAGATCCATGCATTGTGCAATTTGTTTTTAAGACTTGGAAAGAAAACAGTTTCCTTAGTTTCCATTAAATCTTTATCAACAAAATGTTTTTGATTATTGTTTTATCAAAAATTTTATTGATCAATGTTTAAGAAAAGTGTGTTGCAAACTAAACTTATCAAAAAAGCTAATAATAATATATATTGTTTTATTTAAGCTATCCTATATTTTTCGGCTTATGTGGTACCCCTACCTATCCGAATTGGTGATGTGGACATATTGAAGAGTGTGGCGGGGAGGTGACATTATTTTCGGCTTTATTAATTGAGCCTTCAGATTATAATTGCCCTTGAGGAGAGTGCTCTCTAAATGGCACTATATAAATTATCCTTTTATTATAATCCCTGGAGTAGGTACAGAACTTGTAGTTTCTTTTTTTCATAGAACCTGTTTTCAGGTGCCATCAGGAATCGAAACTGAAACCCCTGTATAGATTCGAGCTTCTTGCCGATTAGGTCACGAAGATCTTCCATATATGCAGTAATCATGAATTTCATTACTGGTCTTAATAATGAAACAGTCTTCATTTCTTCATCATTATTTTTCTTTTTATGGTTCAGAGTTGCAGTCACATCAGTGCAGATCTCCGTTTGTGTCAATTTCTGGCCGACTCTTCCGCCTTCACCCTCATGAGTTTTCTTTTCTTGCATCAAAAATTAATTTACATTAAGTCATTTCACTTCACTTAGGCAATCCCTCGTAGATGAGTATGATTGCCACTCTGTTCTGTGCTCTCTGAGGTGGCTTAAGAGTCCACTCCTGGATCCTCACATTCTTCCGCAGGCTGGGCACACTTACAGGCAGTATCCGATGACTCGATGCAGGTCACTATTTACCCTTTATACACTTTTCCTTTACACGACCATTTCAAAAAGTATCACCTCCTTTATTCGTTATGGCTCTCCATATGTTGTACTCCAATCCAGCTCTGGGTGTGTATACCACACAATGCAAAACTGGACATAAGACCGTCCTTTTACCTCTCTTGTTCTATGAGTAACTAAGATAGATTTCGATAACTAATTGCACTTAGTAAGGAGTCTTTAAAGGCTGATGTAGTGTGTATTGGTGGTTGATCTTTGATAAGATTCAAGTTTGTTTTGCACATGACAAGTTTTACAGATTTCATATCACATATGTTGGTGTCTCTACTAATTTAAAAAATAAACACCCTTTATAAATACGATGAATTGATTTTTATGGTTAAAGCAAGTAATGTTCGAATGATTATTTTATTTATATAATATACTTATTTATATAACACCTGAAGGGAAGCATAAACTTATTTTTTTAATATGTTGACTACCTTATAGTAGCGAAGTACCTCCATAGACAAAATGTGTTTTTATATATGAGTGTACATGTATTGGTCTGTTATTTTATGTATAAATAATGAAAATTAAAAAATACTTACTATTTGTTAAATACCCACCTTTTCGAAGTTGCTTGGTCAGCTAAGTGCAATAAATTTTATTGGCGATAGCCAATGCACTCTTTTCAGTATTAAAAACAGACGAAAACTATTACTGATAATGTGAGCTTGTATGTTTAAAATCATATGTGGTTGTATGAACAAATATTATAGTAAAATTTCATCGGGAGTTGTTATGTCACAAGCTAAAAACCATTAAAATATATAATAAACTCTCGATTATCCGGGGTTGCGTTAACCAGTGCAGTAAAAAGATTTTAACATTTTAAAATTATTTTTCATTCGACTACATAATATGCGCCAGAAAATTGAACTCGCAAAATTGATAAATATGTAACACAAAATAAAATTTGCGAATATGTCACTGATCGGAAATTCTGGTTTATCTGGGTCAATTTTTTCCCTACCACCTACCACTGTCCTGGATAATCTCCCTACCACTGTCCTGGATAATCAAGAGATACTTTACTCCTAAATGATGAACACAAATGCCATATTTCATAAGTGCAGGTGAAATAATTAAATAGTTTAATAATTATATGTAAATGAGATCTCGGTTTAACCCCAGCTATTTTGCATAAAATGTGCGAAAAATCCCAGCATTTTTTGGCAAAAAAAAACAGTAGTTAATATTTAGTTTTAAAACCTATTTTTTGTGGAGTCCTCCCTGTAGAGTGTAAAATAATAATTAATTTTCATATTTCATAAAAAAAAAATTTTTTTTTTTACTCAACATAACTATGAAAACTTTGAAGCCGATGATCGGCCCTGTGGGATTTTTCGCATACACCAGTTGGGGCTAATAATCGACCCCGTGGGATTAAAAGGGTTAAATAAGTTTTAAAATTGATTCAGAGTAAACCGTCAATATGTTTAAAAACAAGCCTTCAAGTTTAGTTCTCATAAGAGAATAAAATACAATTATTTATAGATTTTCATTCCTTAATTATTCTGAAATATGCAAACATGGTTGATTTTTTTTTATAAGATATATACGAGTATATATACTGTTTAAAGCTGAGATATATTGAATGTTCAAAAAAGTGAATTTGGGTAATGGAAATAAAAGTTTATTTCAATAACACAAAGGCCAGGGAGTTTATAAGTTTGAAAATTATGAAAAATTTATTTTTAATATATTAAAAATGGCATATTTTGCTACAAAATGTTTTTGGTTTAAAGTTTTTTTTGATTAAAAAAGTGTGGACTTAACCATATATGATTTTTTTAAATTGGACATAAAATATCCAGAAAATTTTGTACAAAGGTTATTTATTTTTTTTATCCAAGAAAATATTTTATTCGTATAGAATATTTAATAATAAATTACTTTGTTATTTCACTTGAATCCCTGCGACACATGTTTCTACCTCCTATCTTGACACCCTCTTCAGACGGAATGATCCTGGTTTGTTATGAATAAATCATAGTTATTAATTTTAATGAAGATATTTGTAATGGGACTGTAGCCTGGGAAAGCAGTCAATGTGATCTTTAACTTTACAAATATTTTGAACACACCATCAGTGTGCACATATAGGTTGATGATTCACAATTTATTATATTGTAAATAATTCCTCATTCGCTTAAAAATTACCAAATTTGGACATGCAATATCTGCTTTAAACAGTCGATATTTAAGAATTGATTATGTACGTACTTCCATGTTAGAGACAATTTGAATGTATAAATTCTATTTTATCTTCTTGTGGGAACTAAAATAATGATGGTTCTGATTGATTTGTCATATTTGGTTTTATTTTTTTTCCTACTTCATGTTTCTTTTTTTTATAACCTCTTATAAAAAATATAAAATTGGGCTTATTTAATTAAAAACAACTGTAATAGGCAGAAAAAATGATTTATTTTTACAAATTTAAGACAGAATTTTATCATATTTAAGCTGAAATGTTATTTTATTCATATGAAGTTGAGTTAAGAATTAAGTGATTAAAATGCATAAGTTTTTCATTACATTATCTATGTAAAAGCAACATGTCAATCAACAAGTTTTGATTCTAATTTTAATTTATTAGTTATTTGACACTCGATTCCCAACAAATATTATTGTGTCCCCAAACATCTATGTATGTACAGTAGTCCACCCTTATTTTCGGGGATACATTCTAAGACCCTCAGTGGATGTCTGAAACAGCGGATGGTACTCAACCCTATATATATATATATATATATATGTTTTTTCTTATACATACTAATGATAGTTTAATTTATAAATTAGGCACATTAAGAGATTAACCTTTCCCTTCCTGTTCTAAAAATATCCGCGTGTTCCGGTGCTGTTTATTCAATACACATGTAAAAATGAGCGATTTAAAATCGGAAAAATAAGAATATTCATAGCCAATTGCTTAAATTAATTAAATTTGAAGTCAAAAGTGATAATAATTGAAATTTAATTGCTGAAAACATGAAAAAAACCATCGGCCGACGTTCACAAAACGGGCGAAGCAACTATCTCAAACTAAAGCCCGCGAGCTACTGAAGCGAGCGAACTGAGATTATATTTCTTGCGTTCCCATATACCGAAGTAGTGAGAGTGAGACGTGAATAGCGTCGCTTCCTCACCCATAGCGGTTTTTAGAATGAATATACCTACGTCACACGTTTGATTGTATTGGTGAATTTATTCCCGATTTTCACAAAATATCTCTGATGTGGCCGATGAGTGTTAATTATTATTAATATTATTTTTTTCATTTAATGCATTAGTGTATTACGGAGAAATACCTAAAATCTGAACCCAGTATTTATTATATTTATAGAGATATTCAAGTTTTTAGAAGCAATGTGTACTAGTTACACATCACAGGGAAGGAAGGGTTAACAACAATAACTATTGAACAATTATAACAATATACTATTATAAAAGTTATATGAATGTGATCTCTCTTTCTCAAAATATCATATTGCACTGTATTAACCCGCCTTCTTGTGATGATGATAGTGGTGTGTGATATATGAAATGAGGTGAATAACATGAGTATTGTGACATAGTGTTAACTTTCTATTGACAATGTTTAGAAATTTTTCATTTAATATTTTTTGAACCGCAGGTAAATTAAACTGCGAATAAAGGGAGACTCTGTATATTGAAAAATGTGCAAGTTTATTAATTGAAGGGCTAAGTTGTAAATATTGGTAACCAACATTTTGGTTTTAGCAAGAATTACTTCATTTTAAAAACTTTAATAAATCTATTTCCACATGTAGTTACTCATATTATAAATTCTTTAATTTGCAATGATTTAGTTAAAAACTCATGTTAATTTCATTAAGAAATATTGACACTTGTATGTATATATAGTATTTGTTTTATGAAAATTAAAATCTGTGATACAAACAAGTTCTTTTATTTTTTATTAAAATAGTAATAATAAAAAGACACGAGTATGTGCCAGTAATTATGACAGTGGACTAAGTCAAAGTATTGAAAAAAAAAATTTTATGCTTTATTTTATATTACAATTATTTGTATTTTAATAATCTAGAAGTACTTAGGAAAAAAATGCACCATTTTCATGACTGCAAAGTTGGAGTGTAAATATAATTCTCTTTTTGTTTATTTTGATAGTAGACTAAGTCACTTCCAGTCTGTTTGACAAGAGTGTGTACGGCTACATTTGTTCCAACACGAGGGTAGATTCAAATGCGAGTAGGTAGCAGGACCCTTCCCCAAGATGCTTTGTATAGAAAAACTCGGTTGTCGTTCAATCTTGGTTAAACAAGAACATATTTCACCATGAGTGCTGTGTACGCATCACATTACGAAGCCGTGTTTCTGTGTACACATTTGAAAGGACCGAAAAAGTCGTACAGAGTCGCTGCTAAAAACATGAGAAAGACGAAGACATTTGTAAGTAAGTAGGTGAAACTATTCCGATGTAAAAAAATGTCGATGACCTACCAGTTCGTGGCACTGCACAAAAAACGAGGACAGTGATTTTACGGATATTTGAGAAGAATCCTCATCTATCATTGCATAGCAGACAGGTGGTTTTGCGTGAAAAGGGTCTAATTGTGTCATGTGACACTATAGAAGACGTTTGTGAAATTTTGAAGCACGGTGAAGAAACCACTACTGTCCGAAAAAAGACTCGGGCGAAAGAAAATTTGGACCGCAATTGGCAGTGTAATTTTTTCAGACGAAGCTTCTTTTAGAGCATGTTCTTCCATTAATCATACCTGGTGTACCCACACCAAGGGACTCATCCAGTGAAGCATTAAACACCCGGTCCACATCTGGGGCTTTTTCTCAAAGCAGGGATTTGGCACTTTGCACATCTTTACAAATTATTTGAATGCTGCCAAAATTGTTAAAATATATCAGAGGGCTTTATTACCATCTGCCGAAAGGTGTTTTATAAGAAAACATGAAAATTGGCTACTGCAAGAGGACAATTACCCAAAACATCAGAGTCATCTTTGTACTGCGTGGAAACAGGAAAATGACATTGACATAATGGATTGGCCGTCGCAGTTACCAAATTCAAATCCCATAGAAAATTTTTGGGAACTCATGAAGTTCAAGCTCCAATGGAAAAATATCTGGAACTTCAAGCAGTTATTTTGACAGATTCGACTTATATGGAAGTCTTTGCCCCTAGATTGTGCTATAAAATTAGTAGAAAGCATGCCTCGGAGATGCCGGGCAATTATTACTAGCGGAGGCGACTGGACAACTTATTAATAATAAAGCATCATGGTTTATACCATGTAGTATGTGTATTTTTTTTTAATGCCTTATCTCAAATAGATTTTCGGGTTTCGCCATACACATTCTTGTCAAACAGGCATACTTTTCTTTCATTCATCCCTGATGAACATCTTTTTGAATATGATTTAGGGTGAGTATTTTATGTAGCATTATATACTCTATTTCCCTGGTTATGAGATATATATATTTTGTGAATTTAAAAGTAATGTATTCTCAGTTATATTTTGTTAGGAAACTGCTATTCAAGTCATCTATTAGAAATATTGTTATTAAAAAAACTGTGCAACATAAATTTCAATAGGTATGATTTATAGAGTACTGTTTGTTAAGTTCCAAATAGTTATTTTGTTAGTTTAATATTTGTTTAGATAAATAAAATCAAATGTGTTAATTCAAAATAAATATCAGGACATTCCAGTATAATAAAAGTAATGTAAATAAACTCTAGATGAATAAAAATTAAATTATTATGATCAGTTTTCTGTTTTCATTGTAACCATTCCTTTGAAATTCTAGGAAAACCTAAATTAATAGAATTCTGCAAGTGAAGTAGAAAGTCTTAAAAGTGAGTATACAATGTATATGAACATGGTGGATTTGAATACCAGGCAAGAAATAAATGGAGAGCTGTTCTTTTTGTTTACCCCAATTGCGACATGACACTATGTACCAATTGGGGTAAAGATATATTTATGTTTTCAAACGGGTTCAATTTAGCAACTTTATTTTTCCAGTTTATTAAAATACTTGTAACAATTTCAGATAATTAATATTCAAAGAATGACAATACAGAATAATACGAAAAAATCAAGATCCTCAAATATTTTCATGGCAGACCTTTTGCATAGTTTGTCATGAAAATACCCCTTCACGTATTCCCATATACATGGTTTAATTAAAATAATCATTATAACACGCATACCCATGTATTAATCACTCTATGAAAATACTTAATACTGCATCGAGTCCTACATCTGACCTAAAATAAAAACTTATTTGAAATATGAAATGAAATTCCAAAATATTGTATATTTTTTCAAAAGATATTCAAACTTCTCTCTCAATATTTTTCAACATAAAATGATCTGTTGAAACACAAAGTCAATTCTATTAGTTTATCCACAAAATTGCTGTGGAAAAACTGTAGGATTCAAAACTTGTGACATTTTTTTTAACTTTCAGCAAGAATGGTGGGTCTAAGAAATGAGCTGCTCATTAAGGACATATGCTGCCTTTAACAATAAGAAAACATTAGAGTCCCATATGCCTTTAGCCAGTGCTTATGGGACTCCTTAGTGCTTTCTATGAAGACAAAGTTGTTTGTCGCCTGCATCCTTCGCTTATTTACTATACGGTTTTGAATCTAGGTATGCTACTAGGTAAATTTGAATCAGTCTTCATGGTGTATAGTCATCTCATCCAATAAAAGCGTTAGAAGCCTGTTTGCTTCTAACACTTTTATTGGATGAGATGACTATGCTCATTAGTATGACCGTATTAAAAAAATAAGAAAACAGGTTATAATAAAGGGGAAATGAAGTCTGACTATAAAAAAAATAATATATTTAATAGAATAAATAAATTTGAAAATATCTTTAGAAAATAAGAAAAATAAAAAGATATAAAATATATTTCAATACAATATAACAGCAACAGTTCTATGCTATTTGGCTCAATCTGTCACTATTTGCTCCCATTTTTATTGAGTATGTCATGCCCTGTTCACCGTGCTTTCTTTTGCACTCCGTTAGCTCACTAAAGAGGATATTTCTTGTGAGTCTAGAGTTAGGCATGTAAGCTACATGTCCAGACTAAAGTATGCAACACCATAATCTCAATGCTACGGCACTTTGCTCTTTTAAAAACTTCATTGTTTAGGGTACCATAGAATCTTCATTATTTGCCTGAGGCACAGATGTTGAAACTCATGATTCCATATATCAGAGATGGTATGGTATGATTACAGTTTTATAGACATGATTTAACAGTTGTGTAAAATAATGATTATCAAACATTCGTTTACGAAGAGCCCAAAATGACCGAAAAGCGGCATTTAAAGTTCTAAGTCACATCACCTGTTTTCTTTGTCATTTGAAATGCGCAAGTAATCATGGTTTTGCACAGATTCAATGTTCTATCAAGTTACACTGATGTTTAGGAGGAGGTTTTCATGGGATAGAATCTTGGTCTAGGAAATATTTACTTTGAGACCAAGTGTTTCACAGGTCGACACATAGTTATCCAGTAATTGCTGCAGACCTTCATCAGAATGAGAAATAAGAGCACAGTCGTCGGCATATTGCAGGTACCTCCAAACGTTTCTATTCAAGCACACCACTTTCACCTCCCTTTCACCTCATTCAAGCACACCACTTTCACCCAACTTTCACATTCACACATTTCATCATGCACAATCTTTCATTATTCAAACTTCTCAATTTACTTGTATACTCAGTCATTCTTTCAACATTCATTCTCTCCTCGAGATCTAAACCACCTTGAAGTTAATTTTTTCATCTTATTTAACACAACTATCTTATAAATGTGTTCATTTCTGCCTTCTTTGATACATTCACACTACAAATTTTTCTTTGTGTATTAATCTTGCTTTTATCCTTTTTCTGCCAACTGAAAATTTCACTTACGAGTACATACATCAAGGTGGTCACCAACACATTTATTGTTATTTTTGCTACTTTTGATATAGCGCAGTTGTTGCATATTACAAAAAATGCTCCATTTACCTTGCTCCCTGTCACTACCCATTCAATATTTATTTCAACTCACCCATAATATATTATTAACATACTATCTAGATAACAGAACGTATCAATCAACCTTCTTCAGTTTCTCTAGTTATCTCACACCTCTTTCTATAACCACAATCTTCGAAGTCACTACATTTATTTTCAAACCTTTTCCTAGGTATCTTTCAAATAACTACCATACCAGCGTGAAGTGGATTTAAACTAGAGTTTTCCATCATGTCTATAGTGCATGGCAACACCTTTGATTTTCAACTTTCTGTCAATGATAAAACATAATACTATGATGATGTTCAAGAAAATGGGGGTTAAGACTAAAAGCTCAATTGATGGGGCAATAGATAGCGTTATCTCCTAACATGCGCTCATCAGCTATGATATTTTAATGAGTATCATACAAATGAATTAATGAATGGCAAGTTATATATTTAGCCGTATTGAGTTTAGGTGTATTCGTAATTCGGTATCCATTTTTTACATTTTTTGCTCTCACATAAACACCTTGAAGATGTTTCTTTATCATCAAATTGTGCACTTCCCTTTCCAATATCACCATAGTCAAATGTCAGTTCGCTGCCACTTGTTAAATCATGAACAGCAAATAAACACAATTTCGGTATAGGACAGTCGATTCGAACTGGAACCATAAAACAATTAGGCTCACAACTGTGATTCATGTATCGTCCGATGTTACCAAACAAAGCTGGATCAATAAAGGTTTGAATTCTTTTCGAATCTGTAAATTCATTGACTGATATTATATAATTCATTTTGTTGTTAGCCACATTAAATTTATTCCTTTGAAAAACTTCTTGTCTAGTGAGAATTTCGCCGGCATATTCACAAATAAAGCCTCCTTTTGGTATGAAATCTTCAGTAAACAGTCCTAATCCTTTAGACCTTTCATGTTCTTTGGAAGTAGGACATTTTTTAATATTTAATTTCTTTCTTGGACCAAACTGAACAAGGCGATTTGTACAATTTTGATAACAAGAACATAGGCTGTTGCATTCAATCATAAGTTTTGTTTTTGTTAACGTACGATTCGTAGCTATTTTTTCTACATTATTAAATTTATAATTTGATTTACGATTTAATATACATGCACATTTATTTGATGCACAATTATCTTCACATTTGCAATGTATTAACTGCTGACAGTTATATTCTTCGTGAATTCGTTCACTCTCAGGATCTCCAGGTATCAAACTGCTCGGAATATTTTCTTTGATATAAAATAATTTTGCATCTAAGTGTGAATATTCATCATCAAACGACATTTTAATAAGTAAATAATTCGTAATCTTAAATTTCATAAACCTCGTTTCGTTGTTTAAAAATACTCATTCAGACAAACGACCAATGATTTCATAAAAAAACTAAAAGTATTGCAAACTTTAAAAAAATTGAAAATAGAATCAAGAGTTTGACAGAAAAATCCATAGATAATCGAGAAATTTGTCAAAAATGAAAACCATAGACTTAAAAAATTGTAGTAAAGCAAGATTCTCATATGATGTTTCCGCAAAAATATGTGTTTTATTTTACGCTGAAATGCTAGAAAATTACAGACTTTTTGATGATTCAAACTATCAAAAAGTGTCAGATACTATATACTGAAATTTCCGCAAAAATGTGTGTTTTATCACATTTTACGTCAAAATGCGAAAAAATTATAGACTTGTTGATGATTTTTTTTGTAATCGCTAAAATTTAGCTATCGCTAATCGCTAGTTGAAGAGTTTGTTTTTTTTTATGTAGAATTGTGTTTGAATTTTATATAATACATGAAGTTTGTACTTGTAGACCCAAATAAATGGTTTAATCGTCTCATATCCCAAACAACCAGCAGATCTATCAAAAGTTTATATAAACACCTTAGTCTCCCCAAAAATGTGCGTTATGACAATTTACGCTGAAATGCTAGAAAAAAATACATACTTTTTGATGACTTTGTCCTATAATCGCTCAAATTGTGGTTAAAATGCATGTATTTTTTTTAGTAAAATAGTGCGATTGA
Organism: Odontocerum albicorne; assembly: GCA_949825065.1. Classification (NCBI taxonomy): domain Eukaryota; kingdom Metazoa; phylum Arthropoda; class Insecta; order Trichoptera; family Odontoceridae; genus Odontocerum; species Odontocerum albicorne. Next base: position 15,059,631 of record OX463860.1, on the reverse strand, counting down.
GGTATTTTAGGGATAATATATTGTCTAACTATACTTTTAATATGTTTTTATTTATGAGGGATTTATTTGTAGCAAACAACCAGCAAAACTATCAAAAGTTTGTAGTAAATTCTAAATTTCCACAAAAATATGTGTTTTATCACAATTTATAATAGTGATTTTGGAATGTTCCATTGAATATTTTTAAACTGCAATTGACCGCGGGTAACGGGATACCGCTGAAAGCGAAACCACGGATAACGGCGACAACTGTAGCTGTAAAGGTGATACATTTCAAATAAGATTTAACAACACTGATTTAACTTTTCAAGATGTTTTTATGATAGGTTACCCGACAATTTTCTTCGTTTGCTATTTCCGATGCATCATTGTTGAACTAACGTATTTAGTGAATAAATATTGACAAGTTTTAAATAACGTGAAATATCTACCACACATGGAATCCCAAAAGGGGAAAGTTTTCAGGAAAATAAAATGATTCATCCTTATTTTATTATTAATGTATATGTTAACGTGATGTAATGTGGTGGACTATAGGAATTTTGACATTTAGATTGAATTTTCTCTGATAATAGAATAGTTGCGAGGGGTGTTGAGCTGTGTGTAACGATAAAAAATAAAGTGAATGGATCATTAAAATATATATTATCGAACAAAAATATCCGAATGAATGCTGTAGACATACTCGTACGTGCAGTGATAAGGATACAGAAGGTGACAATATAAAGGGTCTTTCAAATTGAGCATTTTTTTTATTCTATTTTTTTAAATTCTTGAATAAAACGCACAATTTGTTTTGATTTCAAAAACTTTTTATTACTCATTAAAGTATAATGTATGAAATTTAAACACAAAAAACCATATCCGCCAAATGTCTACATCTTGCAGCTCCACAGATGTCCACTCTTTTGTCAAAATTTTCGATGACATTTTGGCATAATTGATTTTGGCATAACTCACCAATAATGCGAATAATTTCATCCTTCAGCTCAGGAATTGATTGGGGGTCCCCAGAAAAAATAGTCCAACGGTGTCAGATAACTTAATCTCACCGTTTCCGGAGATATTAATTGAATTATACTGTTGACTGAGATTACAATACATAAAATAATTCAACAATTTGAACGCGTTGTTGTATTGTATACGACTTCATTTTTATAAATGTCATACATTACACTTCTCAAATGTCACAAGCTCCAGGCAATTTCGCGACGCTATCTGTGTTTTATCCAAGAATTTAAAAATCGGCTCAATTTGAAAGACCCTTTATAACAGAATATGTAATGAAGTGATTAGGGATGAATATGAACTTAAGACCGATGTATTATTCAGCATTTATATTTAAAAAATGTAGAGGAGTTAAAAATCATGGAGATAGAAAAGTATGAAAGGAAAGTAATACGAGTTGAGTTAATATACTATTTAGGTAGCATTTTTTCAGACGATGGAAGAGTTGCGAGAGATATTGATTTATGTGTAGCGATAGAAAACAAGTAAACGAGGCAACCAAAATGAACAAATATTCCCAAATCGAACAGTATTAAAATCTGTTATAGTTCACCATAGTATTTCAGTACCTACTTTAATGATTGGGAGTGAAACGTGGACGTGGAAAAATACTGAAAGGTATTGAATAAATGTGCTGTATAAATACGTAAAAAGAGAATAATTCAGAGGGTGTCAATGTATGACAGAATACGAAATGAAGTAATTAGGAATGAATGTGAATTTAAGGCTGATATCAGTATTAAGATAAAAAAGAGCATATTGAGATGGTTTGGGTATGTTGAATGAATGAATGAAAATATACTTACAAAACAAATATATCAAATGTGAGTGAAAGGCGTGGTAGAGAAAAATCAAGGAAATGTGAGGTTCAAGTGAATGGTATTTTGAAAGTGTAGACGAGGCAAACAATGTGTGTCGCGATACGAAAGTCTGGCACTGTATCCTCTCTGTCTACCCTGACAGGAAAACGACGCGATGATATATTGGTATACACTATGACACAATAAATAATACCAGTTTCTTGTCCATAAAATAATATTACATGCGGATTTAAGATCAACAGTCCTTTTAAAAGATTGATTAATATTTATACCATAAAATGAATATGGTAAACCAGACCTGTTTCTATAAAAATATATGATTCCTCTGCTGTTTTATTTTTATTGATTTGACAACTTAAGATTTGAAATTCTCACGGTTAAAATGATAATTAAAATATTAATTATATAACTATATATTCAAATAGAGTCAAACTCCCATCTATGATATATGTACGAGTATGTTACGTATATATAATAAAGGTTTATTTTGAAATATATTAGATTGGTGCATAATTAACGATCGCTTTACCAGTGCTCTTCGAATCTGTCAAATTTTTCATTTTGTTTATTTTTTTACAAAGTAAATAGCAAAAAATACTATTTAGATAGTAAAAACTACTATTTAAACATTAAAAATGCGTGTCGATAACTACCTTCGTATTCGTCACATCATGTTTTGTCACTCCGAGAAAGGATGGATTGCAGCACATTCATATCGCGATCTTAATGAATTCATGTTTCACGTAAACATATTTGTCATCCCACAATATCAGAAGCCGTTTACCATAATCTCCCAGTGAATTAATCCAGTGCTTAGCCACCAAACACATCACATAACATTTTTGCAATGGACGACTTAAGGAATTCTTTTTTTGGGAATCTGAAATATTTACAAATACAATCTAAACAAGTAGTATGTCATATAAGGTTTCTCGTATCTACGAGAAGTTTGTTTTATCTAATAAATAAATAAAACCTATAAAAATGTGCCATGACCAAATTAATCAAATCAAAGTGAAAATCATTCCTAATTTGAGAGTTTTCATGACATGGTGTATGGACGTGGCAGAAGCGAAAGATTTGTTCTAAGATATAATGAAGTGGAGATATGTTCTCTTTGCATACCCCAGTAGGAATATGGCGAAAAAGTGATTATGAAATTAGTAAATTAAATATTAACGTGTGCTCTAAAAAATATATAGAAATTTGCACGAGATTTTTGGATCGGGGTCCACGAAAGTTTGGGATAGGAATAGCTGTGAATAGGAAAGTTTGGGATAGGAACAGCGGTGAATAGGAAAGGCGATTGGATCAAAACGTCTATATTGCTTAGTGAGCTAATCGGCATGATTTTTTTATTTAATAAACTTATCTATAACACAAACATTTGCCAAAGGTTATACCTATATACAAATTTATATCTTAAGAACTAATCTAATTTATATATGATATGTATTATAACTAGGAACTAACTTAATTTTGATTTCCTACATGTCATTTTATTTTTAATATTCCTTATGTTAAATTTCTTAGAAATAGTTAACACCTATTTAGTAATTTATAACTAGATAACAATTCTTACAAATAATTATTTTAATGCTAATTATTATAAGTGTCCACTTGTTCAGGCTACTTGTATTCCATCACATTCACTTAGACCTCGGCCCTCCCAGCTAATACTGGAGGTGGACTAGTCAGGCAACAGATTATGCTTCGGAAGTCTGTGCTTATAACGGAAAGGTACTCGTAGATTAGACTTAATCTCGTAATGTGATGTAATCAAATTTTTATTTGTTTATAATTTCATTTCTAGTTAAGTATCACCTTTTTAATTGACGGGTTCATGTTAATTGACAACAAAGTGAGAAAAAAAACGACATAGTTAATATCACATTTGTCTAATTCAGGGGTGTCCAACTGAAATCGTTTGGTGGGCCAAATAAAACATTTCAAGTCATTGATGGGCCACACATATAAATATTTTATAACTTAATAATAATATGACGTTTTTTTATATTAAAAATAAACAAACAACTTACAATCGAAATATTTTATTATTTTGTCAAGTTAACGAAACATTTATTTTTTATTATTTGATAATTTTTTAACATCGACTGGTAATTTGGACGTCGCGCATTGCAGTTGATTGGTCAAGTTTTTATCAGTCAACCTGTTTCGACCCTTCGATTTTATAATATTAAATTTTGAAAAAAAAAAATCGATTCGCAGCGATATGTGGTGCCAAGTGCAGTAATAATGCACATTGCCAGTTGCCTTAATTTTGGAAATTCATCTTCAAGGATATACGAGGGTGGTCCGATAAGTACTTAGCCTACAAAAGAATAACAAAAATTTTGGAAAAGTGGCGATTTATTTCTCAACATAATCTCATTTGAGTTCGATACACTTGATACAGCGATGCTCCAACTTCTTTAACCCGTCTGAAAAATACGTTTTCTGGAGGTCTGCAAAGTAGGCCTCCGTGGCGGCGATAACCTTCTCATTCGACTCAAATTTCTGCCCGGCGAGTGACTTTTTCAAATTCGGAAACAAAAAGAAGTCGCACGGGGCCAAATCCGGAGAATACGGTGGATGGGGCAGCAGTTCGTAGCCTAATTCTACCAATTTGGCCGTGGCGACGGCGGAGGTGTGAGCCGGTGCGTTGTCATGATGGAAGAGCATTTTTTTCTTCGCCAAATGAGGCCGTTTTTTCTGCAATTCGGCGTTGAATCGGCCCAATAATTCGGCATAGTAGAGCCCTGTGACTGTTTTGCCCTTCTCCAGGAAGTCGATGTAGATCACACCTTTTGAATCCCAGAAAATGGTGGCCATCATCTTTCCGGCCGATACTTGCCTTCTTCGGATCACGTTCGCCGGGTGAAGTCCACTGTTTCGACTGTTCCTTGGTCACGGGTGTGTACCAGTGTATCCATGTTTCGTCGACGGTCACGAAACGACGCAGAAACTCCTTCGGATTGCGCTTAAACATCGTCAAACACTGCTCTGAAGTGGTCTCACGGTTGCGCTTGTTGTCCGGAGTGAGCAAACGCGGCATCCATCGCTCTTGCGATAGTGGTGCCGGTGATCGGGCGGTGAGGCTTAGTACTTATCGGACCGCCCTCGTATTTCTAATAAAATTCGTGTATTTTATTCCCTTCAAACATGACTTTCATCTCAATGCTTGATTGCAAGTCTATAAGCTCCATTTGTAAATTTGGAGGTGCAGATTCGACATAACGCATATTCACGCATAACACTTACATTACTATTGTATTATACAAACGAATGTCTGGCGCCGGCATACGACGCCCAGGTGATAAATTCGTCACTCACAAAATTAATAATATGTGAAAATTATTATAATTAACGTGCACGGAATTTGTTTTTTATTTTATCAATAACAAAATGGAAAATGTATGGAAAGTTGGAAACCTCGAAAGGGCCACACAAAATCTTAAATCGAGCCACGATTCGGACATGTATGGTTTAATTCATACTTACACGTATTTACACTTACCATTTACGCGCATTTACACAAATACACATATCTACTTATCGTCACATATGCACATACGATTGCACTTGCTCATACAATTGCATCAGTATTGTGAGGTACCCAAAGAGGTGTAATAATCATGACTGATTTCATATTTTCAATTTTAATGCTTTTTAGTAATTATTTATTTCTTTCATTTATGATGGAAGCATTTTTAATATGTAAAATTTGACACCATAAAAACAGGTCTAAATGTGGATAAAATAAATAAATATTAGCGCGTGCTCTACATAAATGTACGTAATATTGAGAAACATACAAATATGTCATTTTCTTGCCGGGGTAGGCAGAGAGAAGAGAGCGCCAGACTTTTCTTGCGGCGACACACACCTTTCCCCTCTTCTGCATTCATACACCTCATATAACTCCTACGATTTCTCTGACTTTTTACGTTTCTTTCTTTCAAAATATCATTCACTTGATCATACTTTCCTTGGTCTTCCTCTACCAAGTCTTCCTCTACCTTCCTTTATTTGCACTGTATATTTGTTTTTTTAGCTTTACTTAATTCATTCATTCCACGTGTCTAAATCATCTCAGCGTAATCTTCTTCATCTTACTCAACACATCAGTCTTAAGTTCACATTCATCCCTAATCATTTTATTTCGTATTCTGTCTTACAATATTATCCAACATTTCCTTCTAAATGTACGCATTTCTACATCATTTTTTCGGCTCCTTTCAGTCTTGTTCCACGTCTACATTTGACTCTCATACATCAAAGTTAACTATTAAAAATCAATATTGACATCTAAGCAGTGTTATACAATAGGAAATAGGAAAAGGGCAAACCCATAACGAGATGAGCTCAACGCAATAAAAAAACAAACTCGTATAATTAACCGATTTAAATTATCTCGGCAAGAACAACATCTTTCCTTAACTCATGTTAGATGTTAAAGCTGTATGAAAGTTTACACAATTCCATCTTGTGCCCATTTTTGCATTTATAGTCACGTTAATTTGTTTGGACGCAGCGCAGCGACAATTACACTGATTATTTTATGTCTCGTAATTCGTTTTATGTATCGGGTTTGATTTAAGAATCATGAATTTTTTTATTTTTACAGAAAGTTGTCAAATCTCACGAGAGGGTTCAGCTCAGACTTGTTAGACTTATGTCCGAATTCATAGTACGACCTTAACACTAAATATTAAATCTTAACTTTTTATTGAAAATTAAGCACAGTATACATTTGTCGTAGCTCTCTTAAATAAACCAGTCCCGCAGTTTCATAACCTCACCTTAAAGTTCGTGGCATACGCCCCGGTCCGACTCTAATACGAAATTTTAAGGCAAGAAATTAGCATTAAGATTTGATTATGAATTCATCGTCTGCCTCAGAATGACCAATCAACGAGCTTAGTCAGACGGCTTACATAAACTATTATCTTAATTAAACATTTGTAAATATTTCAATACATATCAAAAAAGTTGTATGTGAATTATAAATAGTTTCGAGCAGCCGTAATAAGACGGGTTTCCTTGTATCAGAATATTTTAGTTCTTTTTGCCATTAAAACCGTCTCACAGTTTTAATATTAAATTTCGCCTGAAACGGATTTTCAACAGGATTTACAATTAATTGACACCTGTACGTTACATCACTTATACAGAAATACCTGTTTAACCATCTAACTACCTGAGAAGGATTCTTTGTGGCATCTATTATTGGTTGATTTTACTACGAAATTTTACAATGAAATAATATTGCATATATTTTTGTTGTAGCTGTTTATTACCAGTTACAAACCTATGTAAGACTCGCTCTGTCCTTGGCATGATTTAAGAAGCGACTGAAAAAAACTCTTAATTTCTGGTCAGTAATATAACGTGTTTCATTCTTCATTTTGCTTTCATCTCCACCATCCCTTCCTTTTTCTTTGATTGATGATATCTCACTTTGTATGAAAAGGAATGTTCGTCTTTGTGGGGTTTGTGTGCTCACGTACGTGTTCATGGATTTCATGGGGGGGGGGGGGGGGGGGGGGGATAGTCATTTGAATGTTTTTTTGCGACCATGTAACTTGCTTCATTCACTTTCGTCTGGTTGGTTAGAAGAGGTTCCCACCTGGTAATAAGCCCGCCAGCCATCGTTTTTGCGATAAATATATATACACCATTATGCCGTTTCCTTGTTGGGGTAGGTAGATATGAGACAGCGCCAGACTTTCCTATCACGACATACTTCTTTATATTGTATTATTGCACAACACTTTCGTTGTATACAGTACAACCTGACGGGGATATTGCCAAGTGGTAATATGTTTCAATCAACCAGAAACATGTTAAAAAGGCCTTAAGTAAAAACCAGGCTTGAATCCTTTTTAAAAAAACATGAATTCCGAAGGGAATTTAACCCGTAACGTCTGGGCTGGGAGGCAAGCGCCTTACCAAATAGGTCACGGAGGTCGTTCTCTTTTGCCTTCTTCACATCCATACACCTCATACAACTCGTACGATTTTTCTGACCTTTTTTTTTAGTAATTCTTAATGCATTCGTTCTGCATGCTCAAACCGTCTCAGTGTCCTTGATCTTCCTTGATCTTCCTTGATCTTCCTTGATGTCCCTTGATGTTACTTGATGTCCCTTACTTAATAACTTAATACATCAGCCCTAAGTTCACATTATTTTCAGTGCAGGTATATTCGGCTCCTTTCACTATTTTTACACGTTTACGTTTCACTTCCATACGCCAAGGTTGGTATGAGAATACTGTTGTGGACTTTTTATTATCTTCGGAGATAAATTTTTCGATACTATGTTACAATGTTTAAAATAAATCAAATTCTACTAAAAATACAACGAAATTCGATCAAAACTGTAATAAAATAAACTTTGAAAACATATAAATAACGCGATGACCCCTTTATAAAAATATATACCTTAGTGAAAATGTGAGGGGAAGGCGTGGTAGAGGAAGCCCCCGAAAATGATGACTGGATCAAGTGGATGATATTTGAAAGAAGGAAACGTGCAGTCAGAGAAATTGTAAGTGACGTGTGAAGGTGTTTGGATGTGAAAGAGGCCAAGGGTGTTTGTTGAGATAGGACGATCTGGCGCTCTGTCATTTCTGTTTACCCCGACATAAATATGGCGTGATGGTTACGTATGTATTTATTATTTCTGTCATTTTTTGTAAGTCATCTATACATATTGATTTTACTGCGCCGCGAATCATTTCCCTTCTCCCGTGATGTCTGACCTTAAGTCCGTCGTCACTATTACTCTTTTCACACTCGGGTGTGTCCCCACAGCAGAAGGAGTCTCCTTGGGCAGTTCTTACTTGGACACAACGTGACATCGCGCTTATGAAAAAAATTAAGAAGATTTGGGTCTTCTAGTGTAGATCGCGCTGGATGGGGACTTATTTTGTCTACTATTCTGCCCTCATAAGCAAAAACGCAGCTAATGCCAAAAGTTAAGTCTTGAAAAAACTGTACTTTTATGTTTTTCATTGTTGCTTAAAAATGTCGTTATTCATAAACAAAATGCAGTAAAATGTGATTCATAAGCAAAAACGCAGCAAACGCATAGGCACTTGCTGTCTTTTTGCTTATGAATCACACTTGACTGCTTTTTGCTTAGAAAAACCTAGTACTCCTATTTTGTAAAATTAAAAAACACATTATGTCGATTTTTGTATTGAAATAAATGGTTTTCTGTATTTTTTTATGGATTATGGTTCAGAATTTGATATGGGATATTGCCTCATACTTAGTTAAATTTCTGATTTTTTTCCCGTTAGCAGCGTTTTTGCTTATGAAGGCAGTATACCTTCATATTGGCACATAATATGATACTGTAAATGCGATACGCCGTTTAAAATAACTAATTTCACCTAGATTATAATAATCCCTCTCTCTCTCTCTCTCCAAAACATCAATATAAAGACAAGTTCTCGGACTGACAGTAAACAGCGACATTAAGCAGTGTTATCACCTTCACCTTGACATTTCAAATCTCTCCACTTTTTCCTATAAAAAACGATATCTATTTTAGACGGAATGTCGCCCATATTATGAGCTATATATATGGTAATTTATGTGAAAGAATTAATTGTAGGTTTAAAGGTGAAATTCATTCATTAAACTACACATTGGATGCATAAATTTTATATATTATAATTATGAGATTAGATTACCGGATACAAAACATACGTCAATAAAATTAAAGAATTACAACTTAGATATATTTAATTATTTGTTAGTGACAAAATGAAAAAATAATTATGAAAATCTATTTGAGGTATGCCAAATTCTATTACTTGATAAAAAACATAATAAAATTTTCTTAGAAAAATTATTTAAAATAAACATCACTATTGATACAGGCCACGTCTACGCGAATTGAATAATTTATTAAATTCCATTTGTTAATTTATTTTTTCAGGTCCTTTGCACATTACAGGTTTCCCTAACTCGTACAAGGACGAAACATAATAAAAAAAAAACATGTATAAACAAATCAACATTTTAAGACTTATTTGATAATAACAATTGTAAAAATGTATATGTTACACTAAAACATCATGATCAAATGTAGCACATTAGATAGTACAAAAAAGTTAAATTATTTCAAGTACTTCACTAAATTTAAGAGATACGAGTATTTCCTGAAGGAGTTTAGGGACAGTTGTAAGTTGGCTTATTTTGTGGGTTCATTTATTTTTGCTTATGAACGTCCTTGTATGAACGATGGATATTTCAAATACAATAAAAGTCTTTTGAAGGTTGGATAACTTTTTGTGCAATTATAATTTAACTAGTTGTAACCCGTAACAAGTCACGGGGTTAAACTAACTTGCTAAGCTGAAAGGTTGAAAAATAGAAATTGTTTCCTAAAGTGGAAGCTTAATTTTTATTACAATAAAACAATATTTTTTTATAACAACTTATTTGTGTGTGTTCTTAACAAAATCATTGAGTTAATTTTGTCTGTTGGCGTTAGTCGTGTATTCTACGAGTTTCGGAAGTGTGATGTGAACTGGCCGCTTCTTCAGTTTCTTGCTGTTGTTGCACTTATCGAAGATCACACTCTTGTTGAGCTTACGCAGCGCGGCACTAATCGGTTTACCCTGTTGTTTTTTGCTTCAGTCTCTTGCTGTCGTTGCACTTATCGAAGATCACACTCTCGTTGAGCTTTCGCAGTGCGGCAATTGTGTTGTTGCACTTGTCGAAGATTTAGAATTTGCTGAGCATGTGCAGCGCGACGTTCATTGCTTCCTATTGTTTGTTTCTCACGTTGTTGCTTCTGATAGTTGAACAAGTATTCAACGCATTTTTTATTTATTTATTTATATAAATAAACGGTACAATGTACCTCATAATAAAAATAATAAAAGATAAAAGAGCCAGTGGTGATTGTTCAATACATTAAAAATGACAAAATTTATTTAAAAAAAAATTGACACAATTACAAAAAAAAAACCAGAACGAAACTGGTATATATGGTAAATCGTACAAAATCACACGTTACCAACACAATACGGGGCCGCCCACAGGCACACAGCCTGGACTGCTCCAAAAATTCAAACATACAAGGCAAATCTTTGCAAAAAATATACAAATTGGAAACAAAGCATAAACATGTGCAACTTCACAAATCTTTTTCAGTACGGGGAAAAATTACAAAAATAGATTTTAAAAAAATCCACGTATGAACGATGTAGAGAAAAAGTTGTTCAAAAAAAGTTCTTCAAAAGTCTTCGAAAGACACGCGGGATCTCATTTCAACGCTAGGAAGTTCCTTTTTTTTATTTTCTATAATTTGTTGTCTATTTTTCAAATACAAATGTCCTGCAGCCTGGTAATTTTTGTCGGAACTCGAATGTTAATCAATTCCAAGAGTTTCGGACGATCGATCATTCCATTCACGACTTTCAAAAGTACAATCAAGTCCGCTATTATTGGCCAATCAGAGAAACTTATCAAATTAAAGTTAGATAACAAACAAATCATAATTTATATCATTCTTATTATGACCTATTTTAAATTTGATGTGGCGCTAAAACCTATGTTGGACTCTCTTCATTGCACTGAAATGGGTTGTACAATGGGGAGTCCATATACTAGAACTGTATTCTAATTTACTTCTTATCGAGGCGATGTAAAGAAATCACCCTGGCTTGGGTTCCCAGTCATTGAGGTATTTCAGGTAATGAAGAGGCAGATACCTTAGCTAAAGAAGCAACATCTACAGGAAACATAGACAAATATAAGTGCACATCTGCACAATACTTATTACATTTGGCACGCTCTTCGATGATGGAGGAGTGGGCAAATCACTGGAATGTCTTGAGCCGCACCAAAGATAAAATATACGCATCAATTCAAGTCAAGCTCTGGTTTTCTAAATATAGAAGCACTCGCAGAGTAACACCAATTATAAGTCGAATACGTTTTGGACATTGTTGTTCCCTTGTCCATCTGGCCAGACTCCATATTAGGGATTCTTCTCTGTGTGAGTGTGGCCAGGAGGAGGGAGGTCTCGAACATATCTTTTTCTCCTGTTCTCTAAATACTTTCCCTTTGACCTTTAAGAAACAAACAAAAATATTACTCCCCGCAAATCTTCCTTACCTGTTGAGCCTCAATAAAATTTCCACACTTAATAGCATCATTCATTTTATTTACCAAAATTAGATTAACTTGTAATAAAATACATGTATCATATATGGTGTTTATAGTTAAAGCATTAACGTTGTGGAGGTTTAAAGACATTGTAATTTATTTTTATCAAACACTGTTTATTCTACTTTTTTGTAACGGTATACCCCTACCGGTTTCAAGTCTTTCATCTCATCTTCAGGGGAGAACAGAATTTAGTCTTGTTTGTGCTCCCCTGAAGATGAGGTGAAAGCCTTGAAACCGGTAGGGCTATACCGTTACAAAAAAGTGTAATAAACAGTATTTGATAAAAATAAATTACAATATCATATACTATATGGTATAAATATCGATAGTCGTCATTTAAACTGAAATCATTCGCTGGCTTACTGCACATTTAATTCTCATCTTATTGTAAATATTCATTTAGTTGTAAAAGTTTAGTTATGAACTAATTTAACTCCATAGTATCTCACTAGATAACAGTAGTCCTGGGCCGAGTTAATTTATTATACTCAAAATATCAACCCCGGACGCGCCAACCGAGTGCGCCAATGTCGCCCATGTGAATAGAACTATCAAGATCCTATGAAGTGGACATCACTTGACACTGGCGTATACTCCTTCATATAATATATATGAGTTCACGGCCATTATACAAGAAGAAGAAGATGTAAATAATCTTGATCGCGTGTGGTCCCTTAATTGATTTTGAAATTCTTAGAATAAATCCCAACATTTTCAGTTTCAACTACTAATGAGTTTGTAAATATCTTAAAATGATTGCTATTTTTTCGTTTGGACCCATTCCTATTTATTTCATCAAACCATAACTATCATAATAATTTATTTATTTTGAGACATCTACACTAATTTTAATTTATGAATCTTTTTATATTGTTTGGTAAAATAAATTGTCTTAGTATTGAGAGGTAGAAAATATAAAAAGGTTTTAAAGGTAGAAACATTTTATTTTATGATAGAATTTAGACATATTCAATTTTAGATACTAACTTTGATATGTCTAAATATTCATGATGCATTACAAAAATATTTTAACTAAAATATATACAAATATTTTGATGATAAAAATAACTTGAACACGTATCGAACACAGAATGTCACAATTATTGGTCGATTTAGCTAAATGTTCTTAATAAAAAAACATTAGCATAATGAATCAATCACCTAAGTATGAAGGAAGCCAGGTGGAAGAATACTGTAAGTGTCTTCCACATAGCTTATTGTTGTTCAAGAGTTTTGTAGTTTATTTCTTTCACTTTGAATTGTATTTGAATATTTTGTCTACATATTTAAAAAGGTACTCCATATTCTTTACTTGGTTTATAAATGGGTCCTTGGGAAATGTAATTTGTAGAAGGAGATTCGTAATTGTTCTGTTCTTTCTGTCTTGATGAACCCTTATTTTTTTCAAGGTCAATCACAAAAATTTCTGTGTTACTTACGTCTATTCCAGGAATCTGAGAAGCGATTTGCATGATTACTGGATCGGAAGTACCAACGAAGTTCTGTGTGGAAGACACTGATGGAAGTTGTTGGCTTAGTGATGACGAGGAGTACTCGGATGTGGATACTGGTACACCATAAGAAGTCACGGGTTGAGAAATTTGCTGCTGCACAGGTTGAGAAACTCGATAAAATTGTTCTTGGACAGGTTGATAAATCTGCTCTTGAACGGGTTGATAAATCTGTTCTTGAACGGGTTGATAAATCTGTTCTTGAACGGGTTGATAAATCTGTTCTTGAACGGGTTGATAAACTTGTTGCTGCACATGATGGTGAATTTGCTGCTGAACTGGTTGAGAAACACGTTGAGTAACTTGATAATGCTCCTGTTGAGATACCTGTTGCTGGACTGGTTGAGATACAAATGAGTCAGAACTATGAGACATATCATAATATTGGGGTTCGTATTGAACTACTGGTTCGTAGATATATTCTTGTTTAGGTTGTGGATTTAGTCTTGGTTGATGTTGTACCGATTGTTTACAGGAATGTCGAACTGGTGGTTGATAGACTATTGCTGGTTTATTGTACTGCGGAGCCACTGGAGGTCCATAGGAAGAGGCTGGTTTGTTAAAATGTGGTACAGATGGCTTAGTGTACTGAACTGAAGGCTTGGTATATTGAGGTGCCACAGGAGGCCCATAAGAAGAGGTTATTGGTTTGGTAAACTGGGGTTGTTTTGTATACTGCACGGACGGTATTTGTTGTGTTTGGTGGTTCACAGTCGGTTGTACGTATTGTGGTGCTACTGGAGGATCATAAGAAGTGAATCCTTGGTTTGTATACTGTGATTGTGACGATGAGGAGTACTCCACCGAAGGTATTTGTGCTGTTTGATAGGATCCAGTAGAAGGTCCTGAAGGGTAGCCTTGAGAGCTTCCACCACTGCTGAGAATCACGTCAAATGATGGAGTATTTTTTCGCTGAGGTTTAGGATAATCATAGCCTGTTGGAGGCTCTGCCGTCACCACGAATGCACAGCCCAGCAGAACAATCTGAAAAAAAGATAAAACCTTTGTTAGAAAAATGTAGAATATTCATACTGTGGGTATACAACGATAGAAATATATTCAAAAAAGGATACAAAATATTCCAGAAGCAGAAAAGTAATTACTTATCCCACAATAATATCCCAGAAGCAGAAAAGTAATTACTTATCCCACAATATGATCAGATCTATCGACGAGGATATAGTAATTATAGTAAGCAATAGTCTAAGCCTATCGTCGGAGAAGGCGAAGTGCCGAGCTGAATACCTAGTTAAATCTTAAAGCATAGGCAAACTGGGCACTGCCCAAGGGCCTCATGTTACAATTATTGTTCATGAGAGATTTCTTGGTAGAGTGGATAATTATTCGTCTCTCGCTGGAAAGGTCTGAGACTTGAATTCATACAGAGCCGTTATTTTTTATTTATCGTAGATAGAACATTTTTACACGTATCTTAAAAGAAGAAAATTTCATAACCCGTCAAATATATTAGCCCACATCAGGCGTGGTCATCTTTTTGGGCCGTGTGCATTGGGTTAAGACTCGCAGACCGCATGGATATTTTTTATTACCCTTTTCTACATTTAGCTCAGTCTACCTCTTACTCACTTTCCATTTATTCTATACAAATATATTTGTTTCTGAAGTATTTCGCAAGTCATTCTCGCAGTGTGGCTAACCATCTTAAGATTCCGTTTAATGTATAAAATCGAAGCTTGGGCTTTTTAAGGGAGTGATATGAACAGAATAAATGTCCTAGAAATGTTTACCTTGCATGGATAAAATATGGTGGCCCATCACTTTTAAACACTCATAAATTTTTAGTAAGTTTAATTTTCAGATTATTGAGAAGATATCATTAAATTTTACTATAGATAATTTAACAACAGAGAAACGGACAAATGTTGTCGAACTTTTTACCGATGGATTTCATTCTACTGACAGATATTGTCTAGCAAAATCGACAATTAGGAGATGAATTGCATGTTTACAACAACAGGATCTGAGGAGATCAAATTGACGCTACGTTAGAATTCACGCAATTTTCATTGTCTGGAGTAGGGGCATCCAACTTGTTTGTTGTTGCGATTGAAATTGTATAAAAAAATGCCGCGATCTACGTATTCAATTCGCGAAATGTAACACATTAGCATAATAATATACATATATGTTAAAAACGGATAACTTATAACTAAAAGTTTATTAAAAAGTATGAGCAGAATTTACTTCGCTAAAAAAACATTAAGGAAAATGAAAGTTATACATACATCTTAAACATTATGTACATACATTTATTTGGAGTAGACATAACTAAGTATTTAAAAAAGGATAACTAATTAACTGCGTTGACAAGTAAGTGCATGCGTGTAATGCGATTTAGCAACTTCACACAATCTAAAATTCGCGATTGACCGATCGATCTGTTGGCCATCCTTGGTCTAGGGCAGGGGTCGGCAAACCGCGGCTCTTTCCGTAGGCATGTGCGACTCTTCAACTCCAGCTTCACCTCCACTCCGCAGCCTCACCAGAAGAGCATGAACACGGCCGATGAACGGACACAAGCGGCACAATGTTATTCTCATGTTTTATTAGTGTTTAATTATTTAGTGTTTCTTGTTTTATAGGTAGTGCACTGGGCTACTGAAGCTTATAACTCCCATATGTAATATTCTATTCTTCTATGTAGCCTACGGCTGTATTGTGAATTTGAGTTTGAAATAAAAATCTTAATTTTATCTCGTTTTTTTTCATCATTAAAATGTATATAGCTACAGTGAAAATCAATGTTGCGGCTCTATGAAAATTTTGAGATTCTGTTTACTTAATATTTGGCTCATCTCACTAGAAAGTCTGCCGACCCCTGGTCTAGGGTATTGCCCACGTTAGATATCAGGAATCAGACGACCATTATTGTAAGGTTGAATCATTTACAAAAAATGTATCCTTTTTTTAAAGAGGAATGAATCACGTGAAAATACAGGACCGGGATTCAACGCAAATCCAGTTTTATCACGTTAAAACATGGAATCGGGATACAAAGTGTTAAGCCATACGATCCACTACAAAGCCTTGCAGATGAAGTTCTCTATCTTTATTTATCAGTTTCAAGATCATTACGAATCGTCACCATTACGAACTTGTCAACCCACGAGATTCTCAGCATTTTAAAAGATTCTAGTTTCTGTATAGTGACTTGAGTCTTGTCTATGTTTCAACATCATAGAGAAGTAGTACGGAGAATATGTTGAAACGAAAAATTCACATGCGTAAGTCAAGATAGGTTGTGTCTTCATTTTGTTAAATAAATTGAATACATATTGACAACTATGATTTTGTTAAATAAAAGCAAATAATCTTTCAATCTGAGGCCGGACCCTCAGAAATATTTGTCAGTGACCATTTGTTAATTGAATCGTTAAATATAGAAACTATTCAATGCCATCCACTATCCACTAGTTTTGTAGTTGTATCAATACATCTGGTAACACAATATACAAATTTTGTAATATATGCGGGTAAAACCATCACGTAATTTTTTTGATTAGGTGGAATACGACATCCTTGACAAATACAGCAATCCTTCCATTTACGCTACTACTATTTATATCCATTTACATGGATTCACTTTAAAGCGGTTGATTCTGTTTGAATGCATACCAGACAGTATCAAAATCAGTTAACTAAATAGTCCATAACAGTTTTTTAGTACCAACTTTGATGTACGGGAGTTCACTCTCCGTAGACATGGAAAATACGGAAATGAGCCGAATAAATATTATGGAAATGCGTGTAATGAGAAGAATACGTGGAAAGATAATGCATGACAGAATACGGAATGAAGTGATTAGGAATGAATGTGAACTCAAGGGTGTTGAGAAAGATGAATAAGAACACTCGGAGATGATTTGGGCATGTGAAACGAATGAATGAAAAAAAACTAATAAAACAAATATTTAATGCAAATGGGAGTGAAAGTGGTACAGGAAGACCATGAAAAGTATCGTTAGATTAACACATTCACTGCGTATAAAATGTCATACAGAGATGCTGAAAATTCGCGAATTTTCGAAAACCCATAACTTTGTTAAAAACCAAATTCTACTTTCTATTGAAACATCATATACAAGTGTATTCCTTCGTGTCTTCAAAACACATGAAATCGGTGAAGAATCCTTATCGGGAGACGTTTATGAGTGCACTCAACATTCAAGGCTATTTTGTATGGACATGGGAGCCGTGTTCGACGCAGTGAACGTGTTAAATGAATGATATTTTGAATGAAAAAAATGTAAGAAATAAGAGAAATCGAATATGTGGAAGAGGCGAAATATGTTTGTAAATATTAGAAAGTCTGCCATTCTGTTTTTTTGAGATAGCGTGATGTTATGTATATATAATATGAGGTGCATGGCCGCGGGGTAACGCACTGGACTTCCGTGAACAAGGCCGCCGGTTCGAATCCCACGCTGTGCTACTCCTCTCGAATGACACAGGTATTTTTTCCGCCTAGTATTCGGTAGTATACGGATGCATATACGGATGTATATGGTTATATATATTATTAAAAAAAAAAACTAAAATTAAAATATGCATGTGAATTTATTATGTTTGAAATTTCAAATGCATAATAGTCACACATATAAAGAAATAATTCGGCTTCTTAATCGATATTTTTTGTTTTAGCTATAATACCGTATTATTTAATTTTTTTAAAACTGTAAGAGCGACGCACCATATCTAAAATAAAATATACTTGATTGTAATATTTTGGTTAAATGTGCTTTTACATTAATTCTAGTTTATTTTATTATCACTTTGCACGGATTACATATAACACCCTAAGAAGGTCTGGTTCTAGTTAGCTTATTCATAAGGAAGAATATCAGCCACGATTCTTCTCATACTGCTAGACGGTGCCAAAAATATATCCAGTGTCATTCTGAATGACACTGGATATATTTTCGGCACCGCCTAGCAGTATGAGAAGAATCAATATCTCTATACCACGCGTTACTGAGTGTTTATCCATTATAGTAAGTTGGTATGTATAATAGAACAGAGGGTTATTATTCATCACGGGCAAATAAACTTAGTACTGATAGTATCGCGGGACAGTTAAAACTATATTGATAAACCTTGATAGTCTTGTATCGTCGCTTCTATTATATACTCGTAATTACACACCGTGAGAAGTTTGTGTTGGGGCGTATTTTGTACATACGCGTATTTTAATGTTGTGCATATTTTGTACATACATGTGTTTTAATGTTGTGCATATTTTGTACATATGTGTATTTTAATGCGGTGCATATTTTGTACATACGCGTATTTTAATGTTGTGCATATTTTGTACATACGTGTATTTTAATATCGTGCATATTTTGTACATACGTGTATTTTAATGATGTGCATATTTTGTACATACGTGTATTTTAATGTTGTGCATATTTTGTACATACGTGTATTTTAATGTTGTGCATATTTTACGAAAGGAATGCATATTTTAATTGAATCTCTTAATGTACACATTTTTTTTGCCTAATTATCATTATATCTTGTAATACGTAAAAAAAGGTAATTTATAAATGTAAAAAATCTCAAATATGATTTTTATGTTATATTTATTTATGGCTGTAACATAACATATAATGCTGAAGAACATTTTTGATGGGTGAATGCCAAACAAAAGAAAGAAGAAAAGGACAGCTGTAGAATAACAATGAAATATTTAACCATCAAGTTTGTACATTCAATAGGTGCATCCAATTGTTAAGCTCTGTATTTTTTTTATCGAATAAATAAATCGTATTACTATCATTAGAATTTATGTTTTTTTAATTATCACCAACAACTTACACTGACGTATTAAAAAAAATAACTGAAAGTTTTTTTAACTAAGTGAGAATCGAATATTTGAAAACATGTACGAGTAAAATATTACCGAATTGATATAACGTTAAATGACTCCATTTACGCGGTTTTCATTAACGTACTGTTTTCCTGGAACCAATTATCTTCGTAAATGGAGGTATTACTGTGTATTAATATTTCCTGTAAAAATAAAAACGAAAGTGTGTTTGCGTGAGTACATGTACGTACACGTACATATACTCACGAAGTGAGGCTTGCGGGATAGGATAATATAACAGATCTCCAAACTTTTCTATCCAAGCAAACAACTTTCGTCTTCTCCACATCCATACCTACATCTCGCGATGCACAACCTTTCATTATTCATACTTCTCACTTGACCTTCTTACAAAATCTGTTCCACTTGAATCACATTTCCACAGTCTTCCTCTTCCACGCATACTTCTGAGTAGTATACTCGCTTTGTAATTCATCATCGATTCTCTCTACATGCCCATACCATCTAAAAGCTCTTTTCTTCATCTTATTGAATACATCAATTTTATTCGTGCATTCATTTCTGATATCTTTGTTTCGCCTGTTTTCAAATAAAGACACTCCACAGATTTTTTAATCAATAAACATTTGTATTTGCGACTTTCAGGTTGATCGACGAAGGATCAGAATGGATCCATGTGAAATAAGCAATGTTCGTCGTAAAAAAAAGAATGTATATAATATGATCGATTTGAAAGATGATGTGAGAGATGTAAGAATGAGTGAAATAGATGCATGTCGACATCTATACGAGTATACTGATGATATGGTAATGCTTGCTTTAAATGTATGTGGACATCTATACGAGTATACTGATGATATGGTAATGCTTGCTTTAAATGTATGTGGACATCTATACGAGTATACTGATGGTATGGTAATGCTTGCTTTAAATGTATGTGGACATTTATACGAGTATACTGATGATATGATAATGCTTGCTGTAAATGTATGTGGTGGACATCTATACGAGTATATTGATGATATGATAATGCTTGCTGTAAATGTGTGTGGACATCTATACGAGTATACTGATGATATGGTAATGCTTGCTGTAAATGTATGTGGACATCTATACGAGTGTACTGATGATATGGTAATGCTTGCTGTAAATTTATGTGGACATCTATACGAGTATACTGATGATATGGTAATGCTTACTGTAAATGTATGTGGACATCTATACGAGTATACTGATGATATGATAATGCTTGCTGTAAATGTATGTGGACATCTATACGAGTATACTGATGATATGGTAATGCTTACTGTAAATGTATGTGGACATCTATACGAGTATATTGACGATATGGTAATGCTTGCTGTAAATGAAGGCAATTTAATGGATATTATAAGTGATTTGTATGAGAGATACTTAGTAAAAGGTTTGAAGTTAATGTAGCGAAATCAAAGGTTATTTTGATGTAGCGAAATCAAAGGTTACTTAGTAAATGGTTTGAAGTTAATGTAGCGAAATCAAAGTTAAAGAATGAGGTTTGGTGAAAAGTGTGTGCGTTGCAAAGCTACGCGGTAACGCATTTTACTTTCGTGCTGAATACCTATGACTTCGATCATGTCTATTCTTTCAAAAAGAGAGAAACATATGATTGTTGAAAAGTCAGGTGTTGTCCTCGAACAGATGTGTTGCAACTTGGGCATTAATTTATATCTGACCCTGAGAAAAATGATATTGGTTTCAAAATATCTGAAAAATACGACAGTACGAGTAGATTAACGTAATAAAAATATTTATTAATAATCTCATAAATATTTTATTAAAACAGGTATTTTTCATTTTAAATAATTCACGTATTATTTTAATGTGAATAAAGATGGAATTCTAATGTCATAGATTTTAATAGAAGTAGTTTGCATATTTTACGAAACTTAAGATCCTTTAACAAAATTAATGAAATAAAATTGAATATTCATTTTTACTTCTTTTATTTTAAAATTTTATTCAACTCAGCACACCTTTATTTCAACAATAAAATAAAATAGCAGATACATTAATTATACAATAATAAACTACGAAAATTCAACAAGCCAAGATGCCATAACACTACATTCGCGGAAATACTAGGCAAGAAAAATTATTTCAGCGAGTTTGAAAGAGTTTATCAAGTGTCCATATTGATTTCTCACTTACATCACCAATGTTATACCATAAATTAACGATTTGCCTGATAACGGTATCCAAAACAGAAGAAACTACAGTTTGTGGAGAGTAAAAAAATGATTCCAATAAAATATAAATCATGAATAGAGATGGGGCCATGAAATAGATTTTTAATCTAGCTTAGGTAAGTGAGAAATTATTGATTGATTATTTATAGATTAAAAAAAACAGTCAAAGTCAACAGCATCGAGTCCAAACAGTTTAATGTTCAAAAAGGTGTACTGCAAGGGTGCATCCTCTTTCTCGATTTGTTTTACCTATTTGGAGAATATATTATGAGGAGAGCACTTGAAGACTGGGATGGCGGGATTGCTATTGGTGGAAAAAAGCTCTCGAATCTGAGAAACGCAGATGATACGACGTTAATTACCATATCAGAAGAATAAATGACCACGCTTCTTAAAAAGGTGGAAAACGAGAGCAAGTTTTTGGGGCCTGGAAATTAATAGGCCAAAAAGTAAGTTAATGATAATACGAGTATACTGCAGTAACAAACTGCCACAAAATAATGCAAATCATGGTCTAAAAGTGTTTATTGATTTTATTTACTTAGGCTCCAGTATTACCAATATGGGGGATGCGAGGCTGAAGTGAAAATAAGAATTGGAATGGCAAAAAATACGATGTCAAAGCTGAAAAATATATGGAAGATCAGAATTATTACCATCACGATGAAAATGCGCCTAGTTAAGTCTCTCGTCTTCGCAATATTCATCTATGACGCGAGACTTAGACTGAGAGCGAACGAGAGACGTAGAATATATGCATTTGAAATGTAGTGCTGGAAAAGGATCTTACGAGTTCCATGGACAGCAAGGCAAACTAATGCCTCCATTCTCGATGACCTGAGAATCACTGACAGATTATCGACTATATGCCTTCGTCGAGTCGTCCGATTCTTTAGGTACATTGCTCGTGATCAAGGCCACAGTTTGGAGAGATTGGAGGTTACTGGAGGCGTGAAAAGACGACATACAAGAGAAGAATCTCAATTCGTTGGACTGACCAAGTGAGAAATGCAACTGGATTACCCTTAATTGCCTTTCGAGTCACGGAGGGTACAGATGGATGGAGAGGAGTTGTCAGAGGCTATTATGGGAGTCACGATGCTCAGTCATAAGCTACAGGATGGATGCCCATTCCAATGTAGTTCAATACATTTTTTAAATGAAGAATATATTTTTTTCGATATTGTTGTAAAATATATTCTGAAGTTTTGTTTTCAAAATTGTGTAACACTGTGACCACATCGCACTTACATAAAAGGTGATTGAATTATTGGAAACCACAGTGTTGAATAGCAGTCTTTGTAACGGCGCATTGTTTTCGGCATTTTTTTAGGGCATTTTTTAATTTGACGCGTAATAATCGCCAATAACTTTAGTGTTTCTTGATTTGAAGTCAATTTGTAGAATTCCCTGACAATCTCAAAAAGTTGTTGCCATTAACTTTTTTTGTTTTATTTGGACCGTGGTGATCCCGGAAGGCACCATTCCATGGAATCTCTTTTCAATAGTAGATTATTTGGTTTTCTTCCCCAACGCAGAACATTAAAAAAATATGGCAACATTCAACACGTCGTTGGCTTTGTATCCATCCAAGGTGGATTCCAAAACATTCAAGAGTTTTGGAATCCATCTTGTGTTCACCTTATTCATGCTGAAATAATCGTACGGAGTTCGAAGCACCGTGGTGTTACAACTCCCACACATCTTGCTGCTAACATATATCTTTTGATTTTAGTTTTCTATCTTTTAACACTTGGTCTTGTACTTATGCAATTGTTTCTCTAGATTATGTTATAAAATTAGTAGAAAGTATGCCTCGGAGATGTCGGGCAATTATTGCTAGTGGAGGCAACTGGACAACTTATTAATAATAAAGCATCACGGTTAGTATCATGTAGTATGTGTGTATTTTTTAATGCCTTATCCCAAATAGTTTTTCGGATTTCGCCGTACGTTCTTGTCAAAAAGACTGTATGTTTTTTGACATCACCCTGAAGATAAAGACTACAATGTTTTTAAAATGTTGGCCATCATTTATGCCAATTCAAGACGATAACAACTCTAAAAAACACTTTTGTAAGGAATTGAAACCGAAACTCCTGGAAAGAAGACTTGATTTGAAATAAATTAAATTTGATTTGGTAACTTAAAAACAATGTTCGATGTATGGGACTGAAACGTGGACGAGAGAAAAGGCTGAAGAAGTAAATAAATGCTGTAGAAATGCGTGCATAAAAACAAAGTCAACGAGCCACTAAAACATACTCGAAACACAACAGTATTTTAATATCAACTTATACACTGTCTACCCAATGGGAAAGGTGACGGATTTTATTTTCGCGTAACCACCAGCCCCATCTGTTGATGAATAAATTTGTTACACTAGTGACATTTTGACTACCTTCAGTAAAAGTCTCAAAACGCTGGCATCGCTGGTTCATCGTAATGACGTAACAATTGACAGTACCTTCTGAGTCTCGGTCGAAAAAGGAACAATGTAGCGAACTTCCAACATTAAATTTTATTTAAAATTGGGTAAAAATGACACAGAATTTTTTGAAATGATTCAAACTTTTATGGTAGTGAATTAATGAGTCGTAAGAACGTTTTTAAGTGGTATGCAAGATTTCGTGATGCTAGAGAGAGCATTGAAGATGCTCCACGGCCTGGACCATCATTGACAGTTCGAATTGAAGAAAATGTTCAAAAAGCGTCTACTAGGCTCATCGAAGAGCTCACTGGAATTTCCAAATCCATTGTCCATCGGGATATTTGGGCAAACGAAACTGACTGACGATCAAATAGTTTGCAGAGTGGAGCACTGCAAAGACATGAAAATAGTGGCTGATATGGATCCAGACTTCATATCAAGCATTGTAACAGGTGATGAAATATGGTGTTTTAAGTATGAACCACTTACAAAGCGCCAGAGCTCGGAACGAAAGGGTCAATAAGCTCCGAAAAAAGTACGCATGCAAAAGAGCCGAATGAAGACTCTGCTCACCATTTTCTTTGATTCCAAAGGACTTATTCATAAGGAATTCACGCCAGAAGGCCAAATGGTAAACGCCGATGTTTACTTGGGTGTTTTGAATGTGGGCCAGGATTCTTTGAGTTCGAATACCGAGAATAAAATACATGGTCTTTGTTGCACGACAATGCACCGTCGCACAAAAGCAAGATTGTACGCGATTTCTTGTGTCAGTGAATGATATAATATGTATGTTGATTCTAGAACAAGTATTCAAGATTTGGGTTTTAAACTTAACGAACCACTGTAGGCAAAAAAAGTTCGACTTCTTGGTTTATACCCATGAGATATCTACGAGTATATATATCACTCCCACACGATTCACAACTTGATTCATACCGAAACAGTTTGTTATCGAAATCACAATGTCAACACATTTACCCGTGCAATATATTCCTGTTACTTTTTTTAAACATATTCAAATAAAAAATTGACACTAAAATTCACACGAGATGAAAAAATGTATGTAGACTTACTAATTGGAGGACTCCCATGTTCACCTCGTGACCTATCTTTACTGAATTGTGCCAACCAGTTATACTTCTCTTATATATTATTTACTTGACTAATATTTCCTTAGTGTGAGGTGACCAATCGCTTTTTACTACTAGGCGGAATTTAAATGTCTGTTAATAACAGGGTTGTGGAGTCGGCAAAAAAAACTAACTCAAACTATGACTTCGGAAATTTTAAATGTCTGACGACTTCAATTATAGTATGTATAGTATATTACTGACTATACATGTTATACTTGATTACGTGGCGTAACTACTTGAATGTAGTTTTTTTTTTAAATAATGTCTACGGGGATTCCTCATCACAGTACACGCTATTTGTGCTAGATAGTAGATACGTGTAGTTCATAATTTCAAAGTGTAATTTACGTAGCTAATAAGTTTTGAAACACGTAAAAAACTTGTAGTCGTAGTCGAATTTTGAATAGCATAGAGATGCTCGAAAGCGACTCCGACTCCACAATTTCCTCTCCTGATTCCGGCTCTACAGCCCTGGTAAAAAATACCATCAACCTGGTGATGTATCAACACTGCCATCTATGGAGTGTTGATGAAGGTAATATAACAATGTAATTAATGGACCAATACTGCCATATAGGTACTTGGTGTTGCTAAAAATAAAACATCAATAGTGCACCATATAAACATGGGGAAGTATGAAGTGATTAAGAATATTCTTTGTAAGCTGTGTGTAAATTATTTTTAAGCTGTGTATAAAGTCCTCGATTGAGAGCTCAGCGGTCTGCTTGAGTGGGGGTCCGCAAACAGGCTAAACATCGCTCCGCATGAAACCTGCGGGGCACTGTTGAAAGGGTCTCTTGCACGCGTTGTTACAATTTTCTTTTCAGGAACAAATGTTTGTGTTGTCCGGGAGACAACTAATCTCAGAGTGACATCGATCGTGGCTTGGGTATGTTATCCAATATAAGATTGTCCCTGCTGAGTATAAGAAAGCATTTTCAAACTGTTTTGCACTTGGCGAAGCCCATATTGGGTCTACCGTTCCGTACGAGCGGACTTTACTATAGGTACATATAGTGCATTGTTTTTTTGGGAATTTTGTGCTATGCAGCCAGGTGCCGGGTACACATAAGTTGCCTCTCAGATGCTCTCGCTCTTATCTGGATCAATGCGCAGAGCACATTCTGTGGTACTGCGATGAAAATCGATTCAGTAATTTCCTAAGGGAACTCCACTTAGCCTTACACCGGTTCATCTTCAGATCGATTGGCTACTCAGATCAAGTGGCATCTAAATAAAGTTTTGTTGCATTTTAAATTTTCTGTGAAAGTACTGACAACTTGTTGGGCTGTTTGAACTCCAAGCCCTACGCCACTTTATAAAAAAAAAATCTGCGCTGTGAGTCATTTCCCTTCTCCCGTGATGTCAAACCTCAAGCTCGTTAAAGCTACTATTATTTACATACTCAGGTATGTCGCCACCGGAAGAGTCCCTGTTGACAGTTTCTTCTTAGTCACTACGTAACGTCGCGCTCATAGATAAAACAAAGAAAATTTCTACCTTCTGGTGTAGATCGTGCAGGATGGGGACTTATTTTGTCCCCCATAACAGCGTGGGTGGAGGTGGGATCGAACTGAAACTGTGTGTAAAATTATTCTATCATTGTTAATCCAACCATTGACAACTTGAAATAAAAATTATAAATAACTCTCCACTGGTGTCCCACCGTCCGTGTCGTGTGAAAACTATGGAGGTGGCACCTGGTATAAGATAAACCTTTAAATGTTACTCCCACCTTAAAGAGAGAAAATAATTTAAGATTCTAAATTATGACAAAAAAGTACTCACTGCAGGTTCAAGAAACGATTTTTAAACAAAAAAACTGTATAAAAATATGCGTAACCTATAGAGAATGATGATCAAATCTTTTGTCATCGATTACGTTAGTACTATTTTTTTCAGGCCCGAAATAAGAATTACAATTAAAAAAAACATTATTTTCAATACATTTTTTGGATGTTTTGAATATATTTATTCGAACTCCGTTGCGTACCGACTATATGTAGTTACTCAATTTTACAGGGAAAAAAAGGTTCCTATCTAGTTTTCACTTTCTGGTTGGTTGGAAAAGATCATTACAATACACCTGAAAGTGTAAGCTGTGATCAACAATATCTGGTAATACATATAAATAAAAAAAATGTACATTTAAAATAATTATTCATTTTTTGCATTCAGCTCTAGCCGGGGAAATTAAAAAAAAAAGGGTGGATTTGAAAAACCTTGCGGGCCCGTATTCAATTCCAAAGAACCAGATAAGTAAACCCCTTAAAAACCTTTTTTAAATTCACTTTTGCTGTATGGAGTATACAACCTGGCGGACTTATTGTCAAGTGGCAATCTATTCTGATCGACCAAAATGACGCTAAAGAGGTCTTTAGAGACAACAACGCTGGTATCTTTTTTTTTTAAATCTGATTTCCAACGGGAATCGAACTCGCAACATCCAGGTCGGAAAACAGGTAATTTAAACACTAGGCCACAGAAATCGGCTTTTCCGGATAGTTTGAAGAAATTGCCACATGGCCATACATCTGCCAGGTTGTACTATATACAATAAGAGTAAAATGGTATACAATAAACAATATTATACGATATTTGAGTGTCCTTTACAAATCGCGGGAACATTTACTCAACAAAATATAAAATGTCACCAACTTAAAAAAAATCATGCAATTCGAAATATGTGTATACTCGTATAATAATATGGTGCATGAAATCGCCATTGTACTCGTACAAAGAAAAAAATTTAAATACATACATATAAACCATCACGCCATTTTCCTGTAGGGATAGGCAGAGATGACAGAATGCCAAAAATCGAGAGAATACGACAATTGGGTAACTCAATGTCTGGTTTGGTGGGTATGTACATAACATACTCGTATATATACGAGTATATCAAAATAATATCAAACAATTTTATGCTGCAATCAACCAATAAAATTGAAGTTGTTTATAATGTATATATAACCTTCATCGTATTTTCCCTTGCCTTGACCTATTTATTAATTTGAGATCATCTGCTTGGACTTCCTTCCTCTATCCCTCTCAACCTCATCAATAACTTGGGAATATTCCGAGTCTCATCATGTTCTCGTCCAATTTCTTATATAGGCACTTCTTGGGTCTCCCTCTGCGTCCATTTGGGTGTTTCCAAATCATGGCAGTCTTTATCGTAGACCCCTCATTTCGACGTTCTACGTGCCTGTACCAGCGTAGTCGTGCTTCCCGGACTTTATCTACTATTGGCGTCACTTAAAATGTTCCACGGATTCGTTCATTTTGGATCTTATCCAATTTAGTGACGCCCAGTGAATGAAGCATTTGTTCCTCTTTTTTTTCTTTAGAGGCCAACACTCGGCTCTATGTAGTAAAGCGGGCCTGATCATTGTTTTGTAGATCTTAAACTTTATTGGTAGACTTCTGTCACACAGAACTCCCGTTGTTACTCTCCATTTGTTTAAGCCAATTTTTATTTTGTTCTTACGTTTTGGAGCACCTCCCCATCTGTTGAATTAGAAATTCCTATTATTATGAAGACATTCAAAAAATATATTTAAAAAAAAGGATATAGTAACATGCCTAGCAGACTTAAATATTAAATATTTTTTAAATTCTAAGTGACATATCTTTGACCTGACACATGGTCAAGAAATTAAGCAATCGACTAACACAAACACTTAAAATACTTTACTAACCTGTTTTTTTTATATTTGACGATGTGTGTGACTTTGAATGATTTTTTATATAAATATTTAACATTTTTCCAACAGTCTATTGCACGTGAATATTTAATTTTATTTTTCTCTTTCATGTACACGCATCTGGTCAATTTATTGCTGTGATGTTTATTTTTTGCTACCAACCAGTTTTGCTTCAATATTATCTATGAATGATATCTATGACCGTACCATATTTTTTAAAATTAATCAGGCATATCACTTACTATTGAAGATGATTTGTGTCAATAAAAAAATAAGGGGAAGGAGAGGTGGTTTAATATATGGAAAACTACAAACAAGGGTGTTCCAAAAAAATGTATACACACTTTAATTGATTATAAATTCAGTATGAAAGATTAAAATTTTAAATTCAAGTAAACAGACACAGTTTTTTTTAATTATCGCACATGGTTAAATTGATGGCCTGTTAAGTAGAATCGCTAATATTTAACAAATATTGTTGCATTCTCTTTCAATTACTGCGCACAATTCATTAACTTTTGCCGAATTTGTGCCATGAACTTTGTCTTTGAAGAGTCCCCATGAAAAAAAAATCATTGTTGTTAAGTCTGGGGAGCATGAAGGTATTCAATTCCACCTCTTAGTCCAATCCACCTGTTCGACAAATTTTCATCAAGATATGGCTTCATATGACGACAGTAACAGGGAGGTGCACCATCTTGCTGGAAATAAAAGTACTCATCTCTAAACTCCTCACAAATGTGTGGTATGAATAATCCCTAAAACCAGTTCAATTGCATGTAAAAATGAGTACATTATTTAACTCTTATTGTACTTAAATATTTAAGAAGATTTGAACAGGCATGCGAATGTTAAATAGTGGAGAATTGAGTGCATGGCGGACGGGTCGAAGACTTTTACACTTTTTAGTCAAAACCATATGCGGTGCGTACATGACATTCAAAGAAATTATGGTAAAAGACTTCCGCTTTCAAACACGTTGCACAAATAATAATTATCTCGTCATTTTGTACATACTCGTATATTCATAAACTTGGTCGTCAATGGCAGTTTTTTGAGTGAAAAGTGTAAAATTTCAGTCTATTCCTAAGAAATGTTCTTACATATTCAGCGGATTTGGACGTTTTACATCATAATTAAAGCAAATGCGTTTCTACTTCATTTTTTGTCTAGATTCACTATAATTCTCTAGCATTCATGTATGTAAAGGGGGTTTTTGTTAGTCAAAAGTAATAAAATTCATTCAAACTGGAAAATATTGACGCAAAAGATTGAAATTTCGCAAAATTTAAGGTTTTGGACCAAAAACACAAAAACATGTTGAACCAATAATATTTCTGTCGTGATTTACTTAGAAACGTCCGTTTTGGTAGTCAAAAGTATTATAATTTGTTTAATATTGACGCAAAATATTGTTGTTTCGCAAAATTAGAGGTCTAGGATGAAAAACACGAAAACATGTTGAACAAATAAAAAATTTGTAGTGATTTTGTACATATATTCGTAAACTTGGTTGTCAATGGCCGTTTTTTGGGTGAAAAGAATGAAAGTTCAGTATATTACTATGAAACGTTCATACACATTTAGCTGGTTTTGACGTTTTATATCACAATTAATGCCAATGCGTTTCTACTACACTTTTGTCTTGAGTCATTATGATTCCAGCATTTTTGTACGACAAATTGGTTTTTAGTTAGTCAAAAGTAATATAATTCGTTCAATATGGACGAAACAATTGAAATTTCGTAAAATTAGAGGTTTGGGACGAAAAACACGAAAATACGTAGAACAAATAATAATTATGTAGTGATTTTGTACATATATTCGTTAACTTGATTGTCAATTGCAGTTTTTCGGGTGAAAAGTATGAAATTTGCGCCCTATTACTTAGAAACGTCCGTACATATTGAGCAGATATTGAAGTTTTATATCACAATTTTTACTTCAATGCGTTTCTACTACACTTTTGTCTTGAGCCATTACAATTCCAGCATATTTGTACGAAAAATAAGTTTTTTTTTAGTCAACAATATTTTGCTTCAATATTAATAATTCGATTAATATTGAAGCAAAATATTGTGTTTCGACAAATTAGAGGTCTAGGATAAAAAACACGAAAACATGTAGAACAAATAATAATTTTGTAGTGATTTTGTAAATATATTAGTAAACTTGGTAGTCTATGGCAGTTTTTTGGGTGAAAATTATGAAATTTGCGCCTATTACTCGTACTTATTTATCAGATATTGACGTTTTATATCACAATTAATGCCAATGCATTTCTACAACACATCTGTCCTTGAGTCATTATAATTCTAGCATATTTGTACAAAAAAATGGTTTTTTGTTAGTCAAAAGTACTATAATTCGTTTAATATTGACGCAAAATATTGTTATTTCGAAAAATTAGAGGTTTAGGATGAAAAACACGAAAACATGTAGAACAAATATAAATTTTGTAGTGATTTTGTACATACGTTCGTAAACTTGTTGTCAATGGCAGTTTTTTGGGAGAAAAGTATGAAATTTGCGCCCGATTATTTAGAAACGTCCGTACATACTCGCATTTAGCAGATATTGAAGTTTTATATCACAATTTACTTAAATGCGTTTCTACTACACTTTTGTCTTGAGTCATTATAATTCCAGCATATTTATACGAAAAATTGGTTTTTTGTTAGTCAAAAGTAATATAATTCGTTCAATATTGACGCAAAATATTGAAATTTCGCAAAATTAAAGGTCTAGGATGAAAAACACGAAAACATGTGGAACCAATAATAATTTTGTAGTGATTTTGTACATATATTCCGTGAACTTGGTTGTCAATGGCAGTTTTTTGGGTGAAAAGTATGAAATTTCAGTATATTACTATGAAACGTTTATACATATTTAGCAGGTTTTGATGTTTTTTTATCACAATTAATGCCCAATGCATTTCTACTACGCTTTTAGCTTGAGTCATTATAATTCTAGCATATTTGGAAGAAAAATTGGTTTTTAGTTAGTCGAAAGTAATATAATTCGTTTCATATTGACGCAAAATATTGAAATTTGGAAAAATTACAGCTTTAGGACGAAAACCACGAAAACATGTAGAGCAAATAATAATTATGTAGTGATTTTGTACATATATTCGTAAACTTAATTGTCAATTGCAGTTTTTTGGGTGAAAAATATGAAATTTGCGTTATAAACGTCAGTACATACTCGTATTTAGCAGATATTGAAGTTTAATATCACAATTAACGTCAATGCGTTTCTACTTCACTTTTGTCTTGAGTCATTATAATTCCAGCATGTTTGTACGAAAAATTGGCTTTTTGTTAGTCAAAAGTAATATAATTCGTTCAATATTGACGCAAAATATTAAAATTTCGCAAAATTAGAGGTCTAGGATGAAAAACACGAAAACATGTGGAACTTATAATAATTTTGTAGTGATTTTGTAAATATATTCGTAAACTTGGTTGTCAATGGCAGTTTTTTGGGTGAAAAGTATGAAATTTCAGTATATTACTATGAAACGTTCATACATATTTAGCAGGTTTTGACGTTTTATATCACAATTAATGCCCAATGCATTTCTACTACGCTTTTGACTTGAGTCATTATAATTCTAGCATATTTGGAAGAAAAATATGTTTTTAGTTAGTCAAAAGTAATATAATTCTTTTAATTTTGACGCAAAATATTGTTATTTAGAAAAATTACAGGTTTAGGACTAAAAACACGGAAACATGTAGAACAAATAATAATTATGTAGTGATTTTGTACATACATTCGTAAACTTGATTGTCAATTGCAGTTTTTTGGGTGAAAATAATGAAATTGGCGCCTATTACTTAAAAACGTCAGTACATATGTAGCCACGATATTGAAGTTTTATATCACAATTAACGTCAATGCGTTTCTACTTCAATTTTGTCTTGAGTCATTTTAATTCCAGCATATTTGTACAAAAAATTGGTTTTTAGTTAGTCAAAAGTAATATAATTCGTTCAATATTGACGCAATATATTGAAATTTCGCAACATAAGAGGTCTAGGATGAAAAACACGAAAACACGTGGAACTATTTATAATTTTTTAGTGATTTGTAAACTTGGTTGTCAATGGCAGTTTTTTGGGTGAAAAGTATGATATTTCAGTATATTACTATAAAACGTTCATACACATTTAGCCGATTTTGACGATTTCCATCACAATTAATGCCAATGCGGTTCTACTACGCTTTTGTCTTGAATCATTATAATTCTAACATATTTGGATGAAAAATTGGTTTTTAGTTAATCAAAAGTAATATAATTCGTTTAATATTGACGCAAAATATGGAAATTTCGAAAAATTACAGGTTTAGGACAAAACACACGAAAACATGTAGAACAAATAATAATGAAGTAGTGATTTTGTACCTATATTCGTAAACTTGATTGTCAATTGCAGTTTTTTGGGTGAAAAGTATGAAATTTGCGCCTATTACTCGTACTTAAAAACGTCAGTACATATGTAGCCGATATTGAAGTTTTATATCACAATTAACGTCAATGCGTTTCTACTTCACTTTTATCTTGAGTCATTATAAATCTAGCTTATTTGGAAGACAAATTGGTTTTTAGTTGGTCAAAAGTAATATAATTCGTTTAATATTGAAGCAAAATAATGAAATTTTGAAACAATACAGGGTTAGGACGAAAAACACTAAAACATGTAGAACAAATAATAATTATGTAGTGATTTTGTACATATCTTCGTAAACTTGATTGTCAATTGCAGTTTTTTGGGTGAAAAGTATGAAATTGACGCATATTACATAAAAACGTCTGTACATATTTAGCAGATATTGAAATTTTATATAACAATTAACGTCAACGCGTTTCTACTTCACTTTTGTCTTGAGTCATTATAATTCCAGCATATTTGTACGAAAAATTGGTTTTAAGTTAGTCAAAAGTAATATAATTCGTTCAATATTGACGCAAAATATTGAAATTTCTCAAAATAAGAGGTCTAGGATGAAAAAAACGAAAACATGTGGAACTAATAATAATTTTGGAGTGTTTTTGTACATACATTCGTAAACTTGGTGGTCAATGGCAATTTTTTGGGTAAAAAAGTATGAAATTTCAGTTTATTACTATGAAACGTTCATACATATTTAGCCGGTTTTGACGATTTACATCACAATTAATGCCAATGCGGTTATACTACGCTTTTGTCTTGAATCATTATAATTCTAGCATATTCGGAAGAAAATTTGGTTTTCAGTTAGTCCAAAAGTAATATAATTCGTTTAATATTGACGCAAAATATTGAAATTTTGAAAAATTACAGGTTTAGGACGAAAAACATGTAGAACAAATAATAATTATGTAGTGATTTTGTACGTGTATTCGTAAACATGATTGACAATTGCAGTTTTTTGGTTGAAAAGTATGAAATTGGCGCCTATTACTTAAAAACGTCAGTACATATTTAGCAGATATTGACGTTTTATATCATAATTAATGTCAATGCGTTTCTACTTCTTTTTGTCTTGAGTCATTATAATTCCAGCATATTGGTACGAAAAATGGGTTTTTAGTTAGTCAAAAGTAATATAATTCGGTCAATATTGACGCAAAATATTGAAATTTCGCAAAATTAGAGGTCTAGGATGAAAAACACGAAAACATGTGGAACTTATGATCATTTTGTAGTGATTTTGTACATATATTCGTAAACTTAGTGGTCAATGACAGTTTTTTGTGTGAAAAGTATAAAATTTCAGTATATTACTATGAAACGTTCATACATATTTAGCAGGTTTTGACGTTTTATATCACAATTAATGTCAATGCATTTCTACTACGCTTTCGACTAGAGTCATTATAATTCTAGCATATTTGGAAGAAAAATAGGTTTTTAGTTAGTCAAAAGTAATTTAATTCCTTTAATATTGACGCAAAATATTGAAAAATTACAGGTTTAGGACGAAAAACACGAAAACATGTAAAACAAATGATAATTATTTAGTGATTTTGTACATATATTCGTAAACTTGATTGTCAATTGCATTTTTTGCGTGACGGTATGAAATTTGCGCCTATTACTTAAAAACGTCAGAACATATTTAGCAGATATTGAAGTTTTATATCACAATTAACGTCAATGCGTTTCTACTTCACTTTTGTCTTGAGTCATTATAATTCCAGCATATTGGTACGAAAAATTGGTTTTTAGTTAGGTCAAAAGTAATATAATTCGTTCAATATTGACGCAAAATATTGAAATTTCGCAAAAGACCTCTGTCTAGGATGAAAAACACGAAAACATGTGGAACTAATTATAATTTTGTAGTGATTTTGTACATATATTCGTAAACTTGGTTGTCAATGGCAGTTTTTTGGGTGAAAAGTATGAAATTTCAGTATATTACTATGAAACGTTCATACATATTTAGCAGGTTTTGACTTTTTATATCACAATTAATGCCTAATGCATTTCTACTACGCTTTTGACTTGAGTAATTACAATTCTAGCATATTTGGAAGAAAAATTGATTTTTAGTTAGTCAAAAGTAATATAATTCCTTTAATATTGACGCAAAATATTGAAAAATTATGGGTTTAGGACGAAAAACACGGAAATATGTAGAACAAATAATAATTATGTAGTGATTTTAGTACATACATTCGTAAACTTGATTGTCAATGCGTTTCTACTTCACTTTTGCCTTGAGTCATTATAATTCCAGCATATTTGTACGAAAAATTGGTTTTGTGTTAGTCAAAGTAATATAATTCGTTCAATATTGACGCAAAATATTGAAATTTCGCAAAATTAGAGGTCTAGGATGAAAAACACGAAAACATGTAGAACTAATTATAATTTTGTAATGGTTTTGTAAAATATATTCCGTAAACTTGATTGTCAATTGCAGTTTTTTGGGTGGAAAGTATGAAATTTGCGCCTATTACTTAAAAACGTCAGTACATATGTAGCCGATATTGAAGTTTTATATCACAATTAACGTCAATGCGTTTCTACTTCAATTTTGTTCAAAAACACGAAAACATGTAGAACAAAATTATTGCCGAGTTTGTGATCGTTAATGTATGTTGTTTTTGTTAAACATAACAATTTTCTCATATTAAAATCTGACCACAAATTAATCATTTATGGCGAATCGGTTACTTTTTGGGCAAAACTTACAATCAAATGACATTTTATTTTACCTTTTACAATTTTTTGTAAGGAGTTATCTCCATCTTATAAATTTTGTTATCTCCATCTTATAAAACAATTTGTAAGAATTTACAAACCATGTTATAGAGGAGATAAATCATCATTTCAAAGATAGTAAAGTTCAAGTTACACACACATCACAAAAATTATATAAACACAATGAATTTAGAAACAGTAAACAGATACAAAAAAAAACTAAATAACATAAAAGATATATACAAGTATTCTCCTCATATTTTCATTTTTCCTAGACACGCGGTAACATGACATCTGTCTGACTAATTACAACTCGTAACAAACCGAGATCATTCCATCTGAAGAGAGCTTCAGAATATGATATAGAAACATGTGTAACAGGGAATAATGTAATTAGTGGAATAAAAATGTAATATACGAGTATTATTCAATATTCCAATATGGAGTTCCATAAAGTCATAACTTTTGATAAACGAAGACTATGCATTTTTTAATAAGAACTTCGCTAAAACAAAAAATATTTTATCGTTCAAACTTAGTGGTTATGTAAATTATAAAAATATATATTTAAAGGATTGTGGTATATTTTAATTAAACAAGTTAACATATTTTAAATTTATATAAGTAATATGTATATATATAAAAAAATATTTCTAGAACAATCTTCGACTTTTCCCCATAGTTGTGCAGGTTTGGACTAGTACTAATTATGGACTCCACTAGGGTAGAGGACCTGCACCTCTCTCTCTCTTGCAATATAAATTTGTATACAGTTCAAGAATTCGAGTGAAGGGGTTGGATATGTTACAGGATATTTTCATCGATCCATTCTGTGTAAGCACTGACGCGCGTGTGGACATCGAGATATTCGTTTATGCAGTTGAACCCCCAAGATACGAGGCCAACCAATTTTCCATCTCTCACCACTGGACCACCGTTGTCTCCCTGCGGAACACAAATATTGCGTTTTTATTAATAATCAATCACAATACGAATAATGTACTCATTAAATCTACTTCTCCAAATTCCTTTACATATAACTTCTAGAAATTATGATACATTTTAGTAATATAGCGTCATTTCTAGAAGTTTTATAGTCACAAAATAATTTAACAATAGTTTCAATAATGTTATTAACAGTGTTTTTGGTTGATTGGGACGTCTCCAATATGAATGTGTGTTTAATAGATGTTGTTTGGAAGAGTAGAATTTTGAGGTCGATTTGGTTTTCATTGAGTTAACTGATTATTCCGAATCGAATTATGCCCGAGTTTATCGTTGCTTGACCGTTGTTGTACCGTGGAATGGTCAACTCGCACTAAAAACGAAGCAATTTAGGTATGTGGGTGACGTTTGCAGTTTTAGGAAGCACTTGAAGGCAACCTTTTTTGGAAGGATTATCAATATTTATTATCATAAATATAAACACTACATACATATGTTATATATTCGTATTACACTTCATCTAAAGCCAATTAATAATATAATAAAGAATCGCCGTTTGGAGAGCAAACATTCCTCAAGGGCGCTCTAAGTTGGGAATCAAACCCACTATTATTGAAAGACTTAATGAATTAATAGAAAGTACAATTATTATTATTATTATTATTATTATTACACATGACAAGAAATATACACAATTTGAGAAAAAACAACAGGTAATTTGATTTGGACGTATAATTTTAATGGATCTGGGTTTGTTGCCTTTCATTTGTCGTAGCCCCAGTAAACTAGGCTTTTGCCTGTATCTCACTGAGGATATTTAGCATGAAAAAATAAATCGATACTTCTTTCCGATTTTTGATAACACTTAAAAACCCTGTTGCACGCTCTCATCAACCTGACAAACAGTGACACTCAACTACAACTGGAAACATCCTGCGAAACTCAACTCCTCACACATTATCACTCCAGAAAGACCAAAAATATTCATCCCACAATATACCGCACACAATCATAAGAATAAAAATCAAAACAAATTCAAAACAAAAAAAATAATAATAATAATAACAATAGTGATACAAAGTGGGGGGTCAGGATACTTGACGTTGGTGTCACCGGAGATGACTTTGTAAGCCAATATGCATATCATGTTGCATTCAAGGCAAGGAGCTTCAGTACTTGTAGCTTGTCTGTGTCTTCTTTCTCTATTGGTTCCTTGATAACTCAGCATCAGTAACACTACACCATTTGACTCTATTTGCTGGTGCTGGTGTATACTCCCAGTTGTGCTCAGCGTTCATATTTTCAAGGCTCTCATGCTGCTGTACGTCCTTATATCTCTTGCGCTGCCCACCTTTCTTATATCTCTTGCGCTGCCCACCTTTCTTATATCTCTTGCGCTGCCCACCTTTCTTATATCTCTTGCGCTGCCCACCTTTCTGCCGCCTTTCTTCTGCCTTCCGTCAGCTCGTCAAAGACGACATTACTTGGGAGTACTTTTGAAAGACAAAGTAATCTTCTTTCATGCATTATTAATTCGGACATAGTGAATAGCGTGGCCGGGAGCCAACATTGTCTCCAGTCGCAGAACTCGCGGTCCATCGAGGGTAAAAAAATATAAAAATATGTTTTTTTAAATAATGGAATGTAGACGGTATTTTTATTATATGTCATTTTATCATCTTTCATGGCCTAGTGGTTAAAATACTTGATTTCTACCCGGAGGTACCCCACGTGTGTCTTACCAACTACGACCACGGACGAAGATTAAATAGATACTTACGAAGCAAACTCCTTGTCCATTAGACTTGACAGTGCATAAGTGGTTTTCAAACACTGGAAAGTATGGATAGTTCAGCCCCAAATATACTTTGCATTCTTCGTTCCCTGTCGTTAGAAGATCCACAGTCTGTAAGGCCGTTGGACGATCGCCATCATCCTGAAAAGGGACGAAGAATCATACGGAAGAAGTGATTTTTATAAAGTTTTATCTATCATTTGATATTAAAATATATTTCTCCTTAAGCCGTGTTAACAAGTGTGAAAGGAAGATTAAATGCGATATATGATTATACAGTGGAGCGAGTTGAGGATTTTTGCTATTTGGGTATTATTTGTTAGTAATTGTTGCTTTCAGAAAATATAGACCTTCTTAGTGATTTTTTAGTGTGCTTTAGTGATTTTTTTGTTGTGATTTAGACTCTCATTTGCTTTATCTGCGTTCTCTTCTCATTATTTTTTATATTACTGCTTGTGGTTTGTGTGTAATGAGACCATCATTTTCCAATTGTGTTATTTTTTTATTATACTCGTATTTGGACACCTATCAGCTTATCTCTTTTTTTTCGCTGACAGTTAATATAATGTAATATTTATGGGTTTTCTTTTTTATTTTCTTCCATTTATTAAATTTTCTGTTTTTTTCATAATTAACATGCATAAGGGTGTGGGCTGAAAAACATCCGATGTCCTCGCGGCCGTGCTCACTCAGTGGGGTGTATCTCACCGGGGGGGAGGGGGGTGTTAAAAGATGATCCCAGACCGTTTGATAGCTTTTCTCTTAATTGTATTTTCTGCTAATTTATCTTGAGATGAACAAGATAAATTAGCAGAAAATACATATGTGCGATTTTGGAATGTATTTTATATATGTACATATGTATTATGTTGCTATCAATAAACTTATGTTTACTTATTTATTTTCTCAAGTGATAGATGAAGAACGAGATATATCGGACGGTGTGTATTGATAGGAACCAAAGTCAAAGGGGTCCTTAAACATGTATACTCGAACCGGACGGTCGAATTTACAGACCTTAAGGATCTACTTACATTTATCTTTCCCCAGCCTGTGATTGTAACAATTTCAAATCTTCCAACGTAAGAATTGTCTATTGCAATGGGCGAGACTAATTCAGAAAACTCAATGAAGTCTTCAACTGTGAGGATTGCGATGTCATTGAAGAAACCCGCATCCCAACGAGGATGAGGTGTAATCTTCTCAATATTGTATCTGGAACCTCCATTAAATATTTCGTTTGTTCCAGCAATTATGTACATCTCGTCAGGTCCCCTATAATTAGAAGATTAACTAACTATTTATTTATTTGTCTTATTAATAAACGAGTACCAAGTGCCTAATAAAAATAACAATATTAGAAAAATGGCGAATGAATGCTTTAAAAAATATTAATTAAAAACAATTAGAATAAAAATAAACTCAAAGAAACAATCATAACAAAAAATAATCAATCAATACGATAAGCATGCAAGTTAGTACACAGGTCACACTTTCAGAACAATACAAACATTCAACATTATTATTAGCTACCAACATAATAAGCGATCGTCCAAAGACGGACATTCCGCACCGTACCGTCACTCTAGACATCAATATGGAAGAGATGTACAGATCCGTTCAAACTAAAAATCATGTGCTTACCAGACGCGCAAACAAAAGTCAAGATCGTCACCACACACTCAATGTTCTAAGATGCCAATATAAAAACTTTTAAATCAAATTTAAAAAAATACAGATACATAGATCACTTAATAATAAATTAAAAGGAAAGTATGGACGGAATTACACAGCCTTATTGTTGGACCTCGAATTGGAATTAATCAATTCCATGGGTTTCGAATTAGATATATCATCACGGTACTTTCCTGTCGAGGTAGCGCCAAACGTTCCTATCAAGACATATTCCTTTCCTGTCGGGGTAGCGCCAAACGTTCCTATCAAGACATATTCCTTTCCTGTCGGGGCAGCGTCAAACGTTCCTATCAAGACATATTCCTTTCCTGTCGGGGCAGCGTCAAACGTTCCTATTAAGACATATTCCTTTCCTGTCGGGGTAGCGCCAAACGTTCCTATCAAGACATATTCCTTTCCTGTCGGGGCAGCGTCAAGCGTTCCTATCAAGACATATTCCTTTCCTGTCGGGGTAGCGCCAAACGTTCCTATCAAAACATATTCCTTTCGTTTTCTCATGGGCATATTTTGATCAAGTTTTTTCTTTTCACCCGATTTGGCGAAACGGACATATTGAAGAGCGTAGCCGATAGACAGCAAAGTTTTCGGTCCCGTTAATCGAGCCGTCGGGTTTAGAACTACCGGACAGAAAGAAAAAAAAATGTTTGTCTCCCACGGAGGATACTGACCACCAATGTTGCCAAGTTGACAATTGGGCCCCTAGACAGACTTTAAGAATTGCGCAAGGGGTCTTCCTTGGCAATTGCTGAAGGCGGACGTCACCCATACTAAAGGGTTACCGACAAGAATGATCGCGGCGCGACTGTGGACTTCCAGGTACAATGGAGTGAGGCCCGTTAAGACCGAGGGTGCTTAAGTTGAGCATATTGAGGGTTATCCAAAAGAGGCCACCATTGACCGCCGATCAAATTTTTTTGGAAACTGAAAGCCAACTTCTGTGTCCAAACACCTAGCCTAATTAACACACAATGTCCAAAAATGTATGTGTATAGAGTCAAGACCCAATAAGATCATGATTAACCTGATATGGGAAATTTGATGGATGATACAGAACACCTTTATTTTTCTTAGGTACTCACATGTAGCCAATACCATTTGCTGTAGTAAGTATGCTGCGTGCTGTCAGTATGACTCCGGAGTAGACGAAGATATTATCAGGCTTCTGTACTATAGCAACTTGGTATGGCGCTGCTCCATCTTCTGCTTCTGACCCTCCAGCTATTCTTTTGCTCTCGAATGACACATCACCTGAAACAAGATGGGGATGGCTTTTAAAATAACCAAATACTTGGCTTTGGAGGGCGAAAAATTCAATGTCTTCTCCTAGCAGAGATCGTTCCTTCGATTTGATGCTGGAAGAATCATTTGTAAACCAAACACTTCGATGCTGGAAGAATCCTTTGTAAATCAAACACTTCAGTCTCTAAACAGAGCTTAGAAATACACATATAATGACATTATTTAGTTCATGTTGGTAGGTTGATATTTTAGATCTTGCTTTATATTTAATTTAATGTCGACAGAATCAATGTGGAAAGTCAATGCATCTAAGAAAGCTGAACGAAAATATCAGAAATAATCAAATAATATAATGGTTGTCTTAAGTAGGGGATAAAGAGAGGAGCTTTAAAATGGTTTGGAAATGTGGCGAGAATGAACGACTAAGTGAGTATACAAGTCAGAAGTGCAAGATGTGCATGTACTCGTAAAAGGTTGGCCGAGAGAAACATAGCTAGATCAGATTTACCAGATTTTGAGAAAGATGGTAAAGTGAGAGTGTGAATAGTCGAAAATTGTGTACGACGAGATATATGCATGTGCAAGCTGTGCGCTTGTTCGTATGTATGTTTATAATAGTTTTATTTTATTATCTGGAATGTAAGAGAATCGATTACTGGAGAACAAGAACTGAAAGCTCGAGCTGTCTGAGTGCCTGCTGGTGGCATACAAGTTATACAACTACCATGGATACATATGGAGGTCTCTTAATCGTGCCTGTGTGGGTAGATCAATAGGGAATCTCTTCAAATGGAGAATTGGCGCAGAGGACCCACCACTATGCGTGGGTGGCGATATTTAATCAATGTCACACCTGGTGGTTTGCCTACAGTGCTTCGTGAGCAGCTAAAAAATCTGTAATTGTATCTTTCTGGGATGATAAGATGTATATTTGGTTTTATTTATTTATTTAATTAACGACACAACAGTGTCTTTATATACAAATGAACATGTAACAGGTTATACAAGTACTTAAAATTATTGACAAATAATACAAAACTTTATCTTAAACTAACATGAAGATACAAAAAACGGTAGTAATAATAAATTACAGTCATCGTTTTAAAATTATTTAATCTTTGAGAATTTTGTGGGAATTTTATGGATATACGAGTATATTGAGATATAGAAAACACATGGCCTCATTAGTAGAACAAGATGCAAGTTGCTTTGCAGAAT
Organism: Odontocerum albicorne; assembly: GCA_949825065.1. Taxonomy (NCBI): domain Eukaryota; kingdom Metazoa; phylum Arthropoda; class Insecta; order Trichoptera; family Odontoceridae; genus Odontocerum; species Odontocerum albicorne. The sequence goes on along the minus strand of OX463860.1, from coordinate 15,016,656 downwards.
TAAAAGCTTCATACATGTTGATGCAGGGTTACTCAACTCCAGAGGCAAAGTATTGTCCTTAATGTTTGGTTTGTTGAAATCGTCGGCAGAAGAGTCGGCGGCCGTGGTCTGATGGTTGGCAGTCACGTTAAGCAAAGTCTTAATCTTAGACCGTTTTGTATCTGAATTCATGTTTTTCTGTATACTATATATAAACTGTTTATCATACATTCTTATAGTGCTATTAAGCAAGTTGGTCAACACAAAAATAACGTTATATTAATCGGTCTAACTAAAATCTGTAGCAGATCATCTTAGAAGTTTAATCTAAAGTTGTGGGTTCGATATGTCAAAAATTCTTCTTATCATCGGATTGCAACAGCATGCACATAGTAAGGCCTCGGCCATACATGAAGGAGCCTCGATTGATGCTTAGAGCTATGTTGCGAGTTAGGCGACATATCCTAGCGAACCAACGTACCGCATACTATCGCAGTGGCTACACTGCACGCTTCGCGCCACGTTGCACGACGATTAGTCATCGAGTGAATCTCCTAGCGAATAGACGTGTTAGTTAATTTACAAGATGGTGGAAGTTTTAATGGCAGCTGTGTATAAAAGGGAGTCTTTGTGGAACCCATCGAGCAAATTATACAAAAATGTACCTGTAATAAAATCACTTTGGAATGAAGTTGCACAGAAAGTAAATAAAGATGGTAAGTTGTAATGAAATTGGTTAGTTTTGAGAGTGACATCGTGTGTTGAGTCGACCGCTCCCAACTGTCAAATGAATTTGTTAGCACTTTGGTGTGGCCATGCATGAAGTCAGTCATATGAGTCACGTAAAATCTAGCTTAGCACCTAACGAAGCATTTTGGTGTGGCCTTGGTCTAAACTAATGCACGCATAGGTGTCTTCTATCCACACAGAATGGATGAAAATCATACTCTATCAATTATTTAAAATATATAAATACACTCACCATGATTAGCAGAGATCAGTGGAAGAATAGCGAGAAGAGTTAGTTTAATTATCTTCATAACGCTTTGATTTCGGTGAGTTCAATATTTCATATTAGAATACAACATATTTTTACAGTAGTTTTATACAAAATGATTGACTATTGAACTATCCTCGTGCTCTCATTTTAGAAAATGTTTAATGATTTTATTGGGAACTTTGGTGATCCTTTATTTCATTTTTCATTCGTTTTTAATCTGAATTTAGGGTAAAATAATAAGAATATGTGTTATCCAACTAAGCCGTCAAGGCTGTCAGGGAACCTTTATTTATTTATTTGAATTAATCTGAGGTGGTATTTGTGGATTTGCTTTTTTTTCTGCCATCTATTTATTTTCTGTTTTTTTTCGTCATATTCTACATGTGCAAGGGTGTGGGCTGAAAAACATCTGGTATCCCCGTGGCTGGGCTCGCCCTATACTGGTGGGGTGTATCTTGGCCGAGGGAATGTTATTAGATGAGCCCAGACCTTTTGATAGCTTCTCTCTTGAATGTATTTTCTGCCATTTATGTGTTTTTGAAGTGTATTTAAATATATTATGTAACATACATACTATCAATAAACCTATATTTATTTATTTAAAAAGCAGAATTACTAATTGGTGGGGTGTATCTTGGCCGGGGGAATGTTATGGGGATGATAGCTTCTCTCTTAAACGTATTTACTGCCAGTTATGTGTTTTTGAAGTGTATTTAAATATACTATGTACATACTATGTTGCTATCAATAAACCTATATTTATTTATTTATTATTTATATTGCCAGGGTGAACGGGTGGAAAGGATCATCGAGATCCGACGAATGGATTTTGCCTATAAAAGAATTGTAGTCCGACCTTGAACTGTCTTGAGGAGAACCTGGAAATCTCTTAATAGGTTCCATATAAAAATTAGGAGAACCAAGGACAACATACCTAAATGGGGAAGGTTACGTGATGGATGTATTTGCGGTGAAGAGTAGTCCATGCAACACTTGCTGTAGTGCCGGAAGAGTCCGATGTCTTGCACCGAAGAGGACTAGATTTGTGGCATGTCCTTTGCTGTCAGTTGTATGACACGAAAAGAAGATCACATTAACGACCTCAGTAGCCACTGAGGTTATTGGTAAGTCTTGTTCCTCCCGGAATGGAAACCTTGTACCCAAATAAAAGTAGTCAAATAATGCATTTGGTAACAACCCTCGCTTGCGCTAGACGTGTGCCTGTCCACGAGTGGTAGTATTTAAAATACGTGCAATATCGAACTATGAGTAACTGTCTACTCCAGCTACCTGTAAAAAATAATGAGTCGTCAGATATCAATAAGTACGTTTATGTATACGAGTATACAAAGTATACCCTTAATTCTAGTGAATTTATTAATTAAATTCACTAGAATTAAGGGTAATTATCTCATCCCCCTTTATTTTGATAAATTCGACTACGGAATCAATTTGAATAAAATTAGTTTCGATTTGTTTTGTTTAATCTTTAGGGGTATGTTCAAGAGTACATGGAGCTTATTTCTGAAGATGATTCGAAAATCTAGAAACTGTTTGACGATACTAGTAAATTCAGCTTATAGCGGAATTTCACATTATAAACCATGAAATATAATTTTTTTTTTCCTTGACTATTTTTTCTAAAGAAGCAGCAAAAGGTGAACTTTTGTAACATACTCGTATTTTGTTATTTTCAGAACACATTATCTCATGTAAATTTTCTGAATATAAATCCTTTTACATTCACGAGTGTGATATGAATATTGACAGCTTTTGATATCATTCTTTGACACAATTCCTACTGACAATTTATTGGCACTGTTAACGTTGGTTTGCATGACTCAAACTGATTTTAGTCAATATCCATCATAAAACTACTAGTTTTAATGTACTCGTTCAGTGATTTTAAAAGCCGTTTTATAGTAATATGATAACCTCCGTCACCTAGTTGGTAAAGTGCTTGACTTTCATCTAGGGGTTTCGAGTTCGACTCACATGGTTCGAAAAAAAAACATACTAGCTGGTAAAAGAATTCCTGTAGTATTACTTTACTGTATAACACTTTTATTTCTATACAATACAAATTTCTTTATTCCCATAAGGCAATCTCTTCCAGCCAACCATAAATGAAAAATCCCCAAAATAAAATCTTTTTAAAAATAAATTGTGTTCTAACAGGAAACGAACTTCAGTTAGATAGCAAGTATTTTCGTTTATGCGCTAGACGCATTCGATTATTGTTGTCTATCGGCCATGCTCTTTAATATATCTGTATGTGTTGAAGGGTTACCATGAATAAAGTAACACGAGGGATTTTGGGCATAAACTATGCTAGTAAATAAATCGATGCGATTAAAAATGTCACTCGATGGACCGAATTAATTGTTCGACCTTAACACTAAATCTTAACTATTTTATTGACTGATGATATTTAAAGTTGAATTTCGTACAAATTTTTCGCAGCTTCCTTTAAGAAGGGAGTCATTTGGTATCACTAACTCAGTCTAAAGATTGGAGCGTATTAGGTTAGAAATTAGTATTTATAATTAAGGCCGGACTATGGATTTGCGTCTAAGACAGTGTCTGAATTCGACTTTTCTCTATAATATCTGTGAAAACATATGACCGAAGTCATAGGTATCCTTTTGCTTTCGAACACTAGGCGGAAAAATTGCCTGTGTCGTTCGAGGAGAGTAGCACAGCGCGGGGTTCGAACCGACGACCTTCCGCACGTAAGTCCAGTGCGTTACGGCGCGACCATGCACCTCAACCTATTGAATTGAACTATAATATTTTATAACTAATAATTTAACGTAATAATAATATAGCATAACATAACTATGAATTAACGCTTAATTTGTTAAAATGCCGTTTATATTTCTAAACCAATATAATGCTGTTTGATGTTCGAAAGTTTTTCAACATCAGATGAAAGACTGACTGAGCCCTGAATACGTTTTCTAAATGACTATAGTTCGGAAATGTCACAGGACTCATCCTAGAATTTCTGACTATATAGTTCGGAAATTCTAGGATGAGTCCTGTAACAGTTCACAAATTTGCCCCAATACAACCTAATGCAATTTATTTACCTAAATAACTTGCTATTTATTAGAATTGAGGCTTATATTAAAGTTGATAAAATAATTAAAATTACTGAACATCGTTACAAGGTTGTATATTGGGATAAATTTGTGAGCTGTCACAGGACTCATCCTAGAATTTCCAAACTATAGGAGTAATATTCTTGAATCTTAACTTGTTTTTCGTGCATTTTAATTTTTGAATAAAATTGCTCGTAAAATATATCTACTGCCAAACATCAATGCATATTGTTTTGTATAATTTGTCAAGTTGGTATAAAGTCAACTCTATATACGTCTACTAGTAACTTGTTATTAAGTACGACATTCGAAATATAACAGAATTCTTCTCTAAACTCACTAAATCTTAAGAAATATTATGAAAGAAGGAGATTTAAAAAGTCGTAGAAATCATAAAAGAGCTGTATGATATAGTGTATGAATGTAGACGGTGTGAAATATGTATGTCAGGGTAGAAAAAAATTGCGCTCTGTCCTTTCTGTATATCTCGACGGGGAAATGGCGTGATGGTTTGTTTTTTACATTCTTCAAGTTTTCTGCTTTCAGCGTATAATTGATGTGATTGTTCACGCTTTTCTAGTCAATCCTATGAACCATTTCAATAAACATTCTTCATGAATTTCATTCTTTCTATGTAAACTTTGTATTTTAATTACCATTTTTATTCAAAAGTAAATGAAAATAAAAATATTTTATAGGTTATATTTTTATAAAAGTTACATAGATGTCACTTTTTAATACAATAAATTTTTATTATAAGCGAAAAGTTGAATATAGTTTATACTTTTATTTGTGGCCCAATGTAGAGCCATTTGAGTTGATGATAGTTTTCATAGATGTCACGCTTTTTCCAAAAAAAAATGCAAACAAAATGATTTTTTTTCTCAGTAGTAGGTATATAGTACTTAAGTTTTCCACTGATATATTTTCGAATTTGATATTAAATTTTTGTAACATTATTAATTAAATGTTTTGGATGAGTTTTTTAACATCCCCTACATAATTAATTAATTATCATATATTGACTGTCTTATATCAATATTGGTTTAACCCTATAATGCGAGATTTTTTTAATTTCAAAAATAAAAACATATTTATGCATTAAATATGTACTGGAACATGGAAATTTTTTTGTTTTTTTTTTGTTTTTATATATTTATATTTAAAATAAGAGTATGGTTCATATATGAATCACTACGCATTTGTAAGTTAATTATATGAAATAAATAAAATTATATATTTTACTTCACTTATTTTACACATATGTACTAAAAAATAAAAGAAAACAATGAGCTTTCCTTGATCACCAATAATAAAGTAATTTGATTGCAAACTGGAACAAATCACAAAAGTCATTTACGCGCAACAAGTCAAACTTCAACTGCCAAATTGACCGGTAAAACAGTTTTCTATTAAACCTATGTGGTTTTAAAGCATGGAGATTATTGTGTCATATGAGTAATAGCGCGTGAGTCGTTGTTTATACCACTCAACACAAAAATATTTAAAAAAACTTGGGTTGATTCACATGTGCATCATTACGCACTGTACGGTTAAACAGTGTTGGCATAAACCATCGTATGTACGAGGTCGTCAGTAGATTACATATAAAAAAATACATAATTTACAATTTATATAGTTTAGTAAAGAAACAAATCGTCTAGTGCAAGTACACACATAACAATGTTGTGGATATACAATATATGTATACATAGAATAGTGGCGTAACTTGTGAGTTGAGGGATGCTGTTGATATTCAGAAAACTTGTTAAAATTTATAATATTGAAACAATAATACACTAGTTAAAAACCGGGCTTTGATTGAACTCGCTTGCATGAAGGCTTATTTAAATTGTTGACTATCATGGTGGGAAATATTAGAAAGAAGAAACCAAAATGAACCAATTTGCAAAAAAAAATAATATTTACGAACATTTTTTATGACCACTAATTTGGGGTAGCGTGGGTTTATCAAATGTAAGTTTGAAAAAGAACACAATTGCGTTTTTTAAATCAGAAACTTTTTTGTTGCTTTAAACTTATGAAGATAATAAACAATTTAAGTACAAGAAACATAATAAACAATTTAAGTACATGTTAACAAATCGTGGTTGATTTAATTTATTTAACACTTCATTGCAAATATAATTTGGCGTGCTTATTATTGCCCAGCGTCAATCTCTTCCAACCAACTAGTATTATACAGTGAGAAAAAAAATTTCAACACACCAATTGATAGTTCAAAAGTTCATGTAAAATGTGTTGCAATGGAACGGTCGGTCATTAAAATAACCTCTAAATTTGAACATTTCTGTCAATGAAATTTCAACAATAATTTTTATTTGAAACGCGAATTTATTTCCAATATATGAGTTGCTTGGAAAATTATTTTGAACATTTGGATGTAACATTTTTTTATAATAGCGCTTCAATAAAATTAATGAGCGCTTGTGGAAGCTACAGCTGCCATAGCTTCCTCGCTAGACTTAACGGGCGTGTGTCGGACGTCTCGGTATTTAACTGTGTGTGTGTGAGAAATCCAAAACCATATGCGCAAAAGAAGCTACAGTACTCATAGCTTACTCACTTGATCTAAAATATGTGTGTGCGTACTTATTGCGTAAATTTCATATTTTTGTCCAAAATATTAAAACACTCAGTCGAAACATTCACACTGCTTTCACATCCTTATAAATTTCAAGTAATCACATATATCATAAACAATTCTATTCGCATCATAAATGCAACAACCATATTATCACCATGTCCAGCCCCTCATGATGAGTCACATAACTCATTCACTCAAATACCTATGTGGAGACCTTAAACAGCTACTCGCGCTACTTCTGTCAAAGAGCCATCTTGTTACATATTTTTTTACGTTTGAAGGTATGACATTACAAAAATCCCCTTTCTTTTACGATCTATGTATGTTGTTAATTCTTAGTAAAAGGGACTTCTTAACTAAACTATTCTCTCCTCGAATAACACATACAATTACTAATAAACGCATAATCAAGGTGTGCCCATTATTAAAAAAATAATCAAAGAAATTTGAACTAAGTAAGAATATAATAGATGTAAATATGTAAACGATCACCTATTTTGAGAAGACAAGAAAGGAACCGAATAATTGCTATATAAATGCATGCTCTGAGAAGAATGCACGGGCTGAGAATGTATAATAGAATAAAGGAATGAAGTGATGAGAGATAAATGTGAACTTAAGGCTGATGTGTTGAGAAAGATGAAAAACAACACTTAGAGATAGTTCGTACATGTAAAACAAATGAATAAAAAAATACTAACAAAAAAAATGCAGTGCAAAATTACTAAGGAAAGTATGTATGGATCAAGTTAATGGTATTTTGAAATATGGAAACGAACAACGTCAGATAAATCGTAGGAGTGAATGGATAAAGAAGATACAAAAGACGTGTGGCGTTCTGTTTCTCTCTGTCTACCCCCACAGGAAAATATGTGGTATCAAATAAATAAATAAATATAGGTGTATTGATGGCAACAAAGTATGCATATGTCATTCATTCATTCATTGCCGGGCCTCCTAGTCGAGGATCCCCTCGCTACTCCAACGTCAGTCCTGAACCGCTCTCCCACGTCGATCGTGTGATCTTCTGTGAGAGAACAGTCCGATCCTGGACGCGCACTCCCTCTCGCAAATGCCACAGACATATGGACCCTGCTGAGCAGCCTGGCCATGTTGACGCATGTTCGCAGCGCGCAGACTGTTTCTCACACGTCTAGCCGCTGAGACGCCATCAGCCCGATAACATACGGCTCTCCACCACATGTATATGTACATACATATACCTATACATAAATACATTCCAAAATCGCACATATATGTATCTCAAGATATCAGAACATATATTTGAAAGAGAAGCTATCAAAAGGCTCACCCCATAACATCCCCTCGGCCGAGATACACCCCACCAATATAAGGGGAGTCCGTTTATGCATGTTTGTATGTATCACGTATTGAATAATTCAATTACGCGGTTTTCATTTACACACTGTTTTACTGGAACCAATAACTCGCGTTAATGGAATGATTACAGTAGTACTCTGTAATATGTCCGTAACGCTAGTTTGGATGTTTTTAGGGTTACCGTTTGAATGAATTAATTAAAGCTCTGTCATTATCGGAAATCTTATCTTAATAGTCTTAAATCAACAGCGTTCAAATAAATTTAATAAGTTATATACATTTTTATAATAAATTGGTTAATTACATAACTCGTCGTATTAAGTGTTTTTACATATATTTTATAATAAATCTTAGATAAAAAATGTTCGCCAAAAAATAAATCAATAAACGATGTTTTTGTTGATCTTTTTTACGGTAATAAAGATTACTAATTGTGATTATCAGCACGTGTCAGTAGCAGTGACGGACTGGGGCTTTTTTATAATGTTTTTTTTTATTGTGTATAAGTAATGTTAATGTTTATACTTTTTATGACACGTAGATTTTGTATTCATACGCATGCTAAAATTCTAAATTTTGAATAGATTTTGAACAATGCGTTGGAATGACCAAGTCAGAGATGCAACTGGAATGCCCTTAACAACTGCCTTTCGAACCGCAAAGTGCAGGTATGGATGGAGAGGAGTCATCAGAAGCTATCATGGAAGTCACGATGATCAGTCATGAGCTACACGACAGGATTCAAATTTCAAAAGAAGGCAATGTACAAAGTGAAGTAAATCGTAGGAGCTGTATGAAAAGGTGTATGGATGAAGAAGAGGCCAAAACATAAATATCGCGATATGAAAGTCTGGTACGCTGTCCTTTCTGTCTACCCCGATAGGGAGACGGTGTGCATATTTATTTATTTAAATAAATACATATACTCGCAATGTTAGTATGAATTTCGTTGTGTCAAGTGTATTCCAAGGGGGAGGAACCGAATAAATGCTGTAGAGATGCTTGAATTGAGAAGAATATATGGAGTGACAATGTATGAGAGAATGAAGTGATTAGGGATGAATGTAAACTTAATGCTTATGTTAAATAAGATTACATTTAGATGTATAACGAATGAATGAAGAAAGATTAACAAAACAAATATATGGTGCAGATGTGAGTGGAAGACGTACGAGAGAAATATCAAGGTTGGTATCAAGTGAATTATATTCTGAAAGAAGGAAAAGTAGAAAGTCAAACGAATTGTAGAGGTTGTATGAAAAATTGTATGGACGCGGAAGAGGCTAAAGATATGTGTTGAGTTAGGAAAGTATGACGCACTGTCTTCTCTACCTACCCCGACAAGGAAATAGAGTGATGATATGAATGTATGTATTCCATTTTTGGAAAGAAAAGGTAAATGAAAGAAAGACTAATTAAAGAGATATATGATACAGTGATGTGAGTGTACACTGAATATTTCGCCCTATTGACACACGGGCCCACCTGGAAAATCCAATTTGTCTGCCGGTCCAGTTTGCCACTGGCCAGGAGATTTATTATTGCTGTATTTGCTCTCAGTTAATTCATTAATAATAAAGTCGATATACCATATTTTACGCCTCGACGTAATAAATTAGACGCGATTCTTATCCGTGAACGATAATCAATATTATATTTAATGCTTAAAAATGGATTTTAGGAAATGTGAGAAAAGGCTACCTCATCGAGGACCCTGTACAGAAGCTGTCCAGATTCTCAATACCAAGAATGAGCTGGTACTTTTTCAACAGGCTTCATAGATACTGAGCGTCACGTCGGAGACGCCGCCAGGAACGAGGTTGTCATAAACCCCAACAATACCAATTTTGATGTTAAAGGACTGATTGGTCGCAAATTCGATGTTACAATCCAAGCAGATATGAAACATTGACCATTCACAGTCGTCGATGACAACATTAAACAGAAATTAAGGTGTGGCTACACAATTTTCAACCTCTACTTTATTCAATTCATGATGATGTCTTTTAGGATACTAACTAAATAATTAATGTTTTTAGTGAATTTCATGTTTGGACACACTCACGTTTAATTTTGTTACACGTATACAATAAATGAAATATGCGTCTTTTTTTTTTTGAAAGGAATTATAATTTAGGCTTTGTATTATAATTCAATAACGGCAAAGGGAGGAAAACAATTTACGTAGTCGATCGGAGCGTGGTTGTTATTGCGACAGGAGTTTGAGTACTTGGGCTTGCAAGAAGAATGATGACCTGTGGAAAAAGTTTGTGTGAGCTCTTGAGTGTGGTGTTTTTTATTGTTTTATATTTGTATATTTGTTTTTTTATTTTGATGGTTGTGTGCGTTACATTGCGGGGTTAATGTTTTTAGTCTGTCTGGAATGATGAAGTGTGAGGAGTTTGATTTCGTGTGATGTATAACATACATGTGTAATTGAGTGTCACTGTTTGTCGGGATGATGAAAAGGTGCAACGGGGTTTTATATAATCAAAAATCGGAAAGAAGTATCGATTTATTTTTTATGCTATATGTCCTCAGTGAGATACAGGCAAACGCCTAGTTTACTGGGGACACGACAAATGAAAGGCAACAAACCCATATCCATTAAAATTGTGAGTCCAAATAAAATAACCTGTTGTTTTTTTTTCACAAATGACGTATATTTATTGTCGTGTGTAAAATAAATTATGTTATAATTTAAAGGAAAAGTATAATTTATGTCTTGTAAAAAAAAACACATTTTATAATATACTCGTATTATTGTATATTTACAGACCTTCCATTAGCCAGTTGGGTTTCCACTTTATTCCCACATGACACTTAGTTTACACTTTGCCTAAGGGGTCGCAGATTTATTGTCTTGCTCCCGGGCGTAGTAAACTCTCGCATAGCCACTGGATTAGCTTTATAAATATTTGAAATACATTTGTGAGTTGGATCCTTTTTGCACATATAAGTACATTTGATGGTTCTTTCAGATTGTATAATTTCATCAGACCAGGCCTCAATTATAATAAAAGGACAATTTATAAAGCTCCGTTTAGAGAGCTAACTCACCTCAAGGGCGTTCTAGCTCAAGATTCGAACCTACTCATGAATGTTGATAAGGTCTCTCAAAAAGGATCAAATACTATTCTAAGTTGTCAATATCACTGTTTTATATAAGGAAATAAATAAATATAAGGTTACAGTGAATAAGACGTTATAATGAATTAGAAGAATACAACACACTGAAAAAATACTGGAAGAAGTCGAATACATGATGTAGAGAAGAAGTACTAAGAAGGATAACATGGGGTGAGAATGTATGACAGGATACGGAAGTGATTTGGGAAGAAAGTGAACTTAAGACTGCTGTGTTGAGTAAGATGAAGAACACTCTGAGATGGTTTGGGCATGTCAAACGAATGAATTAAGAAATACTAACAACACAAGGTATTCACACAAAAACAGATAATTTTAAATAATATAAACGATTAAAATCCCAACTACCAGTGTTCATCTCCTGCACAGTTTTCATCAAATGCTACAAATTATATACAGTACCCGGTGGTAAGTAATACACATCGGGCTTAAGAAAGAGACTGTCGGCCATAATCGGCTTTGTAGAGCGTCGTCTCAGTCATTCATACACGTGTTCCGTTGCGATTTGTCAGTCGTCAGTCCCGGACTGTTAACGCATCGAGCGACAGAGATGATGCTCTACAAAGTCGAAGTTAGCCGATTATGGCCGACAGTCTCTTTCTTAAGCCCGATGTGTATTACTTACCGCCGGTTACTGTACTATACTCGTTTATGGAAGAAAAAATCAAACACTTCTTCCTCTGTCAATTCAGCTATCATCCTCCTAAACTCTGACAGTGTCTAATTAAATATGCCCACATCCGAGTCGGCTACCCATTATACTGTCGGCGTATTCTCACTACTGGGTTATAGAAGGCCATGTTACATATAAATGTTTATGTTTCTTGAATTTAGGTTTTGTTAACTTTATCATGAAACTTATTTTGGGAGTTGAAACATGAAGCCGAATAAATGTCGTAGAAATGCATACACTGAGATGAGAACATGGGGTGACAATGGAATTGATAAGGGATGAATGTGAAGTTAAGGCTTATGTGTTGAGTAAGATGATGAAGAGCATGCTAAGATGGTTTAGGTGTGTTAGAATGAATGAATGAATAAAGAACAAAATATTTGTATATTTATACAGTGCACATGTGAATGGAAAGCGTGGTAGAGGAATACCTAGGAAAGTATGTTTGGATAAAATAAATGATATTTTGAATAAAGGAAGTCTAGAAAATCTAAGAAATCGTAAGAATCAAAACGTGTATGGATGAATAAGAAGCGAAAGTTGTGTGTCACGATAGGAAAGTCTGGCGCTCTTTCCTCGATACCGACAGGGAAAGGTTTTGATGGTGTATTATATACCATATGCAGCACAGTGAAAAATTCTCTTATTTTTTTTTGTTCACTTATTAAATGTATTCATTACCAGCATGATATCGTCATCAAATTTTACAAAAACATATAATTATATCTGAACTTTAATGCCTTCATCAATTAATGTCATATTAAAATATCATTTTGGTATAAAAGAAAAGATAACAATTATCAGAACACATAATATAATATATACGAAATGAACGTTTATTTCATGTATTTTTTATTCGTTATTCTTACGCGGTGAAAGATGTAAAATCAATGATTTATATAGATACAGTGAAATACAAACAATCTATTATTTTTTAATCTCTTTTGTCGATTGGCATGTCGACTCAATGATAATTCATTAATTGAATTGTTTGATTTGACTGATTCTTCTTATTTGTATGGTACTCCTCATATATGTATAGTATATCCGAATTGATAATTCGAACGCGGTTGGAAGACAACATTGTATTCGATCTTATAATATTATTTTAAGATCTATTATAATAGTCTTCGGTTTTAGGAACACTGTATTAGGCACGGAACTCGCTGTTCGTCATTTCATTACTGCACGCGAGATGATAAGAACACTCGCACACGTCTAGCGAACGCATTTAACGTTACCAGGTGACCTAATTTATTGTTACCAGACGAATTAATTTATTGTTACCAGGCGAACCATTTTACCAGAGATTGGGACAATGTTGTTTTTTGCGGGCACCATCGGGAATTGAACCCGACACCTCCGGGTAGAATGTCAAGTATCTTACCAACCAGACCTCGGAGGATGTCAATTTGATTGATAATTGAATAAATTCGAACTCGTTTGTGCTCCCCTGATGATGGGGTGAAAGCCTTGAAACCTGTAGGGTGATACTGTCACAAAAAGTGGAATAAACAGTGATACAACAAATTACAATGAAATAAATTAATTTTGTGATTCCAAGTTTGTATTTTTTTTTTAAAACTAATGATCATTATCGTTAGGAAAACTCCAGCCTATAGGTTGAAAGAAGCAACTAGAACTGAGGAGCGGACAAACATATTTTTAACGATAGCCTCGTGGGTAGCACCTGCCTTCCGATTCGCAGATTATGGGTTTAATTTCCATTTGGACCCAATTTACTTAGATAGTTCCAGCCTTGTTTTCACTTAAGCCCTCTTAAATACTTTTCTGGTTTGTTAGAAGAGACTATTACACGAAGATCAATTAACCTAATAGGTGTACAATAAAAGTATAATATAAAATAATACTTTTTTTATAAAACTTGGTTTTACTAACAACCCATCTTAAAAGTTTAATTTTCCTTTGTCTTTGAGATGTTTGAGTTCGTTTTCGATATGTAAAAACTTTTTATGACTTATAAAATAGAATGTAGAACAGATACAACAAAAACAAAAGGTAGACTTACGAGTATGAAATAAAAACTATCAGAGTCACTCCAGGCAAATTACTATATGATGATAGAGATCGAGTTGGTATATGATAGAGATCGAGTATATGGTAGAGATCGAGTTGGAAACTTCCGTATCTGAGAAATATGTCAAGTAGAAGATTTTAGTAGAAGAGTAAGACGGTATAGAAACCGCAGAAGACAATGCCGAGGCTATGTGTAAAGGATGGATCAGTTCCCCATGTGGTAATGCCTGATGATCCCCCTAAACACCGAGACCAACGATAATGTGTAAGGAATCGGGGAGTAAACATCTCAAGAGAGGCAGTTCTTGTGATAAAATATACCACAGAAGAAACTATAAAGAAGAATAATAAACACCTATTCCAGATTCTCTATTTTTAAGCGGGAGCAAACTTGAGTATTTTTTCTATGCTCGTTTTATATGTACAAAGATCTAGATTTGAGTACATTTGGAATGCTTTCAGGAATACCAGTCTACAGCGTCCAAGCAGTATTTTTCCTTTAGAAATATTCTCTTAACAGCTACTTTTATACCTGTGTCACTTGTGCATTTAAGATTTTAACTTAAATGCGTAGATGGTGAGCTATCCAAGAAAATATTAACAATGAACGGAATAAGGTAAGGGGACAGTTTTAGCCTTTTATTATTTAACTTCGTAATAGACAAGATTATGAGAGATTACGTCTCTTGAATATGAGAGATTACGTCTCTTGAAATTGATTACAAATGTGCGATATAACCATAAGCATCATATGCTATGTAAATGACACTACCATAGTAGCTGTATCAGAAGATGACCAACAACGTTCATTACAAATTTCACCAAGTAGTTAAAAAAACATATTAATGAACACAATTTAGCACAAAAATATCAAAGAGTCGAGTAGGTGCAAACAAGTCATCGATGATAAGCCTGGTGAGGAAATGATGGAATTTAAATACTTAGGTGTCGACATCTCCAACCAATCTATACAACGAAGTGAACAAACGAATAAGGCAGAAGAAATATTGAGAGATGTGACCTGTGATAGCAAAGTTCGAATATATAAGGTCAGACCAATCATGACTTATAATGTTGAAACGAAACCAAAGTCGACACAATTAGAACAAGAAGGAATCTTCGAAAATTATACAGAGAGGCAAGTATTTATGTTACAATGCATTTTGGCACGCTTGCAATTTTTCATCTTAATTTTTTTTTGAGGTTTGTCATCGTTAGCGTGAGGCAATCCGAAGAAAACGATTAGAATTCTGAACAAAAACTTCTGGATTTTGCATCACAATAATGCACCGGCTCATATGTTACTATTATACTAATTCGTGAATGTTTGGTCAAAACCAACACCGTCATGATGCCACAGCCACCGTTATCCCTTCCTTCCCTGTGATGTGTAACTAGTACACATTGCTTCTAAAATCTTTAATATTTCTATAAATATAATAAATACTGGGTTCAGATTTTGGCATTCCTCCGTAATACACTAACGCATTGAATGAAAAAAAAAAATTTATAGTAATTAGCACTCATCGGTCACATCAGAGATATTTTGTGAAAATCGGGAATAAAGTCACCAATACAATCAAACGAGTGCCAGTGTGTGACGTAGTATATTCATTCTAAAACCGCTATGGGTGAGGAAGCGACGCTATTCACGTCTCACTCTCACTACTTCAGTATATGGGAACGCAAGAAATATAATCTCAGTTCGCTCGCTTCAGTAGCTTTCGGGCATCCATTTGAGGTAGTCGCTTCGCTCGTTTTGTGGACATCGGCCAATGTTTTTTTTTCATGTTTTTCAGCAATTGAATTTCAATTATTATCACTTTTGACTTCAAATTAAATGAATTTAAGCGATTCGCTATGAATATTCTTATTTTTCCGACTTGAAATCGCTCATTTTTATATGTGTGTGATGTGTATTGAATACACAGCATCGGAATGTGCGGATTTTTTTAGCACAGGAAGGGAAGGGTTATTCACCAGATATGGTTCCATGCGACTTTTTCTTGTTCCCTTAGATGAAGAAGATATTGAAATGAGAACGTTTTGCGACCAGTGAGATGAGATCCAAGGCAAAATTGCTGGATGAGCTATCCTGAAAAGTGCATTCCATAAATGTTTTGTGGATAGGAAAAAAACGTTGGCAAAAGTATATGGGAACTAATTTGAAGGGTACAGTATTAATGTTAATGATTAGATAAATACACTTTGATTAAAATGAAAATTCTTCTTCCTTTTTTATCACGCCATGTGTGTATTTCCACTATAACAATCTGTAAATGATAAAATCAAAACCAAAACAAAAATTTAAATACGTCGATGGAATTTACAAGTCGAAATATAAATGTTTTTATTGTGATAGAAAAAAAAACGAGAATACATAATTGATTTATATTCAAAACATGTTAATAACGGTGTGCGTAGTGAGAAGGTGGAGTTCTTACAAATGTTATTACATCATCCATACACGCAGAGTTCGAATTCTGTAGTAATGGTCATACCGGTGGACTTGGGCGATCTGAGGATTCAATGACCCTGGAGATATTTAATGTTTACGGCCAGGTTTATCTCATATCATAAAATAATGTAAATACATAATGAGGAATTTTATTCACATGACCAACCTTGTGGTCTTGGGTCAATTTCTGATATATACAAATTTGAGTTTATTGTATTCAATATTTTTTCGCAAAACCTTAAATATCAAGGATACAGAATCTTGTACTTTATTTAAATTTAACGTTAAAGATCTAGGAATTTATGTTGTGGATTTCGTAACCTGTAAGCGACATACCATCGTATGTCGTATACTGAAGGAGGTCATCATCACCGTGTTACTCCAAGAGCCCACCCAGATTTGATGTTATGCATTTACTTAAATCTTATTAGGCATGAGTCAACATTGTTTAAGGCTGATGTGTTAAGTAAGATGAAAAAGAACACTTTGTTATTTGAGAAAGGAGAGCGAATGAATAAAGAAAGATTAACAAAACAAATATATAGTGAGTGGAAAGTGTGATTGCATCAAATGAATGATATTTTGAAAGAAGGAAACGTAGAATGTAATTTAAATCGTATGAGAAGATGTATGGATGTAGAAGAGGCGAAAAATATGTACATATGTTGAGATAGGAAAGCCTGACACTCTATGTTTTCTGCTTATCCTGATATGAAAATGGTTTGATAGTAATATCTACTGAGGTCGGGAGAGAACGGAAATTGGGACCTTTCGGCACGCAGAAATAAAATTCAGGACGCTTAACTCTACTTGAGCAAGGGAGAGACGTAGCATAGAAGCATTTGAAATGTGGTGCTGGAGAAGGATGTTATGAATTCCATGAACAGCAAGGCGAACTAACGCCTCTATTCTCGAAGAACTGAGAATCACCGACATATTGTCGACAGTACTCCTTCGAAGAGTCCTACGATTCTTTGAAGATAATGCTCGTGGCCAGTGAGAGTGTTTGATGAGGTTTGTGGTTACTGGAAACGTGGAAGGACGACACACAAGAGGAAGAATCCCAATGCGTTGGACTGACCAAGTGAGATATACAACTGGACTACCCTTAACAACTGCTCTTCGAGTCGCGGAGTGCAGGAATAGATGGAGAGGAATCGAAAGCTATCATGGGAGTCACGATGCTCAGTCATGAATTACACGACAGGATAATGATAAACCGTAAGTATAACATATTTTTTCATACACTATCTTTGAGACATCCAGATATTATAGACATTTTAATTACCTGTTCGGTTATCTCTCTGTAGTTTAGGGCATTGTAACTATTATTATCAACTTGGAGATATTTAAAAGACATCACTTGTTCAATTATCTTGTTTACTAGTTTTAATTGCTTGAATGTTACTTGTTCTTTAGATATAATCTTATTATTACTATACAAAACTTTATCTTTTCGATTGTGAGATACTCATATGTATTTTGAGCTTTTAATTGTGAGATAATCATATGCAATATGAGTTTTCAATTGTGAGATACTCATATGTATTATAATTATTCAATTGTGAGATACTCATATGTGTTATGAGTTTTTAATTGTAAGATACTCATATGTACGAGTATTATGAGTTTTCAATTGTGAGATACTCATATGTATTATATTATGAGTTTTCAATTGTGAGATACTCATATGTATTATGAGTTTTCAATTGTGAGATACTCATATGTACTATGAGTTTTTAATTGTGAGATCCTTATATGTACAATGAGTTTTTAATTGTGAGATACTCATATGTACTATGAGTTTTCAATTGTGAGATACTCATAACACATATGAGTATCTCACAATTGAAAATTATAAAAAAATGAAAATATTCAATGACGTTAGGTAAAACTTTTAGCAAATAATATTATTTATAAAAATATTATACGCTAGCAAAATCATTTAGAGGGTTAAGTCTTATATGGCAACATAGGAGAGAATAAAATATATAAATGCCTTAGAACATAATTTTAGTTTTTAATGTAGATACGCTAAAAAAAGGCTTTTTGTCATTCTAATTTATTTCCAAGCTTGTTTTTGATTGCAGTCTGTCTCATGACATTCAAGTTTTATATTTCCTTCTGCACGCTGATCCTAAACAAAACAATTTAATGCTCTTTTTGACCTTATAGTTCCTCGGTCAAATAAATATCTATATGTGACTTAAGTTATTACGACATTTTGGAGACGATCAAGAAAATAAGCTAATGTGTGCTCATATACATATTCGACCCCTGTAGTTGAAGAGTGCTTGTCATCTGTCCTGAGATTTCGAGTTCGTTTTTCGATGTTGACGATATTAATAAATAGTATCGCGGCTGTGGTTTAACGGTTAGCATTTACGCTTAGATTCGATTCCTGACAGATTCACTTCAGGATTGGTTTGACTCTTAGACCATTTTATGTCTGAATTTATGTTTTTTTTTTACTTTTTACGCATTTATTATAAGTTTTTATAGCACTACCAAGCAACACAAAAATACCACTTTATAAAAAATCTGCCTCACAAAAGGTTAAATGTAACACTTTCATTCCGTCGAGTTTTATCTTCTTGCTATCGGAATTTTGGGTTTGATCTATTAAAATTGTGTGCTGTGGCTGAAGTGATACAGTTTGTACACAACACATTAATTAATACACTCACAGTTAAGGATGATGTCTTTCTTCCTAAAAGTTCTTTACCTTTAAGATGATTTCAACATGTGAAGAGAATAATGACGAAGAAATGAATAAGCGAATATACAAGTCACATGAGCAAGGTGTGCGTGGAAGAAGTAGAACGAGAAAAAAACGTGTCTGAAACAAGTGGGCCAGATTTTCAAAGAAGGTGAAAAGTATGAATAACAGAAGATTGTGTATGACGAGTTGTATGCATGTAGTGGAGGTAAAAGTTGTGTTCTTGGATAGAAGTGTCTTGAGATTTGTTTTTTCAATTACCTTATGTTATATTATTGTGTAATACTTTCGTTGCATTATAGTACAACCTGATGAGATTATCGCAATGTACCAAACTCATTTAAACAACATTAGGTGTTAAAGAGGCCTAAAGTGAAAACCAGACTGGAAGTCTTTTTTAAATAGATTGGGTTCCAAAAACAATCGAAACATTTTAATTGTCAAATTTCTGCCTGGGCATCCTTAATATCAATTAATTTTAATCTTATTGGATTTTTATGGATATTCCAACCAAATATACAAACATTTTTATTGTTAACTATTGCAAATAAATATATTCTTCTTCTTCTTCATCATCTACCTTTAGGCCTGTTGGCCTGTTATGGTCTTGCATCAATGTTTGCCTCTTGCGACGTCGACTGCCAGCTATCTTTCCATCTTTTGGGAGGTCTTCCTAGAGGTCTACTTGCTTGGGGAATACAGTCCTTAGCCATTCTTTCGGTTCTTGGTTCAGCCATTCTGGATACGTGTTCGTTCCAGAACCTTCTTCTCTGACGTCCCCATCTGACAATATCTTCAACTTCACACATCCTTCGAATTTCTGTGTTTCGTACTCTATCACGAAGGGTTTTGCCAGCGATACTCCTGATTATCTTCATTTCGCTGGTTCGAAGGAGATTTTTGGTTCTGACAGTGTCGGATCTGGACTCTATGCTGTATGTCATTATGGGGCGGACACAGGTCTTGTATATCTTCACCTTGCTTTGGATGTTCATATACTTGTTTTTCCAGATAGTGTTCTTTAAACATCCGGAAATATCTTTGAAGTAATTCTGTTTTATTTCGTCTACGCGGGAACCAAATTTTCCTTGTGTCGTAATTTGACCATGCCTGAAATATACCACGCAGGCCGCATGGCAGGAAAAAACATTCAGGTGCATGATTATTTTGTATTACAGTTTTAGCGTATACCACACAGCTTTGTTGATTGCCATGTATCAGTCTCTTCCAAGCAACTAAAAATGTGTTTAACAAACTTTAAGTGAAAACCATACTTGACCTTTTTTATTTAAAAAGCTGGGTATCAACGAGAACTGAACCCGCAATCTCCTGATTGTGAGACATGCGTTTTATCAACTAGCCTACTGAGATCACCCTTCTATATATTTTTGCATCTTAACACATGTAAACAACTACCTATTTATAAATATCAGGTTTTATAAGGCTCTGAAGGCCGTGCGAGTCTTGCATTCGGTTTGGGAGTACGATTGGAGGGTTTTAAGGAAGAAATACAAAAAATATTTTAAAAGGGGGTCATGGAACTGAAAAAAATATGCCTACGTGGCCTACTTGGTAAGTCGCCTGTCTTCCACTCCAGGTGTTACGGGTTCGAGTCTCGTTGGAAATCAGATTTTTAAAAAAGGATGACAGTTTGGTGTTTACTTAAAACCATTTAAATACTTTACTGATGGGATGGAAGAGATTGTTGTATGGTTATAAAGTACACAACGAAAGTGTAATTCTATACAATTCTTGACTTAGCGTCGCGAATGATTTTTCTTCAAGCGAATCGGTCTGAAATACTCGTAAAAGAATAGCGTAAGAAGTATAACAAACAAGAGACCATTTATGACATGGTGTATGGAATTAGAAGAGGCGAGAGTTGTATATATGGAAAGTAAAACGAAGAGATCAGTCCTCTCTGACTACCTCAAAAGGGACATGGCGTATTAGTTTGTAATATTTTCAATCTGTCAATAATAGTGGATTCGAGTCCTGAGCTGGAACGACCCTGTGGAGAGTTTGTTCTCTATGATAAAAGTTTATGTAACTGTTTCAAAATGTCATAATTAGGAACTTTGTAAACCCATCAGACTCTCAGAACTATTAGACGGCATCACAAAAAAGTAGTTAACTTCAGATCTTTGGCAGTTTGTAGTTATCTCGTTAATGTTCAAGTTAGATCTTTAAATCTGTTTCCACGACCATGAAGCCTGATTTTAAACATCCAGAAAAATGTTAAAATGTCTTATTTGAAAACTAACCTGTGATATTAATTATTCCGGAGAAGATTTATAAAAATGATGTTACAAAAGATCCTTTGAAATAATATAAACATACAAAAAGGAAAAAGAAACTACATTTTACCTGTTCTGAGAAAACTATGGAAATATCTGCCCGCTTTTTATAGACTTGTATAAAACACTTTATGGCGTAATTTAACCATAAAATACCTATTTAAAAGATGAAATGTTTTCTAAAGCCTTTTATTCTGAGATCAGAAGGCTCGATTTATGGGGCCGATGACTTGTCTCCTGGCAACGTTTTTCAGTATATTCACATATTCAATTCGAATGTGTTGAGAGGTACCAAACGAATGAAACTTTTCTTTCGTTTGAAACTTTTGGAGAAGCCATGTTGATAAGCCATGTAAATATGCGAACTCGACTGGCCTTGTTGTCGTCGGAGGGCTCGTGAGGAACCCATCCAGCCATTTTCCATACCTTGTCGAGCTTTTTGAGGCGCCTGACGATCGTGGAATGGTCGATATTGAATTATTCGGCCAGCACCCTTGTTCTCAAAATTTTGTCTTATTCCACGGTTATTTGAAGTGCTTGATCATCAAAATTAGACTACCTCTTATTTTCTCATTTAATAAGCTTGTGTTGTCGATTGAATGATTTTTGAACTAAACTTTCACCGATCGTTCCTTCACAAAATAGTTTGTTGAGATCGCAAAATGACTGCTGCAGTCCACCCTTTTTCGAAGTGATAGAACATGATATGACGAATATAAAGGTGGTTATTGATATGCGTTTTTACATCCTAAATAGAAAAAAAGGTATAAAATTACAAATTTGACAGATTGGAAGGGCACGTTAACGAACCTAGATTTTTTAAAGAGTGTTCTAGTCTAGCTTTCACTTAAGACCCCTTGAACTTGACCGCTTTTGATTGGTTGGAAGAGACTACTTAGCAATTAGTTTGCCAGGCACCAATAGAGGGCGAGCTCGGCCGATATCTTGGCCATTAGATATTTTTCAGTCTAACCCCTTGTACACGCAAATTACAGTACAAAAAAAAATAAACCTTGACGCTCTATATATGTTATGTTATAGTCTACAAGGTTTTCTAAAGATAAACTATTTTAAAAATAAACCTTGACGCTCTATATATGTTATTTTACAGTCTACAAGGTTTTCTAAAGATAAACTATTTTAAAAATAAACCTTGACGCTCTATATATGTTATGTTATAGTCTACAAGGTTTTCTAAAGATAAACAATTTAAAAAACAAACCTTGATTCTCTATATATGTTATTTTATAGTCTACAAGGTTTTCTAAAGATAAACTATTTTAAAAATAAACCTTGACGCTCTATATATGTTATGTTATAGTCTACAAGGTTTTCTAAAGATAAACAATTTAAAAAATAAACCTTGACGCTCCATATATGTTATTTTACAGTCTACAAGGTTTTATAAAGATAAACTATTTTAAAAATAAACCTTGACGCTCTATATATAGTATGTTATTTTATAGTCTACAAGGTTTTCTAAAGATAAACTATTTTAAAAATAAACCTTGACGCTCTATATATGTTATGTTATAGTCTACAAGGTTTTCTAAAGGTAAACTATTTTAAAAATAAACCTTGACGCTCTATATATGTTATGTTATAGTCTACAAGGTTTTCTAAAAATAAACTATTTTAAAATAAAGTGGTTTAGGCCTGTCAAAAAAATCCATAGACGGAACCCATTAAAATATTTCTGTAAAATTAGCGGTCTCTGTTTGTTAGTTAACACATTATATTGCACCTCTATGGTAAATCTAGTACAATGAAATGTCATGGACGGATGCAAGACAGGTCACATTCAATACAGATGTACTTATACAGTCAGAGAGACTCGAATTTTTAGAATATCCAAGGGTTTTAAGAGGTGGTAACTATTTATTACAGTACAAATGTGATACAAGTAAATGTAATATTCACAAAAAAAATCGCTTTATTTACGTTACCACGAGTCCACCCTGCAAAAAAACAAAGTTATTTTGAAGTAAAAACATGAATAATAATTAAATGTTTATATTTTGGTACATCATGGTACTCATTAGAAAGAATGTATGTTTCTGCAACCAACTTGTCAGATTTGGTCTTACAAAAATTTATGATTATATATGAAAACTATCCTGTCATGCTTATGATTGAGCATCGTGACTCCCATCTGACACCTTAGAGCATGGGTCGGTAGCCTTTTGTTGTAAGAGGGCCAAATATTTTAAGTGGGGATTAGTGCGGGCCGCACTTGGGCCATATGTCATTACAGTATATCGGTCTGCAAATATGAAACCGGAATTTGCTCACAGATGGCTCTAGTTGTCAATGTAGTGACTGTCATTAGCGTCTTTTTCTTGTGTTTACATTTGTCAAAGACTTTTAACTCACAACAATACAACTTTAATACAACTACATATGTTTTCATAGCGTTGAGCATGTCTGTTTTTGTGCCTGAAAACTGCGATTTGAGGACAGCATTGATTTTCTGTTACCATTTGAAGAAAACTGTTGCAGAATCGCATCGAATGCTTGTCAAAGCTTACGATGAGCATGCTCTTGGTAAATCACAGTGCTTTGAGTGGTTTAAAAATTTCAAAAGTGGCGATTTTGACGTGAGAAACGAAGAACGTGGAAGATCACCGAGAAAGTTTGAAGACGCCGAATTGCAAGCATTGTTGGATGAGGATGACACTCAAACGCAGCAACAACTCACGGATAAATTAAATGTGAGACAAGAAGCCGTCTCCATACGTTTGAAAGCCATGGGAAAGATCCAGAAGGTGAGAAAATGGGTTCCACATGAACTGAATGAAAGACAGCAGGAAAACCGAAAAACCACTTGCGAAATGCTGCTCGCCAGGTACAAAAGAAAATCATTTCTCTATCGAATTGTGACTGGTGATGAAAAATGGATATATTTCGAGAATCCTAAGCGTAAAAGATCATGGGTAATTCCAAGCAAACCAGCGACATCGACTGCAAGGCCAAATTGGACGGAAGACAAGGCTCTGTGTTTGGTGGGATCAGAAGGGTGTTATCTATTATGAGCTGCTAAAACCTGACGAAACCTAAAAATACTGAACGCTAACGACAATAAATGATGGATTTGAACCAAGCATTGCGTGAAAAACGACCATAATATCAAAAGAGGCAACACAAAGTGATTTTGCTTCATGATAATGCACCACCGCACACAGCAAAACCAGTCAAGGAAACGAATTAGGCATTTAGTTGGCAAATACTTTTGCATGCGGCTTACCCACC
This sequence comes from Odontocerum albicorne, assembly GCA_949825065.1. Lineage (NCBI taxonomy): Eukaryota > Metazoa > Arthropoda > Insecta > Trichoptera > Odontoceridae > Odontocerum > Odontocerum albicorne. The sequence continues at coordinate 14,992,044 of OX463860.1, read as the reverse complement.
AGACTTGGCACCATCCGATTACTACTTATTTGCATCGATGGAACACGCACTTGCTGAGCAGCGCTTCATTTCTTACGAAAATGTACGAAAATGGCTCGATGATTGGTTTGCCTCAAAAGAGCAACAGTTTTTTTGGCGTGGCATCCACAAATTGCCAAAGACATGAGAAAAATGTGTAGCTAGCGATGGGCAATACTTGAATAAAATATTTTATACCATTTTCATACAGTAAATGTGTATTTTCTAGAAAAAAAAATCCAGTTTCATATTTGCAGACCTATGTATGTATTAATATATTGAGTTTGAAGTCAGTATATTATTACGAAAATGTCAAGAAGTTAAGTGATTCACAAGGACAAATAATATTTTTTTGGTAAGAATACAATAATAGCTACGTTATTGTTATTTAAACTTCTGATGAAAAAATATACATTTTGGAAAGGAAATAGAAGAATATATTGATTTTTTTTATTTATTTTATTTCCATTATTTTGAATACACGGTTTAACATGGTATATATGTCAGGTTTATTAACATACAGCAATTTCTTCCAATCAACAATTTACCAATTAAAAAACAACCAACCAACACAGGTATTTTGTACTGTCATCTTCAAGTGACTCGATATTAAACTTTTCTATCAGTTTCGGAGGTTTCTTTGTGTGTTTTGGTTTCTCCATGAATATTTTCCCTATAACTAAGTGAAGAAGTAGAAGGCGCTTCTGGAGGGATCATGTGAACCGCATGGAGGATATAAGACTGGCAAAAATCGCTAAGACTGAAAACCCCAATAGCAGGAGATTACCAGGAAGGCCGCCGAAAAGGTGGAAGGACAGCTGGACAGCCCACCGTCACAAACAGCTCATACGACCTAAACCAAGAGGAAGAAGAAGAAGAATATTTAAAACCAATAAGATTTTTTTCGCTGCATTAGACTTTAAGTTTTTTTATATTAGCTTGCATTTTTGAAGTAGAGACGCGTCGTAACGCGTTGCGTTTAAATGTGAATCTATAACCGAGAACAGTGTTTGTTTTTTCGGTAATTCAGAATTGAAAAAGTTTGCTCACAAATATATGTACTACCAAACAGAGTAATTATTTGCTGAGCAAACCTTTTTAACTCCTTGTAGTTTTCAGAAGGCAAACTCCTATAGAAATCCACCAAGTTAGTTTTTTCCTTAAAAGCCATTTTAAGTGTGTATGATATCGTCCGTCACGTGCGTTGCGGCGAGAATCTTGCGGGCCGCACCAAAATGCCTCGCAGGCCGCATGCGGGCTGCCGACCGCTGCCTTTGAATCAATTATGACAACAATATCAGGGAAGAAGTATAGCAACTATTTTAGCCATATTCCCTATATTAAAGTCTCGCCTACTCTCCAAGATCAATAAAAACCAATTTTATAAAACCCTGCGCTAAATTACGTATCGGAAATATCGTCTCACAAATAGGGAATAAAGAATTATTGATGCCTTTAAGATCAAGATTCTCTACATAATATATGTTATGATCCAATATATAACAATAGTTCGTGGAGACAAAGGTATGTTATAACGAAGAGCTCTACATACTGTATGCCAATCCATCCTGTCGTGTAGCTCAACATCGTGATTCCCATAATAGTCTCTGACGACTACTCTCCATCTATCCCTGCATTGCGTGGCTCGAAGGGCAATTATTAAGGGTAGTACAGTTGCATCTCTCACTTGGTCAGTCCAACGCACTGGGATTATTCCTCTTGAGCGACGCCCTTCCACGCCTTCATTAACCAGGAACCTCTCCAAACTGTCTCCATAGCCATGAGCAATGTATCCAAATAATCGGATAATTCGTCGAAGACATGTTTTCGACAATATGTCGGTGGTTCTAAGTTCTTCGATAATAGAGGCGTTAATTAGTTTTGCTACATACACTACACCTCAAGCCAACTTGGTATGTTTTCTGCGGTTTATCCAATGATCATATCAAAAAGAAATATAATAATAAAATTATCATATCAATAATAAATATAATTATACAATGATCATATCAATAATAAATATAAAAATAAAATGATCATATCAATAATGAATATAATAATACAATGATCATATTAATAAGAAATGTAATAATAAAATGATCATATCAATAATAAATAGAATAATATAATGATCATATCAAAAAGAAATATAATAATAAAATTATCATATCAATAATAAATATAATTATACAATGATCATATCAATAATAAATATAAAAACAAAATGATCATATCTGCGGTTTTCTTACCAAAAATGTTTTCTTAACCTATGCAGACGTGATTCCAATTCTTAAAAACAACTTATTTTTTTTTTGTAATATTTTCAATCAATCAACAAAAATCCTGAGTTAGAGCGACCTTGCGGAAAATCTACTCTCTAAACAGCGCTATTAAAGCTGTCATTTTAATCTTATTACTAAAAGTGAAATCAATTCAATATTAAACCTGGGACTCTAGATTACCTGGCAATTATGCTAACAATTATGTAAATACGACATAAAAAAAACCTGTTTTTGTTCAACTCATATTAATATATTAATTAATTTTCCATTTTCATGTTAGAAATGTGGTATAATTACACAATGGCCCAATAGACGAAAGTGCGAGTTGGATATAATAATGTTTTTCGTTAGCTTTCCACAAATATGCTTTCTGTAGTACGAGCGAGATGTTTGTTGATGATAAAATTATTTATATTAACTAAAAGCTTTGAAGAGACATTACACCGCGGGATTTTGGTTTTACTGAATTCAAAACGTACATTAGCTGAAATAAATTTATTCTTGTCATACTAAGGATACTGAATACCTACATTTCGTAATAGCCATGTTGTTGTAAGTATTTAATTAATGAACTTTAAAATAATATACTATATACACATATGCGATTTATGAATATTTTCATGACCTGGGAATATGACGATTGTGACATTCAGATGGAAAGTAAAATACGAGTACCTTAACAATTAGACAACGGAATCAGAATTTTAAACAATAGTCGCACCTGTAATCTAGTTTGTCATCTGACAAACAAGCAGTCTTAAAAGGTATGCCATCAAATAAGATACTAATAAGGAACGCGGAAAATTAGACGCACGAAGGTTACTTATTAGCAATTGCATTGGTGTAACCATCAATACTATTAGTATATGAATCCCAGAGCTAAAAAATATGAGTAAATATAAGTATGTACCTATTATTATTATTATTATTGATATGATCATTGTATTTATTATTGATGTGATCATTTTATTATTACATTTATTATTGATCTGATCATTGTATTATTATATTTATTATTGATATGATCATTTTATTATTACATTTCTTATTAATATGATCATTGTATTATTATATTTATTATCGATATGATCATTTTATTTTAATATTTATTATTGATATGATCATTGCATAATTATATTTATTATTGATATGATAATTTTATTATTACATTTATTATTGATCTGATCATTGTATTATTATATTTATTATTGATATGATCATTTTATTATTACATTTCTTATTAATATGATCGTTGAATTATTATATTTATTATTGATATGGTCATTTTATTTTTATATTTATTATTGATATGATCATTGTATAATTATATTTATTATTGATATGATAATTTTATTAATATATTTCTTTTTGATATGTTCATTGTTTTCTTATATTTATTATTGATATGATAATTTTATTATTACATTTATTATTAATATGATCATTGTATTATCATATTTATTATTGATATAATCATTTTATTATTATATTTATTATTGATATGATCATTGTATAATTATATTTATTATTGATATGATAGTTTTATTATTATATTTATTATTGATATGATAATTTTATTATTACGTTTATTATTGATCTGATCATTGTATTATTATATTTATTATTGATATGATCATTTTATTATTACATTTATTATTAATATGATCATTGTATTATTATATTTACTATTGATATAATCATTTTATTATTATATTTATTATTGATATGATCATTGTATAATTATATTTATTATTGATATGATAGTTTTATTATTATATTTATTTTTGATATGATACTTGTATTCTTATATTTATTATTGATATGCTCATTTTATTACTATATTTCTTATCGATGTGATCATTGTATTATTACATTTATTATTGATATGGTCATTTTATTATTATATTTTAAAGTTTACAAGCATATTAAATTCTATTCGAGTAATTTCCCTTCTCTAGTGACGCTGGACCTTAAGTTCATCGTTGCTACTATTATTTTTACATTCAAATGTATCATCAATAAAGGAGGAGCCCCTTGGGTAGTCAATTATTTATAATAGAATAGATACACAATGATATTATATAATATATTTATAAAACTATGAACAAAAACATCAATCAATCAAAATGTTTTAGGCCATATCTTTAGGAGGGGGGCAGTAATAGAAACAACTGTACTTAAATAGTTATTATAATAAACTAATAACATATTAAATAATAAAAATAGTGTTTTTTACTGCTTATCCCTTTTATTAATACATTTTAAAATAAAATATGAGGTGGAAGGTATGGTAGTAGAAGACCAAGGAAAGTATGGTTGAATCAAGTTAATACTATTAATTTTGAAATTTAAAGAAGGAAAATTAAAAAGTTAGAGAAATCGTAGGAACTTGGAAAAAAAGGTTGTATATGTGTGTGGCCTATGCAAGTCTGATGCTGTCTCTTCTCTGTCTACCCCAACAGGGAGACAGTTTGATGGTATGTATTTATTTGAACGTGGGATGCAAAATATAGGGCACAGTAAAAAATCTTCAAGATCATGCAAATATTCGACATGAAAACGAGGCAGGGCTCAAACGATTTTCCTGGCACATATTCACTTTGAATCAAAGAATTCCAATAACTTATTTGGGATTTATTATTTTGCTAATGGTTTTTTTGTCATGTTGGAAATAAATAATATAAAAAACGATACCTCTGCTAAAGCAATGTCCGCTACTGTCTTGAATAGTAATTTAATGTTTACAGAACGCTTCACGGATGATTTAACACTATAATTAGGATTTCCAAAATGTCTGGACTGATGCAATACTCGACACACGTTCTGTTGTTCTCAGTTCTGCGGTCTCCACGGAAGGTCAAGAGCCTCCACTCAACGGGGTCTTTATATATTAAATTTAAATGGAAATACGTGTGTTAAGCATAATCTGTTTATTTCATAATACATATGTCATCAGTTAGATGAATGAGTGTTGCGAAACTCCAAGTCATGGTGATGGAAAAGTGTGGAAGGTAAAGTAAATGCGATATATGGGTGAGCCTTGAAAGATCAAGTTCAGCAACTATTTAGGTATTATTTTTTCAGATTATGGATAAGTTAGGAATGATAGTCAACACATGTATTTTAGTACCCGCTAAGATGATAATCTACACAAGTATTTTAGTACCAGTCAAGATGATAGTCTACACAAGTATTTTAGTACCAGTCAAGATGATAGTTTACACAAGTATTTTAGTACCAGCTAAGATGATAGTCTACACAAGTATTTTAGTACCAGCTAAGATGATAGTCTACACAAGTATTTTAGTACCAGTCAAGATGATAGTTTACACAAGTATTTTAGTACCAGCTAAGATGATAGTCTACACAAGTATTTTAGTACTTGCTAAGATGACAGTCTACACAAGTATTTTAGTACCAGCTAAGATGATAATCTACACAAGTATTTTAGTACCAGTCAAGATGATAGTCTACACAAGTATTTTAGTACCAGTCAAGATGATAGTCTACACAAGTATTTTAGTACCAGTCAAGATGATAGTCTAGTCAAGTATTTTAGTACCAGCTAAGATGATAGTCTACACAAGTATTTTAGTACCAGCTAAGATGATAGTCTACACAAGTATTTTAGTACCAGTTTGATGTATGGAAATGAAACGTAAAAGATTGAAAAGAACCGAATAAATGCTATAGAAATCCATAAAACTGAGAATACGGAATGAAGTGATTAGAGATGAATGTGATGACCTCCTTGGTTGGTAAGACGTATGTCTTCTAACCAGGAGGCTGCGGTCCTTTCGATTGCAGTTGGAACCCAGATTTTTTTAAAAGAATTCCAGTCTGGTTTTCACTCAAGGCCTCTTTAACGTCTTTCTGGTTGATTGGAATGTATTTCCACATGGCAATAAGCTCTCCCGATTGTGCTATATTAACGAAACTGTAAAATAATACAATGTGAATTTAAGGCTAATGAATTGAGTATGACGAAGAAGATATGATTAGATCATAGAATGAATGATATCGATACAAAGGAAGGCGTATTAGAAGAAGACCAAGGAAAGTATGGTTGGATCAAGTCAATTATATTCTGAAAGAAGGAAAAGAAGAAAGTCAGATAACTCGTAGAGGTTGTGTGAGTGTAAGGGGCGAGCTCACGACTTTATGATACGAAAAATCAAAATTTAGGATGTATTCGTAAAATACAAGTAAAGCAATAAAAATAGTCAATAATAATGAATCAATCGCAATCGACACGTTATTTAAAATTGTAATTTGACGTGACTCTTGCATCAAATGGAACACTTAATCATTCGGGATTCGGGCATCATCAACAACACCGCGGGAGTTTTTGAGAAAATTCGATGCGGTAATAATATGAAAATATCTGACATTTTTAACGTAGAACTTTTTATTAAGAATCTCATAAATTCGGAACATTGTTGGAACTTAATAAAAAATCCTTGTTTACTAACAGGTTTTATTTTGGACAAGTCAATTTAAAATTAATTTTATCGTATGTCATCAGTAAAAATTGTCAACCTCCGAGACCTAGTTGATAAGACCTCGCTTTTCAACCCAGGGTTTCGGGGTCGATTACCGATGGAACAAAACAATAAAATAAAAAGGTTTCAGTGTGGTTAGATAGATCTTCTGGTAACAATACTCGCAATCGAGTATTGTTGCGTATGGTTGTATTTCTGCAATGGCGAAACGCGAGTTGTTACTTGCATACTTAAGTGGTTTTTAACCTGAAGAACTCATTGCTGGGGCTGAAGGCAATGTATTGTCTCCCAGCAACGTTCTTCAACATGTCTGTATTATCGATTCGGATTTGTTGAGGGGTCGTCATTTTCCTCGAGTTTCCCATTTTCATCAATGTGGATATTTTTAGGGACAATTTTAGATCGTCCACAAATAGTAAAACAATTGAGTATGTTACTCGTACAATATTTTTCCCACAAAAAAAAATAATAATAAAGACAACAAAAAAATGCTGGTCCTACATTTGATTGCTGGGGAATACCTGAATTGACATGGAATTAATCAGATATAAATAGCCCATATAAAACAACTTATTTTCTTTAATTAATACTATATATAAAAGTGGTAAGTCACAGCCAAACTTTTTAAAATTTTAAAGGGGGAACTTTGAAGCAATTTTTATATATTTATTTTTCAAGATATATACACCCTTGGGGCTTTCATAAAAAAAAAATTTTTTTCTGAGCTGGTCACTTTTGTATCTTACCTCAACAAACTGCAGTGACCTTCCTTACCATCAAACTCAAATATCCCGCACTCACTGAATCCTCCGACAAGAGGACGGCAGCCTCTGGCAGTATAAACTTCAGGTGTAGAGGAAGACCTACGTAGTAGCCTAGAACTAGGCACCCTTGGGCGTAGCTGCAGCAGCTTTAACGGCCAGGGTACGGTGCAAAAGACAACAGGAAACCATTTCACATTATTGCCAAGATCATGGACACAATGGTTGATAGTGACCATGATCTCATAGTTGAGGGAACTACCAAGGATAAGGTTGACACAGAGATTAAATAAATTCACAGCAACAATATATAATACTTCATTCCTAATCGATGAATCCGCATTATCGAGGAGTTACTATAAAAAATGGTTTTCGCTGGCAATGGAATAACTATCGCTGACGACTGACACGTTGCGGGAAGCGGAGGGTGATATATGTATTGCATTTTTAAGATATTTTGATTTTATTTCCAACTCAGAAAAAATATTTAGCATAGAAATTTATTTCAGTGTGAAGTCTTGCAGAAATTTATTTCAGTATGAAGTTTTTGGTGTTTTATCGATAATGAAAGAATTTGATGTTGGATCCATGCTTAGAGACATCAATGTTTCCTCTACGAGTATACCTATGTAAAAAATAAGGGTCTTCTTTCTTCTTGGTTCAGTCCGTGCAGAAATTTATTTAAATGTAAAGTTTAAGGTGTTTTATCGATGGTGAAGGAGTTTAGTGTTGGATACATGATAAAAAAGACAAATTCTTCCTCTACGGGTGAACATAATATAAAAAAATGCTTGGTTTCTTCCTTGTTCAGTCTATTCTGAAAATGATGTGAGTGGGAATATTTTAATGTTTTATTGATGGTAATAGAAATTGGTGTTGCATCCGTGCAAAAAAAGACATTAGCGTTTCCTGCACGAGTATCTAGTCAAAAATCGATGTTAGCTTTCTTTAAAGTTCAGCTTTTGCAGACATTTATTTAAGTATGAAGTTTTAAAATATACAAAAATATATTTTCTGAAAGCACAGCATTAAAAATGACAGTAAATAATGGGTGCGTTGTTGCCCACATTTATGTATGGAAGTGAAACTTGGACAGAATAAGGATAAGAATGTTGTAGATATGTGTGCATTAAGGAATTGTGAAGTGTCAATGTTTGAAAGAAGGCCGAATGAAGACGCCAGAAATGAATGCATGGATAAAATAAATGTTTTAAGTCAGTTGAAAAAAGGAACTTTAAGATTATTTGGCCATGTGGAGAGAATGAATTATGAAATAATGACTAAGCGAATATACAACTCATAAGTGCAAGGAGTGCGTGGAAGAGGCAGACAGAGGAAAGTATGGATGGATGAAATATACCAGATTTTGAAAGAAAGGAAAACTGGGACGTATGAATAATTGAAGATTGTGCATGACGAGATGTATGAATGTGGAGGAGGTGAAAGTTATGTGCATGGATAGAAAGTTTGGAAATCTATTCTCTCTGCCTACACCACAACAGATACGGCGTGATGATATGTATATATGTATGTTACTACAAATGCATCTTGTTCAACCTATGCGAAAATTGATTTTAGTTATTTATCGATAGTAAAGGATTTGGGACCGAATTTATAGTCTGACTTAAATACTTAATACTAATTACTTTACAATTTCGTGATTCGTATTTAGATCCAGACTTCATACGCTCAAACTTTAAAGTGAGGTAATGCAACCGTGTGACTCCCTCACTTAGGCCTCGGCCACACAGGTAGGAGCCTCGCTTGGTGCTTAGATCTACCTGCGAGCTAGGTGACATATCCTAGCGAACCAACGCACCGCATACTATCACAATGGCCACACTGCACGCTTCGCGCCACGCTACGTGATGATTTGTCACCTAGTGAGTCTCCTAGCGAACATACGTGTTGGTTAATTTTATTGTGTCACGAAGTGATTTTACAAGATGGCGGAAGTTTTAATAACATCTGTGTATAAAAGGGAGTCTTTGTGGAACCCATCGAGCAAATTATATAAAAATGTACCTGTTATACAATAAAATCACTTTGGAATGAAGCTGCACAGGAAGTAAATAAAGATAAGGTAAGTTGTAATGAAATTGGTTATTTTTTAGAGTGGCATCGTTTGTTGACTCGGCCGCTCCCAAATGTCTAATGAATTTGTGCGAAGCACTTTCGTGTGGCCAAGCATGAAGTCACCTAGTCTATTAGTCACGTAGCACCTAGCGAAGTACTTTGGTGTGGCCTTAGCCTTAAGAATGCTTTGATAGATTGTACGAAATTTATCTTCAAATACTATTTTTTCTGTAAAAAAAACTAGATTTAGTACTATATAGTATTTATTATCTGACTATGCATTTGCCTTAGTGTTTGATACTTGGAAAAATACATATCATTATACTACTATATATCCTTTACAGCATAGGCATATGTTGAAAAATTAATTCTTATATTTTTTTCTTCTTCAATCTTGCAGTCACATCTTATGAAAAAAAATATTTCAGCACGATATTTAACGTGTATACATGGTAAAGGAATATGAGAAAAATAAACGAATACAAAGACAGAAAAGATTTATTGTTTCTTGATGCATACGAAATGATAATTTAAAGTAATAAATCTTGAATACAAATGAAAACTTCATACTGAAATGCAATTAATGTAAAGGAACACATTGTTAAACATAAGCAATAAAATTATTCAGACAAACACAAATTGTGAACCAAAGTCAATTGTAGACAATTATAAATTTTAAGTTGTTTTTTTAAGTACTTATAAAGTTCTTTTTAAGCTTGTTTTGTTGTTTATTTTTAAGTTTATCTCCATTTATAGGCATAAAGGAACGTACATATATATAAAAGTTCCAAATCGTTCTTTTTTTATTGTTTTGAGATATTTGAGAAAAGGGAACAATAATATTTTTACTTTACGTTTTTTTCCTGTAACTGGCTTTATATTTGAGCAGATACTGTATACATAGTCCACAATTAAAAAAAAATTAACAAAACCTTTTCTTGTATTTTTGCATCATAAACAGTGTTTTTGAAAATTGAGGTTTTCGAAGTTAGTTGTATTTGATTTATTTTAGAAAAATATTATCGTTATATCTTCGTTTTAAAAATGACATTTTATGATTAAGTTAATGGAAACTATGTGAATTATTGTAAATGTGAATTATTGTAAATGTGTCAAATAATTGACCAATTGGTCTTGTTAAATTTTATGAAATCGTTATTTTACTAATATATATTTTTACAATATACGTCATAAAAAGATACACAAAAATCATAATATATAAATATACAGAAAAAAGAATGACATAAATATATTGCATAAAAACTTAAACGAAAATAAAAATAAAGGGAAAATTAAACAATATTTTAATATCGTCAGTAACTAAAAAAATTGTATAAAAGTTTCTTTGTTGGTAATCTCTTAGGATAATCCCTCAAAATGGCTCCAACCATGAGATCTCCGATAAAACAGCTCGCGTACATAATAAATAGCCCCAAACAGTCTCGACAAAACAGCTCAAACCTTTGCAATGTTACCTATTGTATACTTCAGGCTTCAAACACAAGTGCAAAATTGACATCAAACTTATAGTTCTTATAACTTGACAATATGACGAAATTTGAATTGTGATAACCATATGCTAGAATTGAAATATCGTTTGAGTTTTTTTTATATCATAATATAAATAGGTCAAAACCCGTACGGTTGTCGCCAAAGAAAGAATACGAGAATTGAATTTTGAATACAAGAGAGCGAGAGAGGAATACTTCGAAACAGATTGAAATTATAAAGAACGAACCGGTGTAAAAGGGGACGATGCCAAATTATTTTGAATTGTAATTCATTAAATAATTCATTTATTTCCTATTATATTGAACCTTATAATTACATGTGTTTATTTATCTTATGCTCTTTTTTTTAATGCAGACAATTATATGTGGCTTTTTCAAGATGTCGGAAACGCGAAAACATTACAGTCAATATATCTGAAACAAGTTTTCAAGGAAAACTTTATCAACGATTTAAATTGAACAACAGTAATGTTTATACACAAAACATCGTGTAGAAAGAGATTTTTGAGAATTAAATAATTCATCAATCAAGATGTACCTTTTTTATTTTAAACTTTAAACATTAATGAACCCAAAAAAACTTTAAGCTGATCTTGCTCCATTCGGTATTCCAACAATGTATAATTTGTTTTACTTCCGTGAATATTTCACGGGTTGCAACTAGTTACAGTATATTCCTCAATAAAATACGAGTAAATAACATACTTGGGCTATTTGTCGGGGCTGTTTTATTGTCTTTTTTCTTAGGTAATTTTGACGGGTCACGATTTCTTAATATTAAGATTATTCTTGTGAAACAGTTCTACAAAATATAATAAAATACTTTAAATACCATACTAAAAATGTCTTACGAAAACCAAAATAAAATAATGTATATATGTAAATAGTTTCATTTTTTAGTTTAGTAATAAGTTGTATTTTAACGACGAAAATATGAAATCTAGTTTGTGTTAAGTTTAATGAAATGAAAGCAACAGGGAAGAAAATAGGATGTCACTGTCAATTAAAGATACATTGAAGAAAATAGGATATGACTGCCAATTAAAAATATAATTTTAAGGTAATAATAATTCCAAGAAATGAATATAACTGTATAATTAATACGAATTTGAAAGCATAATACATAAGACATAATTCATAAGTATAGTTATCAGTAAAAATTGTTTTTATTCGAGCAGGATAGCACAGCAACAGGAAATGAAGCTACGGTGAAAGTGTTATACTGTATACAAAAATTAAGTGTCTTTTTCAAGTACAAAAAGGCATATGAAAATAATATATATTTTATGTAATGTTTTATGTATTTTTTATTAGTTTTAACGATGATAAATTAAGGTGCATGACCGCTCGGTACCGTACTGGACTTCTGTGCGCTGTACTACTCTCCTCGAATGACACAAGACTTTTTCCGCCTAGTATACTGGGGTATAACGATACATATGACTTCGGTTATATCTATTAAAAAATATACAAATATGTGGTACATAAATTCTTACGATTTACATTTTACTAGAGAGGAAGAAGTTTGAATCTCGATTATGTGGGATTGAATTAACCAGGTTACAGATTAACCGGGCAGTACAAAATTCCGATTTTTTACATGATTCTAAAGAAAATTTCGAAATGTCATAAAAAATCGATATTTTTACTGTGCCGGTTAATAGGCAACCCGGTTAATGCTATTCCGGATAATTTCGAGTCTACTGTATAGCAAATGTGAAATGGCCTGAGTTTGTCTCAAATTGCGAACATATATAATATTTTTATATTAAATAAATCATTTTTGACGCTGTGTGAAATCAAAAAGTATTGAAAATATGCCCTGATTGACAGCGTTGTGATGTCATAATACACACTAATTCACTAACTTGACGGCAAACACTCTAGTGTTTGTTGTGAGATCGTTTTCTTTATAATAGCTCCCATAAATTTGCTGCAAATGATTAAATAATGCATGTATTTATTATCGGTCGATAAATTTAATCATGATAGAAAGTGTTTTTTTTTCGCGAGCCCAATCATTTCTTTTGATGGCACGGCACCATTTTTCGCGAGCCCAATCATTTCTTTTGGTGGCACGGCACCATTTTTCCTCATCACACTACCATTTGATACACAAACAAATATCTTGTTTGGCATATGTTGTAAAGATTGTATTAACAACAATAAAAAAATTATTTATATAGAGCTTTTTAGACACCAGACTCTCCTCAAGGGCGCATAAAAGGATGTATGTTTAGTATATTTTCAAAGATGCTTGGCCGCGAGGTAACGCATTGGACTTCCATGCGGTAGGTCGTTCGACGTAGGCATTTTTTCCGCCTAGTATTCGGGGGTATAAGGATACCCATGACTTCGGTCATATGTATTCTTTCAAAAAGAGGAGCAAAAAAACATGTCGGTACGCTCTGATCGTCTCATTTCGGCGTGCCTTCGGATATAGTGCAGCGGTATGGCTGGTGAGTTTGCTAGTGTGCAACGGCTTACTCACTTAAAAAAATAAACTTCACGGCACAGCTTCGCTTTCCAATCGAAATCCCGTTGGAATGGCGAGGGGATCCTTGACTACGACATCCAGCAACGATCGACGATCGATTCTCCTTATAGACGTTATTATCTATAGTTTTGATTTTCATGATTTTTTTAATCTTTGATTTCACACTTGAAATTTTTAAAATATAAATTTGTTTTCATCCAATGGTTAGGAGCTATAAAATAAAATGTTTCACTTGTCATTGTGTTGTATTTTTTCCAAATCGTATATTTAAATATATTATCTTTAAAATTAAATGTATTATATACTCGTATATTTAAAAAAAATCTGATATTAGACATTTCTTATAAACTAAGGCGAGATTTATCCAAATGGGAGTTTATCAATCTTTAATAGAATTCTGTTAGCATAATAGAATTTCAATTAAGACGCATCTAAACTTGATTACATTTTTCATTGATTAGCTATTATGACAGTGTAGCTGATTGTAACAAATTATCTTATTGATTAGCTATTATGACAGTGTAGCTGATTGTAACAAACTATCTTATTGATTAGCTATTATGACAGTGTAGCTGATTGTAACAAATTATCTTATTGATTAGCTATTATGACAGTGTAGCTGATTGTAACAAACTATCTTATTAGCTTCTAGTCTTCCATCACCCAGCCTCTCTAATGCACTATACAGTACCTGTGATGCACTTCTTCCGGCAATACAAATAACACTGTACAAAAAATGTACAATCCTTTGCTGTCAAAATAGTACGCCGATTATATATGATAAACAAATACCACTGACAAATTTCGTTGGTATTTATCGCGTTACAAGTTAACGCGCGAACAAATGAGTGTTTCAATAATTAATAACTTGTAGAAAAATATTAAAAAAAATACTGTCATGATTTTAACTTTAGATATTATTTGAAAAATCTTTAGTTGAATTAACGGCGCAATGTCAAATGAATTAAACTCAAGTGAACATTGCGTAAGATATCATTTTTATAAATTACGATTATCTTCACATTTAAATGTTAACGATAAATCTGCGAATTTTCAATACATACTTCCTTGAATAATTTTGCATTTATCAGAATTTGAAGATAGGTTACAAATATTTAATCCTACTTGTAAAGAAAAATTTTGAAGCTATACTATACATGTACAAAAAATAAATTAAAAAACCTTTTGTAAATAAAAATACTTTGATAACACTTTAAAAACATTTCACATTTTATGTTCTCAGTTAAATACAGGCAAAAACCTAGATTACGACAAATAACAGGCTACATTTTATACATATGAGTATTTCATATAAATAATAATTAAATTCATTTTTTTAACAAGGCAATCCACCCACACTAGGAAGATTTGTGCCACCACATCAAAGTCACTAATGCAATTATATGGGTCAATGTAATAAAATAAATTTAATAAATTTTTTAATTATATATTTAAAGCTTCAACTGATTAAGCTTCAAAAATTAAAAGCTCAAAGTATTCTTCGTACCCATAAAAACTAGGGGGAAAAATACTAATCCATTAGGGGAAGTTTCGGACAGCGTATGTTTCGAGTCGACGACAATCTTCACAGAAGTCAAATACGTTTACTTGTGACCAAATTACTACACGACCAAATAGAAGTATTTAAGGGATGTTGTTTTTTTCTTTGTATTATATTCGAATTTTAATTTGTGTGAAGATAAAATAAAATCAGTTGGTTTATACCAATGCTTCCAAAACAATGGTCCCCGACCACGCTGATAAACGTATAGTTTTTTACTGGGTCACGTCAAGAAAAAAAAAATTAAAATAAATTATAAGAATTTTGCATTTTAAATATTATTTGTCAAGTAATGTTATTTATACGTAATTTATATTTTTTAAAATCACTGGTCCGCGATGGGTTAAATGAAAAGAAAAATGGTCCATAAACATAGAAAGTTTGAGAAGTATTTATTATACTGCTTGGTAGAATTTTTTTTGCGTAATCGGAAAGATTAGAATACCTAGGTACTAGAAAATAATTATTATTATGTAAATATATACGAGTATAAGAAATGCCCAAACAAGACTAGATCACTATAGTTTTACACTATTTCAAAAGGTTTTTTTTAATATACTAATAAATATCTTAAAAAATACTTAATACTACTACAGGCTGACCCAAAAATGTATACACACTTGCTGTGTGAATTCGTGATACCACGCATTAATGAGGAGTTTATTAACGAGGAAGTTTTATGGTATATCCAGCAAGATGGTGCACCTCCTACTACCATCGTAATGTGAGAGCTTATCTTGATGAAAATTTGCCAAACTTGATGAAAATTTGGATTGAACGTAGAGGTAGTATTTAATACCCTCCCCCCCCCGCGCTCCTTAGACTCTTTTTTATGGGGACTAATCAAATATAAAGTTTATCGCATATAACCAGCAACAGTTAATGAATTGAGAGCAACCATTGATAGAGAATGCGCCCAAATACCATAACAAACTATTCGTGATTCTTGATGTTTGCGATTCCATGTTATCAGCAGTACATAGAACAGAACTACCATTAATTTGAGTACTTGCGATAGTTAAAAAATATTCTGCAGCTGTCTTCTTTAATCTTAGATAAACGTTAGGAAATATTAAATTTACAATAATTGAAAGCGTGCATATTTTTTTTGGGACACTCTGTATATATCAGTTGACACTTGGAGAATAAGCATTAGGTATTCAAAGAAAGCGAAATGTCGTCTTCTTGCCTATTTTGCGTGACGTTATTGAAACTTGACTTGTTACCAAAGCATTAGAGAGAAGACTTTAATTTTGAGAACAGTTGCCTTGGGATAATGATGGGAATCAGGTGAAACGACCGCATGACGAATGAGTTTATTAAACTTCGGACGTAGCATCAGTCTAGAACCACCTCAATAAGGGTGAGGCATTGCATTATATTCTATTGCACTTTCGTTGTTCACAATAAAACCTGGCGAGCTTATTGCCATGTGGTCATCTCTTCTAACAAACCAGAAAGATGCTATTGAAGTCATTATAATACGATTACAGGATTAATACACAAATAGGCAATTAGATAATCATATCACTAAAATAAAAATTTAGATAATAATATCCTTGAAGAGAATTCGAATACAAAATAAAACAATTTTTTCTTTGACCTTAGCAAAAAGTCCTCTTCTTTTTCTTAACACAAAAAGAAAAAAAGCAAGAGCTTATTTTATCAGTCAACACTTCATCGATTTAGTCGTTAATTATCACATCACGATTCATATTATATATTAAATTCTTTAAGCAATATGGAAGGAATTGGGGCTTCGAACTTGTACCCCAAAACTCTTCTTCCGTCAGTCTTCCAGCTTTTTGATTTCTGTTCATCTTTTAACAGAACGTCTTCCACGAGTTTAAGAAGTTTTCCATCTAAAATTCTTAGACCTTCGCCGTGTGAAAAATCTAATGGCTTTTGGTGTCCAAAGTCTGCATTACCAAAATGTCCCACATGATGAGGATGTTTTGAAGGTATTTGGTGTCCAAAATTTACATTTGTATGACCGGTTTCTGAATGATGTTGAGGCACCTTCGAAGGTTTTGGGTGTACGAAGTTTGTGTTTCCTTGATGTCCATTCATTAGGTGATGTTGAGGATTTTGGTGACCTACTTCTGTATGGTGAATAACATTCGGAGGATTTTGGTGTGCAAAGTTTATACTTCCTTGGTGACCTGCTTCAATATGATGTGGAAGCGTTGGGGGATTTTGGTGTCCGAATTGTAAATTTCCTTGGTGATTTGTTTCAACGTGATGTTGCGGAAAATTTGCAGAGTTTTGGTGTCCAATGTTTACATTTCCTTGGTAACCTGTTTTGTCATGGAGTTCCGACATCTTTGGAGGCTGAAGTCCAGTTGTTGAATGTAATTGAGGAATTTTTGTATATCTATGCTGCCCAGTTTTGTTTCCTGAATTAACAAATTGTAGGGGAATTCTTGGAGGAGCGTTATGTTTCTTTCTATCATCCGATTCACTATGGATACCAGGTTGATTATATTTGTGAACTTCGTTGATGATTTCTTTATACTCAGACGTATCATAGTTTCTAGAATTGTCTACACTCTGATGGGCGTTGGTACTTGGAAATATTGTATAAGGAATATCGTAAGACGTTGTCTTTGAATCGTATGGATCGAAATTTCGTTTGGCTTCGGTTGAATGTCTTTGGTTCAATACATTAGTAGACGTAAATACTTGGTCTTGAATTCTGGATTCGTCAGAAAATGACCGAGCATTATAAGGTCTTTGATAACCGCCAACATACTGAATGTGATCATGACTTTGGATCTCACGAGTTTCTTTTGGTTTGCTTTGGTATGACTCGTAGGGTTGCTCTGAATAGGAACTTCTCGAAAATGGATTATTCTGTTGGAATGATGAGAACTGTGTTGATGATGGTTCTTTGAATGATGAACTTCGTGGCATTTGGTGATAGGTGAATTCAGACGGAAGCTGATTTGCTTGATAGAAGTAAGGACTGTTCGCTGGGTACACGGTGTCGTAGCTTTGAGGAGATTTAAAGTATCCATAATTTTGATTCGATAATACTGGTGATGTTACAAAGATGAGGCACACCTGGAAAAATAAATAAAAAAACAAATTATTAAAATATTGATTGTATACTCTAGAAAGAAAACACAGAAAGCGGCGTATTTGGGAATTTATGGTATTTGTAAACAAATATTTATGTTCTAGGTTTTTTTTTGAATGACGAGACCACTTCGTCTCCGATGAGACTGTAAAATTGATGAGACTGTAAAAATTGATGAGACTGTAAAATTGATGAGATTGTAAAATTGATGATATTGTAAAATTGATGAGACCACTCATGCTAATAAGACCACTTCGTCGAGATTCTGCCGAGATAGTGAAAAGGTTTACAATATCCTAAAAATAGTTGGTTTATGTATAATATTTCTTACTTATTTGTTGTCTATACTAATAAAAGTTAATTTTAAATGTTGTGTAAAACAATAAAATTAAATAAATAAAAACATAAACATTTTTCAATATTTCAAAGTTTAGTTGAACACTCGTATTCCTAATCGTAGTATATTTTGCAGATGCAGGGAGGTAATGGCCGCAACCACCATTTTCCTATCTTTACACTCAACTTGTATATTCTTATTTTGTAATATTTTTAATCTGTCAATGATCGTTGGTTCGTATCCAGAGTTGCAGCGCTCCTGCCGAGAGTCTACTCTCTAAAAACCCCTATATAAATTATCCTTTATTATTATTGGCGGTAGAAGTTGGACCAATTTGCCATCAGAACATCAGTTTTTAAATTACAGACTAGCTCCGTCCTTGGCACTCTTTAAGAAGGGACTGAAAAAACTCTTAATTTCTTGCCAGTAATAATATATCGTGTTTCATTCCAAACTTTTCCTTTCCTCTCCACCATCCCTTCCTTTTCCTTTGATTGATGATATCTCACTTTATATGGAAAGGAATGTTCGGGTGATTGTCCGTCTTTGTGGGGTTTGTGGACATATGGTCACGTATATGTTCATGGATTTCGTGGGAATGGATAGTCATTTGAATGTTTTTTACGATCATGTAACTTGCTTCATTTACTTTTGTCTGGTTGGTAAGAAGAGATTGCCGCCTAGCAATAAGCCGGCCAGATTGTATTTGCAATAAAAGCGTTAAATAAATGAATAAATAAAATATAGCTTTGATGAAGTCGTCGTTGCTGGGCCTCGTAGTCAAGGATCTTCTCGCAATTCCATCGTCAATTCAGTTGGAAAGCGAAGTTGTGCCGTGCAGTTTTCCCCCCTTTTTCTCCTCTTTTAAGTGAGCAAGCCGTTGCACATTAGCGAATTCACCAGCCACACCGCTGTACTGGATTCGATAGCACACCTGAAGCGAGACGACCGGATCACACTGACATGTTATTTTTTCCTTTTTTTTAAATAATATTATAGATAGCCCGGAATCACAGCGTAAAAAATGTGACACAATCGGGAATCGAACCCGGAACTCTTGGTTCGTAACTCAAACGACTTAATCACTGAACCATGAGGGTCGACAAATTATTACATGTTGTATTTTGATTGAAAAATAGTATAATTCACGTAATAAAAGTGTCATATTACATAAATATCGAATTCAATAAATATAAATATTATTTTGGATATCCTTTCCAAGTAAAAAAATAAATATGGACCTGTATTCTCTTTTCGGAACGTTCTAGTGTTCTGGAAACAGAAGTTGATTAATATTTTTATTGGTGTTTAAAATGTAAACTTGGATAATTTACAATATCCTAATAATAAAGAGTTCCACAAAGTTCATGCTAAAACCTTTGACAAACGTTCATGCTATCAATGCATTTTTGGGATAGGCAGAGAGAACAGATTACCAAACTCCACATGTATGTCATGTGTTGCTTCTGTTACTCTTAAATTTTTATCATATCAAAATTTGATTAACTTGGTTCAACCATACTTTTTTAATCGTCCTCTATCACGACTTTTCCACTCATGCTAACATCATAAACTTAATTCAATCTTTGTCACTCGTCCATTCAACATGACTTTCCCACTCATGCTAACATCATAAACTTAATTCAATCTTTGTCACTCGTCCATTCAACATTTCCAAACCACCTTACTGTGTGTGGAAAATTTGAAACAAAAATTTTTGTGTTAGAGGCTAAAAATATTTATTGCTCATCCATTTTTGTTGCTTTTTTAAGAAGTATCACTTTGTGCTAATTTTATGCATTTAATAAAATTTCGAAATAGTTTTATTTGAATAAATTATAAAAAAAAACAATAAAATATATGACATAATAAATGGCAAGAAGCAATAAAATGGTAATATTTGGGTAAACCCAAAAAAAATTGCTATAAATATGTATTTTAATATGGCATATAAATAAAAAACTCATTTTTTTTAAATAAATATATTTAATTTTTTTTTGGCTTCTGGCGGAAGGAGAGCGCCTCAGAGGAGAAGGTTAAAATAAATTATGCAAACACAAATATATATATTTTTAAATTTACATGTATAAGGGCATGTTGGGGGAAAATATCTGATGTCCTCGCGGTCGGGCTTGCCCTCTGTTGATGGAGGTGTATCTCGACTGAGGGTTTGTTACGAAATGAGCTCAGACTTTTTGATAGCTTCTCTCTTAAATGTATTTTCTTCGACGTTATCCTGAGATATATATGTTATTTCAGGATATAGTATGTGTATATGGTATATGTAAAATTCTTGTTAAATAACCTAATATGGCGTTCCACTAAGTTAAATGTGGAACAATTGATATTTTTTTATCACAATTTGATTATAATTTTATTATACTCGTATTATAATTTTATAAAATTTTGATTATAATTTAATTTGATTTTAAATTTTTTTGCAGGTCTTCTAAACAATCCTCATCATCTATGTAACATGTCCAAACATCGTTGGCAGCATTACTTGTGGAAATTTGTAAGATCGTGAATGCGGAGTGTAAATGTTTTAACAGAGTGTTTAAGTTTTTATTATATTTAGGAAAGGTTAAATGAAATTTTACTTAAATTTACGTGTAAAGTTTATATGTGAGTTGAAAGGGACATTAGAAACAAGATAAACGGAGCACTTAAAGTAAAAAAGCGCACAACAACAACAACCGTAGTACATAAATAAATGACAATATATAATGGTGTATTGGTGCCACCTTGCACTTAAGAAAATTTGTGGAGTATCATGTATGAAAGAAAGTGGAATGAAGACATATCTAGGCTGACATGATTCTAAAGTATTTTGTAGAATTGATAAGATTTTTAATTAATTTTAGTCGGCAAAGAGCGGGATTTTTTTGGGCAATTTCACATTGTTTTCTTTGGTTGTTCAATTATTTACCTTGTTTATTATAAAGCAATTTAAACCGAATTTACAACCATTAATTTGACATCAGAGAATTTGCAATAATTTTTTTTCACTTCGAAAATACAACAGATAGATAATGAAAAGACTTCCTTAAAGTTTTTGAAACCTTCGCAGCAATAAATTGTTTTAATATTTGTTATTTTGATTTTGAAAGCCATCGCGAATTCTCGTGGGGTAATTTTGAACCTCCTTATTATTAATTTCAAACATATTATTATGTAATTTAAAAATATAGTCTACGACAGCGATCGGCAACCTATATGCACTGAATTGCCACTTTTTATTTATTTTAAGTATTGGACACTCCGCGTGCCTCTGACAGATCCAACATAAAAAAAAATGTATCTTTAAGAAATTGAATATTTATTTAATTACTATTATATAACCGCATTAGCCCGACTATAAGGCGAGGTTTTTATTTAAAAAGGCGACACGTAAATAGGATGGTCGCCTTATATTCGAGTTTTATTTTTCATAATATTATAATGGTGAGGGAAATGTTTTTTCTCCAAAAAGCAGATAAAAAAATAGGGGTCGCCTTATAAACATGGTCGCCCTATAATCGGGCCAATACCGTACTTCGTTATAATTCAAATTACTTACATGGCCCCATGCGCAATATACGAGTACTATATTATAAATTGAAGCGAGATTTTATGCAGCGAGAAATTGTTTGATGTTACTCCAAAAACTAATCATTTCGTGTAAGAAAACAAGCCGTTTCGTTTAAGAAATTATGCATGTAATTTCAAAATCATATGTGGAGGGGGGTGAACGCCCCCATAGCCATTTAAATCAAACTATTGTTAATATAGTACTGCAGAATTTCAGCGTAGTAGTTAAACTAGTTTGCTTTCAATTATACTGAAGAATTTCATTATTCGTTATTCTTTATGCCGTGCCATAAAAAAAACTATAGGTTGCCGACAACCAAATTATAGGTTGCCGACAGCTGGTCTACGATATTAAAAACTTATTTTTTTCAAGAAATGCTTCTATGCAACTTAATTGTTGTATTATATCATATACTCGCAACCCCGGGGCTGAAAGACTTGCGTGTAACAAATTAAGCCACGGAGGTCGTGAGGCATTTCTAGAAAACATAATTTTTCATGTAAAACAGTTTTTCAGTCTTAAAACAGGGCCTTGATGGCTTGTCTTAATAAAACAGTCGATTATTGGGAGTCCTTGAGATAAGTCGCTCGATGTGTAGACAATTTTAAATGTCGTCATAAAAATATTTGCTCTATACAAGAACTCATTCAAGTGGAACAAAACAATCTTAAAAGAAGTCTTACTATTTAAGGCTGATAATGTATTATTTTTGTTTGAATATTTATGAAAATATGTTTTTAAACTTCTTCAAGATATTTATAGTCTATGGTCATATTTCGATGTGTTGAAAATGACAGTTTAAATGGTACATTAATTTATAGTAAACCTTAAAATATAATACATATGTTATGTAGTCTTCTAGGTTTTAATAAAATAATATCTCGAGACTTTGATAGTACTGATATCCGATGAGATATACTTAATTTAAGTTAATTCCAAGTAATTGCATGGTTACATAGTTTATGAAAAACTATAAAAAACGACAAAAAAACTGGTTGCTTAAAGTAGACACTCGATTTAAATGGATCTGGGATTATTGTCTTTCATTTGTCGTGTGTCTAGTAAAGTAGGCTATTGTCTGTATCTTACTGAGGACCTCTTAATACGTTCTTAATTACAGTTTGTATCGGAAGTTCGGTCTTCCCATCAACTTGTTTTTTTCCTTCACCTTAACACCCATCCGTATGAGGTCGGCTGTTTGGATCTTTCTCTATTTCGCCAATCGTTCGGGAATAGTCGAAGCATCGTCATATGCTATTACACTTTTTATGTAGGTGCTTCTTGGGTCTCCCTATGCGTCTGTTTGAGAGTTTCCAATTCATGGCTGTCTTTAGCACAGCCCTTTCATCCCACTGTTGCACGTTTCCATAATATCTTAGTCGTGCTTTCCGGGATTTATCAACTATTGGCGCCAGTTTGATTGGTGCGAGAATTAATTTATTTCGGATCTTGTCCAATTTAGTGACACCCAGTGACCACCATAGCATACGCATTTCCGCAACGTAAAGCAATTTTTCCTCTTTTTTCTTGTGACCAACACTCGGCTCTATGTAGTATAGCGGGGCTGATCACTGTCTTGTAGATCTTGCTCTTAGATTTAATGGTAGCCTCCTGTCGTACATAGCCCCCGTTGTTTTCCTCCATTGGTTCTAGACAATTTTTATTATGTTCTTACGTCCCGGAGCACCTTCCAACATATGCATTGAGTAAGATAAATAGTATTCTGAGATGATTTAGGTATGTAGAACGAATGAATGAAAAGTGACTAAGATAAAAAAATATATTGAGAGTAAAACCAAAGAAAATGATTGTGAGATCAAGTGAATGATATTTTGGAAGAAGGAAATGTAAACTGTCAGAGAGATCTTGAGTTCTATAAGGTGTATTGAGGTAGAAGAAGCAAAGGATGTATGTCGAGATAGGAAAGTCTGGCGTTTTTCTCTATCTTCCTATTGTGACAGGGAAATGGCGTGATAGTATGTTTCCGAATACGGGTTCGTTGTTCATATTCACCCTTAATTGATTGATATAGTTTATCTTGAAGACGCATATTTTTCTATATGCACGCTTTTTTAAACTATTTCTTCAACTCTGCAAATCGTTTTACATCGTTTATATTTCGCTTATTTACAAATTTTAGCAACAATACCACATTGCCAATGATCAAAAGAGCGATAACTTTCGATTTCATTTAATAGTCATCAATTTACCATATAACTACGAGTACAAGACGCGGTACATGATGATATTTGCCGAAAGTAAAGAACAACGACCCTGACCGATGTTCCAGGTCGCGAGGATAATAAATATCAACTTGATGACGACACGCAATCAAGATGAAGACACTAATGGAAAGAGGAGGAGGATGGGCCAGAAATGTACTGCAACGCTGCACATAATGTGTTGTCTGATTCTAGTCACGATTTGATACTCGTAATGCACAGTATGATATATGTAGTTTTATATAAAATAATCAAATGCACTTTATGAAGCTCTGAAAATTAATATATCTGTTGATAAGGTGTCTGTTTTCCAACATAGGAGTTGTGGGTTCAATTCCCGTTGGAATCCAATCCAGTCTGGTTACTTAAGGACATTTACTGACATATTTCTGGTAACTTGGAATAGTTTGCCACCTGACAATAAGTCCTCCTGGTTGTAATGTATACTACGAAAGTGTTATAAACTATCTTCTTCTTCTTCTCCTAGATCTTGCGATCTGTTTAAACAGGATTTCAGTTTTGGTCCTGTGAACTTTCTCTCCATCTCTTTGGTGGACGTCCCGGTGGTCGACGACCCTTTGGAATCTCACGATGTCCTCAATGTTACAAGTTCTGCGGATTTTCTCATTAGGTATCGTATCTCTAAGGGTTCTACCTACGATAGGTCTCAGTATTTTCATTTTTGTTGTTCTGAGGAGGTGTTTCGTTCTTACAGAGTCTGTTCTTGCTTTGATTCCGTAAGTCATAACAGGTTGTATGCATGTTTTGTATATTCTGACTTTGCTTTCCACCAACATGTGTTTATTGCCCCAAACAGTGTTCCTCTGGCATTCGGAATATTTTTGGTGAAACAGCTGTTAATACGAAGACAAAACATCAATTATCACTGACATTAGATGAAGGTGACCTGCATAGCTTTATGGTGAGAATTCTGGCTTACAGCCCGAGGGCTACCACATTAAAAAAGAGGGTTCCTCTTTTGATTTCAATTAAGTTCTCTTTAACAGTACAATTAAGTGTTATTTTTTAACATATGAAAAATAAATAATACACAAATTGCTAACAGGAAAAATAGCAAACCTTTTGTTATTTTACAAAAATTTATTGTAATATATTAGAAAATTATTTACGTTATCGTGAATTAAGATTGTTTTTGGTGCCGTTTTAACGATCTGAACTCTTAAAAGCATCATCACTCGCACACGGAATGACCTTATTGAATGAATTTTCTTATATTGATGACTTCCACATTTCGGTGGATAAAATGAGGGTTTAACTCCTTAATAAACTTTTTAGATATAACTAAGTCACTTCATATGGCATTCAATCTCCATTGATGTATAGGAGTGAAACGTGGAAGTAAAAAATACTGAGATGAGCCGAATAAATGCTTTATAGATGCGTGCATTATGAAGAATACATGGAATGCCAACATATGACAGAATACGGAACACAGTGATAAGGGATGAATGTGAACATAATGCTGATGTATTCAGTAAGATGAATAAAACTACGTTGAAATGGTTTGGGCATGTGGAACGAATGAATTAAGAAACTCTAACCATACAGCATATATGTGAGTGCAAGGCGTATGAGAGGAAGACCAAGTAAAGTATAGTTGGATCAAGTGAATGATATTCTGAAAGTAGGAAAAGTAGAAAGTCAGAGAAATTGTAGAGGTTGTATGAGAAGGTGTATGGATATATGGTAGAAGAGGCTAAGGATGTGTGTCGAGTTAGAAAAGTATAGACTTCTGTTTTTTCTACCTACCCTGACGTATGTATGTATGTAAGTAGTTGCATAAGTGTTAAATAATGATAAATAATACGAATTTTAAAGTTACGATACATTTTTCATGAATCAGAGACTTTATGGCGCTCTGTCCTTTCTGCCTACCCTGTCAGGGAAATGGCGTGATGATACGTATACACGAGTAAAAAATAATGAAAAGTTTTGAATTAATTTGAAACTTAAAAAAAAACACCATGTATTTTGGCCAATATTCAAGTTTTCGCCTTGACTCTTTTTAATGCACAGTAAAAATGGTATTTTTACCTCGGTTACCAAAAATAAAATGATCACATGTAACCTATTTCAGTCTAAAATATGGTTAATTTATTCTGAAGGAACAAAAATACACGTTTACACTATTTCATAATAACTGATTTAATTTTTTAGTCCAATCACGATTTAGTTAAAAACAAAAGTAAAGCATTTGTTTTGAATTTCAATTATTGTTGAGTGCATGCCATTAAAAACATGAATGTATCGAAATGAAGTGCCTTTTATGGAAATATTTTAAAACACGTACAAGTATGTAAGTGTTTTTGCATCTTACATACTTGTACGTCTAGTGCATGTGAATATTGTTACCTTACGAAATCTTTCGTCAAATACCGTCACAAAAAAGTGGAATAAACAGTGTTTGATAACAATAAATTTCAATGTCTTTAAACCTCCACAACGTTAATGCCTCAACTATAAACATATTTTATTTTTATATTTCGGTCCTGGAACCCGAAATCCCCGGTTTAAATATAATGTCTTACTAACTAGACCACAGGGGTAAGGTGTTTTAAAATATTTCCATAAAAGGCACTTCATTTCGATATGTTCGTGTTTTTAATGCCATGCACTCAACAATAATTGAAATTCAAAACAAATGCTTTACTTTGTTATATACATGTAATATAATGAGAATGAAATAATATGAGTAGAAAACCAGAGAGATAAAACACAAGAAAGCAAACCTTTACAATTCATTGTAATTTGTTTTATCAAACACTGTCTTTACTTAGAGGAGCAAAGTACAAACTACTGCACCTGATCATCCAAGGCAAAATAGAAGGCCGAAGAGGTGTTGGCAGGAGGAAAATCTCCTGGATCCGCAATATACGTGATCGCACTGGCATAAGCGGCGTTGGAGATCTTTTTCGGCCTGCCGGGAACAAAGATGTCTACTCTCAAGTGATATTCAACGTTGGGGGGACCTTACATGACACTGAGAAGAAGAAGAAACACTGTCTATTCCACTTTATGTAACGGTATGACCCTACCGGTTTCAAGACTTTCACCTTATCATCAGTCTTATTTGTGCTCCGCTTCCATCCCATAAAGGAGAGTCAACAATATCTACCAACAAACCATACTTTTGTGTATTCTAAATTCCAGGGTTAGGTCACGGTTTGTAAAAATAGATTTAATTTTAATGAAAGTTTTTCTCGCTTTTATTTGACCTTGATTCTACCCACCAGAAAGATTTAAAATACCTGTTATTGAAAAAAAATAGACTAAAACTCAGTTTTTGATATACTCGTATTTAATCGATCTCAAAATACAAGACAAGCGTTTTACCGATTTGACCACATGGAGCGTCACATAGTGGCGGCTATTCGATTTGAAAGAAAAAAAACTCGTTCAATAAAAGTGTTTTCTTGTATATTTTCTTTTTTACCCAATATAAAATAATTTGGTATTCAAATGTCATTGCTTCACGATGTTAAGTCTGTGATCATTATACTAATTGTGTAATTATAAGTTAGATCAGGTCAGTTTCAAGATGTCTCAGTTGTTTTAGTTGGCCAACAGATCAATGAAAAACTGTTTTGTCATGCTAAATCGTGAAATAATGTTTCGATCAAGTATCTAAAAACAAGAATATTCGTTAACAAACTGTTTGTGAAGTTCTTTGCCCTCAACTGTTGGGGACATGACTGAGACACTACGGAGGATTGTTGACATTTGTTTATATTGCATATAAATCATGGATAACGAACATCAAAATAATTGAACAAGTGATGTACAGCGCCGTACAAAGACTGAAGAATAGGCGGCTCACTTTATAGCAGGGTGAAGAGATTACGGTTAAAGGGGTACTGTATAAAAAAACAAACTTGTTATTAAATAATAAAGCTAAAAAGTAACAACCATCATTTGTGTGAACGACAGATATCGGGATGAAATAAACATTATTTTAACATCAGGCATTTTTTTAAACTATCGGAAAATACAAAGAGATGGAAATTTTTTGCACGGTAAACTAAGAACAATCGACAAGTATGTTTTGCTATTTTAGAGCATCTTCGAACTATGTTCAATACTTCGTTTTTCAAACATAAGTTAATATGAATACTAAAGATTTCAAGCATAAGTTATAAATGCCAAATATGAGAAGCAAGTTTGATGCGCCTTAATTTAAAAAAAGTTAGATTTCTAGTAAACTTAAGATATAATCTCTATTTCTAGCAAGATTGAGATATAATTTATTTTTCTAGCAATATTAAAATATCGTAGTGTGAATTATATTATTATTATTAAGTTATAATATTGATTAGGGTTGGACTTAATGCTGATGTGTTGTATAACACTGCATGGATGTCAATATTGATTTTTAATAGTTAACTTTGATGTATGGTAGTCAAACGTGAACGTGATACAAGACTGAAAAGAACCGAACAGATACACTTAGAAAAAAACATGGGGTAACATTGTATGATATCTCTCTTCGATGGCTCTACAGCTCATATCGGGCCTTGGCCTCCATCAATCGTCGCCTCCAACTCCTCCTGTCTCCCGCCGCGGCCCTCCAATCTGTCACTAGTAGAACATTGTATGATATAATACGAAATAAAGAGATTAATGTGAACTTAAGGCTGATGTGTTATATGAAAGAATGAAATGTAAAAAAAAAAAATTGAAGCTGTAAGACAATGTGTATGGATGTGTGTATGTGTTATGATTTAATTTCTAACAGTATTAAGATTTATTTTATATTTCAATTAAAATTAATATTTACAATGTTTATAATTTAAGATCGTATTTCTAATAAGAAAAAATATACTCTATTTTTAGTAAGATTCATCGTTTCAAATAAATTTAAGATTTATTTTCTATTTCAAATAAGATATATACGAGTATACATATCTAATTTCTAAATCTTGTAAGATTAAGATCAATTTAGTAAGAGTGTCTTCAAATCCAAATTAAGGTGGTATTTACTTCTCGAGAAGTTACTTTGAGTTAAATTAGTTTTAATGTGATATTTCTGAGTGACCTTTTAGTTTAAATGGAATTTCCGCACATAATCCAGTACTTCGTGCTATTTCAATTTGTTTCTAAAGATAATAATCTTCTTATAAGTCCATTAACGTAAAAATAATGATTTTTACCAAAAAAATAATTGAGGTAAAAAATAAAAAAAGTTCTGCGTTTTAGTTGTGATCTTTGAAATAAAATAAATACTCATTACATCATCATTACCATCAAACTATAACCCAATTGAGGTAGGCAGAAAGAACAGACCTCGACTTCCTTCTATCGTGGCACATGTCTCTCGCTTCTGACACGTTCACGTACTCTCGTATTATTAAATTTTTTCCTTCTTCTCTCTTTCAGAATTAGATTAATTTACTCGTGTCACGTTTCTATAAGTTTTTCAAACTTATCGTATGTTTTATACAACTCTTATATATTGTTTTTATAAATCTTTCATCATTTAATTTTTCTAAGTGACCAAACCAGTTTATTGCTCCTTTCCACGTCGAAAGTATTACATTTTGTTTTCCAATATGCATTATTTCCTAATATTGTCCTTATTTAATACTTCCTAATATTGTCCTTATTTCATATTTCCTAATATTGTCCTTATTTCATATTTCCTAATATTGTCTTTCTTTCATATTTCCTAATATTGTCCTTATTTCATATTTTCTAATATTGTCCTTATTTCATATTTCCTAATATTGTCCTTATTTCATATTTCATAATATTGTCCTTATTTCATATTTCCTAATATTGTCCTTATTTCATATTTCCTTATATTGTCCTTATTTCATATTTTGTCATACATACTCGTAGCTTACAACACTTTTTATGCAATATTTTTATTTCTATAGCATTTAATTTATACTGCTTTCATAATTTTTTTCCAAGTCCAGCATAAATTTACAAGTCTTTAACTTCGGATCAAAATGCCATTATGAGTGACCTTTGCTTCCCTTAAAATGCTCCGGTCGGTAAACGCATAGTATAAAACATTATTCACGGTACTGCCTAAAGCTACCCTTCTTTAAATATACCATTTTTTATAACTGGAAAAGTTATGAAATTTGAGAAATTTTCTTTTATATGTAGGGTAATAAAACTGAATTATGCTGATTTAAATACTCATACTTATAAGAATAAATGGGGTGTACTTAGAAAAATATATGGGGAAACAATATACTTGTATGCCAAAATACGGAATGACGTTTTTAGGGACGAATATGAACCTAAGGCTGATGTGTTAAATAAGGTGAAGAAGAGCACTCTGAGATTGTTTGGGAATGTAGAAAGAATTAATGAAGAATGACTAAAAAAAGAAATATATGCAGCAAATGTGAGTGGAAGGTGTAGAAGAGGAAGACCAAGAATAGTATGGTTCGATCAAATGGACGATATTTTAAAAGAAGGAAACGTTTAAAGTCAAAGAATCATCGCATATATCGTATGAGAAGGTGTATGAATGACCTCCATGGCCTGGTGGTAAGACACTTGTCTGCCGATCTGGAGGTTGCGGGTTCGATCCCCGCTGGAACCCAGATTTTTTAAATAGTACTCCAGTCTGGTTAACACTTAGGGCCTATAAAACATCTTTCTGGTTGGTTGGAAGAGATTGCCACATGGCAATAAACTCGCCAGGTTAAAAAAAATAAATTAATATGAATGAAGAAAAGACGAAAAATGTGTGGCGAAATAGGAACATTTGGTGATTTATCCTCTCTGCCTACTCCGACAGGACGATGGCGTGATGCATATATGTATGTATATAACATATGTATTAAGATAACGAATACAAACATAATTAAGGTTATGTGGTATGCATTCAATTTGGTAACAATAAACAGTTCCAAAAACTGTAGATAAGTCAACGCTTATCTTACAAAGGACTAGACGCTATAGCCAACGTGACATGTGAGTCATAGTTCTATATTGATGTAATCTTTATCTTACAAAGGACTAGACGCTATACCCAACGTGACATGTGAGTCATAGTTCTATATTGATGTAATCTTTATCTTACAAAGGACTAGACGCTATAACCAACGTGACATGTGAGTCATAGTTCTATATTGATGTAATCTTTATCTTACAAAGGACTAGACGCTATAACCAACGTGACATGTGAATCATAGTTCTATATTGATATAATCTTTATCTTACAAAGGACTAGACGCTATAACCAACGTGACATGTGAGTCATAGTTCTATATTGATGTAATATTTATCTTACAAAGGACTAGGCGCTATAACCAACGTGACATGTGAGTCATAGTATTATATTGATGAAATCTTTATCTTACAAAGGACTAGACGCTATAACCAACGTGACATGTGAGTCATAGTTCTATATTGATGTAATATTTATCTTACAAAGGACTAGACGCTATAACCAACGTGACATGTGAATCATAGTTCTATATTGATGTAATCTTTATCTTACAAAGGACTAGACGCTATAACCAACGTGACATGTGAGTCATAGTTCTATATTGATGTAATTTTTATCTTACAAAGGACTAGACGCTAAAACCAACGTGACATGTGAATCATAGTTCTATATTGATATAATCTTTATCTTACAAAGGACTCGACGCTATAACCAACGCGACATGTGAGTCATAGTTCTATATTGATGTAATATTTATCTTCCAAAGGACTAGACGCTATAACCAACGTGACATGTGAATCATAGTTCTATATTGATGTAATCTTTATTAAGACTGAATCAAATTTTTGTAAGTAAAAATATCATTTTGAAGTCGCAAAGTATCGGAAATTTAACTTATGGTATATGTACGAGTAAATATTCATACGATTTAATTATCAACCACACATTAAAGCATGTGGGACGAATGTATTGTATTGAATTACATTTTCATTGTATACCTACAGTACAGCCTGGTGGGCTTCTTGCCATGTAGTTATCTCGTCTAACCAACTAGAAACATGTAACAGATGCCTTAAGGGAAAAACAGATGGGAAACTTTCTTTTAAAAAAAAATCTGGATTATCGCAAAACTTGGGTTGGGAGGCAAGCGAATGTTCTAATCCTATATATGTGGACTTAAATAACTTGAAATAAATGGCAAACCGTTAAACTAAAAATAACTTAAGACCAAATGGACTACCCACGAAATAGTTTTTTTATTCTTCTTTCTAATTTATAAAGTCGCGATTCCGGATTTTTGAAAATGTTTATTGAAGTCTACAATATTAATGTCAGAATGTTTGAAGATTTAGGGTGTGATAAAATTATAATTTATTTTCACAAAAATTCTCATGAATTTAAACTTAAAATATAGTTTTAATTTCGTTCTAATTAGTTCAAATTTTTTGAATAAATTTGGTTATTTGTGATATATGTTTTGTCTCAAAAATCAGCATATTTATAAATTAGTATAATTCTTGTTTCTCCAGTTTTCGGTGAATTTTTAATTTGTAAAATGTTTATACTAATTAATTTTTTTAATAATTTTAATGGTTTTTATGTTTGATAATAAATCTTAATTTTAATCATTATTTTACAAAGTAATAAAATCAGCCTGACATCTGGAGGCAACGACTAGTTAAAACTGCCTAAGAATTTATTAAATTACGTTTCCTTCTTTTAACGTGTTCCCCGCGAGGAGCACAAACGCATGTGATCTGACGACAATCCAAGTTTAAAATCACAAATACTTTAAAAAAATGACACAAAACCGGAATAAAAATTGAACTAAAATTTAAAATAATCCTTATTCTAGCGACATCTCTGAAAACCTTGTCAAATAATATATTAGTTTATGAGATATTGTTGAATAAACAGAGCGCCGAATTTTTTTGGTTTCTCAATATTTCCAGCATTAACGACCTGTCGCGCGGATCGAGTCCTGCGATGAGTCTCTCTTACGTAAATAAACATTACTAAGTCTCTCTTACGTAAATAAACATTACTAGTGCTATATGCATTTGATTGGGTGAGTGTCATGAATCATTGATTTGATCGTAGCATTCCTTTGTTTATTTTACGTAATGTTAAGTTAATCTCCTTTATTTAATGAGTTTCCTTAAGAGTAATGACTATTATTTATTATCAGAAAATTACTTAAGTGTCATGTTTACTTGGTGTTGTAATCAAATATCAGTGGTTCTAAACAAAATATGTGTTTAAACTTAGAAATTAAAAAAACGCTGAAATTGTGCCGCGCACAGGATTCGTGGAATTTGATTTTTAACGCGGTGAACAGGTTAAAATCTACCCATACGGCTTCCAATCACATTTGCACTATATAGTGGTTTTTCATTCATTCGTTCTACATACCCAAACCATCTCAGAGTGCTGTTCTTCATCTTATTCAACACACCAGCCTTAAATTTACATTCATTACTTATTACTTCATTTCGTATTTTGTCGAATATTGGTCACCCCATGTTTTCTTCTCAGTGCACGCAATTCCACAGCATTTAGTCGATTCCTATCAGTTTTTTGACGTTTACGTTTCGCTTTCATACACGTCAAAGATTGCACCAAAATACTGCTGTAAACTATCTATCCTAGCAAATTTTGATGCTATCCGGTTCGATGTTTATGTGCCCCATTGACTTTGTTCCTTATCGTAACACATCGCTCAATATCCCTCATAACTTTTGCATTGCCTGAGAAAATACTACCCAAATTGGAGAATTCCTTAACTTACTTCAATATTTAATTGTTCACCCACACATCGCATTTACTTTTCCTATCACATTGTTCTATCACAATGACTTTGTATTTCGCAACATTCATTCTCAAATCTTTCTCTTGGCATCTCTCATAAAGTTCACTTATCGATCTCATCAATTCATCTTCACTCTCCGCCAACACCAACATATCATAAACATACAGCAATCCGCACACATTCCCATTTGACATTTGTGTCACCCATTGACCGCTATATTTCCTCTGTCAAGAGGGTATTAATGAATATTTTGATGTATAAATAAATATTTGTATTAATTCATTAATTTCCATTGAAAGGAAAAGTTAAATATGTTAAATAAGATATAATATTGATTGTATTATGGACTCTTATTATCAGATGGTTACAAAGCACCATTTAAGATAGAATATTTTAATTTTAAATTTGAATAAATGCATATTCAAGAAGGCTCATTAGCAAAACTGCAATATGAAAATTAAATAAAGCTATTTTTATTCCCGAATTCCACTTCAAGTTTAAAAAAGTATTTTTATAGATTATGCTTATATACAAGTGCAGTATGGTCATAAAGTATATCTATTTTAATGAGCACCAGCTGGTTGGTTGGAGAAAATTTACGAATTGTAAATGAATTAATTTGTCACTAATTACTTTGTACATAACATTTTTGTGGTACATACATACCTAAATGTTATCACATTGTATTTCTTACGGGGTAGACAGAGAGAACAGTTCTCGAAACTTTTCAATCCAAGCACTCAACTTTCGTCTCATCCACATTCATACATCTCCGTTGGCATTGTACGGGCTTTGTCGATGTACTTTTGATTTAAGTTTGTGTGCGTCAAACAAGTACGCGTATGTAACAAACAATTCTGATCTCGTCATACACAATCTTCTATATCATTCATACTTCTTTCTTTACCTTCTTTTAAAATCTGGTCCATTTGATCCAGACATGTTTTTTTTCGATCTATCTCTTAGAGGCACATTTTTTGTATAATATTTTGCTTTATATCTCTTTAATTTTTTAAACACTATATTTAATGAATTTCTCCTATTACATAATATGGGTTTCATTAATTATAATAATGATTGATTTTGCAGAATACTTAGGAGGTGCCGATAATATACTCGTATATTCACATTTGTGTAACAGGAAAACACCTTGAAGAGTGGTAAAAAAATATATTCACTGATGGTTTAATATCTCGACTCCTCTTTTGGAGTGCTTTACTGCTTGATTTGGCTCAGGATACGAGTACCGATGTTTCGAAAACATTAGTTTTAATCTAAACGTTTGCATCATAAGCTAAGTCCTGTGATAAAACACTCCGAAAAATACTTTATAAAACATACGAAGGCCCGCGAAATCCTCAATTTTTTTTATTAGTAATGTAACGATTTCCAAGTGACGTAGAAAAAATATAAAGCTATAGAGTTCCTAACATTAAAAAGTCAAAGTTCAACTATAAGGACAATAGTATGCATGGATAATATATCGATATGATTAATTAAAAATCTTTATCAATCGCGAAGGATCATCCTGCATCATTAATCTTCCATTTTATTGAAATAATTATTGCGTTTGTTCTTGCTCTTAGAATGATACAAAACCGTTTACCGAGAAGATTTTTAATACAACTGTCTCATAAAATACCAGTTGATTTCTAAAGACAGACTTGTTCTTGGATCAAGCACGTGATAAATCTACGAGTATGCTTAATATAAAATGTTTGAATAATTCCTTAGAAAAGGGCATTTGCCTTATAATAAAAATTTATGAGATGCGTGATAAATTATACATTTAAAGTTGTTTGTTGATTTTTGCTATCTGGGTAATATTTTCTCAGATTGTGAAAGAGTTACGAGAGACATTTTGTTTGATAAGTTAATTGTATGAGGGATGCGAAGAGAAATATCTGGGAATTAATCCTGTGACATTCAATCATGTTGGTAGAAAAGTGAGAAAGGAAAAGTAGATACGGGTAGATATGGGTGAACAATAAAAGATTAGAGAAAGTTGAGGAATTTTGCTATTTAGGTAGAATTTTCTCAGACAGGGAAAGAGTTAAGAGGGATATCGAACATTTTGTAGCGACTGGGAAAAAAGTCAATAGGGCACTAAAACATATATCCTTGAACCTTGTAGAATCAAAGTTTGCTAAGATCTACAACAGTATTATAGTACTAACTTTGATGTATAGGAGTGAATTATGGACATGGAAAAATACTAAAAGGAGTCGAATAGAAATATAGTTAAGGCATTAACGTTGTGGAGGTTTAAAGACATTGTAATTTATCTTTTATCAAACACGGTTTATTCCACTTTTTTTGTGACGGTATAACCCTACCGGTTTCAAGGCTTTCACCTCATCTTCAGTTGTTTGCGCTCCCCTGAAGATGAGGTGAAAGCCTTGAAACCGATAGGGTTATACCGTCACAAAAAAGTGGAATAAACAGTGTTTGATTAAAATAAATTACAATGAATAAATGATGCTATAGATATGCGTGTCTTGAGAAGAATACATGAGGTTACAATGTAGATGTGTTGAATAAGATGAAGAAGAGCACACTTAATTAAGAAAGACTAACAAAAAAAAATACACAGTGCAAATACAAGTGGATGGTAAGGGTGAGGAAGACCAAGGAAAGTCTAGTTGGTTAAGTGAATGATTTTTTTAAAGAAGGTAATGTAAAATTCAGAAATATCAAAGAAGTCGTACAAGTAAAGTGTATGGATGTAGAAGAGGTAAACATATGTGGGTATACATATTTACCTGTTCTACATCCAAATTAAACGAAAATAATTAAACGTAATAATTAAACGAAAATCTGACTCTGTTGTTTTTGTCTACCCCGACAGAGAAATGGCATGTTTACTATATATCTATGTATGAATATTTCCTTAAAAAATGGTATTTTTATCATAATTTGAAATGCGTGATAAAGCTATTTCTTAAAAAAAAATCTGTCATATCACAGTCTAAGAGATTCTTGGCACACTTGAATTAGGCACGTGATAAAAATACGCTTATTAAGGTGTTTGAATATTTTTTAGAAGATGGTTTCAATCTAATCACAATTTATAAAATGCGTTATAAAGCTATACTTAAAAAAAATCTTGTTTTTTTCTAAAAAAGTTAATTTCATAATTAAGTCTCATAATTACAGTGAAAGTGATTGTTTTAAGCATACTTGAACCATGCATGTGATAAAGTTATTCCTTAAAAGTTGTTTAATTTCTTTTTCTTTCTTATTATCACAATGTAATAAGATCGTTCAAGACATATACGAGTATACTAATACCAGGCGTGAGATAAGTCAACACTTTAAAAGTTATTTGTGTTTTCCCCCTAGAAAAAAACATTGAATTGAAATACATTTCTGTTAATCACAATGTAAAATATTTAAATGCTCGGAACCCCAATTATTTAAGACATATTTGAATTAAGAATTCTATAGAGTTAGCCTAAAACGTTGTTTAATATTTTTCATTAAAAACAGGTGTTTGATAGTACTTTGTTATTATCGTAATGTAAGGGATGTAAAGGGTTTGGAACACTCAGACACTCAGAGCTAGGCGCGTGATAAAAACGTATGTCTAATAAAGTGTTTGAAAATATGCAATTAAAGTGTATTTAATATTTCTGTATTGCAATTAAAATGTAAGAGATATTAAGGGAATACAAACCCCGATTGTATGGGACTAACTGAAACTTGATACGTGAGAAAGTAATAACTTATACGCGATTCGAATATCTCCCATCAAAACGGTTTTTGCAATTCATGTCATATAACCATAACGTTATATTATACATATAGACTTGACGAATTCCGTGGTCTAGTTCGTAAGACGCTAAACTTCCACCTATGAATTTCGGGTTCGATTCAGTATTTCAGTCGGGTAAAATAGTTCATTTTGTAACAACACGCCCTAGAGATGTGCGGTTATTGTTGCCTTCTCACGTACAGTACTATTGCCTACACACGCGATGACGACCAGCTACGCTCTTAAATATGCTCACAATGCTAGTTTGACTGTGTCGTGGGTTACCATACGAATGAAAAACTTGCAAACACTGTTCATATTAATTTTTTTTAACATAAACTGATTTGTTTATTGTTGAGGAAACATTTTGTACAACTCCATTTATGTGCCATTTTATGTGATCTTGAAGGATGGTTTGTCCTCGCGATGACGTGATAATTGTGCATACTTTAGTGGTTCTTAAATCCGAAGGCTCGATTGATAAGTCGAAGACAATGTTGTCTCCTGGTCATGCTTTTAATATGAGCAACGCTAGTTGAGGGGTATCATACGAAGGAACGAAAATAATAGCAAAAGTTACGTTTTTAAGTGATAAGTTCGATTTTTTAATTGTCAGGTTAAAAACAAACCACTCTTTTTTTTAAATAGTCAAAATTTAATTACTTCTATTGGGTATTTGCATCGAAATGCTAGAACTCGATTAGACGAAGGTGAACACGTAATCTTAAAATACATTAAATTACAACATTTCAAGAGATTAGGTTTAGTGTAAATAGTTTTTGGGTGTTTCAATGAAATTGTGTTAATATATGTGAGGTGTATGGCAGCGCGGTAACGCACTGGACTTCCGTGCAGAATATCATCGGTTCGAACCCCGCGTTATGCTACTAGCCACGAATTACAAAGGCATGTTTTCCGTCTAGTATTGGGAGGTATAAGGATACTCATGACTTCGGCCATATATATTCTTTCAAAAAGCGGAAAAAAGTATACCCGTGTGCTCTCACTTCGGTGTGCTATCGGATCCAGTATAGCGGTGTGGTAGGTGAGTTTGCTGGTGTGTAACGGCTTAAAAAAGTAAACTCCACGGCACAGCTTCTTTTTCCAATTGAATTGACGTTCGAATGGCGACGGGATCCCCGACTACGTAGCCCAGCAACTAATATTTATTTCAAGGATTGTAGATTAGGCTTGCTCAATTGTTTGTGTGTGTTTATATGTGATTTTCTGTCAACTATCGCAGAACTGTCAATGAGCATAGTAAGGCGGGTCATGTAGACAGTTTATCTTGTAAAGAAGTAGATTTTTTAAGTTAATATTTGAGTAAATAAATAATAATATTAATCACTCTTCATGAGAACCACTTAGAAAATCACATGATATAAATTAAAATAAAA
This sequence comes from Odontocerum albicorne, assembly GCA_949825065.1. Classification (NCBI taxonomy): domain Eukaryota; kingdom Metazoa; phylum Arthropoda; class Insecta; order Trichoptera; family Odontoceridae; genus Odontocerum; species Odontocerum albicorne. The sequence goes on along the minus strand of OX463860.1, from coordinate 14,952,739 downwards.
ACATTATTATGTGAAAGCGTATCAATTCAAAAGTTCAATAACTTTTCAGGTTGAATATATCATACTTGGAAATTCAACTAAATTATTAAAATAATCATTTTATTATGTGTTATTATTAAATAAATTAAAATTTCACAATTTGTAAACCTATTGAATTTTAAATGAACGTCACTAAACTTGAGAAAATATCTCAATAAAAACAAATACACGTCATGAATAATTTCTCAATTCTTGTATCACACTTAAAAATGCTAATATATTTTTAATATTTCAATAAACGAAACTTTCACTCAAGATATTTTTATTATTGCTGAATAGAAACCCAAATGTCACTTGTACAATTGTTTTTAAAAATCGTGTAATCAAGGTCACTGTAATTTAGATTTTCGTTACAATATTAAAATCTCACAAAATTGGTCAAAAAAAAATACGCGTTGAATTAAATAAAAAAAAATATATGTATTATTCACGAACACTGTGGAAAGTAATAAAAGAAAAACACTTTTTTTCAAACTGGTAACACATTTAACCATAAACAAAAAATAAATAAAATATCGGCGCGATTATTTTTGAAAATGGAACAACTTACTATTTTTAAGAGTGCCATCGTGCTCCACATAACCGTTCAAAATCTGACCGACGATTAAATCGTATTCGCCACTCGAAACGGTTTTTATATTTGTAACAATGGACGGAGATTGGACATTTATCTCGTGAAAAAATGAACCGAATGTTTATTATAAATACGAATACATCCGCTTCAACGATTGTTCGGTCGCGAAATCAGCTGGAGTCGGCTTATTTCGATTCACTGACTGATTCAAAGATGGAACGAATTTTTTGGCTCGTACGTGAAGGATATTTCTCCTTGAACAGCGGCATCTGTAAAGTAATTCTTAAGCGGCGGATGCATAATTGGCTATATTAGGCTACGAATCGCTAAATATATTGTTTATTAAGCTATAAATCGATTGCGTTTGCTAACCGACGCCACAGTGTTACCAAAATCAGAACTTTATATAAATTACATTGTTATTTTCGTATTTGGGGTTGAATACAAAATTACTATTTAAAAAATATTTTGACTCAGTTTATTAAAATAGGCTTTTTAAATATTAATAGTTACATATATTGAAATTATGCAAAGGAACAAAAATTCATAAAAGGACATACAATTTGTCAACTATACAGAATATTTAGATCTGGTAACTTAAAAAATACGCTGGAAAAAATATTTTATAGTCAGTAATATTGAAATGAATTTTGCAAAGGAGGGCTAGAAACTTGATGGTGACCACACAAAATAAATGGTTTTGTTTCACGTTTGAGTTATTAAAATATTACTAAGGGTTTAAAGAAAGTCTGCCATATTTTATTGCAATAATAATAATAATAATATGACAATTTGTATGGCACCGTTTAGAGAACAGATTCTCCTAAAGGGCGCTCTAATTCGGAATTCAAACATACTATTATTAAAAGATGACTTATAAATATTACAAAAAAAGCAAGTTGAGTGTAAGGATAGGAAAGTAACGACTGCGGCCATTCGATTAAGTACTTTCCCGCATGTGTATATGTTCAAAAAACATATTTTATAAGAGAACCGCAGAACACTTACCAAGGTAATGAATGATTTACAAAATAAACCTTTGTAGATCTTCCGATATGTGGTAATATTACATTCGGCTTTAGGTATAGTGTCAGTGTATGTATGTAATTAATTATTCATATACTCGTACATACGTGTATAATTATAAATTTTGATAAGACTTCCCAAAAATATCTGTCTTCAAGTACTTCCTAAAGCTGCACATGACATCTATATATCTAATACTAAGAGGCAGACCATTCTACACCACAGGACCAGCAACGGCTAAAGCTCTATCATAATACACCACCTTATTTATTACGAGTAGATTGATTGAGAAGAACCAATTTATTAGATGAAGAAGAAATCTATCTTCAAATTATACGAGTACTCCTTTCAGAAGGAACATCTCATCGACACAAATTCGAAAGATACGACGGAGACTTTGTATTCAAATCTCATTAAGAGATTTGAATACAAAGATACAAAGTTTGAAATCAATTCGTTCGCGACACATGTACACTCTTGTAGATGTAGTGTATCTTGAATATGTAGTGTATCTTGTAGATGTAGTGTATCTTGTAGATGTAGTGTATCTTGTAGATGTTGTGCATCTTGTAGATGTAGTGTATATTGTAGATTAATCAATGTAGGCTCTTAAGAAGCGGACTTACACGACAATATTTATTACTACCATATATCAATACAGCAGCTGCATTGAAAACAGATATTTTATTACAATGATTATACACTAATCATTATTAAATGATGACGAGTTTTGATCTGCTTCAGCCCTGCAGGACACCTTCAATTTTCAACTTTTAGTACACGGAAGTCTTCCTCAACTTCATATAAATACGTTTTTCTCGGTTAACCTGCTGGTTGTATTTTATAGCAGTGCCCAATGAGTCATCAACTTCGCTCCTCTTTTATCCTCTATTATTTTCAAATGCGAGGTCAACATTGCGTTATACCAAATTAAATGGTTGGTAAAATATTCGGTATTTTAAGTGTAGTGTATAGGTTTAATTTTCCTATATCATCATAAATTTAGATAAGATATCCTAAAAAGGCTTTTTAATGGTAAAATGCTTATCTTCCGACCTAAGAGTTGCAGATACGATTCCCATTTGATATCAGATTGATTTAAAAAAGGTTTCAGTCTGGTTTTCACTTAAGGTCTTTTTTTACATATTTATTTATCATTTTATTATAAACAATCTAGTGGGCTAATTGTGGCAATCTATACCAACAAACCAGAAAAAAAGAATGTTACAGGTAGCTTAAAAATTCTGGTTTGTTTGAAGAGATCGCCACAGGGCAATACACCTGTCAGGTTACACTAAATACATCGAAAGTGTTATATAGGTTATCCCAATTAGAACGCGGGATTTAAATTTCTCGCCATTTTTTTTTCTGTAAGGTTGGCCGCTCTAAAAATTTCAAATTTGCCATATGTCAATCTTGCGATTAGTAAATGTGGAACGTTACACGAAAAAACAACACGTTATTATTGTTGAAACTCATAATAAAGCTGAGGAAAGTTTTGCTAAAACACTTCGTAAACTTCGTGGAATGTTTGGTCGAAATAATGGTCCAAATGAGTCGACAATTCGAAGATTAATTACAAAATTTGAGAGGACTGGTTCGATTCTGGACAATAAGTCATCCACGCGTCCTCGTAGTGGTCGTTCACTCGAAAACATAACCGCAATGAGAGAAAGTGTCATTGAAACCACAGGGACATCAATTCGTCATCGTTCACAAGAATTGAATGTTTCAAGAAGCACCTCAAACCAACAGACAGCAAAAACTAAATTCTGCGCTCTTATTGGGAGACCTATATAATGTTATACAATAACGTTTAATATGTTCAATAATCTTTTTATTATTCTTTTATATATTCATTAATATTATCTCGCATATCATCCGAGATATGTAGATCAAAGGATTATGATTCAATGAAAAATAGAGTGCTAAAAATATTTATATATTGATCAAATATACCATAGATGTTCTGACAGAAGATTCTTTGAAAATTTTACATGTCCTAATAATCAATTTATACGCTTTTTCCCAGCTTGTAGTAAAGTTTGCGCGATGTATCGCTTTATCTAAATCCCCATATAGCAGCAATGTCTAAATTGACTCTTGAATCCCCGTATTGGTAAGCATAATAAACATGCAGATTATAAGTAATTAACGAAGCTATCACGCCGAATTAAATATGAATAAATTATTCAAGCAAATGATCATTTACCATAGTTATGCAAACTGTTGTAAAACGAGGATATTATAATCATATTACCGAGAGCAAATTAATTTGCAAATTTTCGTGTGATTGCACATTTGCAAAATGATGTTGATTCGATTACGTGCCCTAGATTTAGTACACTATTGCTTATAATTTATTGTTTGATTTTTTTTAAACTATTCGTTAAAGCGCTGTTTCCCGACTATAACGATCATCTCAAGATCGCTTCCTGACTAGCTCAACAGAAAATAAGAAAGGTTAAAAAACAATAATGTCGCTCACAAAAACGCCATCTGGTTATTTTGCATATAAACTGCAGCGTATACGATAACCAAATTTACGTATAAAAACATTAATTCTGATGTAAAATGGTTTAAGACTAAACCCAGTTCGGAAGTTAATCTGCTAGGAATTGAATCTGGACGCCCACTTGCTTAGTATGAATGGTAATCGTTAGACTACGGCCGTTGACAAAATTCAAATGTATTATTTTTATTTTTTGTGATTCGTTTAGTCAAACACTGTTTATTCTACTTTATATAAAGGTATAACTCTACCGCTTTCAAGGTTTTTGCCTCATCATCAGGGAGCATAAACAAGACCGTTATATATAAAGTGATATAAACAATGTTTGACTGAACAAATTACAATGTTTTTAAACCTCCACAGTCTTAATGCCTTAATTTTAAATAATATTTTTTTTTATATTAAAAATATCTAATTACGTTAATTATTTTTTTAGACAAACTTCAGCTTTTACAAAACGGATGTTCTTCATCTCTTCTAAGTGTTGTGGATCTCCACTGTGCCCGGAAAATTGGTGCACCACCTGTCTCCATCCCTCCCCGTCCTGGGCCATGTTGAATGCAGCGTTTAGAAAGGATCCTGTAAACTAATTTACTAATTGCAAAATTTTAACTTCAATATTGCCCCTCGCCCTGTTGTAACTTTTGTGGCCATATGTGATACAGCGATGAAAACCCAGTCAATAATTTCCGAAGGGATCACATTTTGTGGAACAGTAATAATCTCAGAAGGGATTATATTTTGAAGTACAGATATGATAACCCAGTCAATAATCTCAGAAGGGATTACATTTTGAAGTACAGTGATGATAACCCAGTCAATCATTTCCGAAGGGATCACAATTTGTGGTACAGTGATGATATTGTGGTAAAGTCAATAATCTTCGAAGGGATCACATTTTGTAGTACAGTGATGAAACCTAGTAAATAATTTCCGAAGGGATCACATTTTGTGGGACAGTGATGATAACCCAGACAATAATTTTCAAAGGGATCACATTTTGTGGTACAGTGATGATGCCCCAATCAATAATTTCCGAAGGGATTACGTTTTGTGGTACAGTGATGATAATCCAGTCAATAATTTCCGAAGGGGCCACATTTTGTAGTATAGTGATGATAGCCCAGTTAATAATTTCCGAAGGGATCTCCATTCAGTCTTACATCGGTACATATCCAGGCAGGTTGGCTTCATCTAGGGGGAAAAATAACTTTTTTAAACATGTAATTTATTTCAGCTTGAAATAAACTTGAAATAAACTTTTGTTTAATAATTTTATTTATTTATTATTACACATGACAAGAAATATACATAATTTGCGAAAAACAACAGGTAATTTAATTTGGACATACATTATTTTAATGGATCTGGGTTTGTCGCCTTTCATTTGTCGTATCCCCAGTAAATTAGGTTTTTGCCTGTATCTCACTGAGGATATTTAGCATGAAAAAATAAATCGATACTTCTTTCCGATTTTTGATTTCACAAAAAAAAAACCCCGTTGCACGTTCTCATCAACCTGACAAACAGTGACACTCAATTACAACTGGAAACATCATGTGGAATCAAACTCTTCACACATCATCACTTCAGAAAGACCAAACTTGTTCATCCCATAATATACCGCACACAATCATAAGAATAAAAATTAACACAAAAATATACAGAAAAACAAATACAAAACAACAAAAATCAAAACAACAAGAAGAAACCCACACTCAAGAGCCCACACAAATCTTTTCCACACGTCACTCATCCTGAAAGCCCAAGTACTCAAAATCCTGTCGCAATAATAATAAAAGGATACTTTATAGCGCTGTTTAAAGAGCAGACTCGGGATTCGAACCCACTTTTATTGATCGATGAAAAATAAACAAGTTGAGTGTAACAATAGAAAGGTTGTGGCTGCGGCCATTTGATTAGGAACTTATTCGCATCTGTATAGGTTAAGAAAATTATGCCATACTTGGTAAGAAAAACCAATTTTCTTAACGAGTTGAAAGATATTTATATATATAATAGTTTGTAAAAGCTGAGTGTCGTGGTGCCCTGATGGTCTCAAACTAAGCTGAATATTTGTCTCAACTTCTCTCGGTTCTTAGCCATAAAGAGTGCAGCATTTAATGAGGAAATGTATTCGATCTATCAACCTTGATGGGGATCGTCCTTTTGTTTCCATCCCTCAACTCTTCCAGTAACTATCAGCCTCTTCAAACAGTTTTCAACTGTTCTAGCGACATGTCTGAAGATATGACTATGAACACACCAATAAAAAATAATAAATAAAAACATTTTTAGTAAAAAGTGAAATTAGCGAGTTTCCCTTTTTAATAAACTGTACAGATTATAGATATTGCAATGATATGACTAATAAAATAAAATAAAATATTTACGATTCACAGTTTCAAGAAACGCATTGCCTTGTGCCAAGGTTATCTTTGTTTTCATTTTGATTTAAAGAAAGACGTGTAGTGTAGTAAAATTTATTTCCATATGTCTGAAGATAAGATACTTGTTGGACAACCAACCGTTGTATTTTTGAATTTGTATACAGGTGACTTATTCTCCGTGTTATGTTTTACAGGAGGTTACATAAATTTACTTATTTATATATAGGAAATTAATTAATGAATAATCACAAAATCAATAATTTTTAAACAATACCTAAGATTAAAACAGCAATTGAATTTTTTTAACAATATAAGCTAAACCTTAAAACATTGATATTTATAATAAAAAAATTACATTAAAAAAAACAATTTTAAACAATTTACATGACAAGTCATGAAATGTATATATATTAGCATATGTATATGAAAAATGTAGACGTCTGGATTGAGGTGCATGGCTGCGCGGTAACACACTGGACTTACGTGCGGAAGGTCACCGGTTCAAGCCCTGTGCTATGTTACTTCCCTCGAATAACACAGGCATTTTTTCTGCCTAGGTTTCGGGGTATAAGGATAACTATCATGTCGGTAATATCTGTTCTTGAAAGAAAAAGAGAAAATATGCCGGTGTGCTCCGATCGTCTCACTTCAGGTGTGCCATCATATTGATACGCTGGTGTGGCCGGTGAGTTTGCTGGTAGGCAATGGCACACTCACTTAAAACAAACTCCACGGCACAGCTTTGCTTTCCAACGGAATTGACGTTGAAATGGTGAGGGGATCTTTGACTACGAGGCCCTCCAATGATGATATGAAAAATGAGGCAAGCAAAGAAACAGGAAATTCAATGAGGACATTGTTAGCTTATAAAGATTTGGGTTTGTTGTCTTTCATTTGTCGTGTCCTCAGTAAATAAGGGTTTCAATCAATCAATCAATGGCCTTACATCCCATTGTGGGCTCCGGCCTCCTCCAGCAGTCGTCGCCATTCCCTCCTATCCTGGGATGCATTCCTCCAGCCCCTGATGACTATCACGCTTGTATCACTCTGCACCCCATCCATCCACCTGAGCTTTGGTCTACCCACGCTACGTCTTCCTTGGGGCTTGGAAAAGAGTACCTTGTTAGGCATTCTCTCTTCTCCCATTCTTGCTACATGCCCCGCCCAACGTAGCCTCCCAATTTTGATGTATTAAATAGGGTTTCGCCTGTACTTTATTGAAGACATATAAACATGAAAAAAAAATTGATGCTTTTTACTGATTTTCCATCAATTATTTAATACCCCTGGTGTTAATTACTTGTTTTATTTGAGAGAATACGTTTCCTTTTCGCCATTCGTTAAGATAATTCAAGCGAGCTGTTCACTGTACGCAGGACGAATACAAATTCATTTGTAAAAAGAAGTGACTGCATTCATTAAAGAATTCATCCAGTTTGACATACTCGTATTAAAGATTTCAATTGCTACATTTAAAAGACGATTACATTAGTATTTTGCTGCACATTTGTAAACCTGATGGCGAGTGACATACTCTCAAATGTTTTGTTTTCTTTTTGTTTGACATGTGTTTTTTCATTCTCCTCTAGACATTTTCTAGATTTTTTTATTTATATCTCAATTTTTATGTTTTTTTATTGCTTCACACATATGACTGATTTTTTATATGTAATCTTCTATGAAGATTTCACTGATATCCGAGGAGTAAAGAAGGCATGACAATTTTGAGAAAACCTCGAAAACGTGACACGGCCAAATCAATCAAATTCTGATAGAGAGAAGAGTGACACTTAAAAAGTATTTAAAATAAGTAAGGGATAGGGAAGACGTTTCAGGTTTTTTCACACGTGTGGCTTTACCTCTTGCGACAGCCCTGGGGTTCTTTGAAGACGATATTAATATACATACATATGCATACCATCACATCATTCCTTATTGGAGTAGGCAGAGATAGCAAACATACTTCGTCTCTACTACATCCATACACGTCTTACAATGTCTCTGTTTTCTTTCAAATTTTTATTTTCTCGATCCAACTACAGTTTCCTTCGTCTTCCTCTGCCATATCTTTCACTCACTTTTTCAATATGTATTTGATTTATTGTTTTTTTTTATTCATTCGTATTACATGCCAAAACCATCTTACTCAACACGTCAGCCTTCATTCTTAATCAATTAATTCCGTATTCTATCATAAATTATCCCCTCATGCATTTTTCTCAGTATACGCATTTATTCGGTTCCTTTCAGTATTTTTCCATGCCAAGGTTTCATTCCCACACGTCAAATTCAGTACTAAAATATTGTTGTGCATTATCATTTTAGCAGATTCTGATTACTGCTCGGTTCGAGTATATATGTTTAATGTTTCATTGATCTAATCACCATCCCTAGAGTTAAAACATCTTTTGCCTAATGGCAATATGCCTATTTATACAATGGGGTGCCGAATTTAATAAAGGCAAAGGGAGGAAAATAATTAAGGCAGTCGACCGGAGCGTGGTTGTTATTGCGACGGAAGTACTTGGACTTGCAAGACGAATGACTTGTAGCAAAGGTTTGTGTGAGCTCTTGAGTGTGGTATTTTTTCTTGTTTTTTTTATTTTTATGATTATTTGCGGTATATTGTGGGATGAACGTTTTGGTCTGTCTGGAGTGATGAAGTGTGAGGAGTTTGATTTCGCGTGATGTATACATGTTGAGTGTCACTGTTTGTCAGGTTGATGAGAATGTGCAACGGGGTTTTATATAATCAAAAACTGGAACAAAGTTTCAATTTATTTTTCATGCTATTTGTCCTCAGTGAGATACAGGCAAAAGCCTAATTTACTAGGGACACGACAAATGATAGGTAACAAACCTAGATCCATTAAAATTGTGTGTCTAAATTAAATTCCTTTATAGTTTTGTTTAGTTTTTTTCGCAAATTATGTATATTTCTTGTCATGTGTAAAATAAATAAATAAATTGAGTATGTTTCCTATCGATACACTCCGTTCGATATCCCTCTTAATTCTTCTATCATGTGAAAAAAGTCTACTCAAATAGCATACTTCTACTCTCTAACATGCTTCAATCTTTCTTTGTTCACACCTATATAACGCATTTACATCACCTCGATGGTAATATTGAAACCTTTTCCTTCCTTAAATATTTTGCTTCAAGAACTCCTCATCCTGTGTATTGTTTCTCGTCTTCTCATTAAATTTATGGTGGCATTGAAAAACCCTCGAGATTTAAATGTGACAGCTTGTAAAAGAACCGAAAGATCAAACAGAGAAGCGTAAAATCTTTTGTGTTCATTTGATTATTTCAAAGCGAAAATAATCAAAATTTCACATCTAACATGCTAAATTGTGTATTTGTTTATTAATTTTAATTCCTGTTATTCTGGTTTCATGTCTTGACATTAATTATCCAAAAAGTTGTTTTCGTAAAATAAATGTATTGATAGAATAACTAATGTGCCTGTTACTATTTTCAATTATAAAAGTCAAGACGCCCATTTTTTAATTTTATTTCAATTTTTTATAACAGTTCTGAAACCTTAAGATGTTCTACCGTTACCTAAAGATAGTAAAATATGTCTTTAAAAAATGTATAAGTGGGTTTCTTAATCAACTTGATTAGATTTCTATGGGACGAAGGCATTGCCACCGAATAATAATAATTATTACTGTGAACAATAATAATAATAATATTATTAATAATAATGTCATTTAAGCATATAGTAATAGTAAAAAATTTAAAAAAAAGTTGTATTACAATTTCGTTGTGTACAGTAAAACCTGGTAAATCATACGGTTTATCTTCATGTGGGTTTTTAAAGTTACCACCTTTTATAAGTTGGAGTCATTCAAAATCTGGATACATTCAAGAATACTTAAAATGAAATATACATATTTTAAAACAAAATTGTTTTTATCAAAAGTAAATACACGGTTTATCTTCATGTGGGTTCTAAAAATTACCACCTTTTATAGATTGGAGTCATTCAAAATGTGGATACTTTTAAGAATTCTTAAAATACCATGGACAAATTTAAAAACAAAAATATTCTTATAAAAAGTAAATCATGCGGTTCATCTTCACGTGAGTGCTAAAAGTTACCACCTTTCATATATTGGAGTCATTCAAAATGTAAATACATTAAATTAAAATACCACGAATAGATTTAGTAACACAAATATTATCATCATAGCTAAATTATATGATCATGGTGGTCAATCTCCGGTAGGAAATGGAACCTATAATAGAAGAACACCATCAACGGGTATTGTATTGTATTACACTTTTGTTGTATATAGTACAACCTGGAGGGCTTATTGTCATGAAGCAATCTATTCCAACCGACCAGAAAGATGTAAAAGAGAACTTTGATGAAAACCATACTGGTTTCCTTTTTAAAAAAATCTAGGTTCCAACGGGAATCGAACCCGCAACATCTGGGCTGGAAGATTAGTATCTTACCAACTAGGTCACAGAAGACGTCGTAAAGATAATAATAAAAGGTGTTTCTATCTAATGTACTAATTTGTTTCTACTCTTGTATCTATCCTTTTTTTGGCGTTAACAGTCTTTTCCATTCTTAATCATTTGTTCTTTGTGTCAATAGACTACGCACACAGACTGGTGTAACACGACACCAGTCTGACCCTTAGGTGTAGTATTTATACTGCTTTCGTAACAAAATAGGATCATTCCGCTTGAAGAAAGTCTCGGGAAAAGAGGTAGAAACACGAGTAATTTATTGTAAATATTCCAATATCGAGTTCGACAAAGTTAAAGCTGAATCATTGATAAATTAGTCCTTATCTCTTTATTCTGTACATTTTTTTTATCCACTTTGCACGGATTTCTCCTGTTACATAAAGAGGGTCTGCTTCTAGCATTGGCTTATTCGTTAGGAAGAATATCAGGCAGGATTCTTCTCATACTGCTAGGCAGTACCGAGAATATATCAACAGTGTCATTCAGTTGGTTCAATATCTCCATACTACGCGTGACTGAGTATTGAGCCATGATATTCGTTCTGTAAGTTGGTATGTAGAACAGAGAGTGATTCCTTGCACGACTATATTAATTAGGTACATATAAACTTAGTGCTTCTAGAATCGCGGGACAGTCAAAACAACCTTGAAAAACCTTTAAAAGAAATATCGCAATGGATTCTTGCCTTCTTGTTTCAAGGCTTCTATAGTTGTACATTGTGAGAAGTTCAACATGGTGAGCATATTTTGGGTAATCGCCATTTGTTTTGTACCATAGATATCTGAGGATTTTTTTTGTATTTGTTCTGCATTGTTTTTATATTTGATTTGATGAGGAGCAATATTTTAATTTTGTTCTACGTTAATTAAATAATTCTATAAGTTTCGAAGCATATCGGTTCTGTTAAATTCTCTTCATATTCTCATTATAAAACCGAGTAGTTTGTAACAGTACAATATCAAACGCGAGACATGGTTAACGAAACTTGAGTCCGACATCAAAGTTTACGCCCAAATCTTTGAATTCAGAAACTCTGTTGCCACTCCCTGTATAGTATACTGATGGTGGATTGGTGAAAACGATCGACTATAAGATACACATACACATTTATTAATGTTGAACAGAAAATGATTTTGCTCCTCCAGGAGACTAGAGAGTCTAGGTCCTGTTGTAATTGTGCACTGTCGGGAGGTGAATTAATCTTTTTGAAAATTTTCATGTTGTCAGCGAACAATAAACATGTCGAGTGACTTATGGAATTTTGAATATCGTCTATTAATATGAGGAATAGCAGGGGACCTAAATTAGATCTTTGTGGTATACCAGATCTTGCGATAAATTCCACAAAATACTTGTTCCGGATTGTTACGTATTGAGATATTTCTTTTGACGTTTGACGTTTCGAACTTGATGAATTTAACGTTTCTGAATTGAGTTTTAGTACTCAGAAAAATACCACTTGAACAGTAATTTCCATATGGTGATATATTGTATCATATACCACTTTGTATGAATTTCGATATACTTCCTTTTCAATTTAATTGATTAATGCTCAAGTATTGTAATAATCGAGGACCGAACACGTTAACATTATCTAATTTACATTCTTCTGCCATTTTTCTATCACGAACAATCAATATTTCCTGGGAACACCATTTGAAATTGATATGTCTCTTGTGCCTAAGGCCATTGAACGTGTATAACCCCAGGTCAACTTTAAAGTATTTATGACAGGGGCGGCAAACAGTGACTGGTAGAACTCGATACATTTAAAAGTCGATTGTAATTTTGATGCTGTAACATTTGTGCGTGATTATTGATTTGGTTATAATTTTACTTATAAATAGAAATATAGTATAACAACGAAGCCACAGTTGAAAGAGATACACTTCAATTATCATACGTAAATATATTCTCCTTCCCCCACTACGGTTATTTTTTAAGTTCAGGTACCATAGATCTTATGTGTTTAGGTACCATAGACATTATATGTTCAGGTATCATAAATCTTATATGTTCAGATACCATAGATCTTATATGTTCAGGTACCATAAACCCGCTGGGTAGTTAATAACTAGTAATTCTTCTTTTGAATTAACCAGCTCATCACATTCGTCAATTATGTACTTTTGTCACTGAAAATAATATTTAAAAAAATCTAGAAATACGTGATATTACTATTTTTTATTATTTAAGAAACGAAAACATTAATAATAACAGAAACTTGCCCCAAACGTAAAAAAAGCCTCAATTATATAGGTATACGTTGCATTAATGTTTAAAATTCTGCATTCCAAAGCAACAATTTATGAGTAATTAGATCTCCAACATATGTTTCAATGTAAAATAACACTTGAAGATCTAGCTATGTCGTGTAATAGGTGCTATTGCTTCAGTATATATTTGAAATTTTAAATACGTAATGATTTCCATTCTGTTGGCAATTTCTTATATATCCTAAGAACTTAAAAAATATGCCTTTGGCCATAAGAAGTTTTCATTCCTTTAACACTAAGTGTTTTCCATCTAGAATTGTTCCTAGTTAGATAAATATGATCTGATAAGCTTTTATCTTTGTGCATTTGTATTTTTATAAATATCTGAAGCATTTTAAGAAAAACAAAGCTGACTGTTAACAATGGAATCTTAATCTTAATGTTAGAATATGCAAGTGAAAATTTGAAATGGAAAGAAAGAGATGCGAGTAAGATAAATGTGGTAAAAATAAGAGTGTAGCGTAGAATGTGTAGATACCCAATATACGACGGTATGAGTAATGAGTATATTAGAAAAGAGTACGGATTGAAAGAAGATGCAATATTTAAGAAGATGAAAAAAGGAACATTAAGATGGGATGGCCAAGTAAAAAGAATGAACAATAAAAGATTTTCAAAAAATATCTATACGAATACTAAAGAAGGTACAAGAAGTTTAGAAAAACATTGGAAAAACGTGACGCGACCAAATTAATCAGTTTTGATATATTTTTTGTAATAGGTATGCAAATTATTTTTTTAATTCAAAATTTCAACGTAATTTGGCTAACCCTGTATTGTGAGAGAAAAAAAAATTAAAAATATCGAAAGAGTACTATTTACGAAATCAAAGTAACTTTTGGGTGTTCAGTTTGCCGATCCCTGTGTTTCACAATTGAATCAAGCTGACGATCAATCAAGAAACCTGTATTTTAAAATTGCTCACGCTGTGCAATAAATGGTTATGATGAGGATCCTTCCATCTTTAGGTAGGCTTCAAGGGATATGGCTGGAAGTCCTGCTGGTCAAATGGAAAGGTAATAAATTAATGTGCTGCCAAAATATATGGTATCTTCGGTGTTATATTGCAAGGAAATGTGAATATTAATTTCCTAAAAGATCATTTCGAAACGATCATAAAAAATAATATTAGAACGTAGGATACTTATATGCAAAAAAATATCCTATACGCAAAACAATTTTGTTGTATTATTTGAAATATTGAATAAGTCAAAATCTATCATTTAGCTGCTCAAATATCCAGCTAGCTGAATGTTGTTTTTCATGGGTAGCTTTTGTTAAACAAGATTTGTTCTCAGATAACGTTTAATAATGTGGGTTATAAAAATAATAAAAGGACAATTTACACAACGCCGTTTAGAGAATAGTCTCTCCTCAAAGGCGCCCTAACTAGAAAACAATCCCACTATTATTGACGGATTAAAAATATAGCGAAATAAATTTAAATATGTTATTTGAGTATATGCCTTCGACGAGCCTTCCGATTCTTTGGGCATATTGTTCATGGCCAAGGAGATACTTTGGAGAGGTTTGTGGTTACCGGAGGCGTGGAACGACGACGCACAAGAGGAAGAATCCTAATGTGTTGGACTGACCAAATGAGAGACGCAACTGGACCCTCAGCAACTGCTATTTGAGCTGTGGAGTGAAGGGAGGGTATAAGGGAGGGTATAAGGGAAATCGTTAGATACGTCATGATGCTCAGTCATGAGCTATACAACAGGGTGATGAGTGTAAAGATAGGAAGGTGGTATCTGCGGTCATTAGATTAGGCATTTCCACGTAACTGTATGTATTAAGTAAAATACATTTGGCAAGAAAACAGCAGAAAGCTTAACAAAGGAAGACGAACTATAAAGAAACCTTTGTCGATCTTCCAATATGTGATAGTAACACATTCGGCTTTAGATATAGTGAAGTGGGTGTGTGTTGTGCTCAATAAAACCATATAATTCAATAAGATTTGTTTAAAGTGTTGTATTTAAGTGCTTCGTAAAGTGGCATACGTTACTCATATCTATAACACTTAGAAGCAGACTATTCCAAGCCTCAGGATTAGCAACGGCAATAGCCCTGTATTATACCTGCCTAATATAACTGTTAAATATATTATGTAAAGATTTTTGGATATGTATGTTATAGTCACTCAGAGTGTGACATGGTCCAACAACGAAAAAATCCCTGTAATTATACCTGTCTAATATGTATATATAGTTTGACATAGTCCAGCAACGGCAAAAGTCCTGTCATTATACCTGTCTAATATAACTGTTGAACATATTATGTAAATATTTTTGGGTATGTATAGCCACGTAGAGTTTTACAAGGTCCAGCAACGGTAAAATTCCTGTAATTATACATGTTTAATATGACAGTTGAATCTATTATGTAAATATTTTTGGGTATGTATAGCCGCTAAGAGTTTGAAAAAGTCCAGCAACGGCAAAAGCCCTGTAATTATACATGTCTAATATGACTGTTGAATATATGATGTAAATATTTTTGGGTATCTATATCTTCTCAGTTTTAAGGCTAAACTTTTGTCACTGAGTAAATAAATAAAGGGTACATAACCATCAAAGCGTTTAATTTAATCTTTATAACCCGTTAATGTTTTGTTACTGTCCCTTTCAAAAAAATATTGGAAATAACCATTACTTATCTGACCTTTGTGGAGAAATATCTCGAGACATCTGAAGGGAGAATTAATCGAATGTAAATGATAAATACATTTATGTTATTACGAAAACACTAAAAAATAAGATAAAATTTACAACCTTCATGAATTCCACGGATTATCCAATGTCACTAAGGTCGTACAAGTTTATTTACCTAAAAAAGAACTGGGGATATCTGTTCCCAAAAAAGTCTTATATTTTTGTATACTTCAGCGAACAAGTTTAAATCCAGGAAAAACATCCCTCGGTGTACGGTGATCGGTTGAGAGTCGTTCACATTTCCCCCCTTTATCAGGATATGCTTTTTTAATGGTTGACAACCTTCAACCGTCAACTTTTCAATTCATGGTGATAATTTTTTGAATATTTATTGTACCATACTACCTTTTTTGACATTATTGACGACCTACGTGACCAAGTTGTTAAGACGCTTGTCTTCTGACCTGGAGGTTTCTGGTGAATTTCCCGTTGAAACTCTTTTTCACATAAGATCTTTTTAACATTGTCTGGTTGATTGTACTATATAAAACACGAGTGTAAATGCTCGTACCATAAGGTTGGATCAAGTGAATTATATTTTGAAAGAAGGTATAATATGGTATATAGATGTAGAAGAGGTGAAAGATATGTGTCGAGATAGAAAAGTATGACACTATGTCCTCTCTGTCTACGCCGACAGGAAAATGGCGTGTAGACATGTGTGTATGTATTAACCATATTCTTAAATCTGAAACAATCAATTCGATGGGCAAAAATTGTAATAAAAATACCAACTGGTTTTTTCCAAATGCGTTGAAATGCGTTGGAGTTTGCAATTTAGGAGAGGAGCCTGTCTCATAGTGAATAGTGAAGGTCATGGAAGTCAATATATTTTGCTTGTAAGTATCAATTTATATACACTAATCCCTCCATTTAAAGCGCGTAACTGGTTCAAAGAAAACAGCGCGTAATTGGAATCATTGATTACTATGATATGTAAAAAAAGGTGATCTTTTTTTTATTGTATTTAACCTGACGAGTTGCAATGTTGGCAACCTCTTCCAACCAACCAGAATTATGTTTTAATGGGCCCTAAGAGAAAACCAGTCTGAAATCCCATTTAAAAAAAATGGACGCCAGCGGGGATCGAACTCGTAACCTCCGGATTGGCAGACAAGCGTTTTACTACCACGTCACAAAGGTCGACTTTTATATTTTTTATACATTTCCAATTATTTCCATTTTTATTTAGACAAAAAAGTCTAAAGATAATGTATATTTTAAAAAAATCCACATAAGTCTGTAATTAACAAAAATCACAGTTTGATGAGAGTTATACAAGATGTATTTATACGAAACAAAAATAACTGAACTTGCATTTTGTTTTACATATTGTAAACACGTTTTTGTCTGATGAATCATCCACAATTGTTAGTGTTGTCTCTCTTACTGTTGTAGCAGAACAAATAATACAAAATTGCCAGTAGAAAAAAAACAAAGTATCGTTTTTTAAGCCAAATTATTTCTCAATAGATGTCACTAGTATGCATGCATATATATTTCATTAAGCGATTTCCTTATCGGGGTAGGCAAAGAGGACAGAGCGCCAGACTTTTCTATTTATACATACATACTTCGCCTCTTCTACATCCATACGTCCTTCTCCCACAACTCCTACGATTTCTCAGACTTTCACGTTCCCTTCTTTTAAAATATAATTTATTTGATTGATTCGTTCCACATACCCAACATTTCACATACACGACCTGCGTATCCGAGTCTCCCAGCCCGGATGTTGGAACTAAGATAAAAACAAATATATTAGAGTTCGATTTTCCCTTAAGGCCTCTTTCACACCGTTCTGGTTGGTTGGAAGAGATTCCCAACATGGCAACACACCCATCAGATTGTTCTGTATACAACGAAATTGTAATGCAATACAATACAATGCCCATCTTACTCATCACATCGGCCTTAAGTTCACAGTCATCCCTAATCCCTAATTCTTCTCAGTGCACTTATTTCCACATAATTTATTTGGCTCTTTTCAATCTTTTTTCCCGTTCACGTGTCACTCCCATACACCAAAGTTGATATATGAAAAACACAATCATCTTAGCAAATTTTGATACTGCACGGTTCAAATGTATATGTTTTAATGCCCTTAATAAAAGCTTTGTTTCTGATCGCCACTTGCCGTTCGGTACCCCACTAAACTTTTTCATAATCTGAGAAAATAATACGCAAATAGCACAATTCCTCAACGTGTTCCAATCTTTAATTGTTTACCAATGTATAGCATTTATTTTTCCTTTCACACTTTTCTATCACCATCACTTTGGAATTCACAACATTCATTCCCAAACCTTTCTCTTCGCATCTCTCATTCAATTTTCTTATACGTTATTCTTCATACTCTGTTATTTATCTAACGCATTTAACATTTGTTGTAAAATTGACTTCGTTAAAGTTAATTCGTGTATATCAAGGGATTCCTTTATCTATCTTTAGGAAAGATCATCGCCCGCATATAAAACGTGAAGAGGAAAATATGTTGAGGACGATTGTGAGGGATTTTACTTTACAAGGAGTTGTTTATTTTCCTTGTTGGTAAATACGAAGATGCTGTTTCCTTGTTATAACAATTGTATTTATCCTTAAAAGATTCCACTATGTTTTTTAAATCAAAATGCACATGATGGAAAAGTTACAAGTGATATTGAACGGCGTGTATTGATAGGAAACGAAGTCAATGGGGCACTGAAACATATACACTCAGGGGTCTGTTACTCGGTAACTCTGGAAGCCTTCAAATTTTTTGTAGGTTTTCCTCGTTGCAAGGTTAAAAAATTGTGCACCTCTTGGCTCTGGCGTGCAAGACGAATTCTTGTATATCTTTCTGAACCGACTCCATGTTGTCAATCACAGACATGTTTAATGTATTAGATAACACTGAAAAAAAAGTATGCACAAATTATTAATCATTAATCTAGCGATACTAGTGTGATGGGAAAAGAAAATCTAATAAATGGGGGAACAAAGAAAGATTAGAGCAAGTTAAGTTATTCTTCTTTGGTAAGAAAACCGTAAACTTACCAAAGGAAGACAAACTATAAATAGACCTTTGTAGATCTTCTGATATGTAATAGGAATACTCGTACACTTAGAAACGGTTTTAGAAACGTGTAAACTTTCTTGTCGTCGTCGCTGGACCTCGTAGTCGAGGATCCCCTCGCCGAAGCGAAGCTGTGCCGTGGAGTGTTATTTTGCTTTTTATTTTCTCCTCTTTAAGCGAGTGAGCCATTGCACACCAGCAAACTCACTGGCCACACCGCTGTATTGGATCCGTTGGTACACCGAAGTGAGACGATCGGATTCCACCGGAATCCACCAGAAAATAGAGTTTTATGCAGCGCAATTATTGCGTTGCTTAATAGGGCTTTACAAATTTAGAATAAGCAATATATAATCATAATTCAGTTCGATCCCACCCCCACTCACGTTTTTATGGGGGGCTAAATAAGTCCACATTCACTACAACACATACCATAAGCAACAGAAAACCATAAATACAGATCTAAAATGGTTCCGAAACCAGCCCGGAAGTGCATCCGCCAGGAAGCGAACCTGGGGCGACAACTTGCTTAGCGTGAATTCAAACCTTTAGACCACAGCCGCCGATCTTCCTAAACGTGTTGATAGATACTTCTCGAAGGCAAATCACCATAGCCAACTGGACTATCGTCATTATCAATAGCTTAACATCCCATTACAAGGCATGTTTAGTGGCCAATCTTAATTCACGGGTATCTATGGGTACCTTACAGTTATTTAATGGGAAAATATGATCTTTGTTTGTGTTTTTCAACTTCAGAAGATCAATATAGACGGTGTTGAATTGTATTGTTTATTTAATAATGTACTTGTACAGGGTGTCCCGTAAAGAGTGAATCATACTTAGGGCGATGATAAATTGGGTCAAGACCTACCAGAATATCAAAACTTGACCTCAGTTATTCGGACTTTTGTAAAATTTCGTAAAATTCCCACCTTGCATCAGATTTTTTGCTGCGTTATGTACAAATTACCATTTTTGTATTTTTTTTTTAATGTGAAATACCTTTGAATAGTAGCCTTATCTATCGCATACAAAATGATTTCTAAAATTATTAGGGGTGTTATCGCCCTAAGTATGATTCACTCTTTACGGGACACCCTGTATGTTATAATTTACTGTCGACAGATGATCTTCTGTGGTCGAGTTGATAAGTTTCATCGATATTAGGGGTTGCGGGTCTTATACTCGCTGAAACTTGCTTACGACGACGACATCTGTGGTAAGAAGATTTTTTAAGAAAGGATTCCAGTCTGGTTTACACTTAAAGTATCTTTATTATCTTTCTAGTTGGTTGCAACATATTGTCAGATGGCAATAAGCTCTTCAGGTTGTAATGTATATAACGAAAGTGTAATACAAATCAGTACTGAAATTCATCACAAATTAATAAATGCTAACTGCTCAGATGTCAGCATCAACTATGTATAAATACTATTCAATACATAGCCTCTTAAAACACTAGATTACTATTAAAAACCAAGGATTTACAATAGATTTTTAAGGCATTGTCAACAAGTCTAGTTGAGTAATATTTTAATGTGCGTATATCACTGTATACAATTAAAGAATAATTTTAAAATACAGTTAATCCACGCTTATTATATAATATATATTATCACATAATTTTTTTGTCGATACAGGCATATAATACAAAGTCCAAATCTTTGCTCACTAGCCATGTGCCATTTATAACATTAAATATGAAAGACGTTATAGAGACATTTAGTGAAAATTAGACTGAAGCATTTCATAAAAAAAATAGTATTCTGGGTCGGAAAACAGGCGTCTCACAGACGATACCATGGAACTTGTATTTTCCTATCAAAATACACATTCATCGCCTCTTTAGTCCACGTCTTCTATCCAGTCCTTCAGTTTCACTCAATCTCTCTTCCTTTCCTTTTTACAAAATTACATTCACTTACTCTAAAAATACTGTTTTCAGTCTTCCTCTACCACTATTCCATTCGCTAATCTGGCTCGAAATTTAATGACTTAAAAATAATAAATTCAACTAATAAATTCCAGAAAACTGAGAGACGCTTATTGAAGAGCAGCATCAGAAGTCTGTTTAGAAAAAGCTTGACAGTATATTTGTCTAATTTTTCAATTCATTTTTGTTTTTACCTACATGCCATCAAATTGTTTCTCTCTCGGTGTAGGAAGAGACGACAATGCGCCAGGTTTTACGATAGTGATGAACCTTTTTTTGTCTCTTCCATTAATTAGTTTTGAAAAAGTAATCCCTTATTCTTCATTCTTTAAAGTAATTTAATTTATTTTCTGAGAAAAATACCACTTCATTTAGATTCAACAATTTAGATGTGGTCTAATCTTCGTCCCTTTATTCTGCATAATTTAAAGATTCTTTAATTGAATTTCTTTCCTCATATATTATTTATAGTTAAGGCATTAACGTTGTGGAGGTTCAAAGGCATTATAATTTGTTTTATCAAACACTGTTCATTCCACTTTTTATAATGGTTACCGGTTTTAAGGCTTTCACCTCATCATCAGGGGGCACAAACAAGACTTGTTTGTGCTCCCCTGATAATGAGGTGAAAGCCTTGTAACCGGTAGAGTTATACCGTTATAAAAGTGGAGTAAACAGTGTTTGATAAAAACAAATTACAATTTCTTTCCTCAGAAAAAGAAGAAGAAGAGATGTTAAATAAGAGAAAGATATCAACAGAAGTGCTGCACAATTAACATTACTCATATCTCGAGCTTGCTCGTGTAAACCTCACCATTCAAAGTTTATGAACCGAGCTGGAAGCAGACTACTTAAAAATCTGACTTAACACATCATTGGAAAAAAATGTAGGAATAATAAATTAGGTACACACATACATACCATTCAACACTTGAATAATAAATTAGGTACACACATATATACCACCATACCGTCTCCCTGTCAGGGTAGGCAGAGATAAGAGATCGTCAGACTTTTTGTATTTGCACTTTCATTGTATACAGTACAACCTAGCGGGCTTATTACCATGTGGCAATATCTTCCAACCAACTAGGAATATGTTAAAGAGGTATATGTGAAAACCAGACTGGAATCCTTTTTAATAAATCTTTGTTCTAGCGGCAATCGAACGCTCAACCCCCGGGTTGGGAGACTAGCGTTTAACCAACTAGATCATGGAGGTCAACTTTTCTATCGTAACACACTTTTTGCCTCTTTTCTATTCATACACATTCTCATACAGCACCTACAATTTTTCAGACTTTTTACATTTCCTTCTTTCAAAATATCATACACTGAATCCAACCATATTTTCCTTGATCTTCATGTACCACGTCTTTTACTAACATTTGCACTGCATATTTGTATTTTCAGTCTTTCATTTTTCATTCGTTCCATTTGCCCGAACCATCTTAGAATACCTTTCTTCACCTTAATCAAAACAGCAGCTTTATGTTCAAATTCATCCCTATTCACTTCATTCCGTATTCTATCTTAATAAATTATATGTGCTGTTTAAATTGTATCAAATACCAATTAAGTTGAATTCAGACATAGCTTATTTCTTATTCTACTAAAAAATCCTATCCAAGTTTTGGGTTGATAAGTTTATAGCGTTTTTTTTAAATAAACTAAATATCTTAACAATAATATATTATCCTGTATTGTTTACAATTGACTCCCAACGTTCTGGCAGTTTTTCGACTCCACGTCTGAAGAAATCTGATGGTTTGGAGGGGTTGAAGTAGTCAAGCTAATTTAGAAGAGCAGTGTAGTTATTAAAGGAGATTGCTCGGAGATTTTTCGATAGAAAACAGAAAAGATGAAAATCTAACGAAAAATGGAAATGTTTTTTTTTGTACTTGACATTCAAGCAAGGATGAAGCAGTCAAGCTAATTTTAAAGAGCAGTGTAGTTATTAAAGGAGATTGCTCGGAGATTGTTCGATAGAAAACGAAAAAGATGAAAATCTAACGAAAAATGGGAATGTTTTTTTTTGTACTTGACACTCAAGCAAGGAAGAAATAGTCAAGATAATTTTGAAGAGCGGCGTAGTCATTAAAGGAGATTGTTCGATAGAAAACAGAAAAGATGAAAATCTAACGAAAAATGGAAATGTATTTTTTTACGTACACTCCATTTTCTTTAGCCAATAATTAATACAAACTTTCTACAAATTAAAATATTGAAGACGTATTCAATAAAACAATACTATGGCATTAAAATAACATTGACATATGCAAAAAAAACTTAACAAAGTAAATTAATGCATCAACTCAATAATTCGAATAAGCAAGAAGTCACTGTAAAAATACATAGATTTTGGCATTGGTTGATTTTTAAACAGATTTTCAAGCAATATTTTGTGTATCCCACGCGTGTCAACATTCTTGTCTGCATTTCCTGCATTTACCATGTTTTACTAGTTTTTTTTATTTAAGAAAGGCTATAACGTATTTAAAATTCATTAATGAATGATATAACGATATTTGTTTATTTAAATTTGAAGATTTTTACACGAATATGGACACTTTTATAGCTAAGGAAGTTTTTTTTTAATGTTTACTCAACACATTCACTGTTGATCGAACAGATATCAAGTACTCTTATTGTCAAAAAGTTTTTTTTAAGTTTTAGTGCCTGTATAACTATATTATTTTTTGTGGAAGTGAATTGTATAGTACATGCAACTCTTCACTAAAGTAATCCGTAAATGACGACCTCCGTGGCCTAGCTGGTAAAACGACTGTCTCCCAACACGGAGGTTGCGGCTTCAAATGTTACTGGGATCCAGATTTTTTTAAAACAATTCCAGTCTGGTTTTCACTTAAGGCTTCTTTAAAGTCTTTATGATAAGTTGGAAGAGATTGCCACATGATAATAAGTCCGCAAGGTTGTACTCTATACAACAAAAGTGTAATACACAATGTGGAAGAAATCCTTCGTTTGAAAATAATAAATCTTTAATGATTGTATATTCTCTCAAATAATTGATAACCGTTATTGACTGAGGCTGGCGAAATTAAATTTAAAATAAAACGATAAGAATCCTTTAAATTAACGTTTTAACTTATGGCCACACTGTAACGCACTGGACTTCCATGCGAAAAGTCACCGGTTCGAATCCAGCGCTGTGCTACTCCCCTCGAATGACACAGGCATTCCTGCCTAGTATTCGAGGGTACAAAGATACCTATGACTTCGTTAATATCTACGAGTATTCTTAAAAAAAATATTGAATAAACATGCCGATGTGCTTCGATCGTCTCACTTCATTATGCCATCGGATCCAGTACAGCGATGTGGCCCGTAAGTTTGCTGGTGTACAATGGTACAAAAAAAACGAAGAATAAATTGCAGATTGATTTTTTATTTATTTTATTTTAGATTTGATATCGGCTTAACCCAATTACACCTAAAAGCAAGTTTTTTTTCTTAATTTAGCTTAATGACAGCAAGAACAATGTTTCTCATATTTACTTCCCTGTGGAATGTTATACCAACTCAATTATACCTACAAAGTTAATTAAGGAGATTAATTTTCAATTTATACACCGAAATGTGGAAAATATTGATATAAAAAAAAATATTTAACAAGGTCATTCCGTGTGCGAGTGGAGAAAATCTCAACAGGTTCATGAATACGGCACCGAAATCAATCTTTATTCACGATAGCGTAAATAATTGTTCAATACAATGAACAAAAGTTTGTGAATCAATAACGGGTTTGCTATTTTTCCGAACTATGGGTTTGAATTATAAAAAAAAATTAAAAACAAATTATGGCACGAAATAGCGTATACGAACCATGATGTACTCGTATACACCATGTTGATACAATTAATTTAAACAATCGCGTATAAACTAGAATTCAAATAAAAATAGTATAATTATTAAGAGAAGATATGTAGGACAAAGCGAGGAAGAATAGGTCAAGAAATCGATCCAACTAATGAAATGTACTTAGACTAGTGATTCCCAAAGTGAACGCTAGCGCCCCTTGAGAGTGGTGAAAGACTCAAGAAGGTGTTGGAAGCTAAGGGGCGATAGGGGACGTTACGTTGGCCAAAATGAGCGAAGAATATAAATATAAACTTCCTACGAATATAGTCGTATGTTATGTCTAAAAAGCAAATTTAACAATGGCACTTTTTGAAATTCAAATATTTTCATTATTTTCTAATTTAAATACTGCGTGTCGCAAAAAAATGTATCCACAATTTTAATGATTATAAAGTCTGTATTTACTAGCGTACATTTCCCTTTCAACGTTCACAATAAACAACATAAATGTATTTTTTATACATGGCGCCTGTTTTTAAACTGGTTACCATTCTGGTCTAGACATTGCTGGTAACGCGAAGCAACGGAATCACAAACATCGAGAATCATTTCATTTGGTATTTGGCAACATTCTCTTTCAATGGCTACTCATGATTCATCAATGGTTTCAGGTTTTATAGAATAAACTTTATTTTTGAGAAATCCCCAAAAGAAAAAGTCTAGTGGTGTGAGGTCTGGTGAACGTGCAGGGTAATCTACAGGACCTCTTCGCCCGATCCATCTGTTTGTCAGGTTCTCATTAAGATAGGCCCTTACATTACGATGGTGATGTGGAGGCGCTCCATCTTGTTGGAAATAACGATGGACACTCTCCTTTGGTAATCCCAATTCACGAGAAGCCTACCGAACAGATGCTCATGAATTTGGATGACACGTTTCCAACACCCTTTCTTCCATGGCAGCGTTCATCGATGTTCTTGGTCTTTCGGAACGTTGTTTATGGACATTCTGAACAGTTCCATTTGCTACAAACTGATCTCTAATTCGTCTGATAGTAAGTATAGTAGGCGGATCATTATGAAATTGTCTCCAAAATCGTATTTGCACTTCTACCGCGTTTTCGTATTTCCAGTAGCACTTCAAAATAACCTTCTTTGTTCAAAACTTAGTCTGGTCTCATTCATTATTTTTCAACGGTTAAATCTGAAACAAAAACAAAAATCAGCAAGTTACTAATTATTAAAGTGTGGACACATTTTTTGGGACATCCTATATTTTAAAGGCATCTTATCGAGCCATGATGAATTTATGACATCTTATGAGTGGAAGACGGGGTAAACGAATACCAAGGAAAGTATGGTTGGATCAATTGAATGATATTTGAAAGAAAGCTGGAGCTATATCCTCTCTGCCAATAGCGTGATGGTGTATATGTTTGTATCTAAAAACATTAAGGAATCATCACAAGATCAAGGAAAAAAATTATCTTCAACCCGATTTCAGATTTTAATTCGCTCGATGTGTGTCGTCCAAATACCTGTAAAAAATTGAGTCTTGTTTGAATAAATACCAGTTTATTCATATGTGGAACAATTTAGTTTAATGTTTGCGTGTTACAACAACCCCGCTTGCATTACTTTAAAGAGGCATCTCTGCATATTTTTATTTAATTTGAAAATAATCTGATTCAATAAAGTGGGTCTCTAATGATGCCCCCCGGACAACAACAAAAATAGTAAAGAATCTAAGACAAGAAACAATTTTATATCACAATAACGAAATAATACTCTAGCTTGGATTCCTTCACATATTTGTATCACTGGTATTGAATGTGTTGATTCTTTGGCAAAGGAAGCATGTTCTACAGATAGTCCATTATCTGATTTTTTAGTCAGTAACTGATCTTTCAAATAAAATTAAACAGTAATACTTGGCACCGATGAGCGTTGGATTGGGATATAACTGGTATATAAGGGCTCTAGATATAAATTAATCCAATAATCTATCTCTTTGAAACCATGGTTTGATATAAGAAGAATGAACAAGATGGAAATGTCCGACATGTGTCGTTTTCGGACGAGTCACTGCGTGGTAGCTAGTTACCTTTACAGAATGAGTATTGTGGAGAATACCGTGTGAAACTACAGACCATGTATTTTTCGGTTGTCCTTTGCGAGACAGATTTGATTTACAAAAAGTCATGACTTTACCGGGTCCAATAAATGTTGCATTTCTTCTTTCTTTGTGGAACTTTTCCACTTCAATTGAAATTTTTAATTGTCTAGAATTATATTTTTGTATACAATACCTTTATTATATTGATTTCCCAAAAATTGATTGTGAAAATAATTAATAAACTTCCTGCCCGGTATTCCACGGCGGAGCTTTTCAGAGTATCGAGTCCTGAACATAGCCAATTTGCATCTCAAATCCATTCTCTGGCACTACCATCGAGATGAAGGGAAAATGCAGACTCTGCAGAGACACATGACACGCATGGCAACTAATGAAATGTTCACCATCCCTAGAGTTAAAAACTCTTTTGCCCAAAGGCAATATGCTTATTTGGCTCTCATGACACACAATGGCGTGCTGAATTCAATAAAGATAAAGGGAGGAAAACCATTTATACAGTCGATCGGAGCGTGGTTGTGAGCGACAGGATTTTGAGTACTTGGGCTTTCAGGATGAATGACGTGTGGAAATGACGTGTGGAAAAGATTTGTGTGGGTTTGTTCTTGTTGTTTTGTGTTTGTGTTTCTGTATATTTTTATTTTTATTCTTGTGATTGTGTGCGGTATATTATGGAATGAACATTTTTGCTCTTTCTGGAGTGATGATGTGTGAAGAGTTTGATTCCGCATGATGTTTCCAGTTGTAATTGAGTGCCACTGTTTGTCAGGTTGATGAGAACGTGCAACGGGGTTTTGTTTTAGTGTAATCAAAAATCGGAAAGAAGTATCGATTTACTTTTTCATGCTAAATATCCTCAGTGAGATACAGGCAAAAGCCTAGTCTACTGGGGATACGACAAATGAAAGGCGACAAACCCAGATCCATTAAAATAATGTATGTCCAAATTAAATTACCTGTTGTTTTTTCACAAATTATGTATATTTCTTGTCATGTGTAATAATAATAATAATTGATTAATATATTTGCAGAATGACTTTAATTTAGTAGGTCAAATCCTCCTAGTTTGAGTGGATTGTCTATATAAAAAAACGGTAGAATAGTCAACTTTATCAAACACTGCTAAGACATGTTGCTAACTAAATCGGAGACTTGGATATTTACACTAACTTATTCCAACGTCTCATATACTCGTACATCATTTGTAGTTCACTCGGCTCAACTTAGAAATGATCTTCCTAGCATAGTCAGAAGTGTTTCAGCATTATTTATCGGAAAATATTATTCGATCTTAACTATTAAACAATTCCCGGCCTTTTCCCTATTTGATTGAGATGTATGCTTTGTTACTTTTACTCTTGTACCATATTCATTTATTTAGTTTAAGGCACGGTCATAGGTACCAATAATAATTTTAAAACAAACACTGGTTAATTAGAAGAAATTGTTTTAAAGTAATGAATCCGTCAAATGTATGTAAACGAAAGTGTTAATATTAACCCTTTTTACTCAGATGCCACCATGCCACGACATTGAATCCTTCTCATACTCAGCCAGCAAATGATGACATGGGTTGCCCCTGCCCTTGAATGAGTGGGTGAATAGTTGTACCTTACGAAATGTTACTTTCTAAATTATTAGTAATTTTTTTTGTGTGATTTGGACTCTTATTTGCTTTCTCTATTTCCACTGGCGGTGAATCGAGGATTGTGTATGCTTGTTTGTGCACTCTCTTCTCATTCATTTATATATTACTGCTTATTTATTTTAATTTCTTGTATTGCGGTTTGCATGTATGGACATCAATTTTCATTTGTGATTTTATTTTGATAAAACTTGGACTCATATCAGGTTTTCTTTTTTTTCCGTTGGCAGTTTATTTGAGGTCGTATTTGTGGGTTTATTTAAAAAAAATTCTGTCATTTATTAATTTTCTGTTGTTTTTTTTCTTTCTTAATTTACATGTACAAGGGTGTGGGCTGAAAAAAATCTGATGTCTTCGCAGCCGGGCTCGCCCTATATTGGTGGGGTGTATTTCAGCCGGGGAATGTTATGAGATGAGCCCATACATTTTGATAGTTTCTCTCTTAAATGTATTTTCTGCTATTTATCTTGGGATATACGTGCGAAATCGAAATGTATTTACATATGTACGTACTATGTTATGTTGCTATCAAAATTACATTAATTATATTTACCACCTAAAGATATACTGATATTACGATTTCTTGTTGAGGGTGTATTTCTTTTCATTATCAAAACCGAAAAAGGCGAAATAATCTGCTTCATGTACAACATTCAGGGGCTGAAAAGGTTTTGTTGTGTGTACAAATAGAACGATTTCCGGCAGGAGACGCGAAACATATACCTACTGTGACACACTTACCCCAGGAAATCTAGAGTGCACTTTGGATATTGTTTCCTCAAATATACACTGCAAAATTATAAGAATTGATTTTCATATTTCTTATATGCTATGTTATAATGCCAAATTATTATTTTTATTACTAATACGTATACTTTCTTTCAAAGTATATTTTTAACACATTTTTTTCAGAAACAAAAGTTATAAAAATTGCTTGAACATTTATACCGTATGCGAAACACTTAACACGCAAGAAAGATTTGATTCCAAAATATGTCCAAAAATGAGAGTGTGAAGATAGAGATAAGTGGCAAAGTATTCTATATACGAGTTTATACGGCCAATATCCATCTTGTGTTGTAGGACTTTTTACGATGGTAATAATTTATGATAGATTGCGCTATTGGATCTAAAAAAATGCGCACTTATCATATTTTTCCAGTCAGAATCTTTACTAAATGTGCGATTGGGAGTAAGCTATGAAATGTTTTCACACTCGGTATGTTTTATGATACTTATGTCAGTTATGATCGTGTCTCAGCAGCTTAAGAGTATTTGATATATCGTAAAACAAACAATGATTCATTAGATTTTATAAAAAGTGCATAGTGTTGTGTGAATCGTCAGTAAAAAAATGTCTGTTGAAATACTGTTTTTATTAATATCTTGTTTATTTCATACAAAGGTGTACTTTTAAATGTTTATTTTGTCAAAATAATTATGATACTAACTATCTTATTATCGAGGAGTTGCTAAGTGCATATTGTGGCACAGTATTTTAAGTATTTAACTGTCTAACAATGCACATTTTTAGTGTTAAGTAGTCTATCGTGTTACA